>CM053399.1:43545925-43603334 GCA_028644305.1 Xerus rutilus
CAATCAAAAAGGAAACAAGTTAACTAATTAAATTATACATCAGCTAAAAATATCTTTATAGTGAAAACAACAGTACATGTTTAATATCCCTAATCCAAAAGTTTGAAATCTGAAATGCTCCCAAATCTGAAACTTTGGAACACTGACATGACATCACAAATTCCACACCCAACTTCTTGTGTTGGGTCACAGCCAAAATGCTGGTGCATTAAAAATACAGCATAAAATTACCTTCAGATTATGTATAAGGTGTATCTGAAACAGAAAAGAATTTGGTTTAGTCTTGGATTCCATTCCCAAGATACCTCATTATGTATATGTCAATATTCCAAAATCTAAAAACTTTAAAAAATCCCAAATACCTCTGGTCCCAAACATTTTGGGCAAGGGATATTCCCCCTGTACCTGAATTATAGAAAAAAATGGCGTGTTAGCAAAAATGTCTGTTAAAGGTAACTAACAAAGTGTCAATATTATGCAGCTATAACCTAAATCTCTAAGAAAAAGATCACAATCTCAGGGAATAAAACATAAACAGACAATTCATATCAGAAAGATGAAAACTAAATGAGAACACGAGAAACATTTCCTCTGTTTATATTTAGAAGGCAGTGTGGTGTGCAAGGAAGACCCCAGGACATTGGCATGGACAGCTGGATCTGAGTTTTGGTTCAGCCACTGAATTGCCTGTATTACCTACCAGCATCTCTCACATTTCTGCACTTCTTTCCATTTTCATCGTCATCACCACCTACCACTGTGCAGTGGAAGTCACAATTTATTATTAGCTGAGACAGGGGATTTTATATCATCTTTCTTTGAAGTTACTACATCTGCAAAATGGGAACATGATCATACCTACCTCAGGGTTTTATTGTGAGGAAATCACTTCGCATTGTGACTGACACATAATAGGACTTGGTAAAGGTTGATTTTCTTTTCGTTCAGTTTTTCCAGACAAAACTTCCAAAAACACCACAAGAGAAATTTGTTTTGCTTTCTCTAGAGATTTATTCTCCCCTTCTAAATTACACACACCAGTGAGACTAGGGACGCTGCGCTTGGTTCAGTCACTCACGTATTCCAAATAATCCTCGTTTTCACACTTGTAGAAACTCAGTCAAACACAAGGGGGCGCCCAAGTCATTCACTAGGCTGTTTAGGTCCTGGGTGGGTGGAGAGAGGTTTGAGTGGGGTTCCTGCAGCGCCGGAAAAACTGTAACCAGGTGGTATTAGGAACTCCAGGTCCACCTGCAGACTCAGATCTACCACCTGCTTCTCTAGTCCAAGGCTTGTCTTACTTTTCTGTCCTGGAGACATCAATGGACCTGGGCAAGTGCTGCAGGAGGCCGGAAGGGCCCTGGAACTCCCAGTTTGGATTTAAGAGTAAGATGCCTCTGGCATCCTGGGCGATGGTGGCTTTGGATTTCTGGAGAAGGTGAACATGTCTCCACTCCACTGACCTCACAAACAGGGACACTGACTAATAAAATGTTCATTAAGTAGAGTGGCTGGAAATAATTTAAGGAACTACAGACAGTCCTTTTCCAAGATTCATTATAAGAAAGGAACTAAGTATTTTTAAGAGCTCCAATAATTCTTAGCATTCAGACCACATTGGAGGAACTGGGTGATGGAAATTCAGAATTGATTTGCAGGAAACCTGGGCATTTTCCACTTAGATGCCAGAGGAACTGGTAAAGGATGTGCAGTTTGTTCAGAATCTGTCTTTCCTGTCTCTACCTGGGGTTGGGCTGTCAGAGCTACAGCTTGATTTATTGAGCTAAACAAGTCAGCAACTAATTTGTTCATTCATGGCCGTCCTTTGAGAAGTGGTGCTGGGGATAAAGATGAAGATCATTGAAAAACAAGTCAGTTTCAAGGGGCAGGACCTAGCAAAGTAGGTCACCCTGGCTTTCCACTGGGCTGAGGGAGGCTGGAATCCCATTAACCTCAATCGAGCAGGCTCTGGAAGGAGGGGCAGGGCTGTTTGGGCAAAACAAAAATTTGGCTGCATGGAGGCTTCCTAATTTGACTTCCTAATGAGATTTGGAAGAGGAAAGAGGAGGCTGGGGTATGGGAAAAGCAAAGGAAAATTCCTTTCCCTCAACAAGCTGGTGGCACTGAGTGTGGAGGTTGTGGGCATTTGGAAGGTCTGAGTGTTTGTCATCAATGAATTCTCTCTCACTGGGGTCTCAGGGAGTCTGAGGGGTGGGTGAATTGTGGGAATGTGTTCCAGAAGATTTCTTTCGACTTTTAGGGAAGTCTCTCCCATCTTTGTGGTGGGCAGAGCTCCATTGATTTTCACCCCCTTGGAGCTACAGCCCGGTCTTACCTTTCGTAGCAAACTTCACGGAAGTGCTTGGTGACTCCATGATCTCACTTTCTGTTCACATCTCACCTTCTATGTGTTGTTTCCCACCTTGTGTCCCTCAGCAGAAAGCTTTCTCTGTAAGGTCACGGGTGGCCTTCATGTTGATAAATCCAAGAAGCATCTTGCAGCCCTGTCTTACTTGATCTCTCCACTGCACTGGACCAAACTGAATGTTCTCCTGGAACACCCTTCCCTTGGCCTTCAGATTCCAAACTTCCTTCTGGATCTCTTTACTGCTCCTTTTCTGTTTCCTTTGCAGGCCAAGTCCTCCACAGCATGCAATGCTGGAGCTCTTCGGGACTCTGTCTTAAGCCCTTGACTCCTGTTCTCAAGTTCTGTCTCATCTGTGCCCTTCATACAGATTATCTCTCATTCCTCAATGACTCCCAATTTTATTTCTCAGCATGGAATTCTTGCCCTGAGACTCAGAGCTATGTAGCCAACTGGGTATTCAACACTTCCACCTGGATATCAAGACATCTTAACAATGTAGCACAGTCAGAACTAATCACTTGGTGCTCCCATCCAACTTTACCTAATGTTTCTAGTCACATGGGGTGCACCACACATTCCTTAGGCCAGCCACATCTGGACCGCTGTGTCTCTCCCACCTTCTCTGTTCAACCTATTACTGCACACTGTCAGTATTACCTCCCACCAGCATCTCTCACATTTCCGCACTTCTTTCCATTTTCACCATCACCACCACCTACCACTGTGCAGTGGAAGTCACAATTAATTCTGCAACTGCCTCCCCACTGGTTTCACCTCATCTACCTTTTCACATTGGAGCCAGAGTGGTGTTATTGCTTTTTTTCTTTTTTAATGCAAATCTGATTGTATCATCCTTCTGCTTAAAACTCTTTAATGATTTTCCAATACTTTTAATATAAAAATCAAAAGTTTTAATGTTGCATGACTTGGCCTCACACCGAGCTCTTCTTTGATTTCTGCATCCAGTTATACAAAGCCTGTTAGTACCTTAAATACGCTTCACTTCCTCCTCATGCCTGGCCTTTGCCCATGACAGTCTGTCTGGAGAATATTCTCCTTTCATTTTCCCTCTTTACCTATCTAACTCCTTCTGATTCCTTAGATCTTGGTGGGCTCTGACCACCTGCACCTCTGCTGGATCAGGGTTCCTTTCACACATTCTCATGGTACCTTATGCTTTTCTTCACAGTCATTTATTTGTGTGATCATTGAGGAAATATCTTTCGCCACTGAACTCTGAGCTCCATGAGGAGCTCTGCTTACTGCAGTCTCCCTAGGCACTGTGCATAGTACTTTTCTTCAGAGACTTTCAATAAATATCAAGTGAATGAAACATTTCAGTCATCCTTGAGGAGATACAGGTAAGTGAAAGTCAAGATTTGGTTCCATTTTGTTTTGAGGCCGGAGCCAGACAATTTAGTGTGGCCACATAGTTAATTTTGTGCTGATCAGAAGCCAGGTTGGAAGATAGATATTTCTTGATTAATTAAAAAACTGAGGAAAGGAATGAGCTGTTACTTAATCAGAGGGACCTTGTTGTAGTAAAGGTATCAGAGTTAGTCAGCTGGATATGGCTGGAATTCCAGTTCCACTCTTGATGGAACTAGATGATGCTGTTGGATCTGTCATAGAAACACTTACCCTCTGTTTCTTCATCTGTAAAATGGGCCTACCTCATGGGGCTACTATGAAGATTAAGAGGGATAATAAATGTAAGTCTACTGGGGTACTTGGGTGCATAGTCAATGCTTAAAGTAAAAGGATTTCCCTTTCTTTTTTTTCTTTTCTTTTGGTACCAGGGATTGAACCCAGGGGTACTTAACCACTGAGCCACATCCCCAGCCCTTTTTATTTTGTATTTCGAGGCAAGGTCTTCTAAGTTGTTCATGGCCTCACTAAACTGCTGAGTCTGGCCTGGAACTTGCAATCATCCTGCCTCAGCCTCCCAAATTGTTGGGATTATAGATGTGTGCCACCACATCTGGGTTTCTTTCTTTCTTTTCTCTCTCCCTCTCTTCCTCTCTCCTTCCTGAATGCCCTGTGCTTTGTAGTTGACGTTTTCCTAAACCCAGGTTCCTCAAGCTATGGGGCCTCCTTAGGGGTATAAAAACTCACATCCACAAACTGTGGCCCACATCCTTCTAATCCATACCTTCCCTATGCCCCTGTTGTCCTGCTTGCATTTTTTTTTTTTGGTAACTGGGATTGAACTCAGGGGCACTCGACCACTGAGCCACATCCCCAGCCCTATTTTGTGTTTTATGTAGAGACAGGGTCTCACTGAGTTGCTTAGTGCCTCGCCATTGCTGAGGCTGGCTTTGAACTTGTGATTCTCCTGTCTCAGTCTCCCGAAATGCTGGGATTATAGGCATGCGCCATCGCACTGGCTTGCCTCTGTCCTCTTGGAGGACCAATAGTTAGGGGTTCTTCACAAGCGGCCCTGGGGCCTAGGAACCAGGAGAAGCTGAAGACAGATGCAAGCAAACAGGATTCGGGAGCCTCATTGCTTATTGATGTCAGTTATGCAAAGGGACCCAGGGCCGTTGTGAGTTCTCATGACGTTTTCTGGTGGGTCAGTGATGAGACAGGCAAATTCCCACCCACCAGGGAGAGCTCAGGGCAGCAGAGCCTGCCTCTAGCTGCTTCTCATGGGAGGGAAAGGCACTTCCTGGGCTGGGGAGGTTTTCCACTTCCCTGGTGTGAACTTCCTTAGAGAGGATTCAGAGCCAGTCTTAGAGATCACAGCAGGATAAAAGGCCTCCATGCAGCCAGCTGGGCTCTTCATGGTCAGCTGCCTCAGCTCCATACAGACCTGGGCCAGTCCTAACTGGGGCAAGGAGCATCCTTCCAGACTCAGCCATGTGCCTCCTGCATAAAGCCTTGGCTGACCTCTCTCCACCCCTTCTCTGAGCTTCCAGAGATGCTCATATCCTCATTCTAAAACTGATAACCCTGAAGTGTACTGAATTACCATGATGACATCATATTGTATATATTTTGTGTATACAGTGCCATCTGGATTTATGCAAAGTGTACACCCGAAGTGGTAGAATTCTGTTAATTGTCTCCCATCTTGGCTGGGTGGTCCAAAGAGTAGGAGCTGTGCATACAGGGCTGGCACATGGCAGGGGATGAGCCATTAGTTCACTCAGTGGTTAAATGGGTAGGTTTTAGGTGCCTGGCAACAGCTTCCCTGCTCCCATCTGGTCATGTGCGAGTGTTCCTCTGCTGCCCTGCCCTGGAGAGTCTTCTTTGTAATGTCCTGTGCTTCCTATCTATCATTTTGCATTTGTTTTTTCTGCCACTGAGCAGAATCTCACACATTCCCCATGTTGTTGCTGTCTGCATCAATAATGTGGTTAATGGATGCAGACAATTCCACAGAGGGGCTAGTCAAGCCATTATTCACAAACTATTTTCCAATAGTAGAACAGGAACTTCTAGACCTTGCATCTTTAAAGGATGAGTGGAAATCAAAACTTGTTCAAGGAACTGCATAGAATTCAGGGTGGCCAGAGAGAGGTGCAGAGTGATGAGCCCATAGGAAAAGGAGGCTGGGACTGAAGTGTGTTATGTTTTGCCTGTGAAGCTGAACTAAGGGTTGTGGACTTGATCCTGGAGGATAAGGGTCACAGAAAAGTTTTAAGAAAGGAAGGACACAACAGGTTTGGATTCTTAAAAGATTACGGTAGTAACAGTGTTGGGGAGAAATTGGATTGGGGTAGATAACAAAAGAGGAAAGAATTGTGAAATAGTCCAGGGGAGAAAAATGATAGTTTGAACTAATGGCAGGAGAATGGCCAGGTAAGGACTGATTTTCAAGATAAGATGGTAGAATCAATAGGACTTCATGACTCACTGTACTATTGATGTTTCCCCACGTGGAGAAGAGCAGGTTTGTGTGAAGGTGATGGGTTCCATTTTGAACATGATGAGTTTAAGGAGAGGTGTCTAAGAAACTGATGGACGTATCACTGTATCTATCTACCTACCTATTCATCCATCCATTATCCATCCATCCATCCATCCATCCATCCATCCATCCATCCATCATCCATAATCCATTGATCCATCCATTAATTCAACCATTCATCCATCCATCCATCCATACATACATAATACATTAATCCCTCCACCCATGCATCCATGTGTCCACCCATTCATCCAAACTATCTAAGTGGGGAAGCTAGTTTTGGGAACTGCCACCATACTTCTGGTCACCAAAGACTCCAGGGTGGATGAAATCTCCAATGGGTAGAGAATGGGACCTAGTGTGAGTCTAGCTTTCCATGATTCACACTTGCTTAGAGTGAGTATACCTGTGTACTCCAAGGGCCACTGGGTTAAGCAGGGGCCAAGCCTACATTCCTGAAAAGATAGAGGCACACGTGATACTCCGCACACGGGCAGCACCTCACCTGCTTGCTCATTTGACAGCTATTACTGACTCCAGTGACACAAGTGGTATGTGGTGGTGTTATGGCTTGGATCTGGAATGTCCTCAAGTCTCATGTGTCAAAGGCTTAGCTCCTAATGCAATAATGTTCAGAAATGGGGCTTTTAGGAAATGACTGAATCATGAGGGCTCCAACCTCATCAGTAGATCAATTCATTTGATAGATTAATAATTTGAATAGACTACTGGGAGCTGGTAGGAACTTAGGCAGGTGGGGTACAGTTTGAGGAAGTAGGTCACTGGGGGTGTGCTCAGGGAATCTATATTTTGTCTCTGTCCCCCTCATTTCTCTCTCTCTGTATCCTGGATGCCATGAGCTGAGAAGCTTTCTTCCACCATGATGTTTCTACCTTGGAGCCAGCTAACCATGGACTGAAAACTCTAAAACCATAAGTCAAAACAAATATTTTCTCCTTTAGGTTGTTCCTGTCAAGTATTTGTCACAGTGATGAAAAGCTGACCGACACTGTGGCCATTAAGCAGGTGGCTTCTAGTACAAAGGCAGGGTGGGGCCAGTGTCTGTGCTACTTACACGTTGAGAGGCTGCCAGGCTGGCCACTGGGCTTTGGCTTTGATGACAGTGAGGACCTCATCACTCTGCAAAAAAGAACCAAAGATGTTTATTGAACAAAGCTGGGTTTATGGACACATGAGGGATTTGACATGGTGACATCATCCACCCCAGTTCCTTCAGCTGCTAGAGACTCTACCTGTACAATTGTGGAGCCATCTTGCCCCAGAGCCTCAGCAACACCAGGAGGCAGAACTGATTGTCCAGTTGTGCCTGGTGAAGGCTGGACACTGATGAGCCCACTGAGCCACAACTTTGGTCTCCAGCTCAGCCCATCCCTTCCCCACTGGAACTAAAGCTCTGACCTGGACTTTGCCTTGATGAGCCAGATTTCCATATCATGTCCAACCTGAAGGGCCAAGTCAAGTGCTCTGCATCTAGGCATGAGTAGGGGCCTGCTTCAGGCCAGCGGGGTCAGCAGGAGCCACAATGCAGCCAGCACTTGAACCCAAGCACTGTCACCCTCAGAGTCTCTCCTGCTACTGAGACCCCTTTCTTGGATGTGGAAGGCAGACAGAGCCCGAGCCCTACATACTTTGCTGCACTTGTGACATACTGCTCTGTTTGCTTTGGAAAATGTGTAGAGCACCATTAAAGCATGGGGAAACTCAAACACCTTTTTGGGAAAGAATTTGATAATTAATACTTTGAAGGAAAGCATTAAGTGGTCATCATAAGGCAAAAATTTGAACCTTGTTGATATTGCTTGATTTTGAGGTTTGGTTGGGTTTTTACTTTCAGTTACACACTGCAGGTGGAGGGTGTCATGATGTTTGCAAGGCTTTAAGCCTGCAGAACCCCAAATTCAGCTTTGGCAGGGGCTTTCTCCAGAGTGATCATCTGGTTCTGGATTCCCCTTTTACCTGGCCTGGACCCACAGTGCTCAGACACCATTGTCCATTACGTATAGAAAATTCCAGAATGTTACCAGCTGAGAAAGGAAGAGCTTTGTTGTCACGGAACAGATCCCTGAGTTTTAGGGAACAGAGACTGATGTGGCTGGTTCACAGCTAGGCTGCAGTCCAGCTGTGCCTGGCAGTAGAACTTGTTTGGGATGAGTTGGTAAACTTCCCCTTGGTTGGGTAACTTGCTCAGAAAACCCCATATCTCTGAGGTAACTGGAAGGAAGGAGGTCAGAGGTGTCTTCCAGGCTCAGGCCCTAAAATGATAAAATAATTTTCTGGTCCAGAGTGCTTCTTCTGCCACCAGGGAAGGAGTCATTGGTTGGTAGGCTCTGAGAGGAAGGGGGCACAGCCAGATCCAGCTTGGCTTGGGCTTGTACAGGTAGTGCTGGGTAAGGGGAAGGGCAGAAACCAGACCCACAGAACACGTTGACAGTGTTCTCAGCCCCTTGCTGAGTGCAGGCTCCCTGGTGGGCCCACTTTGGTTGGAGGGAAGACTCTTCAGATGGATACATATCCCCCTTCATAGGTCTACAGGAAATGCATTTCCTAGCCTTACCTATGGTTGCATTTCTCATGGAAGATTTGTTTATCATGTATTCTTCCTAGTCTGTATCTGGTGCATGAGTGACAAGCTGTTTACCGTGAAGTCATGTGGAACAGGAGGTATCTCTTGAATGCTAGCTTTGTATCTCCCATAACCTCCATTTCTCACATGGACCCCTTCATCTGACTCCAGAACCCTGCTCCTTCCCCAGCAGGTCCTAAGTTCAGTACACATCAGCCACTACCTGAACCTGACGTAGAGTGACACCACCTTCACCCTCCCCATCATGCCAGACCTTCTGTGCTCCTGTCCATAAATCTGATCATACCCATTCCCAACCCACCAATGGCTCCCCACAACTTCCATGATCACTTCTGACTTCCTATGTGGCCTTTATCATCTAGCTCTGGTCTACAATTTTTCTTTGATTTTCCAGAATAATATACACTCATTGTAGAAAATTTTAGCATTGCAGAAACACACTCTGTAAATGTCGAGCACGTTCTACTTCAACATCCACCCTGCCTTCTGTTTCCTTCTCCTTCTCCAGAATATTACAGTTTGGGATGTGTCTTTCCAGACCTTTTACTATGCTTGCACAACTCTCTGTGTGCGTATGTACTGTATGTAGCTTTCCCCCACAAAACAGCATCATACTGAAAATCTTGATCTGCATCATGACTCTAGCATTTTTCCTTAGTACCATATGATGGGAACATTTCCATCAGTACATACTGTAGGCTACTTACAATATATACTAAATATCATAGTTCTTCATTAAAATTTTTTTAAACTGTTGGAAATCTTCAAATTATGGCAAGACAGGTCAAGACATAAAAATGAAATGCAAGATATGAGATCCAAGTAATGAGATACTGTCTGCTAACAATCCTTTTGCCCTTGAAGAAATACTTCACTAAAAAATAAAATCAATGTGAGTGGAGCTGAGGTGGCCACTGAGCTAGCCCTGCAGATTCACCTTGCTTTACAATTAAATCTTGGTTTTCAGGTCCCAGCTAATGACATATTGATTTTACTTTTGCAGTATATAACTCAACAACCATAGTTTAGACCCTCCATTAGTGTTTACTTATGGTGATGAAATTTCATCTGCATTTTTGAGATCTGTGGAGTCTCCAAGGATGGGCAGTCCATATGTGTGGCCATTACAGTGTCTGCTGCAAGTCATTTCATGCAGGTTATACAACATCTGTCTTATCAATGCTTATTGTTCCTTTTTGGGATCCTTTGTATTATTCAATGGAATGGGGAAAGAACTGTTTTATGTTTAAACATTAAAGTTCTCTGATACAGCCTAAGTTAAACAGGACTGGAGGGAGTCTGGCTTATTCATGGCCACAGATGCTCTGTAAATTGTTGAAAAAGCAAATCATACCATTTTTATGATGTACAGGTAGAATGCCATAGCATGGATGTTTTCCATTTAACTAACATTATTAGTGGGTATTTAATTTTTTTCAACAAATGATGCTTCTATGAAGACTTGTGTATTTTTTTGTTCACGCTCCCAAGGGTTCCTGTGTCATTGATTGTCAGGAATGATCAAAGGATGAAGAAACTTAGAACTGTGGTAGTGACTTCCAAATTGCCCTCTAAATGCCTGTACCAGTTTATACTCCCAGCAAGAATGTGTGTGTGCTCAGGTCCTGACAACTTTGGGCACACTGGATCCTGTGCATTATTTTAGTATTTGCTAATCCAGTAGCAGGAAAGTAGAGTGGTAGAGGACACAAGATCTAGAATCAGAACTGAGTTCAAATCTTGACTGCACCATTGACTAGTTCTGCGTTGTCTGGCAAGTGTCTTGACCTCTCTTAGTTTTCTTATCCGTGAAATGGGATCCATGTGTGGTTGTGAACTAGATGACATAGTTCATGTGGAGGCAGTGCCTGGCACATAGAAAGTGCTCCATCAATGTTAGCCATCATTCTTATTCTTAGGAACACTCAGATGGAGCTGGCTTTAGAATTGAGTTGCCCTGTTCAGGTACAGAGAATGGAGCTCATGGTTGTTGCTACAAACCCACAAAACCTTAGAAGAACTTCCTCTCATTTACAGACAAGCTATCAGTCTCCGGGAGCATCCATGGGAGGCTTCTGTACCCAGGCAAGCCTTGGATGGGGCAGCTGGGGCACCAGGCACCAGGCATTTCACATTCTGAAGAATGAAGGATTTAAACTCAGAGTAAGCAATCCACATGTTCGACTTAAATGAAAAGCTTGTTTTAACAAGTCTGTGAGGCACAGATACGATCTTCCAGGGATCCTCAGAGCCCTTTTACATCTCCCACAGGACTCTTTTCAAACAAAGTATTTCAAGGCATTCACAGTTCAAGCCTTGTTTGGATGGTGTTAACGCTTTCCCAAAGATATGCCAATTAAAATAAAATACCCAAAAGAAACTACAGGTCATTCATGTACATCTTTCATTTTGCTTTTGGAAAACATATTGGAAGATGTGACAGCTGTACTCGTACCACACACCCACTGGTGCCAAATGGGAACAGCACAGCCCCCAGCAGGCCATGGCTGAGGTCAGATCCAGAGTGAGGAGGGCTCATGCAGAGCGACCACAAGCCTGGGACAGGCTGGAGGCAGAAATGACATCAGAGTCATGTGATGCACGTCTACACAGAGTAGAGAGTAAGAATGTGAATCGGGTCAGGGCAGGGAGACTTACCCTGCACTGGCCCTCCTCTAGACTCCGGAACCGGCACCCTGTGAGAGAGTTCTGAGCATCTCAGCCATGGCCGAAGCCAGAGACTACTGGGGTCTGTCGCCTCCTCCCTGCCTGGCTCCTCGACTTCTTTATTCCAGCGCCTTCCTGGATCCTGACCTTTTGACTTCGACTTCCAGGCGTGAACCGCAAAACTATTTCCTCATGTGAAGGCCCTCGCCCTTGCTGTCACACAGGCAAAGTTGCCCCGACTGTGGTCTTGGAGTGAGCTCAGCTAGTTTGCCTGAAGCCTCTCGGTGCTTTCTCCTCCCCACCCCCCTCCCCGCCAGGGAACAGAAGTGAGATGTGATTCCCTGATCAGGGAGGGAAAGGAATCGAAACAGGTTGAAATAATAAGAAAGAACTGTTACTGATTTATGTGTTAGGCCCCTTGTTAATCATCTATCTATAGCATCTCAATCCTCACAACACATCGGCAAGGCAGGGACATATTTTTCAATCTTAGGAACACTTATTTGTCCAAATTAATTTCACTGAATGGTGAATTTAGGCTGAGCTAGGATTTATTTTTTTATTTTTTATTCAAAAAAATTTTTTTTGTAGATGGATACAATACCTTTATTTTATTTATTTATTTTTATGTGGTGCTGAGGATCAAACCCAGCACATCATACATGCTAGGCAAGTGCTCTACCACTGAGCCACAACCTCAGCCCCTGAGCTAGGGTTTAACTTTGGTCTGACTCCAGAGAACCCAGGCAGAGGGGAAGGGTAGAGAACCAGCCCCACCTCTCATGCTTCTGCTGAACACAAGGCATGTCCCGGCCGACTCTGAGTTCTGCATATTATAGCCACGCTGGGAGGATCATCAGATGGTGTTCACTGTACTGTTGAAGTTCATGCTGTCCTGAGAACCAGCTTTGATGACAGAGGGGAGGAACAGGCTTGTTGAGTTGGAGAGAAAATGTTTGCTACTAAAGAGGGGGGACCTGATGACCACATAGTGGTCCAATTTCAGGCAGACATAGATACTCCACCCTTGCATTGCATACTTTCTCACTTATCAGCTTATTTCTTTCTCTTGCACTATTATGGGTTAAACCCAGGGTGTCACATATGCTAGGCAAACGCTCTCCCACTGAGTTACATCACCAGCCATTTTAAAAAAATTTTATTTTGAGATAGGGTCTTGATCAGTTGCTAAGACTGGCCTCAAACTTGAGATCCTCCTGCCTCAGCCTCCTGAGTTGCTAGGATTACAGGTGTGTGCCACTGCACCCAGCTCATGTGCTTGTTTTTTACAGAAATTTTTGGGAACAGCTATTATTCTCTCTGTTGCAGATGAGGAAATTGAAGCTCAGAGAACTCAAATGACTTGTTCAAGACCACTCAGGAACCATGACTCCAATATGGTGTGTCTGACCCTGAGACTCATGATCTTTCACCTTCCCTGACATTCTTCCCGTTCTTCATGTTTCAGGAAGAAACACGAAGGCTGATCCTGGTGGCAGTTCTCTGAAGAGCCCCTACTTTGGGGCACGGCTCACCTGGTCTCCTGTGGGAGGGCACACAGACCTCAGTGAGCACTGTTTAGGTCCATTATTTGCTTCTGCCCTTTCCCAGAATTCCCACTTAACCACCCACAGAAATGCCAATCCTGATGGCTTCCACCTCTGAAGGTAACTTTCTCCTCCTTCGATGAGTGTCCTGGTGATGAGCAGCAGGAAATGAACCATTTTATGAGGTGATAACAGGGCTATAATCATCTTTAAAATCAATAGTGCTCAACGGTATCCTCCCATCAGGCTCTGGGTCTCTCAAATTGTAAATAAAACCAGACAGCTCATCTTTGGTGGCACTTTACAGTTTTCCCATGATCTCATGTGGTCTGCACTGTGTCCCTCTGAGGTAGGCAGGCATATGGTCCCCTACTCCGAGATGAAGTAACTGGGACTTTCCTCCTGAAGTGCTCTTTTTGTGCTCACCCATGACCTGTGTCAAAGCTAATGGCCTCGCCCAGCCCTCAGCTTCCATGACCGTCAGCAGTGTTTGACACAGCCAGATTTTAAGCTTCTGTCCCTATCTCACCTCTGAACTGCAACTCGAATGTCAACTGCCCATCATTTTCATCTGGATGCCTAATTAATGTCTTGAACTTGACAGTGTGACAATGTGTCAAACTCCTGATCTTCCCCTCCCCAAATCCAGCATCTCTCATTCTTCCCGTCCCATTAAATGGCAATGCTGTTGTTCCAGGTGTTTGTTCTTGACACCTCTCTCTCACACCCCACATCCAACCCATCAGCCCATCTGTCAACTCTACTTCCAGAGTATCTTCACCATCATCACTTGCCTGTCACCATCCTGGCCCAAGTCACCATTGTCACCTGGATTACTGTCATTACTTCCTAGAGGTCTCTCTGCTTCTTCCCTCGCCCACTGCTATGGTCTGAGTGTCCCCTGAAGGTTCACGTGTTGGAGGTTTGCTTCCCAGGGAAGTGTCGGGAGATGGTGTGGACTTTGGGAGGTGGAGCCGAGTGGGAGGTCAGTCGACAGCATTCCCTTTAAAAAGACTAAGGCATTTCTTGTGGGACTCTCGTTAGTTCTTGAGAGTAGACTGTTATAAAAGACTGGGGCCTGCCCAGACTCTGGTTTCCTGTGTCAAGACGTGATCACTGGCTTCTGCATATGCTTCCTCCATTGCTATCTACCATGATGTCATGCAACTGAAAGGGTCCCTTCTGAACATGACAAAAATCCAGAAAATGAAGCTAAATCCAAGACTGAAACTTTAGTCTCCAAAATTGTGAGGTAAGTAAGCCTCTTTTCATTATAAAGCTAGTCACCCCAGGTATCACGTTACAGCAATGAAAAGTAGACTCATACCTTCCTCCAGGCTTCCCTCCATGCATCACCCATATCATGACATTCCTCTGGTCAAACTTGTTCACTGGCCTTGCATCTCACAACAGATGTGATGGCACTCAAGGCCCTTTCCAACCTGCTGCTTCTCCTCATGACTTCACTAACATTATCTCTTATTCTTTGTCCCTTCGCCCACTTTGTCTCAGCATCTCAGACTTTTTACTTTCCTCCAGACATGCCAAGTACACTGTGCTTGCTGTTTCCTGCACCTGGAAGGCTTATTATCCCAGATATCAGAGCACCTGGCTCAAATGTCACCTTTTCAGTGAGGCCTCTGACGACCACAGCAGTCACCTGCCCACTCCTTAACCCAGCATCCTCATGCCTGTATCTGAATACCTCTTCTCCATAACAGTTTACTGTTTCTGTTGCTTATTACTTTTTATCATCCCTCTCTCTCCCTGCTGGACTGGGAGCTCCAGGAAGGCAAGGATTGTTGTCCATTTTGTTCATTGCTATACTACCAATGTTGAGATCCTTACTGAGAAAGTACTCCATCAATAATTACTGAATGAATGGGAGGGTAGGACCAGGAAGGGACTGGTGTCCTCCTGAGCTCCAATCTGCCTGTACTGCATGGCTTAGGATGGATCCTGAGATATGTGACATGATATTGACCTGGGCATTAACTGAGAAGCAGGTGAGAGCACCAGCCCCAGGACTGTGTGAGCACTGCCAGACTGTGGAAGGAGAGAGAAGGGAAGGCATGCAGAGATCACATTGGAAATGATGGTCCAAGCTCATGGGTTCTGGGTCTGCCTCAGGAGGGCATCCAAGTGGCCCTGCTGGCTGCTTTGTCCCCTGGGAAGCCATCACGAGCTGCTGTCTGATCAGCTATTTCAAAGCCACAGAAGGTATCTGAAGCCCATTAACAGATCCACAGAATAGGATGCGTTTGCACAGAAGCATTTCAAATTCAATTTCTTTTTATTTCTTTTCAAACACAGCCTGTAATTCCGATGGGAAAATTGCATAATGCTTGTAGATAACAATTTTCTCCTGAGACGGCTTTATGGAAGTAGCTTGGCATTTCGGAAGCTGGAGCGGAAGGGCCCTTAGAGCTGCTCTAGCTGCCCCACTGTCCATCTAGCCACAGCTGGCTGTGGTGGGCAGAGATCTCTGAGGACCTGCACCACCCCATGCCCTTCTGTGCTGGCCCTGGCCATAGGCCCTGAGTTAGCTTGTCCTTCGGTTACTGAAGAGCCAATCTTGGGCCTAACTTCGTTTTCTGGATTTTTATTGTATCCTTTGTAATGTTCACCAAAGCATGTGTCTGCTCTGCATCTGAAGAGGTCAGGGGGCTGGGGCGAGTGTCCCCATCTCCCCAGCCTCATGATGGCTCTTCTGCTGCTTCGCCTCTCCACCTTTCCTCTTATCTCCAGGCCAGAGCCTGGCACTAAGAAGTAAAAAGCACAGGGAAGTCAAAAGAGGGTGGCACCAGGGGATAGTCTAACATCCTACAGATGACACCAGATCCAAACAGGAGGTAAGGCGCTAAGCAGGAGTCATCTGCTTCCAGACAGGAGCCCAGGAAGGATGAGCCAGGCCAGGACTGGCTGATGTGCCTCCCGCCCCTGGTCTCTAAAGGTCTCTTGCTGTGTTTCCATTTCCATCCTCCATCCCGAGGACAGGTCCTGTCTCTAAAGCCAGAGGTGGACTGTGTCCTCCCTGTATCTCTAGCAGCTGCCTGACTTGTGGGAGGTCTGTGGGGAATGTTTAAGGGATAAAAAATGAATGAATCAATTAAACAATTAGTTAATGACAAGCTGGCCTTTGCTGCCCTTCTGGGGTGGGGAAGGGTCCTACGGCATCTTAGGGGGTCCCTTGTTCTGAGTGCAGTGGGATGGGGACCCGGAAGGGGCTCGTAAGCAGAAGAGCGATGCAATGTGATTGACATTTCTAGGGGGATTCTGCTGTAGGAGAGTGAACTATCGTAAGGCAGGAGAGGAGGTAGGGACACCTGCAGGAAGCCATGGCAATGGCTGGTGGGTGACCCTGTACAAGGAAGAGCAATGAGGGCTGAGAACACGGGATGCCAGGAGTGTGTGTGTTCAAAGAAGATTCAATAGGCTCTGGGGATGGATTAGACGTGAGGTGTGAAACAAGGAGGGCTCGAGGATGACTCCAAGGGGAGGTGTCCAGGAGGTGCTGGATATACCAGGCTGACATCAAAGAAAAGTCTAGAAAATTTACATAGAAAATTTAGTTATTAGAAGGTAGGTGGTGAAGTCACAGGGTAGCTTATCTGGGAGTGAGGGGAGGCAGAGAGGAGGATGAGGGAAGAGCCAAGCAGCCTCTGAAGAAAAGGCCAGGGAAACGGGAGGACACCTTGTGCTATGCCCTACCACTGCCTCACTGCCCTCTACCTCCTCTGCTGCCTGTTCCCGGTAGCTGCTGAAAAAGCAACGGAAGCAGGTTCAGGAGCCACAAGAGCGTGGAGCAGTGGAGTGGGCGAGCTCAGGCAGCTCTCCCTGTGGAGTTTCCTGTGAAACAAAGTAAAAAAAAAGGGCAGTAGCCGGAAGGACATGTTTTTTTTTTTTTTTAAAGATGAATGATATCCAGGCAAGTTTGTATGTTCAAGAGTGCAATCCAATACAGAAGGGAAACAGAGAGGGCCAGAGAGAGGGTGTGCACTTGCAGACCAGGAGTCCTCAAGGAGGGGAGAAGAGGTGAGAGCCAGACCTAGACTCTGGGGGCGGGGAGGTGGCCTTCCAGCCTTGTAAGAATACGAAAATGGAGAGAGAGCACAGCGCTGCTGCAGAGGCCCACGGTACCGGCATTGCCAACCAGCAAAGAGACATTCATCCAGCAGCTATTGATGGAGGCCCTAATCTGTGCCAGGCTCCACTGTAGGTGCTGGGGACAGAGCTCTGAACAAAAGAGACACCTAGCCCAGTCGGTCCTTGCAAAACTTTGATTCCAGTGCGGGAGGCAGTCATAAACAAGGAAACAGTTACACAGCGTGAGTCTGTTTTCTGTCACTGTGACAAAATACCTGAGGAGTGCAAGGAGGCAAGGCTTACTGTGGCTCAGCGCCAGAGGTTTCTAGACCCTGATGCTCACTACATCATGGCAGAGAAGGCCTTTTCACTTCACTGTGGCCAAGAAGAAAAAGAGAGAAACAGGAAGGGGCCAGGGTGCCAATATCCCCTTCGAGGACACACCCACAATGACTTAACTTCCTTCCACCAGGCCCCACTTCCCAACAGAGCCACAGGCTGGGAACCAAGCCTTCAATTCATGGGCCTTCAGGGGACATGGGTCCAAACTACAGCATGTAGCATGTCAGAGTTGATTTCTTCTATGGGGAACATAAAGCAAGGCCAGGGTCAGGGAGAGGGAGAAATGTTGTGATTTTAAGTGGAGTGGTGGAAAAAGGCTTCATTGATGGCGGGATTCAAGTATTTACAGATAGAGATGCTAATGCTAATGAAAAAGGCCAGGAACATAGTCCACCAAAGTGAGAATACACCTTACACTCTAAAAGGAAGGCTTCAGAATTAAAATAAAATATTTTAGGGGGGAAGGGAGTTGGGGAGGGAGGGTAGGAGACGAAGGGGAAAGCGAAAAAAAATTAACCCACAATCCTACCATCCTTACCCCGCAGCTGTCACCAATTGCTGTATTCATTTGTATGTTTTCACCATATCGTTGAGATTGTAGCCTTCACACATCACCACACACACACACATGCACACCACCTGTACTTTTGCATCTTTTTGTTTCACATTGATGGTCTTTGGCTTCATCATTAAAAGAGATATATCACAAATAAGATCCTAAGATATATTAAATTTATAAAGCAAGGTACAGAACAGTTTGTATACTAATCTATTGTGCAAAGACATGGTGGAGATAAAGTCAATGTGTGTGTGTTTCTAGTGCATGAAATATCTCTGCAAGGAATTTTAAGAAATTGACAAAAATAGGTTGCCCCAAGGGGAGGGAACCAGGTAACCAGGGAGCAAAGAAAGGCTGAGACTTTCTCCTGTGTACCCTTGTGTGTCTTCTGTATTTCGAATCACATTGCCATTGAAGAAATATGGAAAGACAAAAGCAAAGGCCATATTCAAGCTGCTTCCCCTGGTTTTCTCATCGGGACAGTGATGAAGGCTTGAGCTGGGCACTGTGTGAGGCTGGGGAGGGAGCAGAGCTGGGGGGCTGGAGCCTAAGCAGTGGCCAGGAGTAGGGGCAGAGGGGACAGGAGAGCTATGCAGGGCCAGAATTCAGAAGACAGCCCATGGATTCTTTACTTGACAATTCCAAAGCCTGTTAGGCTTTGTTAGGCAAGGAGTATCTTTAAAATAAAACAGTTTCAAAAGAAATGAGAATTCATCTGCACTTGAAGATCTCCTTTTCTCTTTCTCTGCGCAGGAGCTTCTGACCTAGGTATTGTATCAGCATCCTGTTTTGCTGGGTCCTTAAATATAATAACATTTCGCTTCATCATCTCCCTTTATCCACTGATTTCCATAAAAAGCTTTCAAATTATTAAGTAATGAAACTCCAAATGACCTGGACGAGGAAGCGTGTCTTAAGGTGCTCAGTACATTAGTAGCAAATAAGGTTCTTGAGAATGCTGCTTTCTTAAAAGGTGCTGTTTAAATGCAAAGTAACAGCTCTTATAAGCGGCAGAAACTCAACCCTTTCCATTCCTGAGACTCCACACATTTGAGGAGAGACTTGGGAGATAATAAGAGAAATTTTGTATTGCTGCCTGACACTAAAAGTATGTCCCTGCTAGGAATTTGAGATCTCATGCACACACAGGCTGGCCTCTTCCAGCTTTCCTGTGGTCACAGAAGTTTCCCTGAGTGTAAAATCCTCCCTTTGGTTATTACTGTAACAGCATGGAGAAGGAGTTAGAGAACAGTGTGGTGTAATCAGGCAGAGGAGGCTGGGTTCCTGTGCTCTGGGCAAGTTTGAGGAAGTTGCTATACCCTGAGCCTGATTCCCTATCTGTGAAACATGTTTACTGAACCACCTGATGGGTCAGGTGCTGGACACTGGGCATTGGGCAGTAGACGAGGACACCATCCCTGTCTCGTAGAGTTGTCTTCTAGTGGGTTCATGATTGTGCATGAGGATAAGATGAGACAAGAGGAAGAAAGGGCTGGAAGAATGACACGGAGAAGCACAGCTCTGATTGCTTAGCCACTCTGCAGACTCTTCCTCTCCCTCTCTCAGAGGCTGTCATTCTCACTACCGCCCAACCCACCCTTCGGCAAATCTCCCCCATTACCCGTTACCCATCATGCCCGAGGTGCTTTTGTGCTGGAGCCCTTTGCCTTTATCTCTTGTTTCCTCAGTCCTCTTCCTCTGGTAAACCTTCTCAATGCCCCCGGTGCTCCAGTCATCATTTCCCACCACCTCAATCAAGCTGCACTATTATTTGCACGGGTATTTGTCCACTTGCGTGTCTTCCCCACTAGCACACATCTAGCAAAGCTCATCATATGCACCTGATCACATCTGCAGCACAAATGCTCCATAAAGGAAAGTTTCTGTCCCCAAATATTCTATGCTCATGGTGAGAGGATCTGGAATTTGTTATTTCTACGACCCAAGAAAGTCTTCATAAAGCTTTATGGCTGTCATGCTGGGGACACTTCTTAGGTTCATACAGAGATTCACAGCAGAGGAAATGAGAGGAGATGTCTCCTAATGTTCTCCTTTCTCAGAATCCAGTCTGAGGAACCCTAGGGGTCTGTGAGTACATCATTAAGGTCTCTGTAGATCTATGTGGGAATTTACACAATCATATATTTTTGTGAGAATAAAAAAAAATCAGTGTAAGGATATTATGGATCATCTCAAAGATTTTCTAATCAAAGACCTTCTGGCAATTTCAGTGGCCGGGCTGCAACTGTTTACATCCCACTGGTGCCCTACACAATTTTATTGTGGGCCAGTATGGTGGACATTGCTGCTGCTGCCCATGTCCCTCTTCAGAAGCAAGTACTTATTTCCCCGCTGTAAGAGCAATGTGGAAAGATGTCTCTTAGCTGTCAGTCTCCTGCATTGGCTGGCTAAAACTGCCTCATGTGAGGCCACCTCCCCTCTCCTTCAGGGGTGTCCCATACCCAGTGATCATCCAGGGGTACCCAGGTTGCCCCCAAGCCAAGGCCACTCTGAGGAGCCACTCCAGCCGAGCATGTTGGCAGAGGCTTTTCCAGGGACACAACTTCTCCCTCTGCGCCTTTCTGCTTCCTTCCCTGCCCTCCCTCAGCTGTGACTCCAAAGAACATGCCGGGATAACTCTCTGCAGTGAATCTGGACTTAGAGCCTCCCTCCCAGAGCACCCAGCGGTTATAGTTAGGGGAGAAAAAGAGGCAGAGTCAAAAAATCAATGACAATCTCTCCAAGTGAAAAGGATATGTGTGTTGCTGTGTGAGGAGTGTGGCAGTGGTTGGGAGACCAGTGGGAGAAACGAGTTGGCACAAAGCACCCCGGTGTCCAGGCACCCAATGCTGAAGGCCCCAGGCCAGGTGATCAGCACTGCATCCAGGTTGTGAGCAGTCATTTAATTTCCACAAAACAGCATCACCCTCTACATTAAAGTAATGCTCTGAATTAGCATTTTAAAGGGTTTGTGGTTTTATTTATGTTATTCTTAATATCATTATTTTGCTTTTATAGTCTTACAAGAGCCATAAGCATAAGGAGTTAATATCTAATTATCTGTGCATATATTTAATAATAATATGAAAGTAATTATAACGTGACCTTGGGAGTTTGTGAGCTTATATATGCTTTTTAAAATAGGCCCATCCATGACTCAGGCTTGAGAATTACCCAATTTTGCAGAGCACGGTATTGGGAGTCTGTGGCTTAACTGTGTAACCCTGGGGTTGTTACTGATGTCTTTGAGCCTTGATTTTCTCGGCTGTAAAATGGGGATAATGGTATCTACCTTGCAGGCTTGTTGCAGGATACAAATGAGCTGGGAATGAAAGTAGAATGCTCTCACAGTTCCTGATATTAATAATTGCTGAATAAATGGCAGCAGGTGGGACAGGACTAACAGGGAAGAATATGCCTCTCTTCAGGCTCTTCCCAGCCTGGCTTGGAAAAACCCAGCTGTTCGTATCCATCCCTGACAGACAGTAGGACTGTGGGGTTTCAGGTGAGTTACTTCCAATAGGGGGTCAGGATTT
Organism: Xerus rutilus; assembly: GCA_028644305.1. Lineage (NCBI taxonomy): Eukaryota > Metazoa > Chordata > Mammalia > Rodentia > Sciuridae > Xerus > Xerus rutilus. The sequence goes on from CM053399.1 coordinate 43,567,549, forward strand.
AATTTGCTTATAAGCTAGTATGCCAGCAAATGGTGAAGCCCCGCAGTACACAAACATGAAAGGTTACAAATAACAAACCATGAAGAGTTAAGACCTAAATTGAAATTCAGGGAACTCTACATGTAGAGACCATTCAACAAATGAAATAAATAGGATGAATATTGGTTCCCACAGATATCCACCTTCTACCCCCTGGATCCTGTGAATTATATTTTATTATTATTTTTATTTATTTATTTATTTATTTTTGGTACTGGGGATTGAACTCAGGGGCACTCGACCACTGAGCCACATCCCCAGCCCTATTTTGTGTTTTATGTAGAGACAGAGTCTCACTGAGTTGCTTAGCGCCTCACCATTGCTGAGGCTGGCTTTGAACTCGCGCTTCTCCTGTCTCAGCCTCCCAAAGTGCTGGGATTACAGGTGTGCGCCACCACATCCGGCTCTGTGAATTAGATTTTATATCTCTAATTTGCAAATATAATGAAATTAATGATATTGAGATGGGGACAACTAGATTATCCATGCGGGCCCCAAATGTAAGTGTCCTTATAAGAGGGAGGCAAGGGAGATTTGGCTAGAGAAAAGGTGAAGGCAATGTGAAATGCGAGATGGACATAGAGGTTGGAATGGTGTGGCCGCAAGCCAGGGGCTGCTAGCAGCCACTGATCAGAATCTGAAAGAGGCCTCCTGGAGCCTCCTGAAGGAAACAGCTTGGCCAACACCTTGATTTTAGCTCTGTAGGACTGCTGGACTTCTGACCTCCAGAACTATCAGAGAATGAATTTGTGTTGTCTTAAGCCACCAATCTGTGATAATTTGTTGTGACAGCAACAGGAACTAATGTAATTCTTATGAGCCCTACTTGCCCTTACGGTTAATGAGACTAGTGAAAATGAAATGAAACTGGTCCTGAGAAGCGAGGAGTGGAAGGGGCATTCCCAGTCTAGTCTGAAGAGCTGACCTGATCCTGTCTCTCCACATCCTAGCTGTGTGAGCTTGAGCCAGTCAGTAAACTTCTCTGAACCCCACTTTCTTCATCTTTAAAATGGAACTAAAGTTAATGCAAACATTTAAAATCACAAGGATCAAATGTTAGAACACTTTATGAACCATGAAACTATGTGAACTATTATTATTACTTTCTAAAAAAAAAAAATCAAAATGGGAGATTGTGATTAAGATGCTACCTCTCAAGAAGATGGGCTAAGGGGACATAAAATTTATATCTCATGAATGTTTCATTTAGGCCTGGCAATTCAGCGCCTTCGAAATCATAGTTGTCAGACCCCTGTCTGTAGTTCCTGCAAAACATCACTTAGTTGAGCCAGGGCCCAACCTTCGTTCTTTACATTCATTCATTATCTTGAATGTCCCTTCCTCCACTTTTACAACTTAGGCCGAGTATGGTCATATTTGTCACTTGGAGCTCTCTCTGATGAGATGTTTCATTCTCTTTAAAAAGAGAGTATTGATAATCCAGTTCTCTCTAACTATTGGACAATTTTTCTGTACTTGAAAGTTTCCTGAAATATAAATCATGGAAATAATCCATGCTTGAAGCTATAACAATAGAAGTGACTATCATTTTTCAAGATTGTTCACACATCTTCAGTCTGTCTTCCCTGGCGTAGCACCACCTCCTTAAGCAATAGGAGCAAAATAAATCGCTTAGAAATTTAAAGTTGGAGCCTATCAACAAAATTTTCCCCCGTTTGTAATTCAGTTGAGTGTTTCCTTTCTCAGATAGTAAGGAAAGGATTGCTGTTTTGAGGGAGATCATGTGTTGTTTTTTAAAAAAAAAATTTTTATAATGGATTTTTCCTATTACAAAATGTGTGCATTGTATAACATTTAGGAAGCAGAGCTAGGCAAAAGAAATCCTATGAAAACAATTTATAATCCCACCACCCACAGATAACCACTGTTACTTCATATATTTTAAGTTAAAAAAAAAAGAGACACTTGGGTGTATCTGAGTGTGATATTTCTAAAATCACCAGAACAGCTTAATTCCAATGATAACAGAAGCCTGGACTCTGTATTCCTTCCTGCAGTCTGCCCTGCTGGAATGAGCTGACTTGGCTTAGAGAAATTCATATCCTAAAGTCTGAGGGATCATGATGTTAGCTTTTGTGCCTTTGCATAAGCTACTCTCTCCCTGAGGTGGCTTTATGCCCTCCCTCACCTAGATAATGCCTATTGTCCTTGTGCAGCTAGGCCTTCCTGACCTCTCAGTTAGAGCAGCTGCCCCACCTCTGTGCTTCCCAGTGCCCTGTGTTAGCCTCTGTCCCCATCCCCTTTCACACCATTCACCTCCCTCTCCCACTATGAGGGCTTTAAGGGGACAAACTGGTTGTCTCCTCTGTCTCTACCTCTTCCCCACTGTCTAACACAGGATTTGGCACAAGGGAAGTATTAAATAAATGTTTAACAAATGAGTGAATCAGCAGCACCTCCTAGAACTTTCAAGTAGGCTTCAAGGGATCAAAACTTGATTTGCTTATAATGTTCCTGCCGTAAGTGGCTCAGAGAAATAAGAAAAATGAAACTCAGAAAGAATTCTCCACCGGTTCTCTTGCCAGACTGGAGCCAGATGAAAGAGCTTGTCATTTGTGACTAACTGCTGATCCTCAGTGGTGCAGAAGGGAGCTGGACTCCCCAGTGGTTTTTTGTTATGTTTAATTTTGTCACTTGGTTATTTTGTGACCCAGATAAGGACCAGTGGTAGGGCACCTGGCTTTGGAAATTCTTGAGAGGCAAAGAACAGAAGACAGATGAAAAAAAAATCTATGTCTAGGGCCTATCATGGGTTAGAAGTGGGGTGAGAGTTGGGGTCTGGGGAACTGCCTGACTCCATGTTCAGTAAAATCATGTTTGTAGCTTGAAACTAGGCATGGTGGGTGTATTTACACCAGGGAAATTGGGAAACACTATAAAACATTCTTTTTTTTTTAAAAAAAAATCTTTTTCTTATCCAAGAATTGACTGTTGAACATTTAGTAGCACATTACTGGTGTGGAAAAGAAATCTTTTAGCTGAGGCTGAAGATATTTTTCTGATGAATATACAGATGAGGCAGGACTCAAGTCATCTAATTTGTGCTGAGATACAGAGAGCATCCAGCAACTGTATTTTAGTGCCCCAAATTAGTTGTGCTTTAGAAGTGGCTAAAGACATTTTAAGTATTTATGTTCAGGCCCTACCTTAGAGTGACCGAATTAGAATCTCTGGGTTGGGCACAGAATTCTATAGTTTGAAAAAATGTCTTCAAGTTGGTTCTGGTTAATGGAATAGCATATGAGAATCTTTGATGTGTGTCTCAGATATTAAGATACTTCAGGAAGAAGATAATAAAATGTGACCTATGAGGACATTGATTTCCTAAATAGGTCCCTGCCATGTACTGTCTCTGCCACCTGTCACAGCCTGATGAGATCTTGCTTACGATGCTGATGAAGGTAGTGGTGCATGGACAAAGTGAGAAGGAGATTATGAAATGTTATCATATGAAAAAAATTTTTTGCATATGCACAAAACTTTATCAGATATGCTCCTTTGAAATGGGCTTAGGCTATTATGTCACCTGTCACTGAGTTCTTGATTGACAGAAAAATAAGACCCCTATGGCACCAACATGATGCTAGTGGCCATAGCAGCTGAAATGGTTCTACTCCTAGTAAATGCTGCTGATGTGGGGACAGGATAGTGACCCCAAGACCAAAATCTTCAAAGAGGGCTGGGAATGACTAGATGGTTGGTGATGGCTGACACAAGGGGACACAGGCTGGTATGTCTGGATGCTGGGGTCCTCAAAGGAGCAGGGAGCATGTATGTCCTTTTCCATAAGATGTGAGAGGATTATGGGGACAAGGTGGCATCTGAGCCTCCCTCTTGTCCTGAGTTATGTGGGGTGCATCCCTTGCTGGGGAGGACTGGAGGTGGGATGCAGAGTGGAGAACAGGTTTGGTAAGAGACACAGTGGAGGCCTGTGTGATGGGGTTCAGGAAGGTTGTGCTGGAGGACATATTAGGACCACTAGGCACTTTGCACTATCCAAAATGTCAGTGAGCTCACCCAGAGTGGGGTCTGGCTTTTACCTCCACAGCTATCTAGCTCCATATTATTGTGTATCATTTGTCCCCTTTATCACACTATATTATGATTTTTAAAAAATGTGTTTATGTCCTAAATCCAAATGTCAGGTGTGGGAGAAACCACCTAGTCCTTGAAATAAGATAGGACTGGTTTTGAAGTATGATGTGGGTGTAATAATAACTCTACCTGGTTGGTTCTAGTGAAGAATAAATTAGATATTGTCTGCAAGCTCCTACCATAAAAAGTCTGAGATATAATAGGTTCAATTAAGCTTTGACCCTCCCTCCTTGACTAAACCATCGTTTGTTTTCCATGATGTGTCACTATTCAGTTTTGTGAAGGTACGCAAAATGTTGGGTGAATGAATGGGTAATTAAATGAATGCATAAGTCAATTAATTAATGAATAATCATTTTCAGAACCACATGTTGTTGAGGAAACCCAGTGTACTTTGTCATGGATAAAAGTACTTCTCTTAGAATTCTACTAATTTAGCATTTAATCCAGGCTGGGTCCTCTATTCCATTTTCAAGGTCAGGGCCATTTCTTTAGCCTGACCTTGGTATAATGAGCCATGAAAAGCTTGCAGCTTTTTTCTATTTTAATCCTTCCGTCCATTTAATGGGCTATATTTTTCCTGGAAACAGTGGGGTGAACATCACCAAGATAATGAGTAATAACATTAATATTACACCAGCATGATCTAGATATTATTCAATTAAAGTAATAACTCCTAATGCAGGAGAAATTGTTTCTCTCTTAAGAATCCAATTCAGCTATCAGCTCGCCATCATATGCAAATGACAAAAATTACCTTTAAGTAATCGATCTGTAATGTGATGTTGAAATGGATTTCTAATTATATTTTATGATGTCATATGATAGATGTTCTTAAGGTCAGAGTTTATAGCTTGTTGTGTCTTTACTTTTTAACATAGGCAATATGAATTGCTTTTTAAATATGTAATGAACAAAAATTAGAAATTTTGAAAAGAAAACCTTTTCAAAAGCTTACTTAAAATAGCCTAAAAAAATCATCTTAGTAATAATTTTTAAAAAAAGACTATGATTATTTCTCATCATTAATATGGGCCCATCTGAAGACAAGATGGGGAAGACAAATCACCTCTCTACAGTGGAATTCAAGACCTTTGTCACCTGAGATGCTGGGCAAACCATGCTCAGAGTACACTACTCTCTTTTCCTGGTCCAGAACCTCGATTCTGATGGTATGTGCAGGGGAAGCAACCAGAGAACTGGCTCACACTACCCAAACTCTCAGACGTAGAAGACACGCCCAACAGTGAGGGACAGGAAAGCCAAGTGGGCTCTGGGTGGTCATGGGTACTGGGCAGCACAGCCTCCATGTGTACAGGCATCTTTTGGAGAAGCCATAATTTAACAGATAATGTCAGAAAGCACAGAGGTTGAGCCAATGGGCTTGAGCTAAGTTGTTTTAATGGACAGTCAAGGAGTTATCTTAGTCAAATGTCTGTACCTCCCTTATGGGGCTAGACTTGCTTTGCAGATCAAAGTGTCATGTCATGTGCTCTTGCCCTTGGATGGCACAGGAGATCCTGACAAACTCCTCTCTGGCCGCTCTTTCTCTAGAGGCCATGCAGATCCACTCCCTTCTATCTACATCTTCTTTCTTCAGTGGGGCTACAAAAACAAATAGGTAGTAGTTCTATTACACACATTTGATTTTAGAGGATATCCTAGTTGTGACCGATTGGAACTTGGCCATCACCCATCTAGAAGCCCAATCTCAGGGTCACGTCCACATATGGATGAACTTGTATCTTCTGTGCCAGTTCTTCCCCCTGCATCTCTCAGAGAGAACATGCTGCTCTCTCCATAGCCATGTATGTCCATTACCCAATCCATACTGTCTACGCTTTGATTTAAAGAGAGACTATAACTAGGATAACTTTTTCCTCATAGTCTGAATTGAACTGCTCAAGTTTTCTAGTGAAAGATGAATTTCCAGCTGCTTTTCAATGAAGTTGAGTGTGACTGTAGCAGGTAGGAATATTGCAATGAGAAGAAATGGGAAGGTTCCATAAATTAATATGTGGAGGAAGAAATCTGTATTCATCCTGGCTCTTCTAAGTGGGGTAGATGAATGGCTCAGCATTGGTGGCATTGGTGGGGGACAAGGTCACGGGCAGGATAGCCTTTGACATCCAGCTAGCATGGGCAGACCTGGAAGGCAGGAGTAAATTTAGAGACAACCCCAGGGCAGGGCCAATTTTTTCCTTAGCTATGAGTGTGCTCCATCTCCTCCTCTCCCACCGAGTGAGTGCTGTGTTTATTTTCCACTGCTCAGAGCAGCAGTCAGTCCTGCACTGTTCAGAATTCATGAAACACAGAAGTTATTCTCTCCAAATTGTCAATAGACAGAGCTCATTTCAACCTCACCGGCAACTGGGAAAAGGAATTATGACAGAAAAAGGAAATGGATACTTGCAGTTTGCTTTTCTAGGCTGTTCCTAATGTGGTTCGGATCTGTGGCAAGACTGTCACACAGCTTTCCTTTCGGCATTGAGCCAAAGGATGGATGGGGGCATGGCTCAGGTAGCATTTCATGGGTCTCTAGGCAATCCCATTGCCTACTTGTCACCACGACCAGGAATATATTGGCTGCCAAGGCTTGACTAACACCTGAGGGCTTCAGGAACAAGTGCCCCTCTGACTTGGGGCTGACACTTCATTCATTCACCACCCATTTATTAGGTGTCTACTATGTGCACCAGGTTCTGGGGACACAGAGATAATTTAGACATGGTTTCTGCCCTTGAGGGGCTCATATTTGATCAGGGGGACAGATGGGAACACTGATGACAAGGCCGAGAGACATGGGCCCCAGGTGCTGGGGCTGCGCTATGGAGGAGCTGCTCGTTCCTTCAGGAGTGGCTGAGTTCTCCCCCAGTATTTCACAGCTTGCTCAACCTAAACAGGATGCAGAGACTCTGGGGGAGCAAGGAGGACCTGGGAGGAAGGAGGCTCTCCCAGGTTTCCTTACTTCCATGTTTTTATAAGGAAAGGTTCTGAAAGCCACTGATGTCACAGATGTAACTAAGTCAGGGAAGACTCTGGGCTGTCATTAAATGAAATGGAAGAGGCCACTGCTGCATTTGTTTTTGCACAAATTATTAGCTGGCGTGTATGGTGGAGTGCAAATTTTAGAGTGTGTCTATCATGAGGAGGATCTGCTTGTTAGAGCAGATTGCTAGATCCCACCCCAAGAGTTTCTGGTTCTGTGAGTCTGGATGGCACATGATAGAGAATTTGTAGTCCTAACAAGTCCCCCAGGGAGAACCACTGATCCTCTGCAGTGCTCACCACATAGTGAGGGGTCCATAGGTAATAGTTATTAATAGTATTAGGCATTGTACTATGTAGTTTAAACAGAGTAGTTAACCTAATCTTAGTAGTGCTACATTGTGATAATTATTATCTTTACTCTCCACATGAGAAAATGGAGACTCAGAGATCTCAGTATTTCGTCCAAGGTCACAAAGCTAGTAGGTGGCAGAAATGATATTTAAACCCAGGTCTTTTTCAGCAGAAAACCCCTATATTTTCTGCCACTCCATTCTGCTTCTCCAGTAAAGGAGAAGTGTTTCTTTTTCTTTCTTTTTTGTTTTAACACAGAAGCTAAAGTGATCCAACAATAAATAAGTGAAATCTAGAGCCATAATATTCTTACTCCATTTCAAATAGCCCCCCAAATATATTATTAAAATTATCCCTCAAGAGCCAGCAAAAACTATTTATTTCTTGAAAATAGTTGTAAAAATATATGAGAGAGCAAGGGCTGGCTATGTGCTGAGCCTAAGGAGCCGCCTAAGCCAATAGCTATCAATCCTTTTTTTAAAGGAATGGAGCACAGTTTGTTAAATCAAAGTCTGCTCAGAACTCCAATATTTAAAGCAGACAGGAACAGGGCTGCTTTCCCACCCATGCAACAGAGCTTGGTGCTGGCTGCAAAGAGGCACTGTGAGGGCTAGCCGGGGACACCTAGCACCCCCGCCTCCAAGCCTCAGCTCTGATACAAGCAGGGCAACCCTCAGAGCTGTTGTGGGGTGCGTTAAGCAGAAGTGCACTAGTTTGTTTCTCAGAGCCAGAAGGAATTCTGGCCTGTGCTGAGAGTCACTCATGACACATACCACCTTCTTCCAGTAAGGGCTTCAACAGCGCCCTGGTGAGGTGGGGTTGGTACTAGGGAAGGCCGATGCTGGTATGAGCCCAGCCTCAGGGCAATGGCTTCCACACTGTGGTTAGAGCTGCCTTGTAGTTATGGTTGATGAGCCACTCAGTGAACTGTTTAGCTCATTCCTTGAATCAACTAATTCTTTTGTGTTCTGTGTAGGGTTCACAGTAAGGGACCTCATCAGACATTTCCAAGGAGAAGGACTCTACCAAATGAGCTTAATGAATGATTTTTATTACTATCCAACTGTGGGAAGAGATTTGAATAAGCAGCCACTCCTCATAGGGGGTATCTGCATGCCATTTGCTTCTGTTGGAGCAAACCACCCAGTATTTAGAGGTGTGTTCAGAGTCCCTTAGGATTCGCTACTCAGCCCCAGATGTGGAGGTCCTTGGCAGGTTCAGAACTGATTCATGAAACACCTCAGATGCCAACTTCCTTATTTAGAGTGGAGTCACATCCACCACCACCTATTTATTTTGGGGCTATCAAGAGAGTCTAAGAAGTGGTTGTTCCCAGGACCCATTCTCCTTATCTTCTATTTGGTAGTAACTTATAGCCAGGTATGGCCATGTGACTAACATTTAGTCAGTGAGAGGCAAGGGAGCTGAGAGTCCTCCATTCTCAATTTCCCTTTCCCACTGCTTGAGAAGGGGCAGGAACCAGAGCACCTGTCCTGGAGCCAGGTAGGGGAGCTGAGTCTGGCAGAAGCGGGCGGTCAGCATCGCGTTGCTCTCCCCTCTGCGCTGTTGAGTGTGTGGGAAACCAAGTTTTTCCTTGTTTAAATCACCATATTTTTGGCCTCTTTATTACAATAGTTTAGCTTTTGTGTGGCTCAGAGATGATCAAATTGTTGGGTATTCCTCCCATTAGGGGGTGGAGGTCTATGTTCCCACTCCTTGAATGTGGGTGGCATAGTGACTGCTTTGGCTGGTTTCTGGGCTCAGGCCTAATGACACTGGCAGAGTCCACTTTCTGTCTCTTGCAACTGTTTTTGGGAACACTGAGCCATACCATGGGAAGTCTAGCTCCTTGAGACCACTGTGTGGAAGAGGCCATGTGAAGGCACTTTGGTTGACAGTCTCAGCTTTCTGAATGCCCGTCAAGTTTCCAGACACGGATGATGCCCTCGTGGACCCATTAGGCCAGCTCATCTGTCAGCTGAACACCACCAGTAACATGGCCAAGAGCATTCTAGGAAGAAGTCCTCCAGGTCACATGAGGAGGCAATGTGTGGAACCACTATTCTGATCTTGCAGCCATGAAGGGAACCATTGGTGGCATATTACAAATGGCAGAGTGGAAAGAAGCAAGTGTCTTAGTTTCTGACAATATCAACGAGCCACTGTGCTAATATCTTTTTTTCATTCATTCATTCATTCATTCATTCATTCTACTTAGGTATACATGTTAGCAGAAGATGGAAAAATCTCATGCTCTTTGATAGGCAGAATCAATATTGTCAAAATGGCCACACTGTGCTAATATTCTATCTCCAAACTTCTAATTCAGTGAGAGAGGAAAAGTCCATATTAAGTCACTCTTAGTTTTCTGTTACTTGTATCCTTCTGATAAACACATCCCCCTACACTGTCTCTCAGGAGGATTTTGTTATAGGGACAAGAGGACTTGGCTGGGCTGAGGTCATACTCTTTCCTTTTTTTTTTTTTCTTTCTTCTGGTACTGGGGATTAATCCCAGGGTCTCACACAGGTGAAGCAAGCACTTGACCACTGAGATACACCCCTTGCCCTGAGGGCATACTCTTTTTTAAAGGGCATACTCCTTTAAAATTTTTTTGTGTGTGTTACTGGGGATTGAACACAGGGCCTAATGAATGCTAGGTAAGTTCTCTACCAATCTGAACTATATCCTCAGCTCATTTTTAAAAATTTATTTTGAGCTGGTAGTGGCAGTGCATGCCTGTAATCTCCACACAGGAGGTTGAGGCAGGAGGATCACGAGTTCAAAGCCAGCCTCAGCAATTTAGCGAGGCCCTAAGCAACTCAGCAAGACCTTGTCTCTAAATAAGATATAAAAAAGGGATAGAGATGTAGCTCAGTGGTTAAGCTCCTTTGGGTTCCATTCCCAATACCAAAAAAATGAAACAAAACAAAACAAAAAACCACTATAAATATTTTTTATTTCAAGATAGGACCTTGCCAAATTGCCCAGGTTAGTCTCAATTTTGTGACCCTCTTGCTTCAGCCTTCTGAGTAACTGGGATTATAAGTGTGTATCAACATGCCCAGCTTCTGACTTCTTTAATAAATCTACCTATTGAATAGGTAAATAAATCTACCTAATGAATCTATGGTGCAGTAGCACAAGCATGTAATTCCAGTACTTAGGGAGGCTGAGACAGGAGAATGGCGAGTTCAAAGCCCGCCTCAGCAAGGGCAAGGCGCTTGCTAAGCAATTCAGTGAGACCCTGTCTCTACATAAAACACAAAAAGTAGGGCTGGAGATGTGGCTCAGTGGTCAAATGCCCTGAGTTCAATCTTCAGTACCAAAAAAAAAAAAAAAAAAAATCTACCTATTGAGAATGGTGCAAAGCTTCTACCACCCTGGCTGATTTATCCGGAGGTATCCCTATGAGGCTCTCTGGATTTAGGTTCTTGGTCTCCAGTGATTCCAGCCTAATGGTTGACATAGCAGATGGAATTCCATAACACACCATCTCACCTGCCTTCCCTTTACTGCCTAGCATGTAGGAGAGATAAGCGAACATGTTCCTGAGACTGGCTAAGAATACCAAATGTCAGGTACAGGTGTAGGAAAAACTCTGGAAATTCACTGGGTCTTTTTTCCCATTATGATTTTTGGAAAAAGAAGCACACACAGGAAGGAGGCCTCTGAGCTCCATGCTAGAAGCACTGTCTTCCATTCTGATGATGAGCGGGCTATGAAAGGAATCCCCAGTTTAAGCAATCCCCATGTTTCTATTCTGCAGCGCCACCTTTCCTGAGGCCAGGGAGTGGAGGAGAACCTGGCCCCCTCCATGACTCCTGGATGGATAATGAAAGTTATTCTTCAAGTAGCTTCCTCATTGCAAGGTTGGATCTGGGTGGGAATGTGGACCCTATGGGCAGAGGGCTAAAGCTGAGAGTACTTTCTCCAAGACAAGATGGAAGAAAGACTAAAAATCAAAAAAAGGAGCAAAACCAAAAACCATGTAGAAATGATGAGATCTATGAAGTCATCAAATTAAAAGGAGCCAGGGGCATGTCAGGGAGGAAGGATCTTGGGCAGGACAAGTGCAATGAGGGACGGGAAAGCAACACAGGTGAATTGGGAATGATGTGTTTGCGGGCTCATGTGCACACAATGAGTCTAGTGGAATGGTCTAGAGTAGGAGCTTGGGATAGCTGACGTCGGGGGCACAGAACATGGACGCACCAGCTGGCTGATAAAAAGCTTATTTATATCTCAAGATGCAACTTGCTCATCAAGTCTTTGTCAACCCATCCAATGGATCTGTATTCACACTGGGTGTGGCCTATGACCTGTCTATGGAACAGTATTTGTTTCAATTTCTCTTGTATTACAGCTAGTCAATTATTTGGCTATTTCCCCAGCTGGATCAAAGGAGTTTTGAGGGTACGTACTGATTCTTATTCTTCCTTCATAGCATATACCACAGTGCTTGGTACATATATCTTTTGATTAATTACTGTTGTCAATCTTTTGACTTTTTTCTTTCCTGTAAATGTTTATAAATGGATTAGGGCTATTTTTGATAGTGTATTTTTCTCTAAATGACATAATCAACACAGAAATACATCCTCAGGTAGCCAAAAAAAATCAAAAAAACCAAAAAAACAACAACAAAAAAAACTTAAGCAGAAGGATTAAACAAATAAGACAAAAACAAAATCAAAAAACCAAACCATAAGAGGTGGGGGCAGATAGGGAAACAAGAGAAGGATTTGGAGGCTGAAAGTTTCTGTCTGTCTTAGACAATCTCCAGGCAAATGAATGCCCTCTGAAAACTTCACCAGCCTTTTCCTACACAAAGTGTTTTCTGGCCATTTTTCTACAGTGTCTCTCCTATTTGGACACAGAGTTTCATTTATTAATGAAACATAATTGGGCCCCATTTCAAAAGGATGAACAAAGCTGGTTTTGTTGTTCCATTCAAAAGCTGGGTTCAGTCTGGGTCACGGTGTTTGTCAGCATCTCTATTTCCAGGCCCCGAAGGCTTGGATGGTGGAGCAGGATAATTGGGGGTCAGTTGGTCCATTTCCCACTCCCAGGAGCCCCTGAAAGGGCTCTTCCAAGCTCTGGAGCCTGTGTTCATTAACTGTGAATGTAAGATCTACACCTCCACGTTCCACTTGGCAAAAGAGTCTAGCTGGCCCCCTGTCAATTCTGTCATTTCACACAGCATAGACCCATCTTGTGATGATCTGCCCACAAATCAAGCTCAGACACTGGATGACCAGAGCTGAAGCTCTTCTTTCAAAAGCCTCTGCTGTCTCCCTACCACTTATATATTGATTCTGAAAAGACTATGAAAAAAATATAATTATGCAAATATAATTAAAAATAATGGAGAAAGGAGACAAATGAAGAGCAGTAGAAAAGAGAACAAACACTGTGATATCTTCTATTTACTGAAGATAGACACGGTGCTAAGAACTTTAAATGCATTCTCTGTAATCTTCACAGCAAATCTGATGTAAATAATCTGACCTCTATTTATAGGGAAAATGATGTCAGGAGTCGAGTCAACCTCAATAAATGGATACTTCACAATAAAAATGTTAAATGCCCTAAATGGAACAATGAGGCAGAAAATCCATTAAACTAATCATAGATGAAAAAGTTTAAAATTTCTCAGAATACCAAAATAGAAAAGCACATACACCTAATATCCTTCTCTCTCCCAAGGAGCAGATCATTTTCAAGATCCACTCCAACACAGACAAAGCTGCATTCCATCTACTTCATTCTACAGGACAAATTTGATCTTAATGGAAATACAAAAGAAAAAAAAGGTTAACATTATATTAATACCAACATTAGGTGATACAAGCTATTTCAATACATATCAAAAGAGAAAATGATAAAGTCTTTAATACTTCAAGTGAAATAATTTGCTACCTCAACTTGATAAAGATACCTATTTTAAATCCTGCACCAACAATGGAATATCACTAAAAGTTTTTCATTCAAAAATAGGCCAAAGCAAGAATATTGCTACCATTATAACTTAATACTGCTTTAGGCAAATTGCAAAAGATATAAAAAACAATAAATACCAGAAAAGAAGAAAAAATATTTATAAAGACTTTGTTGTACACTTTGAACTAAATTATTAGTTTAGAAAGAGGGAAGATTTGGCATTCAAATTAAAAATGCACTACTGTACTATATTCACTATATACACTATATTACTACACACATTTCTATATACAAGCAGTAAAACAACATGCACAAATGATAATGTGAGAATATAATGTGCTTAGAATGCATGCAATGACTTAAAAAGTATGATGATGGTACATTTTAAATGAAAATCACCACCTTTTTAAGAAACTGACAAACTGCTTCTAACATTTATTAAGCAAAAAAAGGTCAAGAGCATAAAACTATATTTTGGAAAAAAGATCTGATTGGGGAAGACTAGTACTATGAATTCAATATATTGCAAAACATGAATAATTAAAACAGCCTGTTACTCATGTAAAACCAGACATATAGAGCAATAAAAGGGAATGAGAAGCACTGAAGAAAACCTATTTATACATTACAATTTGATATAAATTAAGGTAAATGATGGGCAAAGAAGTTATTTAATAAATGATGATGCTATCAATTTTGAAACTATTTATTAGCTAAACATGTGCCAATGATGCTCAGATGAATTAAAGAGTTAAAAACTTACTTTTAAATCTATAAAAATCCAAAAGAAAAGAGAATCAAAATTGCATCAGCTCTTAGGAACTATGCATAATGAACTGTGAAGAACTTTTAATGGCTTGACGCACAGAGGAAATAACGGGTAGAAACCAGAAGATTCAACTGGGTAATATTTAACATATTTTAATCATAAAAGTATAAGAAATGAAAAGAAAAGAAACACTGAGAAATATTTGATTCAAACGGTAAAATCAATAACCTATAAGGGAATTATTTAAATCAAGAACACATTTATTGCTAGAAAAAGTCATAGTGTGAGCCTATTCTACACAGCATTATTTCTAAGAGCATAAATAAAATGTTGACATAATGATAACGAAAGACCTAAATAAACTAGAGTCCACTGACATAAAAATCTGCGCTTTAAAAAGGCAATGAGCCAGGTGTTCTGGTGCATGCATGTAATCCCAGTGACTCGGCAGGCTGAGGCAGGAGGATTGTGAGTTCAAATCCTGCCTCAGCAACTAAGTGAGGCCCAAAGCACTCAGCGAGACCCTGTATCTAATAATATATATAATAATAACAATTATTATATATAATAATAATTATTATAATAATTATATATGTATGGGGCTGGGGATGTGGCTCAGTGGGTAAGTGCCCTTGGGTTCAATCTCTGGTACAAAAAAAAAAAAAAAAGAGTAACCATGAAAGACTGCATCTCTTACAATAGAAAAACATTTATGACATGGTGTTAGGAAAGTGAAATATAACTGGGCGTGGTGGCACAAGCCTGTAATCCCAGCATTTAGGGAGGTTGAGACAGGAGAATCACGAGTTCAAAGCCAGCCTCAGCAACGGCGAGGCACTAAGCAACTCAGTGAGACCCTGTCTCAACATAAACACAAAATAGGGCTGAGGATGTGGCTCAGTGGTCAAGTGCCCCTGAGTTCAATCCCCAGTACCAAAAAAAAAAAAAAAAAAAAGTGGAATATAAAATGATAGAAGCAGTGTGGGTACAACTACACAAAAACATGGGTACCTGTGCTCCGGACCTGAAAGGTGCTCACAAACAAGAAAACACCTCCAGGGGCTGGGTTTTGAGTGAGTTTTGAGTTGGATGGTATTAGGAATCGGGTGGGTAAAGATGAATAAGGGAAAGAGCAAGAAGTAGGGACGGTGACAAACTGGAGGGTCAGGCTGAGCCAAAGGCAGTCAGGTGAAAAACTAAAACATGAACAAAACACTCAGTGTGGAATCTCACTGAGTAGAGCAATCACCGTGGAGCCCTGGGCCACTTCTCAGTCAGAGGACCACGGACGTCTCAGCCTTAGGGATGCCCTGGGAAGCCTTAGAGCCCCATGGAGCAGTGGGAAAGCCATGGGCAACAGGGGAGGAGAAGGGAGCCAGTTGGATGAGCAGGCTCAAACCATGCTAATTGGAAAGACTACCATAGTGGATAGACTTTGAACATATGACCTCTGTATAATAATTCTTTTAATGTTTTCTAATCTTCAGTTTTACCAAAATGAAATTCAGATCCAAACAGAGGTAGTTAAAAGAAGTCATGTTCTATTAACATAGAGCTACTTAAATTCGTTATGAGACTGTGGCTCTGTGTCTTTGAATGCCTTCTGAATAAAGCTGTCTGGAAAGATGCCAAGTTGCTATCTGGTGGTGAATTAAACAGATACACATCCATCCATCAAATATTTATTGAGTGCCCAATGCATGCCAGGCCCTGAAGGAAGATGGAGAAAGAAATAAGACAGGGACTCTATCTCCTATGAGTCTGCAAACTGGTCCGAGATAGAGACACACATAATAACACCATGTGCATCAACATCAACACACACACACAAATGCAATGGAAATGTGCCCCATCACTGCAAAATCAGAAAGAGCAGCACTTTACAGGCAGAATGTGAACTGAATCTTAAAACAGAAATATGGGATATACCTGGCAGAGAAGAGGAAAACGAGTGTGTACCAAATGGAACAGAGGGAAGACTTGCAACAGCACAAGAGAGGGAAGTCCTTGGCATGATTGGATGATGTGGGTGTGCTGGAGAACGACAGAGGTAAAGAGGATACAGAACGTGGAGGACCTTGTCTGGACTGGATCCTACACGCCAGTTGCTAGGGTTTCAATGTGTTCCCCCAATGTTCATGTATTGAAGACTGAATCCCCAGTGCGGCAGTGTTGAGCAGTGAGACCTTTAAAAGGTGATAAGGTCAAAGGCCTCCCTTAGGAGTGGAGTAATGAATGTCCTTACCACAAGAGAAAGTTTATTGTTCAGGGGAGTTTGGATCTCACTGTTCACTCTCTCTCAACCTCTCTTGCTTTGTCCTCTTGCTTCCTGGTGTGGAATGAGGCACAAGGAAGATACTATCACCTTCATATTGGACTTCCTAGCCCCTGGAACTATAAGAAATAAATTTCTTTTCTTTATAAATTACCTGGTCTATGGCATTCTGTTATAGCTACATGAAATAGACTAAGGACACCAGTGTTTTTCCAACTTTGTTTCTAAGTCTAAGAAAATCTTTGTTGAAAATCTTACTTGGAAGCTCAATTTGGAGAAAAGAGGAAAGGACAAGTCTGGAATGGAGGGGAAATACCCCAGAGCTGTACTCTTCTCCTTTATTCCCTGAAAAAGCCTTATTTCAGGGACCCAGAGAGCAATTTGGAATCCACAACTATAGGAAATAGCAGCCACATAAGGATTTTAGGCAGGCGATGACTCACTCAGACTTGCAGGAGTCAAACTATGTGGAAACTTAGAAGATTGCGGTTATACCAAAGACAGGCCCATAGCAGTAATAGTGAAACACCCTGGATTTCTGATTTCATTTTCTTTGTATGTGAGCTGCTGAGTATTATGGGTTTTGGACTTCCCTGCTCTCACTGCTGGAATGATTGTTCCAATTTTTGAAAAGTGGAGAGGAAAAGTCCTCTGCGTTAATGTCTCTCCCGATGCCAGGGAACCGATATTAACATGTCGGGCGACATTGTATTGTTCAATCCTTTCTTTAATTCAGTGCATAAAAACCTCTGGGCCAAGGCAGTGTTTCCTGTGTGTATTGACTCACAGACTCTGGCAACAAGGGACCTGTGGGTATCTTCTTCCCCAACCCTCTCTGAGGCATGAATATCGCCTTTGAGCCAGCGGGCACTACTTAAATTACCTGGGTGTGTGTTGGCCAGGAGCAGGCATGCACTTAGGAGCTTGCAAATTTGTTTTCTTTCAACGCTCAAAGTTCTCCATCTGCCACCTTCATTCTGGGTGACTCTGTGTGATGGGCATCTGGTACAATGCTTTTTGGAATGGACATCTTGATGTATGATAATCATCTCTTAAGGACATTTATATTGCACATTTCTCTTTCAGAGGCTAAAATATGAAGATGTCTTTCAATAAAACAGGTGCTGCTTCTTCTTGCCAAATCCTGCCTTGGGTGTTAAAAGCAGCCCACCTAACAACAAGACCCAGTAAGTGCCAGCAGCTATGTCTGTGTGTGGGGCTAATAGAGCCAAAGAAAATATCTTGCTAGAGAGGTGATTAGGTGATATTAAATGTCAAGATCTCAATGAATTACCCTCAGAGGTTTCATAAAATAGAATCATGGTCTTGTTTCTATTACTGTTGTGTCAAACAAAAACATTTTTTTTGTCTGTTCCTTTGCAGAGCAATGTAACTATTGTCTTTTGATTTTGGAATACATTTTAAGGAGGAATTAGAGGAGAGATCAAACTCCTAAATCAGGAGGTCTTGAGCCCTGGAGTAGATGAGATTTACTGGGGCGTGAGGGTTGCCTTCTGCTTGTTTCCCATAGCCTGGCATTTCTCTTTTTTTGCATGGTGAAGGGTAGATTGAGGTTGATTATAGACAGACACTATTAGCATGAACGCAGCAGAGATATACAGTTGCATAGCTTCCAGATGAATTTGTAAAGAGCAGAGCCAACACCTCTGCTTGACTCTGCTTGGCTTAATCAGTGACATATAGGAGACCACGGTGAGATGGCCTTGAAACTTAGATTAAAGAAGAGATTACCCTCTGAGAATTGAATGAGTAAAATAATCGATGATATTAGCCACCTGCGGAAATCATGGTAAAAGGCAGGACGTCTCCCTTGGGGATAAGCACCAAGAACAGGGGCAGGCATGAATGAGAGTGAAAGAAATTGAAGACTAATCAGTGAGTTTGGCTCAACGGGAGGAATAGGGCAGACGAAGGGGATGGGCTGAAGAAACTTGGAAAACGGAGTCCAGAGACAGACTTGGGAGGAGCATGACTGGGTCAGGTCAGGAAGGCACAGCTTTGGGATATGAGAATCCTGGCCATTCGAGGGTGTTGTCTTTCTTCCTTCCTCACCCTCTTGCTGTAATTTCACTCAACATATTCATTGACCACCAGTCCCATCATGCACCATCCTCGCCACGGAGCTGCTACGCAATGAACATGACTTGTGTTCACAGGAGCTGCACAACCTGAAAAGTCCGCAAAGGCACAAAATAGTTTTAGAAAGTGTTAAGTATTGTGAAGACAATATCAAAGGTGCCTGGGCAAAGGGAGAGAAGGACTTTCTGAAGAAAGGATGTAAGGAAGTAGCTTTCCAGGTCTCACTGATCTGGACAAGAGAGCTCTGCAGAATTCCTCCCTCCTTCTGCTGAGATCCATGCTAAGAAGCTGCTCAGCAGATCCCCAGATCCAGGAAAGAGATGCTCCAGAGAGCAGCTGGGGGTGTCAGCTCACCAGCAGAAGCATCCCTCATTGTAAATGGCAAGGCAGCAACAGGTGTAGACACCAGCCTTCTGTGAGCCTGGGGAGCCTGACGTGGACACTGGATATGTCACAAGCATTCGTTCAATGCCTGTTATTATTATCCTTGTTGTTGATGTTTAGGGGTCTCCCTGACATACTGAGGGACGGCTCCTCTATGACTGGCACTTATAAAGGGATGTCTTTATCTCATGCGTGCTTCACAGTGTTCAATTAGAGCTCTCAATTTAGGATATTAACCAATATTAGAATCTCATCTTGCCAGAAAATCATATCAAAGGGAAATGCATTGCATTGTAAACTATAATATCTTTCCAAACAAGTCAATATTAATGAAGAATATATCCACTTTGTAGGTGAAGGAATACTCTCGTAGCTTAATTTTAAGTGAGTGAACTAAACAGATTAGAAAAAATGGTTTCTGTATTATCTCACTATCTAAGTTCCCAGTGAGTGTTTTGTTTCTTTTTTGTTAGGACTCACCACTCAATAACAAAATTCTAGCTTAAGATCTGATAACATCAGATTTTGTTCTAAAAATAATCTCCTATTGAACACATGTATTTACTCAATTGTATTAATTTTCTCATTTAATTTTCAAACTAGTGTTATGGAGCTAATGATTTTATTATCTCCATTTTATAGGTGATGAAACTGAGGTTCAGAGGAGGTGAATAAATTGCCAAAGCCATACAAATGATTAGAAGCCAAGAAGGATTCAAACACAGGTCTGTTTTATTCCAGAACCCAAACACTCGGCCATCATTCCTTAGAGGATTCTCTTTTGGAATTTGGGCCACTGCAGGCTCCTATGAATCCTTTATATAATTTTAAGACAAATTGCCAAAGATGAGAAAGGAGACCACAGCCAAAAGATCTTTAAATAAAGACTTTTGAGATACATTAAATCAACAATAAAACTTATAGAAACTAATTAAATGGATGTTTAAAATATCGTTTTCTTTTTTATGGCTTTGATAGAAAGGAAATGATCATAGCTCTGATTTCCAACCTTCTCCTTCTTCTTCCCTTCCTTCTAAAAATATCAAATATTAGCAAATTTCTAGTGTGCAAGGCACTGAAGTCTTGAACCTTGTAGCAAGGCCAAGGAGATTGTGCTTGATGCTCTAAACCTGAGGTTCCTCTCTGAGGGCTCACACACTCTGGAGGGATGGAGGCCAGCTTATAGCTGGCAGGCTTGGGATCATGCGTGACCTAGCCAAGCAAATGAACTTCCAAATCCAGCATGCATGTGAACATGAAATTAGCAAGAGAAAAAGGTGAAGGGTCACTGAGAGCAATGAGGCAGCCCTGAGGAATTTAAGCAGGAGCGTGACATGGCCAGATTTGTGTTTAGAAAGCTCTTCTGAGCAGTATCATGGAGCATAAACTGGGCAAGGTAAGGGAGAGGTTAGGAAGAGGCAGGAATGGGGATGAAGGCAGGGAGAGAAGTTTAGGAGGCTGTTGCGAGAGGCAATGAAGCCAAACTGGGGAAAAGGCAGAGTAGGGGTAAGAGATGGATACGAGAAGTGCATTGGGACTTAAAGCTACTACTCTTTGATGGTCAAGTGCTGTGAGAATGAAGAAGAGTGGTCTGGGCACATTCTGGGGTCTGGATTGGGCACCCAAGAGGAAGGTGCTGCTAATATGAAATAATGCTGTGTAAAAATAATGTAACTATAAAGACACTGGAGGAACAACTTATTCTCTTCCCTGAAAGATATGTTGAAAGCTAGCACCTGTTCATCTCTCTAAGAAAGTATCCAAGGGACCAAATATCTTCTCATGCCTGTGACCTTCAGGTCAAGTCTGTGCACTAGTGACCCATTTCTGAATCCCACAGGCCCAGCACATGATTGAAACTTAGGTTCTTGGTGGATCTGTACCAGAAAACCTCTCCCCCACCCCAAAGTAGTAGATTGTGTTACAAAATTTTTATGCTGGAAAAGCTATTACTGACATCAGTTAGATCCTCAATTAAGCATGAGAACAGAGCTGGGCACAGTGGCTCACGCCTGTAATCCCTGCACTTTGGGAGGCTGAGACAGGAGAATTGCTAGTTTAAAGCCAGCCTCAGCAAGGGTGAGGTGCTAAGCAACTCAGTGAGACCCTGTCTCTACATAAAACACAAAATAGGTCAGGGGGATGTGGCTCAGTGGTTGAGTACCCCTGAGTTCAATCCCAAGTACCAAAAAAAAAAAAAAAAAGAATGAGAACAGGAACAAAATTCACTCAAATCCTGAGACTAACTTTAGCTGGGTTTCTGATTGTCTTTTGGAATCCTCATTAATGCTTTACTTGAGTTGGTTTTAGAAACACAAAACAGAAATATCTTTCTCCCATAAGGTTGTTTTAAAAACAAGTAAAAGAAAATATAGCAAATTACCAAATATATGTTCATTTCCAAAGAACCTTTGTTTATATAAAGTTTATCAAGAAGCTGTAATGAAGAAATGGTCTTCCAGGGAGACTTTCCCAAGTCTCCCTCAGATAAAAAGAAAATTTAATTGCAGCAGGTCTTCCCTGAAAGAGCTGCTGAGCCCAGGGCCAGCGATCTGAGTGTGCTGGTCACATAGTATGGACACGATCAGAAACACCAACTTGGAAGACACCATCTTTACCCCAGGGGACCTGATCAAATGTGGCTTCAATTAAAATCCAATAAGTAGCTGAATGTATTGGCATGTGTCTATAGTTCTAGCTACTTAGGAGGCTGAGGTGGGAGGATCGCTTGAGCCCAGGAGTTTGAGGCCAGCCTGGGTAACACAGGGATGGGCTGTTGAGATAGATAGATAGATAGATACATAGATAGATAGATAGAGAAAGAGAGAGAGAGAGAGAGAGAGAGAGAGAGAGAGAGAGAGAGAGAGAATCCAATAGACATGTAGTTAGCACCCACTATGCCAGGTCCCAGCCTATCAGTTCGTATGTGTAGCATCTTCTAAAATTCAATAACAACAAACCAATAGGTTAGTATTTACTAAACTCATACAGTCTCATCATTAAAACAGGATAGAGTCAACAGCCCAGGGGAACACCCATCTTCTTTTGAAGACAAAGATTGCAGAACTGTCAGAAGGCAAAGACATTTGCACATGGACTTTGCTTCCTTCAGTCTGGCTTAATGGTTTTCAAATTTGAGTGTGCATAGGAATGGCTCACAGGGTTACACACGTAAAACCACATATTCTGTATGAACAGGCAGTTTGAGGGATTTTAAGGGTGATTAGGACTGTGGGTCACTTTCACGTTATGTCTCAATGTTAGAGCTTGACCTCCCTGCAAGCCGGGCTGCTGTGCTATCTTTCTAGTTATCAAGATGGCACATGGAATTAATTAAATAATTACTTAAACTCCTTCTATTTTAAAGAAAGATTGAAAGGCTAGGAGGCCTATAATGCTCAACTGCTTCTACCAGTGGACTTCTAAGCATAAAAACAAAATAAAATCCAATTAAATTAAGCGGAGACTTGAATGTGGTCAGAGGCACTTACTGGACACCACACTTTTGGTACCCTCTTTGCACTTGCCCCTTATGAGGCCAGGCATTTAATGTGCGTTTGTGCTTTTTGTATTTCCAAAATAAACATTAAGCTACATGAGATCTGATTGGCCTTACCTGTAGCAGTCAACTCTCCTGAGCCCTAAATGCAGTCTTGCCCTTCCAGGCACCAAGGGCGACCTGCACCCTGACCACCCACTATGTGCAGTGAAATTAGGAGGTAAGGCGAGGTGTCCCAAACACCAAACAGTGTTAACTGCCAGCCTCATTTACAGAGCCTGAGCTGAGAGGTGGAGAAAATTAGGCATCAGTGTTAGGAAATAATGCTATGTCACTGCCTTATTAGTTAATATTTAATTTACTTCCAGTTCACTAGTAATTCAGTAAACAAGCATTTATCAAGTGCCTGCTTGGTGATCAGTCTTGAGCTAGATTCTCAGGGGAACATCACAGGCTGAAGCTTGGATCCTTTTTAATTCTTTATTTGAAAGTTCTGGAAGAGGCAGATCAGTGTGTACTGAACACAGTTTACCAAACAACAGGGGGACTCCTAGAGAAAACACCAAGCTGCGGCTGGGACCCATTACAGATCTTCTCCACTTCAGAAGAGAGGAAGGGGGACAGTCACCCAGCAGGAATCAAGGCCCAGGGCTGTATGGTTATCTCCCTCTTTCCTTCTGTCCTTCCAGAGTTTCCTGAGCACTTCTTTGCAGATAGCAGCTTTACTGAGATATACTTGACACAAAAGTTTACCTAAAGTGGACAACTGAATGGCTTTCGCTGTGGTCACAGGCCATGCAACTGTCACCACCCTCAATGGAGGTATTTGCATTGCCTCCCTCTCCCTCAAAAACACCCTGTACCTGTTAGTAGTCACTTCCCATCTCTCCTCCCGTCCCAAAGCCCAAGCAACTGCTAATCCACTGTGTTTCCACAGGTTCACCTACGCTGGACCTTTCCAAGCACCTGTTCTGAATTAGGCCAAGCCCAGGAGCCGGGGGGCTACAAGCCAGCTGTATCTTCTCCACCCCCAGAAGGTCTGCTATTAGCTTGGAGAACACGTCATATAGCTTCCTGGGGCCTCAAGTTTTTTTTCTCCTAAACAATGAAAGGGATGGAATTCAGGTACCCTTCTAATTTAAAGATTCCACTTTAAAATTCAGTTCTAGAGAAAAGCATGAGGCAAAGGCTTTATAGCTAGGGAAACAAGAACTTTTAAATGCTCCCGTTAGGAAAAGAGATTGGACAATTTTCCTAGAGGCCCATTTGGTAATGTGTATTAAGAATGTGCACGCCTTCGGACCCAGAAATTCCACCTTTAGGATTATCCTTACACATTCATCAAGGATGGTTGCAGAGACATAGGTACATGTGACACTGTTGCTAACATTGAAAAGTGAAATAAATGCCTGACAACAGGGGCGTGACCCTCTAAATTCCCCACAAAGAGCAGGAACTAGGTAAGCACCTTTGTCCCCGATGTCATCTTCTAACACTGTCCATGCTCAGGATGCCCTTTCTGCAGCCTTTCCCTGCACTCATTCTCATAGTTTCCTGTCCACTAAAGCCTGCAGGCCATTCCCAGTACTATTCTCTGACCTTGTCATGGTGCTGCTGTTTTTAGGTCCAAGTGTAGGATCTGACTTTTGGCCTCAATTATATTGTATTATGATCATGGGACTTGATTTGACTCACATTACAAAGAAATCGACGGTGTTGCAGTGTTTTTGACGGTGGGATTGCACTATATCATGTTTAATAATTTCAGGTTTTGTTCTTAGACTTCAGACTTTTTCCCACATAGTTTTTTCTTTGCCATTAATATCCCACACTCTTTCAACTCCTAAGTAACCTTTATCTTTTCAGAGAGCTGAAAGCCTGATACTTGACTGCAAGGCATCTTCAGACCTATTTGCAGTCAAATAGAAACGACTTCACTGAGGGCTCTGCAAACCCAGTTGATCAGAGGCAACAATTTTTTTGAACTTTGCATGGCCTCTTCCAGAAGCATGTTTGAGAACTCACAAACAAATGCTTGTTTTTGTAATTTTAAAGAGGACAGAATACATACTTTTGAAAAAGGCATTATTTCAGGCTACTAAATAACTGCATATGGTAAGGCTGTGAAATCAACTGCTGATAAGATGGATTGCGAATACCACTAATTTCCACCCCACTTCACCTCTGAAGACATTTCCATATTTCAACATCCTTGGCTGACAAAATTGATCATGCACACATTTCATATAGCCTGCTCCCTCTGGTATTTCCAAGAACTGGAACATGCTTTCTCCTTTCCTTCTCATTCATTACAGATAGAATATTTATTTACCTTTAAATTTAGGATTTCCCTCCAAAATAATGCATATATTATTAATAAAAAATTTGAAAAAATGTTCAATCTGGAGTAATTATCTAAGCCAGTGTTTTACCCTAAAAACTTTTTAGAAGAATGCCTTTACTTCTGGTTTGATAACAACTAATTTATTCTGTTGCTAATTGAATTACTTTGTAATTAGCTTACCAGAGCAGGAAAGAAGACTAAATAAATATCGCTGCGATTAGTCCCTTGTAATGACAGAGATGAGTAAGTAAACACCACATTTATTGTAGCAGCCAAGGCAGGCCCTGATTTTGTGAACTAGGCCTGGATTCTCTTCTGTCCGTTGCCTTTGCTTTTTAGCATTCCATCATGAGGGGGCTGGCTCTTGGTGTCTCACTGTCGACATTTACCTTGAACTGACTCAGAGACTGGAATGCCATTCAAGTTGGAATCATTAAAGAAGTTTAGTTTGCATTTATCACTTAGGTTGCTGAAGGATATGGAGGACTGTCAGATTACTTAATTACATGCCCATAGATTTATGCTTCATTAGGACTTATATGAAGAATAATCTAGAGCTTCTGCAAATACTCTGGATATTGAATCTCATATACCAATGGGTGGGCTTAATAGGCATATTCTTCTCACCAGTGAGAAGTAAACCATAAAACCACAAAGATGAACAAGAAAGGAAGAAAAGAACAAAGAATACTCAAAATTAGAAGAAAAGCAACAAAATGATGAGAGTCCATTCTTTTTTTTTTTTTTTTTTGGTACTGGGGATTGGGGATTGAACTCAGGGGTACTCGACCACTGAGCCACATCCACAGCCCTATTTTGTATTTTATGTAGAGACAGGGACTCACTGAGTTGCTTAGCACCTCGCTGTTGCTGAGGCTGGCTTTGAACTCGCGATTCTCCTGTCTCAGCCTCCCTAAGTACTGGGATTACAGGCTTGAGCCACCACGCCCAGCTGAGAGTCCATTCTTAACCATGAATGTAAACAATATAAACTCTCCAGTGAAAAGATACAGACTGGATGAATGGACAGAAGTACAAAACTCACCTCCCCAGTAAAGATACACATAGACTAAAAGGGAAGGGATGGAAAATGATATTCCATGTAAAGGGAAACCTAAAGTAAAATCAACTTTAAGCAAAAAATTTTAGAAGAGGCAAAGGAAGTCAATTCAACAAGATGTAAATCTACATGCAACTAACCATAGAGCACTCAATTTTATAAAACAAACATTTTAAGACCTAAAGGGAAAGATAGGCTCCAATATAATAGTAGTGAGGGACTTCAATACTCCACTTTCATCAATGGAAATATCCAGACCAAAAAAAAATCAACTAATATCAGAATTAAACTATACCATAGATCAAATGGATTTAATAGACATTTTCAGGACATTCCATCCAGCCGCTGCAGGATACAAATTCATTTATTCAGTACATGAAAATTTCTCTGGAATATACCATGTATTAGGCCACAAAACAAGCTGCAACAAATTCAAAAATATTTAAATCATATCCTGTATCTTTTTTGATCACAATGGAATAAAACTAGAATTCAACAAGAAAATAAATTTTAGAAATTACACAAATGTCTGGAAACAGAACAAAATTCTTTCAACAAACAGTGGGTCATAGAGTAAGTCAGAGGGAAATTAAAGAATCTCTCAAAACAAATGAAAATGGAAATACAAGATACCCAAATTGTGGGATGCAGCAAAAGCAGTACTAAGAGAAAAGTTTATAGCAGTAAGTGCCTACGTATAAAAAAAAGGAAAGAAATATTTCAAATAAATAAACTAATTATGCATCTTTGGGACTTATAAAAGTAAGAACAAACCAAACTCAAAATTAGTAGAAGGAAAGAAACAACAAAGATCAGAAATAAACAAAGAGCAAAAATAAACTAAATAGAGACAAAAACAATACAACAGAATTGGTTCTTTGAAAAGATAAACAACAATAACAACGAAATGTTAGCTAATCAAGAAGAAAATCAAAGGCCTAAATAAATGAAATTAGAGTTGAAAGAGGAAACATTACAAGTGATGGCACAGAAATACAGAGGATCTTTAGGAATTATTATGAAAAACTATATGCTAACAAATTGGAAAACTTAGAAGAACTGAACAAATTTCTGGACACATATGTCCTACTGAAATTAAACCATGAGGACATAAAAAACCTTAATAGACCAATAACAACTAATGATATTGAATCAGTAATAAAAAGTTTTCCAAAAAGAAAAGCCTAGGACCAGATGGCTTTACTGCTGAATTTTACCACAGTTTTTTTTTTTTCTTAATTGCTCTTTGAGAGAGTTTCATCTATTTATGGGCTCTGGTGTTTGTTTATGAGCTCTTCTTTACCACACTTTTAAAGAACTAATGTCAGTTCTACTCAAACCATTCCATAGAATCGATAGGAAGGGAACCCCTCTGAACTCATTCTGAGGCAAGTATTACTCTTTATCAAAACCAGACAAGGACACACAGAAAAAGAAAACTATAGACCAATATCCTTGATGAACAGGGATATAAAAATTCTCAATAAAATACTAGTAGATTAAATTCTCTAGTACATCAAAAAGATCATTTACCATGATCAAGTTGGTTTTATCTCAGAAATGTAATGATGCTTCAACATATACAAATCACACAAATCAATAAACATAATACATCACATCAGTAGAATGAAGGATACAAATCATCTCTATAGATGCAGAAAAACCAGGTGATAAAACTCAACATCCCACCATGATAAAAGCTGTGAACAAATTAGGCACAGAAGGATTGTACCTCAATATAAGTAAGGCTATATAAGACAAACCCACAGCCAACAACATATTGAATGTGGAAAAGCTGAAAGAATCTCCTTTAAGATTGGGAACAAGACAAAGATGTTCACTTTCACACTCTAATTCACTATAGTACCAGAAGTTTCTGTCAGAGCAATTGGGCAAGAGAAAGAACTAAAAGGCATACAAATAGAAGGGGAGGAAGTCAAACTATCCCTGTTTGGAGATGATATGATTCTATATACAGTAAACTCTAACCCAAAGACTGTTAAAACTGATAAATGAGTTCAGTAAAGTAGCGGTATACAAAACCCAAACCCAAAACCAGTAGCTTTTCTTTTCTTTTTTTTTGGTACTGGAGATTGAACTCAGGGGCACTTGACCACTGAGCCACATCTCCAGCCCTATTTTGTGTTTTATGTAGAGACAGGGTCTCACTGAGTTGCTTAGTGCCTCGCCATTGCTGAGGCCGGCTTTGAACTCGCGATTCTCCTGTCTCAGCCTCCCTAAGTGCTGGGATTACAGGCTTGCGCCACCACGCCCGGCTACCAGTAGCTTTTCTATATACCAAAAATGAATTTGCTGAGAAAGAAATCATGAAAGCAATCCCATTTACAATAGCCTCAAACAAATAAACAAAGCTAAAAACAAACTTAACCAAGGAAGTAAAAGACCCCTACAATGAAAATTACAAAACACTGATGAAAGAAATTGAACAACACACAAAAAGATAGAAAGACTTCCCATGTTACTTGATGGGAAAACTTAATATTGTGAAAATGTCCATTGTACCCAAAGTGATCCATGTATTTGATACAATCCCCATCAAAATACCAATGACATTCTTTACAGGACTATAAAAATTCATATGGAAGCACAAAAGACCCCAAATAGTCAAAGCAATCTTAAGCAAAAAGAACAAAGCTGGAAGCATCACCATTTCTGATGTCAAGACCTATCGCATAGCCATATTAACCAGAAATAGACCAATGGAAGAGGATAAAAATCCCAGAAATAAACTCATGCATCTACGGCCAACTGATTCCCAACAAAGGCACCAAAAACATACACTGGAGAAGGGGTAGCCTTTTCAATAAATGGTACTGGGAAAACTGGATATTTATATGCAGAAGATAAAGCTAGATCCTTATCTCCAAGCCTGTGCTAAAATCAACTTCAGAGGAATCAAAGACCTAAATATAAGACTTGAAACTCAAACTACTAGAAGAAAACAGAAAGGAAATACTTCAAGACATTAGTATAGGCAATAATTTTCTGGTTAGGACCTCCCAAACACAGGAAACAAAAGCAAAAATTGAGAAATAGGATTTACTCAAACTGCGAACTTCTCTACAGCCAAGGAAATAACCAACAGAATGAAGAGACAACGTACAGAACGGGAAACATATTTGCAACTATTCATCTAACAGAGGGTTGATATTCAGAAAACAAAGGAGCTCAAAAAACTTAACAAAAACCCAAGTAATCCACTTAAAAATGGGTAATCTGAATAGACACTGCTCAGAAGAAGTACAATTGACCAACGAATATGTGAAAAAATGCCCAAATCATTAGCCATTAGGGAAATGCAAATTAAAACTATGAGATACCATTTCACCCCAGTTAGAATGGCTATTATCAAAATAAATAAAACAAAACAAAAATACTAGTGAGGATGTGAAGAAAAAGGAACTCATATACTGTAGATGGGAATGTAAGTTAGTATAACCATGATGGAGAAAAGTATAGAGCTTTCTCATAAAACTAAAAACAGATACATCTTATGATACAGCTATCCCACTTCTGGGGATATAACTAAAGGAAATGAAATCAGCATATCAAAGAGATACCTGCACACCATGTTTATTGTGGCACTGATCATGATGGTCAAGATGGAATCAGCTTATGTGTCCACCAACAGATGAATGAATGTGTGTGTGTGTGTGTGTGTGTGTGTGTGTGTGTGTATTTTTTCAGCTTTTTTTGTACATTCAGTCTGATGTTGGATGTGGGTTTGTCATTCATAGCCTCTGCTGATGAGGAGGGGGAGCTATATAAAGAATAGTGGTATTTGGTTAGGACATGGAAATAATCACACATGTATAATTAATATGTGTTAATAAAAAGAATATGTTAAATAAAATATAATAAAATGAGCCTTAAGGTCACACAAAGTGAAACTGTTTACCAGTCTCTTTACCTTTAGAATAAGCAGGGTTCACCATTCCCCAAACCCTAAAGTAGGGTGATATTCACATGTGTATATGAATGTATTTTCATCACAACTCTTCCTGGGCCTCACACATGTTCACAAGCTATCACTGATGAATTCAGAGTGGGGTACCTTTTAGACTGAGGTGGTGTGACCAGGACCTTCCAAGCAGGCAGAACCATCCTGATGATCTCCAGACCTTCTTGCCAATGCTTCCTGTCTCTGGTCTTGGAATCTCAGGACACCCTGATCTTACCCTGATCCTGACCTCACCTGCTGCCGTCACTGCTTTCCTCCATGCTTGTGGTCTTAGCACCACTGAAATACTTCTCCGGTGACCAATCTCAACTGTGTTCAGTTTTTGTCTTTATCATTTATTTCTTGCAGCTAACTCTCCAGACACTTGCTCTGTTGGGGCACGAGTTTAGACTTTCTTTTCTCATGTTGCCCTTTATCCATCGTTTGCACAGTAGCTGCACGCACCTTACTCTGGTTTCTGCAAACGCACACAGAAAATGGTTGAGCAACACTAATCTGGATGTCTACGCTCTACTTCATGAATTCCTGTAAATGCGTTCATATGAAAGCTGATCACTCACTGGCATTCCTGGTGTGGTTTTTTACCTTGCTATGAATTTTCACTTTATTCCTTGGCCTTGAGCTTGATGTTGATTCTCCTTCTGGGTACAACTTCCAGTCCCACCTGCTTTCTAGACACAGCATCCTCTGTAAGAGACACCTCATTCTCAAGCCCTGTCTTTGTTCTTGGGACTCAAGGCCTGGCTGAGTCTGGTTTTCTGCTTGACTTCAGTTAGGTGTGTGTGTGTGGCTTGGAGGAAGAAACGCCATGAGGGAGGGGTCTTGGATAAGAGTCTGAGAAAGAGCTCATTGTCATCTTTTTTGCTCAAATCCACCTTCTGTGTCCCCATGAAACACTAAAACAGAATCTCAGGAATCCTTTATTTTCTGCTTTACTTTTAATATTTAGGGAAAGGCAGCCATACCTCTACTTTTAGCACAATAGAATTCTTAAAATGTTAAATCTGCAAGTTATTATTATTGATGTATTCAACAAATATTTATAGACCATGTATTATGCGCAAGGCACTGAGGACTTACAAATGCATGAGAAAGACCTGCCCTAGCAGGGTCCCAGGTAGAAGAACACTCCATTTTCAGTAATCTTAAAAAATGCAACTTCCTAAGGATATCTTGTCTTTAATCCACAGTTTGCTACCGATATTTTCAACATTTCACACATATTCTTTGATTTTGTTGTTTTCCTTCAGAATTAAACACATGGTTGACTGGTTTACATCCAATGTCTACCCAAGGCCAATGTTATTCTGTCTTCTGCAAGCCTCATAATTTCCTTTATTTTCTCAAGTGTATTATGAGTTTATAAGACCTGTGCTTCTGATGACTTTTGTTCTTTTGGTTTACCACTCTTTTTACTAAGCCAACAAAGGCAAAAAAACAATAAAATCCTCAAATAATTACACAAACACTGCTGCACAAACTTTGCAGCTGGCTGGCATTGGGCATTTGAAAAGCAGTTTACAGGGGTCAATGTTTAATGTATGAAAGTAAAGATGATTTGAAAGTTGAATACATGAAAATACAAGCCTGGGTGGCTCCCGAATGCCTGAGCATTACTTTTGTAATCGGCATCATATTGGCAAAAAAGATTTCCAGCTGTTGCAAGTCACAGATGTATTCTTTTTTGGGTTGTTCTAAAAATATGTGCAGACTATTTGTCTTAAGTTTTAAATCAGAATTTTCTTGATAGATTTTTGCTCTGATTTGGAATCCTCTGGTGCAAGACTGTTTGCAAGAGTGAACTGGATGCTAACTTAGTCTGGAAGAAAATTGCTAGAGCCAGAAAGTCAGGCAGCTCTTGCTGTCTTTTCCCTTCCACTTGTGATTTCACAGTGTGTGCCCAGTCCTGAAAGTTCATGAAGAACAAAATGTGCCTGGTGGTTTTAAGTGTGCGGGGAAGGAAGAGGGAAATTACATTTAAGGAGTTCCCCTTGAGGGGAGGAGGGAGTGGGAGGACTTCTGGGAGAGGCAGAAAACTCAGGCACCAAGTTATAAATTAAAGAGAAAATTTAAACTGTCAATGCGCTGTTCTTTGTATACAAACATAATCTATGAGCTCTTCCTAGGCAGAGACTGGTTTTATTCATTCATGTTCTGTCCCTTCAGGGCCAATTGGAGCTGTATTCCCAGCCCAAGGTTATATGGGCCACCAGAGGCAGCTGAGGACCTTGGGAGGGGAGATCAACAAAATCATCTAGAGAAGACAGCTAGGACCCAGAAGCCTGGGAAAGCAGGAAGAGCACCGATGTATGGGAGGCAGTTTGGACCAGGGAAAAGAGAAAAAGCTTTGGGGCCAGTGGGTCTGGGCTCAATTTCCAACTGTGCCACTTGGACTCTGATTATGGACAAGGAGGCTGCTTATCTGCCCTGATCTCAGATGTTTCCCTCACCTGTCAAATGGGGCTGATCATAGCATTACCTTCATATGGGGTTAGAGGATTAAACAAAACAATGCCTGTCAAGTGTTGAACATAGTTATGCATGTCTAGCAGGCACTTAATAAGGCAAAGTTAATAACAATGACAGCAAAGCCCATGGGGATTGGATTAAAAAATAAGTGGCAATGGACAGTAAACATGAGATGGTCTACCTTATGACAGGTGAGGGGAGTGTGAATTAAAATAATAAATACCTTGTCTATAAGACCAGCAAAAATAAAGAAGGGAATCTTCAGGAGTAGGAAGGAAAATGGGCACTCTCATATGCTGTGGATAGGAGAGTGAATCACTATAACCTATTTGGGAAGCGATTTGGTAATATCTACTATAGTTGAAAAAGATACATACTCTTTGACTTAATAATCCCACTTCTGGGAATCAATTATAAATATACAATAATAAATAAATAAATATATACATATACACATTTATGGATAGTCACTGCATAACTCTTCATAACTGCAACAGTACAAAACTTGAAACCAACCTAAGTGTCTATTAATGGGAGAATGTTGAATAATGAAGAACTTCCATTTAATGGAATACTAACATCAGTCAATGAAAATGGGGTATGTTTAGAAAGGTGCCTATAATATATTAAATAAAATAAGAAAGTATGGGATCTAATAAGTCTAGCTCATTCTATTATTGTAAAAAATGTCTGCATATTCAGACAGATAGATAGTCTCATCTATATGAATGTAATAAAAAGTTGGAAATGCCACATACCAAACTGTGAAGAGTAGTTATCACTTTTAGGGCTTAGAAAGTGGGATGAGAAAGGAGTGATTTTCATTTTTTTATATATGTACCAAGCAGCAGGATTTTACAGGCTATTTTTGTTTGTTTTTAGTTTTATCTAAACATTATCTTAGAAAGCAAAGAAGGAAGGGAGGAAAGGAGAACTAAGGAAGAAAGGAGAAAGGAAGGAATGAAGAAAAGAAACAAGGAAAGAAGAAAGAAGAAGGAAGGAAGTGGGGAAGGAAGAAGGACGAGGGAATGTTATGGTTTGGATTTGGAATGGCCCCCTTCTCATGGGTTGAAGGCTTGGTCCCCAGCCAATGGTGCTACTGAGAGGTCATGGGATCTCCAGGATGTGAGCCCTAGCTGGAAGAGGTGTGTCACTAGGTGCGTGTCTTTGAAGAGTATATTTTGTCTCTGCACTCTGCCTCCTGCTCTCTGATCTCCAGCTGCCATGATGGGAGATTTGTTCCACCATGCTCTTCCCCCATGACACTCTGCCTCACCACAGCCCCAAGTGATGGGGCTAAGTGTCCATGGATCAGAGTCTCTGAAAGCCAGAGCCAAAACAAATCTTTTCTCCCTTTAAGTTGATTTATCATGGTGACTAAAAGCTAACAGGAGGAGAAAGGAAGAAAGGAAGGAGGAAGGCAGGCAGACCGGCCAAGATGGAGCAGGAGTCGCCTCTGCATCCTGGAACACACTGTGGGAACCGGGGTACACAGCAAGTGCTTAGTAAACAGTGAGTCAAAACAGTGATTGTTGTTCAACCAGTAAAACAACATTAAAAAAGACTTACCTAATTTTTTTTTTTTTTTTTGCTTTTTAAAAATGGCCATTTTCTCTGCAACCATTGAGAGAGGCCAGCTCTCAGGTTCCTGGGAGGGAGGGAAGGACCTGGGCACTGGACAGCTTATTCCTACTCTGCTGAGGAGTTTACACAGAGATTCACCACATGGTGACCTGGGTCTCCATGGGTCCAGATGTCAGAACTGACAGGAAAAGTACAGTTGTGAAATTGTCTTTAGAGTTGAAAGGGCTGAAGCCAAATGCTACTCAGTGCCAGTGCCTGTTAAAATGCAGACATTGCAAAATGCATATAGCTATACAAACTCTTCCTTCTAGGTGTCATCTAAAAAAGAAGTTCCAGCTTACAAATTAAGGTAGCTCCAAGTGACATTCCTAGATTTGTTCCTCTCCAGCTAATGCCCATGTTTCTAACCTCATAGATGCTAGTTTTGAAAGAATGTGATTTCATAAAATTTCAGTCCTTTCTTAAGGGATTTCAAAAATGGGCTTCTAAATCATTAATATAAAGTTGATCTCCCTCACTCCCATGAAGATGATTTGAATGGACAAATTCTGGACACCCGAGATAGGACATGATAAACTATGGTGGAAATGATCAGGAAAGAAGTTGAGAAAGTGGGACAACAGGGGTGGGAGGTGAAGACAGAGCTGAGGAGGTGCTTGCCAGGCAGCCTCGGGAGACAGAGCCCTGAGCCAAAGGACGCCCAAGCTTGGAGAGGACTTCTGTGTCCGTGGAGCTGGAGGCAGCGGGTGGGAAGCCCAGGCTGTGCAGGTGGGCTCAGGCATGAAGCCCCACGGGCAGTGCCCAGATGGCAGAACTGTGAGTGGGAGAAAAAGGGATAAGATTGCTGGTGTGTGGGCCACGCAGAGAAGCCTTCAGGAAAGAAGGGAGCAAATTAACTGAAGAAAAGAGTATGTTTGATCCTTGGCGTACTTCACTCACTTTAAAAACTCTGTTTTGAGCGCTGTGCTGAATACTGAAGTATGGCATTTTGGAAGCATCAAGCAGGTTGCAGAGGGACTCTGAAAACATCTGCTCCTGGATGTTTAGGTTGCCTCTAATTTCTCTCTATTGTAGCCATCTGTGGTGGACCTCTTGGTGCATTAGGCTCTTCCTGTATTGAGAATCATTTCCTAAGAATAGATGCTGAGAAGTGGAACAACTGGGTCAAAGGATCGGAACATTTTTATGTGTCTTAATATACAGTGGAAAGCATTTGGAAAGCCAAATTGCTTTCCAAAAGGTTGGTTGAACCCAATCACTTTATTTCAAACAAGATTTTATGGGTGATTATGCAGGGCTTTTAATGAGGTGTTTGGCTCAGAAATGATAGTACAAAAACTGACATTTATTCTGTGCTAATCATAGCTTTTCTATCCACTGTCTTATTTAATCCTCACAACAACCCTGTGTGGCAGACATTTTTATCCTTGTTTTACAGATGAGGAGACAGGCTTAGAGAGATTAAGTACTTTCCCAAGGCCACGTGGGTTTGTGAGTGGCAGGACCACTATTTGAACTCAGACCTGATTTGGAGGCCCTGAAGTTCTCTCCACGTCAGGGGGCCTCCATTTGTTTCAGTGGCACAAACCAAGGAACAAGGACACACCTGAGATGCATTCTGGGTTCCAGAGAGCTATGAAGCTGTAAGCTGATCCTTTACAGATGACTCAGTGGGGGAGCAAGTTTATTTTGAGAAGAAATTCATGTTATTTCAGAATGGAATGAGTTGATCCTTTATTAGCATGTTCTGTTTGCTTCCACTATCACTTCATTAACTTAGATGCTTATCATCTCACTTTGAACCACAAAACAGGGCCACGAATTATTGTCTCCCTATAATCCCTCCAGGATGGAACAGGCAAGATAGTCCTGAATGGAAT
>CM053399.1:43603834-43775150 GCA_028644305.1 Xerus rutilus
GTCGTATCTCAATTTTAATCCCAACCCCACAACTTGCCAGCTGTGTGACCTTGGGCACTTTACTTACCATCTCTGAGCCAAAGTTTTCCCATCTATAAATGGAGATAATAATCTACAGCTCACAGAGCTGTTATAGGCATTAAATGTCTCACCCAGAAGCTGGCAGCTGGTAGGTGCTTAATAAATGCCCATTCTTCTCCTTTTCTCTTTCAACTCTAATGTTAAAGGGCTGAGACAGAACAAACACTAACTACAATACTCAGAATAATGAAGGAGAAAACTCACTGGCTCTAATTAGATCTTAAAAACATGTCAACAACGGTGGCATATTAACCAGACATTGTGTCTACTAGCAATACTTACCGTTCAAGCAAGATTTTGTGCAGTAAAGGGTCTATTCCTCTAATTGCACAGAAAGCTCTGTTCCACAAACATTGCTAAGCAGAAGAGGGGGGAAAATAGCTCCTCTTTGGCTTCTTCTGCAAGGAACACTGAGACGATCTAATTAGCATGCCTGGTGTCTCCAAAATTGAATTCAACCTAAGAGTATGCTATTAAAGGCTCCCACATTAGTCAGGAAAGTAATTTGAAATGACTGAGCTATCTGCACAAACACCTTAATGTTACTCTAATGGGCCTAGAAAAAGGATGACATCAAATACAGTTAAAAGGAATTTAAGTTTAATTGCTGCCTAATAAAATTATTAGTACATTTTCCTAACCATAAAGGCATTTCAGTCATGGATAAGATTTTGCAATTTAATAAATGATCAAGTATAGTTAGCTGCCCCTGGGCCTTGTTTATTGGTTATATTCTTCTCTTGCAGAAACATTAGCTTCAATGCCAACTAATTGCTGGTCTCCAACACCTGGGCTTGTTTGAGGTCACAGTCTCACTGTCCCTGGTGGAGCTGAGTTCTTTTCTACTTTTCAGTGTGCACTGGAGTGTGTTGACCTCCCTGGGTCACTGCTAGTCTATATGATGCCTCTGTGAACGTTAATAAAAGGAACCTCCTGTGGACAGTCAAATAGAAAAAGGTGTCCCTTTTGGGGCAACCAGGTTGACCAGCAGCAGAATGAGGACAGGATTTCAGCTCCCCATGCTTTCTTAGCTTGGTGCCTTTGTGCAGTATATAAACTGTATAAACTTATATGGTAGTTCAGAGAAACAAGTTTGCTGTTTCAGGCAGAGGTAGGGTAACTGCTGGGAAAGTGATAGAAGAGGTTTCTCATTGGACGAGTGGTAGATGTTTGGAGATTTTACCCAATGACTTACAGACAGACGTAAGCATTGATGCTGTACAAAGATGAAGTAGCTAAGATTAGAATTTAGGCCTCTGGTTCTGAAATCCTCATTCATTTTGCCTTGCTAAGCTTTCCATGGGGTGATTTTGGCTTGAAAGTGTGCTAACCTCCACATGCCTATTCGAATATAATTTTAAAAGAGAAATGGACTCACCAGGTGAATTAATAACTATCAGAAACAATGGTGTATGGAAATAAGGTATCTCACAGATATCAAGGGGTAGATGTAAGAGTTTAAAAGTATTAATAATCCCTCTCCATCTGGGAAATGTAGGAGGGCAAGTATAAGTTGAAGTAGAACATAGGTATTTCAAGAACTTTCTGGAGACTCACAGCAACTTATCAGCTGCCAATTTTTAATTGTCATGGCTGGCTCATACATAGAGCCATCACATTTCCCAGATACCCCTTGACAGTTCTGATTTTATCCTGTTCAACATAGCTTTGTCCTTCTATTGAAAAGTAAGATATTTAAAAAATGTATTGCTAAATTTGATTTTATTTAAAACAACCTTTATGAGAGTATCATCATAAAGAAATCTACAATTGAAGGAAAAATCCTTTGCTAGGCCAGACGTGTTAGCAAATATAAGAGGAGTCAAGAGAGGGCAAGAGAGCTAAAATGTACCGAATGTACTCGGTGCCCACTGGGTTTTGTTATTCTCCTCACTGTTGAGTTTAGAAAACTGAGGTCCAGGCCCAGTGAAGAGGGGTCAGGCAGCATGGACATGGAAGACTGAGCTTTGATCCCCAGTCTGTGTGACCACAATGCCCTTGGACCTTTTTCCACTCTACATTTTTCTCCAGGAACACTTAATGTTCCAAACATTTCTCATTTTCTCCATCTGCCAAACCCCTTGAGGTCTTATTCATTGCTAGGTTTTCTACTCAACTGGCCATAAAACTTTTATAGGGGAGAAAGTTATAGATTATTGGCTGGAAAGGTGGTTGGAGAAAAATGGATGGACACTGCCTGCTGCCTGACTTCCTGCCATCAGGCAGTGGAATCTGCGTTGTCAGAAAGGACTCCCAGCTGTTTAATGCTGAGCTCCAAAAAAGACTAACCCACTATAGAAGTTGAAATGACACATATTTCATCTCTTTGTAGTGGGAACGCCATCTGGTGCAGCTCTCTTCCTCATGTGCTAGTGGCCTTTTTATTCAGTTGTGTAAGGAGTCTAGTTGAACATTTTCTTTGGACAGAAGTCTCTTTCCTTCTGAAGTTTATGTCTATAGGAGAGGTCATAACTCCAGTGACTTCCACCTGGGGGACAGCATGGGGCCATGTGTAGTTCTGACAACTGGTATCTTGTCCAGGGCAAGAATGGGGGGAATGGGGAAACTGAGGGAAAATTTATTTTATCATGAAAGTACATCACATGGCTCATGTCTAAAGAGATTCATTCATTTATTCATTCATTCATTCATTCATTCTTCATTCATAATATTTAATTAGGCCCTGTTGTGTTCTAGGTGCTGGGGAAGAAAATAAAAAGCCTGAGAAAACCAAGAATGTGTCCTTTCTTCCTTTGAAGAGTTCACACAACAATGGAAATGAGAAGGTAAATGTACACAACTCTTTGTTTGTTCATTCAATGATAAGCACTGACTGTCAGCTCCTGGATTACAGAATAAAGAAGACATCATTTCTGTCCTCAGGGATCTCTTAGTCTACTAGGGCAGACAGAGCATAATCACAGTGAAATGTAGCAGACGTCAGCTCAGAGGTCAATGCAGGGTGCTATGGAGGAGCAGGTATCTCAGGCAGATGCTCAGGGGGGACTTCTTAGTGGAGGTGATGGGTTAGGATCTGAAGGAGTTAACCAGATGAAAAGAGGAGAGGCATGAGCATCGCCAACTGCAAGGGCAAAGGGCTGAGAAAGGGCATGAAACATTTGTGGAGAAGTTCTAGGAGCCCAGTACCGCCACAGCTCTGGTGTGTGTGTTTGTCAGTGAGTGGGGAGGGCGTGGTGAAGATGAAGGTGGAGAGGAAGACAAGATTCCATCACAAAGGGTTTCATGTACCACACTGACTAGTGTATGTTGGAATGTTTGAGGAATCATCGAGACATGCCACTTACAGGGAAGGGATGGGAGAGATGATTGCAGAAGCCTCATGAAACATGCAGTAGATGGGGTAAGAGAGGAGGTGTGCAGGTCTGTAGAGAGACTGTGGCATTAATTCAGGCAAGGGATGAAGAAACCAGGTGTGAATCCAAGCAGTTAGCAGTGAGGACCAAGAAGAGGGAATGGATGTGAAATATGAAGTGGAGACAATTAAATTTAATCGCCCTTTTACTTGAGGAGAAGGAGGAAAGGACAGAGCCTAATTTAAATGCCCATTTTCTGGCTTGCTTACCAGTTAGCATCATAAAAGAGATTTTGAAAAAGTGCTGCGGTGGGAGGTGTGCAGGGGGAAAGTACCTTGATACCCTTTGGATGACCAGGCACCAGCCTGGGTACTTTACATAAAGCTCCCCATTTAATCTGCACAACAACTAATGATACAGGAGAATGCTCCTTCTCCTCCATTGTACAGATGAGGAAACAGGGGGAGTGAGCAAACAGCCAGCAATAAATCAGACCTCAAGGGGTTTGGCAGTCATTTTAGCAAATATAATAATCAAGAGGGGGAAGACAGCTAAAGAGAACAGCTGTTCTCTGTATCTCAGAAAGCTTAAGTAGCTTGCCCAAGGTCACACAACACTGGCATTCCCAGTTAGATAAGTTAACTCCCTCCACACTCCAGGGAAGGACAGAGGTAGTGGTTGAGCTGGACTTTGTTGAAGGATGCCATTTGTCTCAATGGGAAGAGCAAGAGAAGGGAACAGCATGTGCCCACATTCAAGGGCATGAATGAGTATAGAGTGTTCTGGAAAAACCCAAAAATGTCTTTGGCTCTGTCTCCTTGGGACAATAAATAAATACATATGCAAGTCAGAGTTAATTATTCTTGACCCTTTTATGCAGAACATCTGCAATGAGGATAAAATGCGGTCTCATGTCTTAAATCTGCTCAATGGATTTTAATTGCCGAAGTAAGATAAACAAAAACAAACAGAACAATGCTTTCTTCCGGGGTTTCCAATCTGCTCGCAAATCCCCATGGCCTGCCAATATTTCCCAACCCAAGGAGGACTGAGTTGTGGCGCAATGAACTGAAAAAAGGTCTGTGTTGGTGGAGACCATTGCACCCGCGTTTTGTTTTCTTTTCAGGGATTCTTTTGTTCAGAACAGGAAACTGAAGCAAAAAGGCTGCACTCTCATGGATGTAATTAAAACGGAAGTGGCTTTCCTCTTCCTCAGTGATTCAAGTCATTGAAATTAATCATCATTGGGCTAGTCTAGCAGGCTGCCATGGTCTCTCTAGGAAATGTATCTCAAGGTGTCTGCCGCAGCAGCTGCAATTAAAATCTATTGAGCGATGGGATACAATGAATCAGATATTTGTCACAATAGTAGAGGCGTTGGCTAAATGAGGGCAGTGTAATTAACAAATAACTTGAAATGGGGCTGGGAGCTTCATGTAGATTGACACTTGAGTGCTTTTTACAGGAACCATCTGATGGTGAAAAATTACTCCGCCAATTGTAGCTTGGATTTATTTAGGCATTTATTGTATTTATTTCTAACTTTTTGTGTATGATGGTTCAGCCTTGGAAATATCTGTTCTCATTTCCTTGCAGGGCATGTAACAATTTAATTCAAGGAATCAAAGAGTGGGCTGATTTCATTTGTTTTCCCATGAATGGAGTAGGGATGGGGGTTGGTTGTAAACTGAAATCAAGTTTATGTAGGATTCTGTGTAATTCTGACTTCTCACCCTTGATTAATTGGAAAATTATTTGTAGAATACAGTAATCTATGAGAGCAACTGACACTTTCCCAGGTGCCTGAGACCAAAGTGTGTGTGTGTATTTTAAGATAGTGTAGTATAGAAAAAGAAAGTCAGAGAATCTTGAGTTTAAATATATTGTTTAAATATTATAGTTTAAATATATAGTTAGGTAACAATGAATCCCATCATTATAAACAACTATAATGCATCAATTAAAAAAATATGAAGAAATGAATATATAGTTGGTCCTGTATGTCAATAGGTTTCACATTTCTGGATTCAATCAACCACAGATGGAATATATTTGAAAACGAAAAAATTGCACCTGTTCTGAACATGTACAGACTTTCCCCCTTGTCATTATTCCTTAAACAATATAGTATAGCAACTGCTTACATACATTTACATTGTGTTAGGTATTATAAGGAATGTAGGGGTGATTTGAGGTATATGGGAGGATATGTGTAGTTTATATGTAAACACTCTGCATTTTGTATAAGGGGCTTGGACATATGCAGATTTTGATGTCTGTAGGATACTAAACCATGGGATGTGGAAGGTCGACTATACTTTAGGTGACAAGAACTTTGAAAGGGAATAGGAAATGAGTCTCTCAATCTCTGAAACACTTTTGATATTCTTACTTGTGTCAATTAGGATTAGATCTGACTGCATAAAACTTGGAAACTTCAAATATCATAGCTTAAAACCAGAGTAAAAATTTATTTTTCTCTTATGTAAAAAAAAATTGTAGGTAGACAGTCTAGGGAACAAAGAGGGGCATGTTCCCTCTGTTTTAGGACTTTTTCAGGAAATTTCACACTTTATTGTTCTCACATTTCTTTGGTCTGAACTTAGTTTCATGATTATGGCTAACTCAAGTGAAGCTGGGAAATTTCATCTTATTTTGGGTGGCCATGTAGCCATCTCACAATTAGCATCCTGAAATATTATAATGAGTGGGAAAATTGACCCTGGGGTACACATTAAGTGTACTATATTTGATAGTGAAAGCTTAAACGTATCCATGGACTTTCTCTGTGTTTCTGCCATTTCAGCACAGCTAAGAAAGTCCACTCTGGGGGTTATTCAGATGAACAGGCTGCTTTCAGAGTTCTTGAGTGGTGGGAACTGCCCTATCCACTCAACCTCCTTTATGTCAGGTAAAATACTAGACATTTTGACAGTTCTTCCAGAAGTAACAATACTTAGCCCAAAATGGTGACCATCAAGTAATGCCCAGAGGAGTCAGTACTACTGTTAGTGTATGTGTGGGTGAGGTGGGGAGGGCTAGTTCCTGGAAATCAGCTGCTTTCCAGTCTAAAGGGCTTCAGAGCACAGAACCCACTATAAACAAGGGGGCATCTTGCTGAGAGAAGAAGTCTTTATGGATGTGGAGGTAACCAAGGCTGTTGCCTTAGGGGCAGAGGGAAGTGGGGACACAGAGGGCAGCCGTCCAAGGGAGCATTTGGTTCCCACCACAGCATGGACATGAAGAACTGTGGCTCAGAAACCAGGATTCAATAATGTTGTAAGTTTCTGCAGCCTTCGCTATTTTTCAGCATGTGTTTTTCTCTTACCATGTGTCTCCATAATAATAGAATAAAGTCTTTAAATCACTAAGAGCTCACAAGGATATCCTTGGAAACAATGAAAGAGGGAGTTTAAGATGCCTGAATCCAATGACAGGCTTGGGAGGAGAATCTGGAGGACCAGAATGGAAGCATCAACTCCTGAAAGCAAGTGAAATGGACTGAGTTTAGGGGCTGACTGGAGCAAGCAGGCGGTGGGCTACCGCAGGACCCACCGCCAGCTCCCAAGTTCCATGGTAAGAATGCAGTTAGGGTGTGGTAAAATGTGGGTTGTGGATTTGAATTTTGCATTTATCATTACTATCTATGAGCCTTTGGAAAAGTAATTTCACTCCTCTGAGTCTTAATTTCCTCAAGTAAAAAATAAGGATCATAATAGTTCTACTTTATAAGGTTCTGAAGATTCAATGGAATGGTGCATACAGTGTTTAGCAGTCTGGCACTTGGTAATACACAAAAAGTTCACTGTTAGTATTATTAAATTTCAGCAATCATGGATTGGTGAAAGAGTTATTTTCAATCATTCTGCAATCATGCTAATGAATGTGAGGCTTAAATGAGCAGAGGCAAGGAAGGTGACTTCAAACAGACATAGATTCAGCCCAAGACGGAGCAAAACAGCTGTATTCACAAGTAGTACTGCGGAAGCTCTCCTGACTGATCTCCCACTCCTCCTTGCAGGATCAGCCAACACGCCCAATGCTTCAGCCACTCTCTGCTATGGCAGCACACTGATGCTCTCCCAGGAAAGCTGCAGGTTATTTTTATACTCTATTTACCTAATCTAGTTAAAATTGTTGAAATGGATGTGATTTGAGTGAGAAAAGGAAGGTGTTATTTATGACTGCTTTGAAAGGACTCAGTAAAGTCAGATTGCTGAAAACATGTTGTATGATTAGGTGAGAACAAGATAACTAAAAGTTTGGGAAAAATTGTAGAAATTGGGGATTCTGTACTCAGATTTCTCTGAATGTGTCTTTTAAGTACCGGATCTACTTTTAAGAAGCCTAACTGGAAATCAGGAATAATGATTTATTGGTGTGACTTATATTTGTGATTGAATGTACACTTATCTGATTTAATTTAAAATAAAATATTTAACATGTATTAATTTTTATAATTCTCATAACACATCCTTTTAAGATTAATTAACTACTGCTCCCAATTAAGTTGGAGTGGAGGGCACCTACCCAGATAGGTGTTCATATACATGCATGGGTAGGTGTGTGTACAAGAACAACACACACACACACACACACACAAACACACACAATGGTTAGTGCTCAATACATAGCTACTATACTGAATTTCATATTTTCAGCAAAATCTTCATTATTTTAACAGAGTTCCTTTTCATAAGCATCACAAAAACCTCTAATAATGCCTAATTCACCTTAATAGCTTAAGAAATTGAAAAAAAGGCAGTAGCAATTTCATGATATCAGGTAAGAACCAGAGTTCTACTAGTTTATTAATGTAATTATTTTAACTCCATAGAATGTTTTTAAGTCTTAAAAGCCCGGATATTTGGAAAACAAAATCCAAATCTCTTAGTGTTATCTTGACATATTTAGCAAGTTTGTTATTCACATGCAATGGGCAAAATAAATTAGGAAGCAAAGTTTCAAGACAGCTGGGTTAAGTTCAAACTCAGGGGCAGGTGGCTTCTTACTCTTAGGATATGGTGAGAAGTTGGACACAGAAGAAGAGTGCTTTGAGTGGTAAAGAGACTTCCCAGAAATATTTAACCCAGAGGAAAACCTGCCAGTCAAAGTATCAGAGCATTGTAAGCCCCTTCCCTACTGTAAAATTTTGCCAAGCCATTCACATTGAAGGAAGTCACATCTGGTGGAATACTGGGATTCCAGTATAAATTAACAATGAAAATAAATAGCAAGAGCTATAACATCAGGGGAGAGCTTTGAACAATTTTAGGCAGAAAGGCTGCATTCTCCACACTTAGCACATTAGAACTGATACCAGAAAGTGGGGTTGGGCTGGAGACAGGTCAGAATGATGTCAGAGACACAGCTATATGTCAGAGAGAGACAACCCAAATACTTAAAGGAGAGATTCTAGTTTCACCTCAAACGATGATGAACTAGCATGTATCAGACCAGCAAGCTGCCAAGAAAAATAGAAAAAAATGAATAAAACAACTTGGGTTAAAGCATTGGAGAGCACTCAATGCAGCCAGGACTCGGAGGCCAAGATCTTGGAGAGAAGGGAAATGCATAGAGGTGAGTCAGATATTCCAGACTGCTTTTCCTCTTTAGGCATTGGCTTTTAAAAAAAATCAGCCATACAAGGCTAAGAGGCTGAGAAGCTGAGCATAGTTTTTGGCAGTCTCACAGGACTGGGGAGATAAAATGGCTTG
The DNA here is from genome assembly GCA_028644305.1 of Xerus rutilus. Taxonomy (NCBI): domain Eukaryota; kingdom Metazoa; phylum Chordata; class Mammalia; order Rodentia; family Sciuridae; genus Xerus; species Xerus rutilus. The sequence goes on from CM053399.1 coordinate 43,612,947, forward strand.
ATCCAAGATCCTGAAGAGAAGGGAAGAACAGAGAAGTGAGCCCAACAGTTGGGACTGCTTTTCTTCTGAGGCAGTTTCTAACTTGAAAGCTTCATGAAGAAGAAAGTTTACAACTCTGAGTACAAACTAGAAACTAAGACACTGACCAGAGCTTTCAGCTTCAGTTCAGATTCTGAGAAGGTAGAAGCTGGAATTGAGAAACCTGGAATTGGGAAGAAAGGCCTTGGTAAGTGCTTTATATTTCCAGTGAGAAACCCTGAGGAGCTACAACCTTTGAATAAGAGTAAACCAGAAATAAGACAGCTTTCACAAAGACTGAATTCCAAATTCAGTCTATTCAAAATAGCCCAACCCAAGGCTTAATCAAAGTGATATACTACCTGCTAGAAGTAGAAATAAATCTTCTGTGAAAGACTGTCATCTAGGGCCTGTATAATTTTTCACATATACTTATGGTATATAAAAAATGATGAGCCATTATCAGAAGACTGAACCATTGGAAAAACAGATTCACAGCTAATCTAGACATTGGAGTTATCAGAACCAGATTTAAACAAAAACTTTGGTTAATATGTTCATGGAAATAAGAATCAAGATGAAGAACTTTAACAAGAAACTAGAATTTATAAAAAAGAAACAAGTGAAAATCCTAGAACTGATAAATATGCCTCATCAGCAGCAAGGCACTAAGCAACTCAGTGGTCGAGTGTCCCTGAGTTCAATCCCCCACCCACAAAAAAATTAACAGATAGATTTAATATCAATTCATTCCAGCAGAAGAGAGTGTTAGGAAATATCCAGACTAAAGTATTGAGGGAAAGCATAATGGAGAATATAGAAAAAAGCATAAGAAACACATGGGGAATGATGAAAAAATGTAATCTATGTGTAACTGGAGTTCCAGAAGGAGAGAAGATAGAATATCAGGGCAGAACTAATGTTTGAAGAAATAATAGCTAGAATTTTCCCAAACCAACAAAAGTCATCATTTCATGGGTGTAAGAAATGCTATAAATCTGTAATAGAATAAATACAAATAAAACCACACATAATAATATTGTAAAAATGTTAAAAACCAGGGACATAGACAAAGTCTTAAAAAGCAGCTATACCAAAACATATGTTAACTTCAAATAAGCAGCAGTTAAGATTGACAGATGACTTCTCAACAGAAACAATGGAATCTTAAGACAGAGAAATGATATCTTTAAAATACTGAAAAAAAATTGTCAACTTCTTAAAAATACCCTCTGGAAAACAAAAGCAAAAATAAAGACATTTTCATATGAATAAAAATGGAGAATTCTTTGCCGGCAAATTCTTACTAAAGGAAAAGCTAAAGGAGTTGGTTAGAAGGAAATGATCCTGAAGGAAAATGGACATGCAAAAAGGAAGGAAGAATAACACTATGGGCAAATACTCAGCAGGGCCAAATGAATCTTGACTGTGCAAAATAATACTAATAATGTCTTCTAGGGCTAAAATTCATGTCACATTTAATTATTTAGCAATGATAATACTTAAGATAGCAACACTTTAAGGAATTAAAGTGTTTTAAGGTCTTTGTATTGCCCAGGAAGTAAGAGTATATTAGATGCTAACACATTAGACTCCAATAAGTCAAGGATGTATGCTGTAAAAGGATGCATGTAGTAGAATGAAAAACTAAGAAGCTAATGAAGGTTGGAATAATAAAGCTCTAAACCAGGTCATATGACTACTCTAAAACAAGTAACTGCTATTGTCTTAGGGCCTTAATTGGGAGAGAACTTCAGAATTGCTTCTTTGTATATATGTACTTGATTTATGTATTTGATCATCTTTTGAGGTCACTAATATACATGGGGTACATTTTGAATTATCAAGAAATCCATTTGAGGAAGAAAGCCCTTTCAAAATTGGTGTAGAGAACTTCATCTCAAGAGACCCTACACTTGCATTCATGAGCACAAATCATATTCTAGATGAACACACGTTTTATATTTGCATTGATTCTTGTAAACATTCCACAGGGAGGTCATTACATTTTAAAGAATAAATTTATTTTGCTTCCAATAACATGTTCATATCTGTTAGTGTTGCTTCATATATGTACCCATGAAATCTTGTGAAATAGTCTCTATACCATATCACTGACCAGCAAAGTCTCCCTTCCCTGTTCTCCACTAAAAAATTTCCCATTAAGAATCAGATGTGTTTCCATATATTTAAAGGCTACTTCAAAAAGAACTGCAATTCCTCAAGTACTACCCAGAGAGCTGCTTTCAGTTGCTGTAGCTCCCAAGAACAGACTGCCCCTAATGTACATGGATCAATGCTTTTGGAATAGCATTGCTTGCCAGTTAATAGACTTTTGATTTTCTTTATGCATTGATTAATGAAGCAGTAATTCTGGTTTCAAATTGGAAGACACATTAAGAAGTACTGTAACTGGAGCCTTTTGGGAAATAGGCTGTCATTTGGAGAACTGGTAGTAGCTATGGATACAAAGTAGGTAGAATGGCTGACTTTGCTACAGCAATTCTTCTGCCAGGGGACAGAGGGCTGAAGCATCTAACTCAGTTCAACAGACACTTCTTATTGTACCTGGAGCCATATTCCACCTGTCCCCACGCCCTGGGAAGGGAAGGGAAGAGTCCAGGGTATGCCCTTGCTCAGGTTACCTCCTGTGTCCTTTCTTTCAGGAACTTGTGTACACAGGGAAGAAGAAGGAATTGATCCTGAAGGAAATTTGCTCTCCTTTTCAAAACATTGTGCTGCTTTGGGGGGTTTCTGTATCTGCACTCTGAGTTCTTGAGCTCTTTCAAGGTCTGTGTCATATACTTCTGTATACCCAGGGCTTACCTCTGGGCATGGCCACTGTAGGTATGCAGGAGACGTCTGTGTGAAGGATGAGTGAGTGAACGAGTCCAGCCCTTTTCCCCTCTCCTCTGCTCTTCCCACACTCCCACCACAGCCACGCTGCACGCCCCCTGTGGCCCGGCATGCCTTTTTCCTTTGCATCACCTGACAAATTCTTCATTTTTCAAAACCTAGCTTAGGATTGTCCGAGGCCATTCATTTCAAGGCAGAAATGGCCAGAACTGACAAGTCCTCCTTAGTGTGCCATCTAACCTTTAATAGAACTCTAAAGTGAACCTTGGTTTGTAAGGATTTTGCTTTTCCTTGTCTTCCTTGAAGCCAGGCCTTATAAGCCTTATATACCACATGGTATCAAGGGGACTTGTTATGGGTGGGGGCCAGAATCTGAGGAGACAGTATATTTCTGGTATAGTTTGGATCTGGAATGTTCCCTGAAGGCCCACATGTTAAAAGCATAGTCACCATCCTGTGGCACTACTCGGAGGTGGTAGAACCTTCAGGACATTGGGGAAATACCCTTGAAAGGACTATTGGGACTTGGCTCCTTCCTTTCTTTTTGCGTCCAGGCCACCATAAGTTACCTTTGTTCCACCAGGCATTCCTTGCCATGATGTTGTGCCTCACCACAGGTCCCAAATCAATGGGCCAACGGACCATGAACTGAAACTTCTGAAACAGTGAGCCAAAAACTTTTCTTTCTTCTAAGTTGTTTTTCTGGGGCATTTTGTTACATTGACAGAAAGATGAACTAACAGTCTATGAGATGGGGCTCTTGCTTTATCTTTTATTTTTATATTTTTATTCCAAAGTTACTATGTTTACACAGTTAAAGAACAACTGGAGCAGTGACTCATGGTTAATTTCTGCAGCTGATTTAATAGGCTGTGAAGTTTCAGAGCTAATCCAATTTCTTTGCTTCTCTGAGACAAGGATTTTAAGTTGTAGCAGGTTGTATGGAGAACATCATAATCAGGGGAAGGACAGTAACCCCACACTAGGTTTCTAGCACAAGGTCTCACTCAGAACGTCACATGCAGGATTTGTTAAATGAAGGAGTGCTCAGGTCTCTGGTTACTTCCCTGCTCAGAAGCTCTCAAGGGCTTCCCACTCCCTCGTAGTCTATTTGTAGTGTCCGCTGCCCAGCATTCCTGCTCATTCCCGAGATGACTCTAATCTGTGTTTAGAGGCCTAACCCTTCATCACTTCATGCCTTTTTACTTTTATATTGCGTCATATGTCTTTCACTCCAGGCAAGCTGGACTCATGAGTGGCTGGCTCTTGGTTCAATGAAGGGCATCTCCTATGGTCTGGAAGAACTATTTTACATAGAGAATGCCAGGCCGGCCCTTAGGAAAGCTTCAGTTAACAGAGTTGAGGAACTGCATGGACCAGGGGGCCATGCCACACAGGTTCCAATCAGCAGTGAGAAATGAACAATGCTTTCTCAGAACAGATCTGAAGACCAGGTGCAGCAGTGGTGTGGTTTTGGCTCTCGAGAGTGCTACATTATTCAGCTGAAGGACATACACTGGTCACTTTCCTAACAGATCAGTTAATGAATCCATTCCCAGACACAGAGAAGGTGACAACAAAATAACTATCCTAGTTCTGATGGTATCCATTAAGAGCAAGATGAGAAAGCAGCTCATTTTTTAAAAAAACATTTTTTTTAGTTGCAGTTGAATACAATACCTTTATTTTTTTTTGTTTGTTTATTTTTTTATGTGGTGCTAGGGTTCACCAAACTCAGTGCCTTACACATGCTAGGCAAGTGCTCTACCAATGAGCTGTAACTCCAACCCAAGCAGCTCACTTTTTCATTATCTAATGAGAATTAAAAAAAATTGAACTTGATATTGCTTATGACACCTTTAACTTCCAAGGAAGGGGTAGACGCTCTTCTGTGCTCCTAGTGTGTCCTGAACCTGAATTTCCTAGCTCTAGTTGCGGTAGTATATCATCTATTTCTAGGTCAATCTTTCCCAAGAGACCAAGAGACCAGGAATGCCTGAAGAACAAGTGATTTCCAAAATGTGGTGTTTGACACATGAATGAGTGAATAGTCTACACTATGTGAATACATCTTTTTTTGTTTCTTTTTAACCACTAGATTGCAAGTATTAATTAGAATGCTAACTCTGGACTGCCTCAGAAACACCAAAAAAGGTGACAATTAAGTTTTTCAGTACATTGTATGAGTATATACACCAGGGTGATATTTTCAGGGATGCCTTTGTCTCCTTTCATTTAGCAGTGAGGGAAGAAAGTTCCAGAATGGAAGTCAAGTGAAGTGGTGTTGCACACACATGCACCATAATCATTTGGACCAGTTGAACACATATCCCTCCTTCTCCTTCCTATCCTCCTCCTCTTTTTGTCCCTCTCCCCCTTCCCCTGCTCCTCTTTCTCCCTCTTCTTTTTCTTTTGGTACTGGGGATTGAACCCAGGGTTGCTTTACCACTGAGCTACATCCCCAGCCCTTTTAAATTTTAGAGACAGGATCTTGCTAAGTCTCTGAGGGTCCTACAAAGTTATGGAGGCTGGACTTGAACTTGCTATCTTCCTGCTTCAGCTTCCTAAATCTCTGGGATTACAGGCGTGCACCATGAAGCCCAGCTACAATGTGATTTCTTATGTGGTGTCTTAAAGATTCCTAAACTTGGATATTGGCTGGTGGGTTGGGTTCTTACTTTTTATTTCAGTTATAAAATAATAACTTTTTGCTGGGTGCTGTGGTGCACACCTATAATCCCAGTGGCTTGAAAGGCTGAGGCAGGAGGATTGCAAGTTCAAAACCAGCCTTGGCAATTTAGCAAGCCCTAAGCAAGTTAGTGAGACTGTCTCAAAAAAATGAAAAGGGTTAGAGATATGGCTCAGGGGTTAAGCACCCCTGGGTTCAATCTCTGGTGCCAAAAATAAATAAATAAATAAATGAATAAATAAAAACATCTTTTTGAATAAATAACACAAAAACATGGTACAATGTTCAAAAGGCCCCAGTGGCTGGGTGCAGAAGACTTTTATGACTTCCGGCTTTTGTGACATGCTTGGAAACGACTTTGCTCTAGATTACAAAATATGACTCGTGTTTTCCTCTAGTGTTTTTATGTCTTCATGTTTAAATATTTAAACGTTTGATATATTTGGAGCTTATTTTGGTTCGAAGATTGAGAGACCAAGCAAATCACTGTCTTCTGTGTGGTTTTCAGTGGTGCCTCTGCTGTTTATTAAACAATCCATTGTTTCCTCAGCTGATGGGAAATTATACTTAATATAAATCATTCTTTGTTATACTTACGTACAAACTTATCAGAGGAACTTGAGTCTATTTCTGGACTCTGTTAGATTCTTTGATTTATTTATTCAGGCTCTAGTTTCAGTCTTATTTAATGCAATTTTATAATACATTTTAAATATCTGATTCACCTTGTCTCCCTCACCCCTTACTATTCTTTTCCAGGCATTTTTATGGCTATTCTTGATGGCTTAGTTTCCTATTTTCATAGAATCAGTCGAGAAAATTAAAAAAAACAATTTGATATTTTTGGTGGGAGCACAGCAGGTTTATTAATCAAGTTATGGAGTATTTTAGGGGAGGCATATTTAGTTTATTGTCAAACTTACCTTTGTTTAAATATTGCTCTTTTAAGAAGGCAACGTGTGGACGTGGTAAGTTTACACAGTCCTAAGGGTGTATGAGAAAACCTGAACAAGCCGTTCAGCTCTGACCCTTACTTTGCCATTTGCTCTAGAGGCAACAAGTCTCTGATGTGTGTCTCTCTGTAGCAGTCCACATGCATGGACTAATTTCACTCTGGCCCACCTGCCTTTCCCGGACACTGGTTACAAGTTATCTACACTGCTATGCTTTCTCCACCTAACAACATACACGGGAAGCGTCCTGTAGCAGTACCAGCAGATCTGCCTTGTTCCTTTTATTTCACTGTAAATGTAGCCAAAATTTTTAATATATCCCCTATTGATTAAAAAAAAAAAAAAAAGCTTGTTTCTCTCTCTCTTTAAAACAATCTGGTAATGAGTATCCTTCTTCATGTACCTTTGTCTGTGAGTATTTCTGAAACATAAATCCCTAGGTATAGGATCACTTTGAAAAGGTATCAAGAAAATGTACACACAACAATGTGAACATCCTGAACTCCACTTAAAATGGTTTTGATGGCTACAATTGCTGTTATGTGTTTTTTTTTTAACCACAATAAAAATGTAAATGTATAATTTTGATAAATGTTGATGAATTCCCCCCTAAATTTTAAGGCAATTTATTACCTCTGACTATAATTTGCCTTATATTTGTGACATTTTGGCTCAGTTACTGTAAAAACAGATTTCTTTTTAGTGAATTAAATAACCTGTGAGTCTTAAATAAATTGTCTCACAGTTTTTTCATTCAGAGATTCTCAGAAAAATTCCCAGGGATGAGAGAGTGTTTCTTTGTGTAAAACTTTGGGGCTGGAACTTGCTGGTTGGAGATGGGCTCTGCCCCCTCCTGCCAGCGCAGCCTGTGCTGGTTTTATTACACAAAGAGGCATTGCTGACTCACTGCGGCTGCTTGGTCCTACTGTGATTTAGATTTGCCTGAAGACTCAACTGAAAGCAACCAAGAGGTTTCACATGGCCCAAATTATACCTTTCAAACAATGTTTTAATTTCTGGATCAAGAGTCTGTAACTGAGAATCTTTATTTAACTCCTTCCCTAGCCCCACCCTGAGCATCACTTTATGTCTATTAACCGCAGGTTAAACACAGCACATGGAGCAAGATTTGAATAAGTGCAGGAGACAAAGGAGGGGTATGCATGATGGAAATGTAACCCCAATAAAAGCGAGCACCCCAAGGGGCTGCTTGCAGTCAGGTGCTACACTTTAAAAAAAAAAGAAAAAAATATATATATACACACACACCCAGTCTGATCCAAGTCTTGAAAAATGCTGTGGTTTGAATGTCTCCTCCAAAATCATTTTAATTGCCCTTGTGCCCCTGTTGAGAGGTGGCGCTTTAAGAGGGATTAATGGATTCATGCCATTAGCATGGGAGTGAGTCCCGGTGAAAGGATGGGCCCCCTTCCACTCCCTGGTCTCAGGTGTGCTCACTCACTAGCCCTTCTGCTATGCCAGGTCACAGTTGCAGCCCCTCGATCGTGGACTTCCCAGCCTCCAGAACCATGGGCTGAATGGACTCCAATTGTTTAGAACTTATCCAGTCAGTGGGTATACTTTTTGTAGCCACAGACAGCAAATCAAGACAAAAAGCACTGCAAGTCTTTACCGAGTTTCTGACAAGGTAGCAAAGGGAACTTTACATCACACAGTGTTCCTCAGAGTGTCCTGCTAAAAATTCTCTTTTGATGTCTCCTCTTTTAGAAAGAAAATTCACTGAAAATTTTCTTTGGATCTTGCTTTTTCTCCCTGATTTCCACTCCAAATAGCAGCTGCTCAAATATGTCTCTTCTCATTCCTTAGCCTCCTGATCCTGCTTCCCCTTTCCTGTTTTCTGATTTTATTCTCTAGTACCTTTTATGTAACACACTTTACCTCTTTTTTGGAATGCTCCCACCCAATGAAATGAAAACCTCTTTTTAGAAGGTGAGGGGAAAAGGGCTTATATTTGTGACATTTTGGCTTAGCCTTTCCAATTTATTTTTTCATCCTAGTAATAAGAGTAATAATGGACTTGTACTCCAAGCCAAGCACTGCACGTGTATTATTTCATAACCAACATATGCAGCTCACAGTCTCGATACCACCACTTTTCAAATTAAGAAGCCAAGGCTCACTGAGGGTTGGTGACCTAGTCAAGGTAAAAGACCGAAGAAGCCACATTAAAGCTTATCTTCTTGCTTTGGATTGTTTTCATGTTTGTCTGTTTGTTTGTTTTTAAATAATGCATAGTAGCCAGTGGTCTTGAGAGGGTTTCTCTCCCCTAGGTCCTTTCTCTAATCTCTGCTTCTCCAAATCCTTGTGCTTAGGTCTAATAATGTCCCCTGGTCTCACCTCAATTGCTGAACCACTATCTAGACCCAGCATTTTGTCACCCAATTGGCATAGCTTTCCATCCTGGGTTTCTGTAGATCTCTCCTCTCTCATTAATACCTCTCCTTTCTGCTCTGAGCTCCCGTCCTCAGGTTGGGACTCAGCAACTCAATCTGATTCTTGAGCATTCATTGCTGACCTGAAATGTAGTTTATTTTCTACTTTCAATTTCCCTCTTACTATAAACTGCCCTGCCCAGACGCCCTGGGTGTAGTAATGGCAGATGGTTCTATGTAGTTTATTTTCTACTTTCAATTTCCCTCTTACTATAAACTGCCCTGCCCAGACGCCCTGGGTGTAGTAATGGCAGATGGTTCTTTACCCAGGGGTGGCCACTGAGTGGACCAAGGGTAGATGTCTCCTGTAGGAGCACAATGCACAGGTGTGTGGCCATCAACCTGTCTTTCCTGTATGTCAACTAAGAGCCACCAAAGCTGCTCAGTGGGCTGTGGGCAGCCAAGGAGGAAGATCACATGGTCACCATAAAGGTCTGTTGACAAAGGATGAGGGAAGAGATTCACATAGAAGACCACAAAAGACCATGTGGCCAGGGTGGCGTGCAGAAGATTGACCATGGCCGTCTAATCTTGATGCCTTCTAGTTCCAGCTCTTGGGAGACATTTCTCCAGGCTGTTCTGATGAGTTCTGATGAGTTCTGACTGCTTTCTGCCATGAAAGTCCCTTTGGATTTGAGTTATTCTGTGTAGATTCCTGTGACCCACAATCAGTCCCCTCCTTCCTTAGGCTGGAAGCTTTCCCAAATTTCCACCCACTGGCTGGTGTTCTCTCCTATGTGGAGAGATCTCTCATGGTGGTGTGCCTCCAGGCTGGTTCTGGAGGTGGCACTGACCTAGTTCCTGTGAGCACCTTCATCAGGCTCTTGCAAGGAAGGAGGAGAGCTCCGACCCAGGATGAGTTGGGAAGGGGCTGGAGTTCTAATCCAGCTCCTTCTAAATTGGAGGTCATGTTCTTCTCTTTAAATTGCTTCTGGTCAATTTTGGGACAGGACATTGGGGCATACTGGGAGATGACGTCATTGAACAGGGGTAGGAGGGATGGGGAGAGCCTGGGGATGTGGAAGGTCAGGTGAAGGACTTATGGCCTCATCCTCTGGGCCTTCTTGAACTGAGGAATGACAGGAAAAACTTAAACAACTAGAATCATTACTTTTTCTGGTTCCTCCTGGGACTCTTAAGTTTTCAGACAAAGGCTTCAGTTCACTGATGGTGAGAAACAGAGTCAAAGAAACAAAAAGAGTAATAATAGGTAACATACAGTGAACACTTCATACCAGTCAGGTTCTGCCCCAAGCACTTGATACTGGTCAGCTCACTTATTGTAACAGTTAGATTCACAATAACTATTACAAGGTTGGCATTACTAACATCTCCATCTCATAGAAGAGGAAACTAAGACACAGAGGCATTAAGTAACTTTCCCAAAGTCACACAGTAAATAAGTGATGGAGTCAGGATTTGAACTCAGGAAACCTCAGTTCAGAGCTAATGCTCTTAGCCATTGTACAACACTACTTCTTATAAGCATGGAAGATCATTTATTTTATTATTATAAAAGCTCTGTTGAGGCAGCATAACAGGACTCATAGAATATACCAGAAATCTGGTGATGGTTTTAATTAGAGAAAAGTAATTAAAAATTTAGAAAATAAAAAACCAGAAAACTCCAAAAGTTTAGTAGACAGATGTTATCTCCAATGCTTTAAAGGAGTTGAGAAAAGAAAATTGTCAAACCCTTTCTTGTAGGGCCCAGAACCAAATAAACTGTTTCAACTTTAAAGAAAAAGAAAACCTGCTTGACTATTGATTGTCCTGCCACAGGTGGTGTGATAATCCCGCTGGCTGGCTGAAGTAATCCACCCAAGCAGAGGCTCCTCAAGATGAACCGATCAATGCCTAGGTTAGGGTCCACCATTATCTGACTTCTTAGAGTCAGGGAAGGCTTGAATTCAGAGAAATGCGGAAGCTGAAGTGGTTTCTCTAGTGCATTTTTCATGAATGGGTGCATATTCTAAGTTCACGTTTTCATGTAAGAGATATTCATGGCTCACTTGTCAATAAATCAATTCAGATCTTTGCTAGATGCTGGAGATACCAGGTGGGTATCTGGAGACAAAGCAGCGTGAACTAACGCCAAGGGTTCTTCCTCGTGCTGCCAATGCATAGCAAGTCTGAGCAAAATGTAACAAAACAAATTTCTAAAAACATACAACTGGGTTTAGAAAAATTTCCCAAATGCCAGAAAGGGGAAGAAAAGTCTAAGGTGGAACATCGCAAAGGAGCTGTGACCCTGGACAGGGATACGGCCCCAGGAACTAGAAGTGGAGGTTTTAAAGACCATATATAGAAAGAAGAGGTGACTGAGCCTGTGGGAAGTGGGACGTGGGAAGATGGAACATGGCACAGAACTGGATATTTTGAAGGATTTCCCTGTTTATAAACAGGGCACAAGAAAACCCTCCATCACCTGGGGACATGGTAAGGAAGCTTGCCCTCTGTCCAGGGCACTTTCACCAAATGGACCCACTGTCTCCCAGGTGTGAGTGCAGAGTCCAGGTGTGTGCAAGCTGTGCAGCAGGTGGCCCCAAACGGAGCCCACAAAAACTTAGGAGGAACCAAGAGAAGAAATAACAAGGTCACTCTGTGAAGGCACCATTGTGCGAGCCATAGGGAAAAAAAAATCTGAAAACGAGCAACCATTTTTTCATATATTTGTTGATCGATTGTGTATCTTCTGCAAAGCATCTGTTCATTTCCTTAGCCCATTTATCTATTGGGTTTTTTTTGTGTGTGTGTTGAATTTTTTGAGTTCTTTATATATTCTGGAGATGAGTTCTCTATCCAATGTGCATGTAGTGAAGATGTTCTCCCACTTTGTGGGCTCTCCGTTCACGTTATTGATTGTTTCCTTTGCTGAGGAGAAGCTTTTCAGTTTGAATATATCCCATTTATTAATTCTTGATTTATTTATTTCTCTTTAGGAGTCTGGTTAAGGAAGTCAAGACCTAATCCAGCGTGGTAAAGATTTGGGCCTACTTTTTCTTTTATTAGGCACAGGGTCTCTGGTCTAACTCCTAGGTACTTGATCCACTTTGAGTTTTTTGTGCATGGTGAGATATAGAGAAATGCAAATCAAAACTATTCTAAGATTTCATCTCATGCCAGTCAGAATGGCAATTATCAAGAATACAAGCAATAAGTGTTGGCAAGGATGTGGGGGAAAAGATACACTCATTACATTGCTAGTGGCACTGCAAATTGGTTAAATCACTCTGGAAGGTAATATGGAGATTCCTTAGAAAACTTGGAATGGAACCACCCTTTGATCCAGCTATCCAACTCCTTGGTCTATACCCAAAGGACTTAAAAACAGCACAATACAGTGATGCAGCCACTTCAATGTTAACAGCAGCTCAATTCACAATAGCTAAACTGTGGAACCAACTTAGATGCCCTTCAACAGATGAATGCATGAAGAAACTGTGGTATATAGACACAATGGAATACACTCAGCAATAAAAGAGAATAAAATTATGGCATTTGCATAAATGGATGGAGCTGGAGAATATCAGGCTAAGCGAGTAAGCCAATCCCAAAAAAACAAAGGCCGAATGTTCTCTCTGATAAGTGATGCTGATCCGTAATGGGGGAGGTGGCATGGGAAGAATGGAGGAACTTTGGATAGGGCAAAGGGGAGGTGAGGGGACATGGGGGCAGGAAAGATGGTGGAATGAGATGGACATCATTACCCTAGGTACGTGTATGACTGCACATATGGTACGACTACGCTGTGTACAACCAGGGAAATGAAAAGTTGTGCTCCCTTTGTGCACAATGAATCACAATTCATTCTGCTGTCATGTATACCTAATTAGAACAAATAAATAAATAAATTAAATTATATAAAAAAAGAGTACTGAACCCAACACCAAGGGTTGAAGCTGGCATCAGGAGAGAGCAGGTTCAATGCAGGGAAAAGAAGTCCCTTTGATGGAGAAAACAGAAAGAAAGGGACAACCGTACATGTTACAATTAATGAAGAGATCGTGTGGCCACAACGAGGGAATGGAACAGCCTAAAAAGAAGCCTGGGGATTTGAAAATGATAACAAGGTGCCTGCTTCTGAGGGGCGCACAGTCCACTGGTGACAGGAGGGAACAAACAGTGATGGGCTGAATAGAACAGGGACGGCACATGGAGCTGTGGCGTCCAGAGAGGCACCAGGCCCAGCCTCCCAGATGATATCTAAACCAAGATGCGGATCACACAGGCAGCTATGAACCAGAAGGACCAGGAGGAAGGGTCTTCCCACCAAAAGGGTAGCAGGTGTTAGAGTCTGGGTGGCTCAGAATGGCACGGTCGAGGACCGCTGCAGTCCAATGTGGGTCCCTGTTTCCTCAGCTGAGGAGAAGACTCCACTAAATAGTTAGGTACGCCTCTGCCTCTCCCATCCAAGCTGTGGATTTCTTCAGAGTGAAGTGGTCCTGCATCCAACTGTCCAGCCTTCTTTGCTGACACTATTACCCTAACTCCCTCTCCTCTTGACATACTGGTCTGTGTTCTTAGAGAACAATAGGCTGTTTCCTGGTTCAGGGCCTTTGCACATACTACTGTCACCATCTAACGTGATTTCTGCCCCCTACAAAGTTCTTTTGGGCTCCAGCTGAATGGGCACTTATCAGGGAGACCTTCTCTGACCTAAACCAGGCCCCTTCTACTCCCAACCCTCTGCACGTTACCATCAGTCTTGTTTGTCTCTTTTTACTTACCACAATTTGTAATCAACTAATATTATTTATGTTTCTTTTTTTTTTAAAGTTGCTTTCCTCGCCTCTGTCAGAATGTAGGTTCATGAAGGGAGGAGTTTTCTTTTCTTTCCTCTCTCCCTTCCTGCCTTCCTCCCCTCCTTTTTTCTTTCTTTTTCTTTCCCTCCCTCCCTCTCATCTTTCCTTCAAGAAACAGGGTCTTCTAAGCCAGGCCCCAAGAAAATTAGCAAGACCCTGTCTCAACATAAAAAATTAAAAATGGCTAGGGATGTGGCTCAGTAGTTATCCATCCCTGGGTTCAATCCCCAGCACCAGGACCAGGATCTTGCTAAGTTACCCAGGCTGGCCCAGACCCCCTGGGCTCCTGCTTCAGCCTCTAGGTGGCTGTGACTCTGGGCGTGCACCACTGCTCCTGGCCTGGTGGCTTCTCGTCATTGCTCCATCTCCAGCTCCTACTGGTTGGTGTTCAGCACAGTTGTCCCAGGGAGGAGTCAGTGCAGTCAACCAATCTTTAGGAGTTACTGAATGAAAAAATTATACACTCAAGAAACATGCCCAGCTCAGGGGATCCAGTGATGGGAAGGACAGTGCTCAACATCACAGTTTGGGGAGGGAGAGGCTTCAAACCAGTACAGTAAATGTGACCATGGCAGCGACGGAGGAAGTACAGGGTGTTGCAGGAGCAACTGGCAAGGGACCAGTTTAATACAAGAATCAGGAAGGCCTCCCGGAAAAAGCTACATATAAGCCGAGTGCTGAGGCATGAATAGGAGTTGGCCAGTCGAAGGGAAACTTGTTGGGAGTGGCAAATGCGTCTGCTTTGAACTCCATAGCCTTGGACAGATAGACTGCCACTTCCAGTGTGGGGGCCCATTTGCAGGTGGCGCCTGTTAATGGAGCAAATTCTGTGCCTGGCGTGGAATCTATGGTTTCGATAGCTTTGAATTCAGACATCTGCTGCCCTGGGGTGGAAGAAATACGAGGGGGGCTCAATAACCTTGAGGTGCCAGCTGTCTGGCACTAGAGAAGATATCGCAAACAAGTAGATAAGCTCCAATTAGCCTGTTCCTGCTCGACTTCGCTTTTTGTTTACCTCGAAGAAGTTTTTTCTCACAATAAATTCTTTTTTTTTGGTACCGGGGATTGAACTCAGGGGAACTCGATCACTGAGCCACATCCCCAGCCCTATTTTGTGTTTTATGTAGAGACAGGGTCTCACTGAGTTGCTTAGTGCCTCGCCATTGCTGAGGCAGGCTTTGAACTCGCGATTCTCCTGTCTCAGCCTCCCTAAGTGCTGGGATTACAGACGTGCACCCGGCTCACAATAAATCCTTTTGATGTTATTATTATTATTATTATTTTTTGCCTGTGAAATAAACCATGCAGGCCCTCACTCTTTGTTAGAGATCAGATCTCACCAGGGCTGATTCATCCACCAATGCCCCACTATTAATATATTAATTGAGCCTTTGTCTTTATTTCTTATATTTCTTATTTCTAATCCCCTCATCAGCCCGAGTTCGGGGAAACCGGGTACACATCACACAGATCATGAAAGAAACTGGAAGATGTTCCCAGCTGAGAGGATGCCCGGATGCAAAAGGGTAAGGCTTTTGAAGAGACTGAAAGAGGTTTTGCCAGTACAAAGCAAGAAATAAGATTGGAGAGAAAGACAAGTCAGATCATGGAGGGTTTTCAAGTTATGATATGAGTTGGATTTTATCTTATTGTCAAAGAGGAGCCATAACGTCTCTTTCTTTCTTTTTCTTTCTTTCTTTCTTCCTTCCTTCCTTTCTTTCTTTCTTTCTTTCTTTCTTTCTTTCTTTCTTTCTTTCTTTCTTTCTTTCTTTTCTTCTTTTTTAAATGCTGCACTAGGGATTGAACTGAGGGCCTCACACATGCTAGGCAAGCACTCTACCACTGAACTATACCCCAGGCATGTTTTAAAATTTTATTTTGTGCCAGAGTCTCACTAAGTTGCCCAGGCTGGCCTCTAATTTGTGATCCTCTTGCTTTAGCTCCAGTGATCCAGTAGCTAAGATCACAGGCAGAGCCTTTACATCTTAATTTGGGGCATGGCATAACCTGATTTGTGTTTTATAAAGAAGGGTCTGGGTCAGCAAGGATAATGGAAGAGGACTGGATAAAGGGACATCAGGAGGCTAGTACAGCAATTAAGGCAAGGTATGACAATGCTTAGATGGGGTTGGGGGCAGGGGTGATGAGCCTAGATGAACCTGGGTGAACTCAAAAGAGAAGCAGAAGTTGAGGCATGGAAGGATTTGGGGTGGCATCCAGGTTTCTAGCATGCATAACTGGATGGATAGGGCTCCGTCTCTGGGCCATAATCCAGCTGAGGACAAACACCTGGTAAATATGCCCTAAACATGCACCTGTTGAAGTGTAGCAGGCCTTAGTGGGAGGAAGGATTTTCATAGCATGAGTATGTATGCATCCGCTCACTTCGCCCTTCCCTTTATTTCCTGTGGCCTCACCTGCCTTAGATTACCCACCCATCTGTGTCCTGCCCATCCAGCCACTGCTCAGTATTTCTTTTCAAAATGTTTTATTTTTAATTAACAAGTATGAATCGTGTATATGGATGGTGTTCCATGTAATATTGGATCTGTGCAAAGAGTGCGTGCTAATCAAATTCAGCCTCCCTCAGCTCTCCTCCCCTTTCCAACCTCCAATAATCACTAGTCTACATCCACATCTACTCTTTTCAGCTTCCATTTATGATAGAATACACAGTATTTGCCTCCTGTGTCTGGTTTGACTTCACTTTTAGTTCCATCCAGACTCTTGTCTCTGACCCTGTACAAAAATCAACTAAAAATGGAGCCAACCTAGATGCCCATGACAGATGATTGGGTAAAGAAAATGTGGTACATATACATAATGGAGTATTATTCAGCCATAAAGAAGAATGACTTTATGACACTTACTGGTAAATGGAAGGATCTGGAGACTATCATGCTAAGTGAAATAAGCCAATCCCCCCCCCAAAACCAAAGGTTGAATGTTTCCTCTGATATGCATAAGCTAATCTACAACAGGCAGAGGGGAGATTAGAAGTTCAGTGGAGTAGACAAAGGGGAAAGAAGGGAAGGGAGGTGGATGGGGAAAGAAAAGACAGTGGAATGGATCTGATATAATTTTCCTATGTGCATATATGAATATACAACAGTGAATCCCACCATCATGTATATCCACAATAAATTAACTTAAAAAAATAACTGTGGGTAAATGGCAGAAAGATTAATAGAGGGAAGGGAACAGGGTGTGGGGAAAAGCAAGGCGAAGGAGAGGTACTGGGGACTGAATTAGAACAAAATACAGTCCATGTTTGTATAATTATATCAAAATGGATTCTACTGTCATGCATCCATAAAAAGAACTAATAAAAAATGGATCAAAAACTCAATGTTAGACCTGAAACTACAAAACTACCACAGGATAACACAGGGGAGTCACTTTGAGGCACTGGGATAGGCAATATATATATTTTTAATTTGACCACAAAAGTACAGGAAATAAAGTTAAAAAAAAAAAGATAAATGGGATTATAGCAAAAGCAAAAGCTTCTGAAATGCTAAGGGAACCATCCACAGTGTGAGGAGACAATGGGAGGGAGACATTTACCAGCCATTCATTTCACAAAGGATTAGCATCCAGAATATGTAAGAAACTCAAAAAACCAAATAATCCAAATAAAAAAGAGGCAAATGATTAGAATAGATAGTTCCCAAAAGAAGAAACACAAATGGCCAATAAACTCAGCTCAGTATTTCCATTTCCCAGGCCCCGATGGCTACCAGGAGGCATTTACCTCTGTTTCCCTGGGACCAAATACACATTCTGCCCCTCCCCAATCCTCACTAGCCACTAGCACCATTACAGCCAATAATTGTTGTAGTTTTTCATTAATTTTCTTGGTGTTTTGCAGTTATAGTAACATTAAGATTTAGACTCAGTAGTATTATAATTTTCTACTACTAATAGGATTAGTATTCATTTGCTTTTGAAAGCCATTAGCATAAAATTTGCCTCCAACAATGCCTATTGTGATTTTTTTTCCTATTATGATTTTTAATGCCCTTGAAACTTGCCAAGAGTGATAAGTCTATAATAAGGAAATGCTAGTAAACATATAAATGTCTTTTGTGAGAAAAGAGGGCTTTTTATTTTCATCATATTTGGATTCAAGTTCTTTGATAGGAACATTGGTAGGATCTAAAGTATTAAGGGCTGAGAACACAGTTTGTAGATGTTTTCAAACAAGTCCCCAGGTGTTTAGAGGACACTTTTCTATTCTAGGAGGATTCATATTCTTACTCCCCTTCATGTTGTTTCTTACCTGACTTCTTAGAGAAAAATACAAGGAGTGTGTTTGTGGGGAACAATATTCAGGGCCATGAATTATATGGAAGTGAAGGGACCCTGAAATTACTCTGTCCTGCTGACTTTTCAAGGAGCTGAGAACTTGACATCCTGCTAGCGGAGGCCCCATCCAGAGGCTGGTGAGAGGAGTTCCTCTGGAGGGCAGTGATGTGCACAGAGAAGGGCTGGTTTTGTAAGTATTGCGACCTGTGCAGTCTTACAGGGTCCCATGCTTTGAAATTTGCAGCATCACCATCTTGAAATTCTTAGGTTTGAATAAGGAGTCCCATGTCTTCACTGGGCTCCACAAATTATACTTCTGGTACTGTGCAAAGGCTTTGAAGATGGACTGACTTGGGTGTGGGTTCTGGTATTTTCTGCAATTAACCAGGCCTTGGTTTCCTAATTTGTAGAACTGGGATCATAATATTGTCCTTTCAGACTTGATGTGAAGGGAGCTAACAACAGATGTCCAGCACTGTCAATAGTAGTGATAGATACTGACATATGCTCCTTCCCATGGGTATTCTTCACAGTTAAACTTACTATTATGACTTTATGTCAGGAATGGTAGCCAGCTGGGAGAGGCAGACTCTGTCTGAATGGTGTATGAGCCAATTCTAGGCATGGTGGTGAGGTTCACACCAAACAAAGAACACTCTCCTAAGAGGGACATTCTAAGCCTGGGATCCCATCCTGGAGTTTCCAACTTTTCTATAGTTGTGACATAGGACAATGTTCATCAGTGCAACAGAATCCCAGTTTTGTGTGACTCCTGCATGCTTCTCTCCTCTCCAGAAACCTCCCAAGAAAGCCAACAAGTGAGACTGACATTATTATGAAGATGCCCTTGACTTGGATCTAATTTATTTGCTAACTTTAGTATTTCAACTATTATTTGTAACAAATGGATGTCAAAATCCTGTACCATAGAGTTGGAAAAGTCTATGGGTCACAATTCCAAGCTTGAGAACCAGGAACGTGGACTCACAATATCCTAGAAAAGGAGTCCCACCCATGACAGGCCAGGCAGACTAGCACCAATACGGAGCCCTCAGGACTTTGCCTGGAGTGGTGACTCTTGTGAGGCACAGCAGCCTGAGTCAGACAACCTCAGAGTAGGTAGATGGCCAGACGTCTGATGAATAGTGTGCAGTCTTAACATAGCTGGTCAAACTTTTTCTTTTTTTCCCCAAGAAAGGAGAAAAGACTTCAAATCAAATTAATAAGGAACACATTCTTGGGCATTTTCCAACTCTGGTCCAGAAGGATTTCTTTGGGGATTAGAGTAGGAGTCAGAGTGTCCTTTGTTACATGCGATTTAGTAAGGTTTGCCTACAGCTTGGATTTGTGATGGGGGCCTTCCAGGGGAAGGTCTTAGCCATGCCCAGGTCCTGGCACCACTTAGGCCTCTGAGCACAAGCACATCATGTGGGATCCACGTGACAGGGGCCTCCTGCATCGTCTCAGGGGACGTTGGACAGGAGCACAGGGAGGGCTATGGCCTCTCAGTAACCGTCCTGTGAGATGACCACTCCCAAAGCATGGTTTGCTCCTTCCCTCTTTCCTCCAGAACACCTGCTCACAGAGCTCTGTCAGGCTGGAGGGGCGTTGGTGCTCCACAGCACACAACTATTGACAAACTGCCTCTTTTCTTCCAAGAGTCTCACATCACCCGCTCTCTTGTGTCAACCACATTAGGCTTTTGATGAGGGACAATGGCATTTTCCGCCAAACAAGCTGGCAAGATGGGCCTTTCCTTCCTTAATCTCTCGGTGGGATGAGTGGGAGCTAGCTACTGCAAAAGCTCCTGGGCCTGTGTGACATGGCACACAGAGAAGGCTTCAGCACATTGTGATTATGACTGATGACCAGCTAATTTATCAAATACCTCAAGTCACAGTTGCAAGAAGCATGTGCCAATACACAACTGTTTATTTTCAGAAGTGACAATTTAGTTTAGACAGCTTGAGCATCATTCCCATCCCCTAAGGATCATAGTAAGAAAACCATAAATCACTGCCTTGACTCTCAGGAGACCAGAGACATGGCATCCCAACAATGGGGCAATAGCAGCAGCATTTAGCACAAGTTGAAGAATACAGAACGAAGTCAGTAAAACTCCGAGACAATAACACGAGCATTTGTCACTATCTTCCACTTAACACAAACCCCCAAACTCAGTATACAGGTTGTCTTCTTGCCTACTGTACTGCAGATTTTAAGAACCTGGATGAAAAGCCTAAGGGATGCTTTACTGCATTGCTGCCTTTGGGTTAATCTATGATTCTGTTCTTACCTGTTGTCGAATTTCTTCCTCCATCTTCACAGGAGAGCCCAGTTCTGCAACTTGTTTGACACCTTCGCTGGCGTAGCCTCCATACTCCCACAGCACGTAATTCTTAGAGTGGGATCCACCAATGATGGCAGACCAGTGATTGGCTCGACCTGGGAAAGTCAGTTGAGATGCAGAGATATCAGTGTTGCTGTGTCTAAAACATGCAACCCTTAAATGATAGGGAGAACAGAAAACTGTACAGTCAGTCAAGCAGCACTGAGTAAGCACCTATTCTGTTTGAGGCTCACTGCTGTCCAGTGATCGGCCCAGTCCCTATTAACAAGCAAGTCTGGGGATTGTGCAGACAGGCCAACAGCAGAGAGGTAGCCCAGGGATGCCTTCTGTCTGGGAGGGCCTCAGTTAAGAGAACTTTAAAGGCTGATCAGATTTGTAAGGCAGAATGGAGAGGAAAGGCCATTTCTGGTAGACTCAGAAACACTAATAACATTGTGTGTTTGGAGAGTCATCAGTAATTCAGCATTTGCTGTGTCACAAGCTGTCCAGGGGAGAGTTAGGAGAAGATGCCGGGGAGGAAGAAAGGAGCCTGCTCAGTAGTGGCCTTGCTCTAAATGCTTCCAGAATTTGGGTTTCATTTGAAAGGATCTGAAAACCACTGAAGGGTTCTGAGCAGGGGAGGGACATGATTGCATTTGAATTTTAGATAAATCAGGCAGCAGTGTGAAGGATGCATTAGCAGGAGCAAAACTGGAGCGGAGAGCTGGGGAGGTAAGCAAAGAGCAAAAGCTCAGGGGCATGTGGGGAACAGTGTGCGGCAGTTCTTACAACTAAGCGTGGCTGTCTACCCCGGGTCCTTGTGTACATTGCAGTAGGAAGGCAAGCAGGCTAGCCATATCCAAAGGATAGGATAAACACGACATGGAAGTGACCAGTCCACAGTGGTTTGGTGATGCCCATGTGAGATGGTCGTTGCAGTAAGATGCAGGAGGGAATTAATGCTAAACACAAGAGCATGAGGAGACAGTAAGGCCTGGGTAGGACTGAGACAGAAATTGACTTGAGCTTTTTATCAAAGTTTCCAAGGAAGAAAGAGCTGATAGTCAACATCCGCACCATATTGGACTTGTTTCTGCATGCAATAAATATGGATGCATCTATATTTATCATTGACTAAGTTACACTGTTCATCATAGGATTGGCTCAATTCTCGGGCATTCTTTGGTTGGTTTTACAAAGTCTCAAGCTAAAGAAATTTTCAGGCACAGTGGAGGTAAAAATTTGAATTAGGTGAAACAACTGATGTTTTTGTTTTACCACATCATCACCCAGAATGGGCAGATCTCTTCATTCCACCCTGCCTACCCCATCTACAAAAACAATTCTTAACAGATCTTGTTTATACAGTTGCCATTGCTAACCCCAGGGCCTTCTGCTTTGGGGGCATTGGTGGGACTGCAAATTGGTACAAGCACTCTGGAAAGCAGTACAGAGATTCCTCAGAAAACTCGGAATGGAACCACCATTAGACTCAGTTATGCCACTCCCTGGTCTATTCCAAAAGGGCTTAAAATCAGCATACTACAGTGATGCAGCCACATTAATGTTTACAGCAGCTCAATTCACAATAGCTAAGCTATGGAAACAACTAGGTTTCTTCAACAGATAAGTGGATAAATAAAATGTGGTACATATACATAATGGAATATTACTCAGACATAAAAAACAATGACTTTATGACTTTTGCTAGTAAATGGATGGAACTGGAGACTATCATGCTAAGTGAAATAAGAACCCCACCCCTGCAAAAAAAATTAAAAACCCCAAACAAAAAACCCAAAGGCTGAATGTTCTCTCTCACATGCAGATTCTAACACCCAATAAGGGAGCAGGAGGGAAGAATAGAAGTTCATTGGATTAGACAAAGGAGACTGAGGGAAGGGAGGGGGATGGGAATAGGAAAGACAGAATGAATCACACATAACTTTCTTATGTTCATATATGAATACACAACCAGTGAAACTCCACATCATGTTCAACCACAGAATGAGATCCTAATTAGAACAAGTTAAACTCCATGTATGTATAATATATCAAAATACATTTTACTGTCATGTATATCTAAAAAGAACAACAGCAACAACAACAACAACAACAAAGAACATGGGCATAAAGCCAGGCTGCACCCTTCTGGCCCACTGAAGACAACCTTGTCCCACCCAAGGCAGATGACATCAGCATGTGGGTCTGCCCAATTGCTTTGCTTATCATTTCACATCAGAGAAATACAAACTCCATGTTTATCCCACACATCCCTAGAGAACACAGGTGGAGTTGCTGCCAGCTACTTTTCTAATTGATTTCCTGGGTGGGAAGAATGTCCTAAACTGTCATCTAAGCTAAGAACACGCTTATGTAGGGACAAGGGCTGGTAGCATGTTATGGCCTTTGGTTCATGATTTGAACAAAGTGAGACAAGATTCATCATGTCCTGCACAGCCTGCGCTATGCCACAGAAATAGCCCTTGTTCTGGGCCTGTCCTATCTGTAATTCTGCACCCCAGTGACTTGGCACATGCTGTTCCCTCTGTGCTCTCCCCTCACTTGGCTTGGCCAACTCTTATTCCTCCTTCATGATTTACTTGGAAGCCTCCCAAGACCATCCTTAGGCTGATCTGAGCTCTTCTTCCCTGTCTCCTCATCCATAGACCATATTTTCTATTACTGGTACATTCTATTGTCCCACTAGACTTAAGCTCCCTGAGGGAGTCTGTCTTTATCCCTCGGCCTGATGTGTTGTGGATGCTCAGTATGTTTCCAGAAGCAGCTTATGCAGGCAATTCAATGGGAAGCTGGCAGTATGTGTGCTCCCTCCAAGGATCTGGGAACAGACTTGTACAGATCACTTCAGTGTGATGAAGTTCAAGTCTCAGTTCAGCAGAGCAACTGACACCTGCGAAGTTAAAGGACTCAGCTATCTTGTATGCTGTTAAAAAGAAAAAAAAAGAGCAACAAGGAAAAAGACGTTGGTCTGAGTGCCAACACACAGGAGTCTGAGTCCTAGCACTGCTACTTACTGGCTGTGTAAATTTGGTCAGATTCAATTATTTCATTTCTCTGAGTGTTGGTTCCCTCTTTTGTAATTCAGGGGCAGATAATGCCTAATTTATTGACCTATTATGATAAGAATGTTATTAATTAAGTTATTTAAAAATGAGATCATGTAGTTGGAATCACTACTGGCACAGAATAGAGACTCAGAAATTATCCTTTCCTTCTTTCATGGTGGTTAGGAAGGCTTCAAAAATAAATAAAACCTGAAACCTGCCGTTAATTCAGAATAAGAGATAAGAAATTATGCATAATATGGAATGTGATAAGGAGGAGAATGGGAATAAGCACATCATGGGATCAGAGGAAGGGTCCAGATGGGTCTTTCTGATTTATTCATTCAACTTCCATTAACTATGTGCCAAGCACAGTGGCAGGCTGTGGACACTGACCAAAATAGGATATGGCACTTGCCCTAAAGGGACTCTCAGACTGGGGGTGAGGGAAACAGATGGATAAGCAGATTAATTACAATCTAGCTTGTCAGGGTTATTACAGAACAAGAATGCAGAGTACAGGGATGAAGCAGCTAATTCCAAATGCCCTAAATCCAAGGAATCAAAGTCCAAGGCACGAGTACAGAGAAGCGAGTATCTCCAGACTGGAGTCTATGTTTATGCTTCTTAACTCTTTTTTTTTTTTTTTGGTACCAGAGATTGAACCAGAGGCACTTGCCCACTGAGTCACATCCTCAGCCCTTTCTCATTTTTTATTTTGAGACAAAATAAAATTTGTCTTATTTGTCTTTATTTTGAGACAAAATAAAATTTTATGTTTTATTTTGACGCTAAGTTGCTTAGGGCCTCACTAAGTTGCTGAAGCTAGCATTGAACTTACAATTTTCTTGTCTCAGTCTCCCAAGTTGCTGGGAGTATAGGCATGCGCCATGATACCTGGCATGATTCTTACTCTTGAATAAAAATTTCATTGTACCAGTCCAACCTCTAGCCAATACAGTTGTTATTTTCCTACAACAACTTTGCAACATAACACATTCACTCAAATTTCAACACATTTAATGACATCGTTCAGATAACAGGTACGTGCAATGTATTCAATGACAGGGAGAGACAAGAATACATCCTCCCTGGAGAGGACAAGGAAGGTACTGATGGAAAAACAATTTGCAACATTAGAACGAATGTGGATGCCAGGTGAGGGGCAGTCACACAAGGGCACAATTGTACAGCAAAGAGACATGGAGACCCGATGCTGTTTCTAGGCCTCCATTTGTGACCATGTATCAGTCATTCAACCTCTTAGAGCCTCAGTTTCTTATTTATACATATATGTATGTGCTGGGGATTGAATCCAGGACCTAACATGTGGACTCTACTAGTCTCTAGGCAAGGACTCTACTATTATCCCTACTTAAAAATAGGGATAATAGTTACAAATTTGGACTATCTCCCAGAGTTGTGCAAATTAATTGGGCTGGTTTTGGAAAGAAATGTGAAAGCTGTAAAAAACTACAAAACAAAGTTCTCAGTATTATTTCAGATATAGAGCATTATGGGAATCCACAAGTATCAAAAGAAGGTAGGTAGGTGAGCAAGGATGCTTTCTCATTGGAAGGAGGACTCCCAGAGGTTCAGAGAAATAGAAGGAAGGGAGGACATAGGCCAGGGAGAAAGATGGGAGGGACAAGAGGAGCAGAGATCCTATTAACAGCTCAGATAAGAGGATTAAAAAACTCACAGGACTGTGCTTTCCTGTGTGATCCTCATGAAAAGCTCATCTTCATGTTCTAGATGAGGAAACTGAGGCCCAGAGAATTAAAGGAACACATCCAAACTCACAGAGCTGGGGAGGAGCACAGCTGGGCTTCAAACCCAGGCCTCTCTGATTCCAGAACACTCACAATTTCCCTGCATCCCTATGGGAAGGCAGGAAATGAAAGAGACATCTGGTGGACCAGAGAGTTAGAAGACAAAGAGATTAGATAAAACAGAAGGTCAGGACCAGCAGTGGAGAGAGCTGAGTGCCCACCGTGGCCTGTGGCATTAGGAAAGGGGCAAACGTGACGGAAGATTCCTTCTGGGAAGAATGACAGCAATGGTTAACATGTACTGGATCTTTGCTATGTGCTAGGTGCTGTTCAAGGACATGACCTATATCATCACCTTAGACACAAAAATAAGTCTCTTTTGACATAGATGCTATCATCATTCTTTCTAAAAAAAATTTTTTTTTAGTTGTTGATGGACCTTTATTCATTCATTTATTTATATGTGGTGCTGAGGATCGAACCCAGTGCCTCCCACATGCAAGGCAAGTGCTCTACCACTGAGCCACAATCCCAGCCTCGCTATCATCATTCTTATTTTCCAACGAGCAAACGTGTATTTGGGGACATTAAGTGAGTTAACCCAACATCACAGAAGTTGGTAAATGAAGGTGCTGGCATCTGTGTGTTGCAGGGAACAGATCTCTGCACCACATTGTAACATTTCTCTGGCAGGATATGCCTAGTGGTGGGAAAGGAGAGGGTCCAAGGAGGAGGGGAGGCCTATATGGAGGCCTTTCAGTATTCTCTGCATGAATTTCATAGGATCTGATTTAGGGCAGTGGCAGAGGAAAGGGGGCAGGGGATGAGGAGTAGAAGCCAATGCAGATTGAGCAGAACTTCGAAGGCAGGTTGGTGAAGTGGTCAAAACTCACGTGTGTTCTAGTCTCAGTTCTGAAATTCTAGGTTGAATATTGAGCAACTCTCAGCCTCCGTTTCTTCATCTGTAAGGTAGGGAAAGTGATATGACCAAACGCCTCATGCTGTTCTGAGGCTGAAGTTCATGAAATAATGGCTGGCACGTAAAATGGAGTAAGAAACATTAGCTAGTAAAATTAACTCCAAATAGCACAAGACAAACCCAGACCAGTTTCTGGAAGGCATGATTATCAAGCAGAATCTGCCTGGGTGAATGGGTGGCAATTTGACTTAGAACTAGTGGGTGGAGATTTCAGGAATGTTAGAGGCAAGGATCTGAATCTGGGGAAAAAAAAATGTCAAGGTTCATCTATATGGGACTCAGGGGTCTGGGGCCTGAACACTGAGGTGGTTAGACAGACCCCTGTTAGCTGGAAGGGAGTTTATCCCTGAGCCCCACCATCATCTAGGAAATAAGGGAGAAGATTTAGGTATTAGGAAGCCTGGGGAGAAGGGAGTGAGATTAATGCATGTGGCTTTCTTAAGAGAACAATCAGGGAGGCAGCCTTTGGAGTCCTTGGTGAAACATTGGGGCCTCAATCCTAGAAAGCAGGGTCAGTGTGTTAGTTTTTGGTTAGTATGACAAAAATAGCATGATTACATCACCTTGGAGGTCAGATTTATTTTGGTTCATGGTTTCAGGGTTTCAATGCATGGTTGGCTGGCTCCATCGTCTCTGGGACTGTGGTGAGGTCATTATGGAAGGGTGTGGGGAGCAAGGGTGCTCACCTCATGGTGGCCAGGAAGCAGAGAGAGGGGAAAGGGTTGCTGGGGACAAGATACAGTCCCCAAGGACATTCAACTATGTCCTACCTGCTACAGTTTCCACCACCTCCTCATAGTCTACTCAGATTATGAATCCTTCAATGAATTAATGAAGTCAGAGCCTTCAGGATTCAATCATGTTGTAAAAACCTTTCCCTTGAACATTGCTACATTGGGGACCAAGCTTTTTTTTTTTTTTTTTTTTTTTAAACCAAAGTCTTTTAAGTTTATTATAGCAATTATAGTAATGTGTTAGAATTTCATCTATGCATATGTGTAAATAATGCAAGTCTTAGCATTCCTTTGCTGAGTTCTATGCTTGAGAAGCACATTTTACAGAATGGTGGTTCTCACAAACGCACAACATTTCTTTTTCAACAGAAAAACCCAAACAAAACTCTAATCAACGGCAGACCTAATAGTCCTTCTTTAGTTAACATTAGTCTAATTATAGGATTTAATCTAAATGTTTTAGTTATGTTTAAACCAACATCTAAACTGATATCGCCACCCTCTTTTCCATGGCAGATAAAAGTGTCACAAAACTATAAACTGGAATGTTGCATTCTCTATGTATGGGGACCAAGCTTTTTAACACATGAGACTTTGGAGAACATTCCAGATCTAAACCAGAGCAGGCAGAGAAGCAGACTGGCGCCAACCCCTTCATCTCCTAGGGAAGGACCCAGCTCTTTGGTTTAGCATGCCCCCTCACTGCTTGTAGCAGTGTCCAAGTGGCCTCCATGTATCTGGATCTGGGTGTTAATTCTCTATAGCTTGGATAAGGCTTCCATGGGACAGAGGCATTGGGAAACTGGGAGGAGGGAATGATTAGATATGTAAGTTTGAGATGCTGATGGACAACCAGGTTCATTTGTCCAAAAAGTGACTCAATATATGTATAGTAATGTCATTCCTGGTATTTTTTCTATTGTCATCACTGGTTGTAAATGACCAGTGTTCACAAAGTTGCCTAACATGCCAGCACTCATCAAAGAAGAACCATGTGGGGCTGAGGTCGTGGCTCAGTGGTACAGCACTTGCCTAGCATGTGTGAGGCCCTGGGTTCGATCCTCAGCACCACATAAAAATAAATAAACAAAATAAAGGCATTGTGTCCACCTACAACTAAAAAAAATTTAAAAAAAAAAAAAAGAAGAACCATGTCCGCATGGCATCTCGTGTTGGAAGAGGAATGTTGCACTGCAGGTGGATTCTCTCAGGTGTGCCATTTGTGGCAGGTGTGATGGTTAATTTAATGTGTCAATTTGAATGAGCATGAGGAATTCAGGCATTTGATCAAACATTATTCAGGAGGACCTGTGAGGCTGTTTTGGATAAAGATAACATTTGAATCAGTAGGTGAAGTAAAACATATTACTCTCTCTGAGGTGGGTGGGCCCCACCTGGTCAGTTGAAGACCTGAGTAGAACACTAAGAGTGACTTTCTAAAGCACGAGGGAATTCCTGCTGCCTAATGGCCTTCAGGCTGGGACTTCATTTTCTCCCTTGCCTTTGGACTAAAGCTGAAATACTGGCTCTTCCTGGGTCTTGAGCCTTCTGGTCTTCAGGATAGAAATACACAATCTGTTCTCCTGGTTCTCAGGCTTTCAGATTTAGGCTAAAACTGCACCTTTGGCTTTCCTTAGTTGCCAGCTTGCTAACTGCTGACTGCAAACTTATCAGTCTTCATAATTGATTGAGCCAATTCCTTATGATAAATCTCTTCATGTATACAAACACATCTTATTGGTTCTGCTGTTTTAAAGAGCCCTGACTGATACAGCAGGTGTTCAGTGATGGCCCAGATTTCATGGCCAGTGACAGCTAGCCCCTGCTAACCCTAGTCCTGATACCCATTCATAGTGCTTCGTGGGTGAATGTCCCACAGCCTTACTGACTAGATTGCTTCAGTCTCCTATTATTCAACCTCAGCCTCACCCATAGCACTCAGTTTATCCTTGGTTTGGGCCTTAATGGAATTTGCTATGGTAGCTACACCAAACAGCTCCTCCGATCTCTAAGTTTTATCCTCACCTTCTCCTTTTATCTCTTAGTAGATGACCTTGTTACTTAAATCTTCTGAAAAGGCCAAGGTCAGCCCATCTATAAACTCATCCATGCACCATGTGGCCAGATAAAAAATGTTGTGGACCTTCCAGAGCCTTGTTACCCTCACCATAGGCTCAAGCCCAGAATCTGCCTGATTCCAATAATTTAGATTTGGCTACAGAACTTGGCTTCTGTGTGTCTGCCCCAGGGTGCCGCCCAGGACACAATTTGTACTTGCCCTCTGGCTCTTCCTGCTCTTGGCTGCTTCAGGAATGCACTCTGACCAAGCCATTGTGGTTTTCAGGATCCCTTTCTAGTATGGCAAAAACTCTGCATGAGGACCTCCGTAAATTAGGCCAGAAATTCCTCAATTTTCTTTTCTCATTCAGCTCCCATTTTTTTCCTCCTCTCTGGTCTCAAGTGTTACTTTTCCATTCCTGGGAAAACCTTGCACTTAGGAAACGGATTACATTCATTTCCATTTCCTCAGAGGTCTTCAATAATAAGATTCTATTCTATTCTGCTGATTCATTCCGTGAACATTTACTGGTATAATACTATGCTAAAAACATATCACGAAGCTCCAGCTGCCTGCTTTTGTTCCAATGAAGTTTTGTATTTTACAGATTATCTATGTATTGTTTATGGCTGCTCTCATGGCATAGTGACTAAGTTGAGTAGTTACAACAGACAGTGTCTGGTCTGAAAACCCTAAAATATTTACTATGTGACCTGCTATATAAAATGTTGGCCAAAATCTCTGCCAGACTGTGGCAACTCTAAGATCTCTGTCCTTGAGATTGTTATCTAGGAGGTGAGTTGAAGGACATGAAGGACAGATCGTAACAGGCAATTATGATACAGTTTGTGTGTATGTGTGTGTGTGTCTGTGAGAGAAAGAGAGAACAATGATAAAAGCAAATAATATTAAAGCATAAAGAAGGGGACATTTAACTATGATGGTACCAGAGGGGGTACCATCTCTTGGAGGAGATGACAGATGAGTTAAATGCTGAAGTTTAGTACACGTGAGCAAGGCAGGTAGGGAATTGAGCAAAGGCAATTTTGTTTTTCAGAAGGAAATGTAGGTGCAAAATCAGGGGCATAAGAAAAAGACATGGTGAACTATGAGTAGTAGGTCATGTGTGTGTGTGTGTGTGTGTTTGTAAAAGATGAATGTTGGGTAATGAGATCAGTAAGCCAGGTGGTACATAAAGGTGTATGAATGTCTTAATAGAAACTTCTTATTTTATCTTGAAGGCAATGTGAAGTAGAGAATGAGAATGTTATTTAGAGACAATCCCCAAATCTATAGATGTTCACTTCACTTCTGCTTCTGACTCCGATGAAGTAAATGGCACTGGATTACTCTTGTAGACATAAGTAACTATAAAACTGAGAAAAATATACAAAGCTTCAATTTTCAGATGTTGGAAAACAGACAGCAAAGGACTATGATCCCTGAGAGAAAGGAAAACATAAGTGTTGAATCCACACTTGCCCTGGATTTCTGCCAGGACACTTTCTGGTTTGTAGTACAGAAAGGTAGAGCAGAGCAGAGAATAGCAGAGTATGGTAAACTGGCTGAGCTGAGGAGGTAAAGACAGGAATTTGGTGACACTGAAGTAGGTAGGATTTATGGGTTAGAGTACCAGAAAGGAGAGAGCTACATAGTGAAGAAGCTTCAGAAATATGCATAGACATTGCCTTGAAATTTTGACCAAACACAGTGCAGGGTGAGACTCCACAAGGCCTGGCAGACAATAGCTACTAGGGAGCTAAGAGCTGAGTCAAGATTACAGAGGTGACACCATGCTAGAGATATAGAACTTCTAACCATATTCATTAGAGAAGTTTTGTTAACACTTGGGCATTCAATCAAAAGCCTAAAAAAGCCACAACCTAGCAGTAAACTTACTAGAGTAAAGGGTACTCTAGACTTAGCCTAACACAATTTAGAAAACAAGCCTTGAAAGGGAATCAAGCAGATCTACCAGCAAATTAACCATCTGCCAGATCAAAACTTCATATTCTTTAAAGGAAGATAAAAAAGCCCAGATACTTAACAATGTAGCCTTAACAATGTCCACCAGGCAATTAAAAATATATAGATATGTGTAGAAGAAAATGTGACCCAAAACAGGAGAAAAAATAGCTAACAGTGTTGCTGAGATGACTGATATGTTGGGATTAACATATAAGGATTGTGAAACAGGTAATATCAGTATGTTCAAAAATTTAAAGAAAAGATGGACATAATGAATGAACAGATGGGGAATCTTGGCAGAGAAATAGAAACTTTTTTTAAAAAGCCCAAATGGAAACTCTAGAACTGAAAAATATAATATCTGTATTTGAACACAGCAAAGGAAAACATCAGTAAGCTGAAAGATTGGGTGATATAAACAATTCAGAATAGCAACTCAGTGAGACCCTTTCTCTACATAAAACACAAAACAGGGCTGGGGATGTAGCTCAGTGGTAGAGTACCCCTGAGTTCAATCCCCAGTACCAAAATAATAAATAAATAAATAAATAAAAATAAAGTACAGAGAAAAGCCTGAAAAAAATTGAACTGTATTTCTAGTGACCTGTGGAATAAAAGTAAGTGGTTTGAATGGAGTCTTAGCAGGCAAGAATAGATTCAGTTGGAGAAATATGTGAATAAGCAATGATTGAAATTTCTCCAAATTGGATAAAAAAATATCAACCCATAGATCCAAACTGGTTAAGAGTAAAGAAAATTACACTTAAAAAAACAAAACAAAACAAAATGAAAAAAAGACACCTAAGCATATCATAATCCGATAATTAGAGATAAAGACAAAAATCTTAACAGCAACCATCAGCAATAAAAGATATATTAAAATGAGGGAAACAAAGCTGAGACTGCTCGTTTCAAAAACAAAGCAAACCAGGAGACGCTGAAGGAACACGTCTACTTGAAAGAAATAAACCCATCACCCTAGAATTCTATTATCTTGCAAAAATATTCTTCAACTATGAGGGTAAAATAAAACATTTTTTGACAAATGAAAACTGAGTGAATTTATTACTAGCACATCTGCAGTATAATGAAATATTAAAGGAAGTTCTTCAGGCCGAAGGGAGATGGAAACAGATGGCAACTCATATCTACCTGCAGATACAGGAAGTGCTAGAAAGGGTAAATGTGAGGGTATGGCGGACCTCCAATTTCTTTGCCATTGAAGAGTTCTTTTTTAAGTAAAGGGTTTCCAGCTTTTTCATTTAGGGTGAACACCACTTCACCAATGCTCTCTTCCCACAGAAGCAGATCTTGCCTGCTCCTCCGGGCATTTCAGGAAAGCAACCTTCCTCACCGTTTGCGTTTCTTCTCCTGAATTCTTCTCCTTGCAATCTAACCCAAGCCCCCACCTGAGCTCATCTCCCCTACCAATTTTATAAAGCTTTGCCTTTTTGCTCCCCTTTATTCCCACAGTTGAATAATAGCTGGGGACAATCAGAGGAAAATTATTATCTGTCTTTATTTCCCATTTAAAAATAAAAGTATACTTTAAATTCAGTAATATTCACTCTTTTTAATGTACAGTCTGGCAAGTGTTCACAAATGCATGCAGTCATGTAGTTACTGCCGCAATCAAGGTATAGAATCACTCTATGACTCCCCCAAGTTCTCATGACTTTTTAAAAATATTTCTTTTAGTTGTTGGTGGGCCTTTATTGTATTATGCAGTGCTGATAATGGAACCCAGTGCCTCACACATGGTAGCAAGTGCTCTACCACTGAGCCACCACCGCAGCCCTCCCATGACTTTTGTAACCAATCCCATTCACCACTCCCAGCCCTTGGCAATCTCTGGTCTTAGTTTTTGTCTCTATATTTTTGCCTTTTCAGGAATATAATATAAAAGGACTCAAATAGTATTTAGCATTTAAAAGTCTGATTCCTTTAACTTGGCATAATGAATTTGAGTTTCATCCATGTTATTGTATGTCCTCCCCCGACCCTGCCCAAATGTCTTGAAAGACAAAGGAGAACTCCTATGGTTTAAGGCCACCATTGCATTCTGTTTCCATCATCTACTAACTGTGTAACCTTTAATAAGCTGCTAAGTTCTCTAAGACTCAGTTTTCTTATCTGTAAAATAGAAATAATAATAGTCCCTATCTGATGAGGTGGTGATGGAGTTACAAAGGAAATCCATATAAAAACACTTGGCACAGTTCCTAGTACATAAAAGAATCAACAAATTATTGTTTCAATATTAATATTTTATTTCTTCAGGAAAGGCACCTAGATACTAGGTGTCCCTCAAAAGCTCATGAGTGAGATAATACAAGAAAGTTTATAGGTAAATGACTGGGTTATGAGAGTCTTAACCTAATCAGTGCACTGATCCCCTGATAGAGATTAACTAACTGGGTGATAACTGTAGGTACATAGGATGTGGCTAGAGGAAGTGGGTCATTGGGGGTGTGGCTTTGGGGTTTATATTTTGTCCTTGTTGAAGAGAGCACGTGCTCGCTCTCTCTCTCTTTCTCTCTGCTTCCTGGTGTGATGTCCTGAGCCACTTTTCTCTACCATGTTCTTCCACCATGACATTCTGCCTCACTTCAGGCCTGATGAATGGAGTTGGCTGTCTATGAACTGAGATCTCTGAAACCACAAGTGTCAAATAAACTTTTTCTCATCTAAAATTGTCTTGTCAGGTCTCTTGGCCACAGTGACAAAAAATATGACTAAAACAGCAGGCATTGGGAGAAAACTGGTACATACAGGACCTGTCCCTTTGGGTAGGGCAAGGTAATGGTTTTCCATGTAGTGTGGCCTGCTTAGTTGGGGTTCAGACAGCAGTCAGCACTGGGGGTATAGACATCTACTGGGTGAGTGGGAAAATGGCAGCAGAATAAATCAGGCATATGGTCAGACAGTGGGGCCCCTGACATAACCTGAGGTTCACAGTTCAGGCTCTAGCTTCTGGAGTTAAGGTGTGGAACTGACCAGAAATTAAAAGGGGTTTAGAGACCTGGGGCATATGGACAGACATCTTGAGCATGGAGATAATTTAAGAGCCCAAAGATGAGCCCAAAGGGATTCAGGGCAGATAAGGGGTAGAGGCTCCAGGAATGGTGGTGCATGCCTGTAATTCCAGTTACTTGGGAGGCTGAGGCTGGAGGATTTCAAATCTGAGGCTATCCTGGGCAACTGAGTGAGATGCTGTCTCAAAACAAAGGAGTTGGGGATGTAGTTCAGTGGTAGAGTGTCCCTGGGTTCCATCCCTAGTATCACAAAAAAAGAAAGAAAGAAAAATCTGCCTGCCTTACATTGGAATTATCCTTGGAACTGGAAATAAAAAAAATTAATACTTGGACTTTACTGTGTGCTTTATATACTGTTATTTGTTTTGTTTAATCCTTGAAACAAGCCCATATTACAGATCAGGAAGTTAAGGCACAGAGAAATGAAATGTCTTGCCCAGGGCCACCAAGCCAGTAGTGCCAGGATCTGGACCCAGTTTATTGCTCTATAGCAATGTTGTTTGAATTTTTTGTGAAGATGGAAATATTCTATTCTTCTTTGTCTCATGCAGCAGTCACTAGCCATGGGTGATTACTAAACATGTAAAATGTGGCCAATGTCACTGGTGAGCTGAATTTTTCACCTTATTTAATTTTAATCAATTTATGTTTAGGTAGCCATACAGTCTACTGGCTATCATCTTGGGCAGTACAACCCTAGATTTTGGAGTGTCTTCAGTATTGCCAAGTATAAGGACCAGCTATGGCGGTAGCTTTTCTGGAAAGAGAGAATAGAATAGGCTAGACTCCACAGAGGACCAGGGTCTTTTACAGTTGTGAAACACATGTGGTAGAGGACAGCTTGCAGAAGGAGTTTGCTTGTAGACTAAGGCTTGTTCTGTAGCAGCTACCGTTGGGGGCCTGAATCACATATTCTCCATGCACCTCTGACTTTAGCCATAGCCATGGTAGGCACACAGCTGAGCCTGCAGTGAGTGTTCACCTCAAGTGTCCTGTGCTTTTTCCCACTAACTGGCTCATAGCCTCCTCTGAAGCTTGGAGTCCACTTGGCCAGACAGCTAGTGCTCCTGAAGACATCCTTTGGTTCCCGGCAGGTAGGTGCTAGTAGATAATTCTGGAAGGTGGACAATTCTGGACAGCATTCTGAACACTTCTCAGAGGCACACTGATGCTGACCTTCCTTCTCCCTGTCACTCTCTCCCTACTCTTTCATCCCCACTTCTTCTACTCTCTTCTTCATAAACTATCTGCAATCCTTGCCTCAGGTTCTGCTTTTGGGGGAACCCAAATTGAGATGTGGCTCATCCAACTAAGATTGTGTAACTGGGCCCAGGAATCATTAAAATAACTGTGAGGACTGGACGAGAGCCAGCTGAGGCTGCCCCTCCAGCTTCTGTGAACTGAATTCAGGTGATCCTTTACCACTCCTCCATTCACAGCTGGGGATGTTGTCCCCATCGTCACAGCTATCGTCACCACATCATTGCTATCGTCATCATCTATCAGGGTCAGGATCTTCACACCTGCTGCCATTTTTTGAGCCCGTTTCCTGCATCATATACTTCATGGGTGTTAGCTGACACCCCACCATTCTCACAGTGGTCCTGCCAGGTAGGTCAGTTACCATACCATGTTATGGATGAGGGATCTGAATTGCAGGGCTGAGATTTGCCCCTGATTTGACGAACTTCAGGTCATGCCCTTCATTTTCCACAAAGGATTCACAGTTTGAGCCAAGTCTATAGGTAGGAGGTCATTCTGATGTCACCCATGGCTGTCACCATAGGGTGAGGAGAACAGCAGATGTAGTAGGATGGTGCCTACTAGCTCTTGTTACTCAGATACTTCAGAGTTTTTGGACTTGGCCTTGTAAGCCAAATTTTTATGAACTTCTTACTCTTGATTTATTGGACTCTAAAGCCTAACCGTTCACCTGATTCCCATCTTTGAGGCAAAGAGCATAATCTCGGGGCACTCCCAAACTCACATCCCCATTGCTCCTGTAGAGTCTGGTTGAAGGGTTATTATGAATTAACAAGTAACACTGGGATTGTGTTTCAGGAAAGGGGAACTTTATTTAAAAGAGTCCTTCCAAGCTGACTTTTCCACATAAACATTGTTATATATGGGAAAGAGGCTATATTCCTGGACAGCTTCCAAACGTTTAATATACCATTAGCACCTGAGTTTAAAGTCCCAGGGAAGGAATTACAGCACTTTCAATGATAAATTCTAGCAATGTTTATCTAATTTTAAAAATCTAGGAGCTTGTATTTAAAAGCTTAGCAGGAGCAGTAAATAACTTTGCTTTGTTTGTTAGAGTGTACCGCCACTCTGCTAGTACATATTTCAGGTTTGAATCTGAACTCTATCAGCTGTATCTGCAAATAAGAAAGCCAATGTTCTGTGTTCAAAAGATTTTAAGCAACAGAAAGAGAAATGGGAATTACCGAGCACCTACTTGTACTAGGTGCTTTCTTATGCATTGATGAATTTCTTTCTCAGTCTCATTTCATTGGAGAGGACGTAGGTTCAGAGAGGTCTGTAATTTGCCAGTGGACCACAGTGAGGGGCTGAACCAGGATTTGACTCATGATTGGTTGAAGCTGGGGGGTTTGGGCAAAGTTTCCTAAGCTAATAATAGAAGCAAAGTCTGTTTAACAAGTCCATATATGTATAGGACAAAAAAGGGGTCAGGCTGGAGCTAAAAAATCCATCTCAAAATTGAAGATGAAAGTAAAGGTAGAAGCCCAATCTCTTTCGTTACCATACATACAGAAATCCCAAATAAAATAGTAGCAAACCCTATATCCAGCTATTTAGAAAAATCATTCTGTATTGCAACCATATTGGGTTTGTTCCAGGAATACAAGGGTGATTTAACATTAAAAATGTAATCAGTATAATTCATCACATAACCAGAAAAATTTATATAAATATCTTCATAGATATAGAAGAAGTGTTTGATTACATTCAATATCCATTCATGATTAAAAAACTCAGCAACTCAGCAGCCTCAGGAACTTACTGAGGCCCTAAGCAACTTAGCAAGACTCTGTCTCAAAATAAAAAAATAAAAGGGCTAGGGATGTGTCTCAGTGTTTAAATGCCCCTGAGTTCAATCCCTGGTACCAAAACAAACAAACAAACAAAACAACTCATAAAACTAAGAACAGACGGGGATTTTCTTTATTTGCTTTAAAAATATCCATAAAAAGCACCATAGCAAAAAATTACACTTAGAGATGAATATTAACAGTTTTCCTCCATAAAATTGGGAATAGGCCAGAATGCCCACTATCACTACTTCTATTCAACATGGTACTAGAGGTTCTACCCAGTACAATTAGGCATAAGGAGTAAATGGAAATCATTGGTGTACAAAATTGTGTATGTTAAAATTCCAAAATAATCTGTATGATTCAATAATGTAAAATTCTTAAGTCATCCCCAAATTGTCCCTAAGTTCAACACAATCTCAATCTAAATAACAGCAGGCAATTTAAAAAGTGAATATTAAGATTGTGATTCTGAAATTTATGAAGAAATGCAAAGGATCAGTAATAGCCAAAGTAATCTTAAAGTTTATTTAAGATTTGTTCTTAAAGAAGAACAAAGGTGGAGAACACTTTCAGATATCAAGGCCTTCTATAAAGGGGTCATAATGAAGGCAGTGTGTGTTCATGAAAGAAGATAGATAAACCAATGGAACAGAACAACAGAGTAGAGTCCAGAAATAGACTCACAGGTGTACAGTAGCTTGATATATAACAAAGGTGACAGGGCAATGAAGTGGAAAAAAGAAGGCTATTCCAATAAATGGCTCTGTGTAAAAAACAAACAATTGACCCCTACCTCACACCATACACAAATTCAATTATGGATCAATAAAACATCTCAACATGAAAGGCAAAAACTATGCAAGTTTAAGAAGAAAATAAAGGAGAATATCTTCAAAATTTTGAAGTAGACAAAGATTTCTTAAAAGTGATAGAAAAAGTATTAATCATGAAAGGAAAAAAAAAAACCCAATGTGGACTACATTAGAATTAAAACCTCTGTTCATCAAAAGATTACAAAAGTCAAAAGGCAAGCCACAGAATGGAAGATATTTGGAATACATATGATTGACAAAAGACGTATATCTAGACTATATAAAGAATTCCTACAACTCAGTAAGAAAAAGGCAGACAACAAATTAGAAAAAAATGATCCAGAGCAGTGAATAAACACCTCACATTAGATGTAAGTAGCCAATGACAGCACACTAAGCAAAAATCAAAAGTTGAAATTAAAATCACAATGTATTATTTCTACACATGTACCAAGTAGTTTAAAAATAACCCCAAACTCAACAATATCAAACATTGGCAATTATGTATATTAATCTCTCTCTTACTATGAAAAGTTGTTTAGCAGTATCTACTAAAGCTGGGACCCTTATAACCCAGAAATTGCACATCCAGTAAATAACCAACAGAAATGCACACATAATTCATCAAAAGACACATATATGAATGCTTATAGCAGCACTGTTCACAATAGACTCAAATTGGAAAACTACTTAAATGTGTATCCATAATGGACCCACAGCTGTTATGGATTTATTCATAGAACTAATAAATGAGATGTTGTATTCATGCAGTGGAATATTATACAGCTACAAGAAAAAACAAACCAAAATCCCATGCAACCAAGCAACATGCAATTATAAAGTTGAATGAAAGAAGCCAGACACAGATGGGTACGTACTGTAAAATTCCATTTTTTAATGTTTTAAACAGGAAAAATTAATCTATGTTAGAAATCAAGATGGTTTGTTATCTTTCGGGAGAAGTTGGACTAGAACAAGATATAAAGGAAGCTTTTGGGGTCCTAGTCATTTTCTGATTTTTCATCCTGGTAACTTGAGTGTGTTCATGTGAATGTTTGAACAGTATGCTAGTGATTTCCTCACTTCTTTGTATGTTTGTTATGCTTCAATAAAAAGTTCTCTCTTAAAAAAGGAACTGTGAAGGTAGAAGCTGAGTTGCTTTTCTTTTCTTGTCCCTCAAGCCTTACTCCTGGCTACCCTATGCTCGAGCTGTACTGGATGGAAACCAAACCTTAATACTCATGTAATGGGGATGGGGAACAAAAGTGATGAGCTGTAAGCTTGAAAGAGGTGAAAGTGGGAGGTCAAAGGTTAAAGATCAGAGACCAGATCCATGGGCCAGGAGTACTAGCCTGGAGCCATTAACCTGGAATTGCTAGTATTTTTGTCCTGGGATATGACCCATCAGAGAGGCAGCATGGTAGAGAAAGAAAATTTGGCCCATCTTAATTCCACAAATACTCACCAGTCACATGTCATGCTCTAAGTGCTGTATACACACGGCTGTGGGGATTCAGAGACAAACTCGTTAAGGGCGCTGCCTGTGAAGACCTCTCGTGCATATTAGAGACATTAAACATGAAGATGGGTGTTCACGCTGCAGCCTGGGAAGTGTCGTGATGGGATAGCTACAGAGCAGCAAAGGGGAAGATGTGGCTAATGCAGATGGGGGCTGGAAGAGGCTTTGCAAGGCAGTTGGGTTTATGCTGGGGACAAAAGGCTGGTGAGCAATCAGGGCAGGGGAGTGTGGCAAACACAGGAGACAGCCTGTGTTCAGGCCTGGAGGGCAGAAAGAGCAGGGGACGTCTGGGAAGCTAAGGGAGACCGAGCAGAGTCATTCGTGGAGGGTGAGAGAATAGGCTGAAGTAGACCAAGTACCAGTGAACCTAGTGGAACTTCTCAGAGAATTTCTATTTTAACCAAGGTGATGTAACTAAATCCTGAATGTGCCCCACTGAGCTCTGTGGCCCTGGGCAAGTCCCTTTTGCTTGGAGAGCCTCAAATATCTTTCACTTTTGCCTTGAATGTTAGCTTCCCTCCAAGACTTTTAAAAGTACATACGAATGTGACTTGTCTTCTGCAGGCCTACCCACAGCAGGTGCTCCCAGGAAAGTTGGCTAATGGTCTAGGGCTCTGTAGCTAAGGAGGACAGAATCCTAGCATTATCATTTAAGATCACAAAAGTTGGCTCAGACCAACACCCACCACTCTGTGCTGCCTGCTGAGAATGTTGTGAAGGCAACAATCAGGATGGAAAATTCCCTTTTCCAAGTTCCTGGGACCTGCAGCTCAAGGTGGCAGCTGGTGGCTTACTAGTCCCTGAAGCCTTGGTGGAATGGAAGAATAATGTTAATGCGATTCTAGGTAGGAGAGATGTGTTTTTTCTTGATGAAGAGGGATAGTTTACGATTATAGGAATATTTCCTTAGTGTTATTTTTTTGAAAGCATATTAGAGATTAAAATTATTGCCATAAGGAGGCAGCAGGAATTCCTCTGACTTGATAAGGTTTGGCTTCCTAGTTCTCCCTCAGAGGGAAATAAAAGATGGAATAATTTATTCATTGCTTGAACAAATTTCAAGGGTGCTATCAGAATCAAGTCCAGATCAGGCCGCTAAACTTAAAAGCTAGATGGAAAGATGGAAGTGGAGATGAGGAGGTGCCAAGGAACCCTGGTGCTAGGAGAGACCAAGGAGTAGGAGCAGATGGCATGAGGAGATGCTGGGCATCAGGCAGGTCTGGCAGCTCTAAGAGGTGAAATTCTAGGGCGTGGAGGGATTGGAATAAGCAAGAGAGAGACTTTGTTCCTGGATGGGCAGAGACAGGACTCCCATGTGGGTTCCTATGGAAAAAGGCAATGTAAAGGACAAGGCCCTCTGGACAGTAGGCAGTCCTTAAATATTACAGAACCGAGGAATGCATGAAGTTTGAGACCCAGTTATGAGAACTGGAGTTCAAAGCAAGAAATAGGTCATAAAAGATGAGTTATAACTGTAGCTAACTATTATATAACCCTTAATATATACAAGGTACCCTTGTGAGCTTTGTACATATATGAATTCATTTTATCCTCACATTGGTCCCATAAAACCAATATTATTAGTATCCCCATTTATACCTGAGAAAACTGAGGCACAGAGAGGCTAACCCTCTAGCCTAACATTTCACAAGAAGTAAATAGTAGAAGCAGGATTCAGTCTGTCTGCTGAGTTCTCCTTAATTAACCTTTGGATGTGGTGGCTGTGTCAGAATCAGGACAGTACTGAGTTGCTAACCTTTTGTGAAATTCTTCCGAACAAGGAAAATTGCTGCTTCTAGAACCTGGGGGCCGGACTGAGTCTGAAGTGTCTTCAGCTGACTCTCTTTTTTATTTTTGAACATAGGCTTAATTAATTCATATTATTTTTCTTTGTAGAAAAATCCTACCTCACAGCCACAATTGGAGATGGGGTTCTTTACATGGAGACTCTAATGTGAGCTTTTACCAGATGGTCAGTGAATTCCTGACAGTGAGATCTGGTGAACATGGTCTCTTTTCAGAGATGGGGGTCAGATGCTGGAGGTCTCAGAGATGGCATGAAAGCTGGCCTTGGTGAAGTTGCCCAGGGTGGAGTGCAGCCCCTGGCCGAGGAGTAGCACTGGTCAGCACCAACCATCAGCAGTGCTTCTTGGGCACAGGGCAGAGACCATGCTAGCACCTCTGGGGGTGAGATGAGGCATGCCAGCCACAGAGCCACAGCAACCTGTCACCTTGTAGGGTAGTGTGGGGTTGCCAATCTTGTTCCTCCAGTAGCCTCTCTGCACTGGGACAATAGAATGCTTGGCCAGGATGATGAATGCAAGCAGGTGGCTATCTGCTTGGCACACTTAGTACCCAGGCCACCATGGCCTCTGTAGTCCCTGATAGTGACAGATGCCTTCAACCTGGTCTGCTGGCCGGAGCAGATCTGCTTTTGCACTGCTGAAATCTTTAAAACCCCATCCTTGTAGGCTGTCTCTGGGAAAAAGTTAAAGGTCTTAGACTCGTTGGTGGGCAGGGAGAAGAGGCAGATCTCCTCCAGGTACTTGATTATCATGTCCTTGATCAGGTAGCCCAGTTGGTGATAGGGATACATTCCTTGTCCTGGGCCTCAGCCCTAGGCTCTGTGACCTCTGTGATCCTGGCTTCAGATGCTGCTGCCACCAAAGCTGTCACAGAAGCTACCCAACTCTCTCGCATTTGAGGGTCCCTAGGTCCTCCAGTGTGTCTAGAGCCTCTGGGCTCTCCTGCTGGAACAGTGTCATAGGACATTTTGTATTTTCTTAGGAAAGAAGCAGGCTTACTTTTACCTGGGAGCACTATTTTTGTGAGTTATTTTCCAAGCATCTAATTTCTAGTGGCTGTGATTAAGACCTTGATCAATCTAAGACCTTGTCTGCCAGCTTTTTGATGTTTCCTTTTATTCTGCAAGTTTTGACCTAGCAACCACCAGGATGGGAAACTGTTTTCTTGTTTTGGCTAATGAAAACATTTGAGTGACAACTTCTCTGAGCTCTCGGAGCTTCTGGCACCAAAGATAGTGGGAGCCATGTGTATTCTGAATCCAAACTGACCTTGCAAATCTATTAACTTGTTTCCATGCTCGTTGGTTGGAAATTCACATCACTTTGTCAACCCAAATAAGCATTTCAAAAAAGAGTTAAAAGATATTGCTCTAATCAGTATCGCCTAAGTACTAATGAAGAATAAGACCCACATAAGTAGGGTCAAAGGAGTATTTTACTACTTTATTTTCAAGCCAAAACCCAAGGATCCTTGCAAATTGGGTGGATGTTTGGCAGGAATTAAGTGGCTGGCACAAAACACGCAGCGATTCCAGTCATGATCGTCAATAGTCAGCCTTATTTGGCATAAACAATTCTTCAGGGTATATTTTCAACCCACTGTTTGGAAAACTTAAGCACATAAATGTTGTTAGCTTCAGTAAAGTTTTGTGTATATGATGCGAGTAGCCTTACTAAGGTTTTTAGAAAATACACATTTTCCCTCTTTCTACAATTGTTTTAAGTACTTAGAATATTTTCTTAAAAATGAAGACTTTTTGCAGTAACACGTATTCAGCATTAATTCTGTATCTGGTCTGGTGCTAGGGCTAGTGGTATACTGATGGCCCTGACCAAGTCATGCTGTTCTCTGGGGTCAGCTCTAAAACCACTATAGAGGACAGGAAAAAGACCAATAGGGACAGAGGAAATGGAGGGTAAGGAAAATGATACGTGTATTATATAAGGCGTTTGTCCAATGCTATTTCTAATATATGTATTATCTTGAAGATGCTACTTACAATTGCAGGATCCAGGGTTGAGAATAATATGAGAGAGATTTCCACGTTTTGTAAATTAAAGGAAGCAGGATACATTTCACTAAGGTAGGTTTTAAAGAGGGTTTAGATTCTGTCCTTTGTACCATTTCCTCAATATCATTACAAGGGATGGAGTGGGCCCCAGAAACCCAATTCATCCTCCCATCCTTTCATCTATCATCCGTTAGTCATAGGTATCTATTCTGTTTTGTATAGGCTACGAGGCAGTGATCCTAGTCATGAGCAAGTCATGACCACTGTCTTCAGGAAAATAATAGTCTACTACAGTACACATGATAAATAACCGCCAATGAAGATCAGCACTGTGATGTAGGAATGGTCAGGATGCTAATTGTATTAGTTAGGATTCTGCCACTGTGACCAAAATACTTGATCAGAACAACTTAGAGGAGGAAATGTTTATTTTCGTGCATGGGTTTTAGAGGTTCCATCCATGGTTGGCCAACTCCATTGCTCTGGGCCTGAAGTGAGGCAAAATATCATGGTGGAAGGGCATTGGCAGAGGAGCTCAGCTCGAGGCAGCCAGGAAGCAGAGAGAGAGAGAATGTGGGAGGAGCCAGAGACAAAATATGTAATG
This sequence comes from Xerus rutilus, assembly GCA_028644305.1. Classification (NCBI taxonomy): domain Eukaryota; kingdom Metazoa; phylum Chordata; class Mammalia; order Rodentia; family Sciuridae; genus Xerus; species Xerus rutilus. The sequence goes on from CM053399.1 coordinate 43,656,787, forward strand.
CCCAAAGGCATGGCCCCCAGTGACCTACTTCCTTCAGCCATGCCCCATCTGCCTTCAGTTACCTTCCAGTAGTCCACTTGAATTATTAATCCATCAAATGGATTAATCCAGTGAATAGTGTAGAGCTCTCATAATCTGATCATCTCACCCTCTGCATTAACACAGGAGCTTTGGGGCCACAACTCATATCTAAACCATAACACTAATGATACTCAGAGGAGGAGGTAACTCTCTTCTCGATCTTTGAAATGGAAAGTTTGCCTGTTCTTCCTACACATGGAGAAGAGATTATTGCTCCTCTTTTCAGATTCTCTGAAGGTATCAGTTTCTATCATTTTTACCCCTGCTCAGGTTTCTTGAGTGTCTACCATGTACCAGATATTTCTCTATGCACTAGGTGTATTGCCATGAACAAAGAGTAGTGACAATTTCTGGAAATTATCCTTTAGCAAGGAAGCTGGTTAATTTAATTAAGCAAGTAATTGTAGAGCAGCCTCATTTTACATGGATGCGAAACATAGGGCACAGAAATATATAAAAATATTAATAAAGGCCCCCCCTACACAAATTGTAAAACAATGCAAATTTCCTTCCTCCAAAGAATCATTCCCTTTAATGCTGGTGACTTTTAAATGCTGAGTGTATTTTAAGCTGTGATTATGGTTTTGGAGCACAGCTGTACCACTTCATAGTTGGTTCTAAAGAGCAGTCTTAATCCCTTTTCAGGATCAATCTTGAATTTTGTAAACTTTAAATTTTATGGATATCCTCAGGAACATACCCTTGAGAAACCTGCAGCAGCTGTACTTAACAATAAATAGTTAGAAGTGTACAAAAGCCTGGATCCAGCCCAGTGTGGGATAACAGGGAGGGCCTCCTTGAAGAAGCGATGGCTCAGGGTGAAATAAGAAGGCCAAGTGAGCTGGGCATGGTGGCACACACCTATAATCCCAGCAGCTTGAGAGGCTGAGGCAAGAGGATCGTGAGTTCAAAGCCAGCCTCAGCAATTTAGTGAGGCAGCTTCCACAGGACTCTACTCCACAGGTGGGTTTCCCTAACCTTACACCAGCTTTGCCTTTTCTCTAACTGTTTGTCCCTCAGCTCTTAGCACACCTAGAAGTAGGTCCCATCTAAGAATGGCTCATACGTTCTTAGGGGTTGGGGGAAGTAGGGGAGAGAAACCAAGTAAAACTGACCTTGGCTAACAGACATCACAGAACACTTGAATTCCAAACTCTGTTTATTTCCCTTATTTACAAACAGACAAGTCAGTAACTACTCTCTTGTAATTGAGTCAGATGAGCAGTTAGTTCCATGTGTTTGTCTGGATGGTTGTGCAATGCATATTATATTTGCTATTAAATTCCATTCTGATGAGCAGTAAGTCACAAATGCAAACTGTCTTTCCTCATTACTGGCTAGATCTTCTATTACAAGATATTTTTTAGAATGTCTTTCATTGTAAAGTTAAGGATGATTAACTATACCTGGAACTCAGCCCTCTCTCCATTTGGGATGTGGAGGAAATCCAGAAGCCAGATTGGAACTTGAACAAATTCTCACCTGCTGACGGAAGTCCAACAGAGGAAGAGACTTGTCCAAGATATCAACATGAGACCAGAGTTAAATCCTTATTGAAAGATTGAGAATTAGTGTTGATAGAATGACAAGACTAGAAATAAGCGCATTATATCCATAGCTGACACATCACTTGCTGTGTGTCTGGTATTGAGCTGAAAACCATTTATGCATTATCTCATTTTAAAATAGTTAATGACTAACACTTTGTAAGCTCACAGTATATGCCAAGCCTGTTCTAAGGACTGAGAATATTAACTCATCTAACCCTGTCATAACACAATGATGCATATTTGGCTTTGCTGACAGGAACCTGGAGCTCAGAGTTCAGTCTGTGCTGCATCTGGAAAATGGTTAGCTTTGAACCTGGCTTGTCCTCAACACAATTTCCTGAGGTAAGTGTTTTAAGTATCACTGCTTTGTGATGAGAAAACTGCATTACAGAGAGGCAAAGTAATTTTCACAAAGCCCTCAAGTGAGTCTCAGATGCAGGACTCCAAGATGGACCTGACTCCCATGTTAATCCATGATCATCTAGATTATATGTGGCACGTTTTGTCTCTCAGGAGAGAATTGACCACTGGCCACTCTCTGTTGTTGTTGAGGCAAGAGAAACCTAGATTCCAGTCCCTTGCTTCAGTAACGCTCCCTTTCAGCTGTCCCAGTGCTCTGATATTTGGTGTTGAACTTCAGCAGTCCAGCAAGAACCTGCTCTCTACCACCTTCTTGCCTTAGCTTACTTTTTCTGGCTTTTAGCCTCCACATTAAAAGCTTGTCTTCTTTTATTTTTACTGATGAATTTGCCTTTGGAATACAGATCAAAGTTTAAGAAGGAGAAAGAATTAGCCCAGGAGCTGGGAAGCCACTCAGGTCTGAACACAAGAAGTGTTGACCAAAAAAGAAAAAAAAAAAAATCAATGGGCAAAAGATGGAACCAGAAACTTGAAAAGCAAAGCCAAAGGCATCCACGAATGCTGAAGAAGGGACAGTCAGACAGAAATACAGCTCTCTTCAAAGGTTGCTTAGGGACCCAAAAAACCTGAAAAGACTGTGTCCTGAATCTCAATGTGGGTGGGCGGATAAAGGACCATTATTCCTCTCTTTTGGTTTTCCCAGAGTGTGGCAACAAAGCAAATGCAATTTGCATTCAATGACTGAAAGCCACTCACATCTGTAAACACTAACTGACCCAGCCAGCAGAGCCCTCCAGAAAACCTCTTAGCCCCATTTCAAGGAGCCAGATGTGAAGAGAAAGCCTTCTGCTTTCCATTGTTCTTTCCACTTGAGCCACAAGACCCTGGGAAGCTCCATGGGCAGAGAAAACAAGGTACATTTTGCTCTTAAATTAAGGCAAGCTTGTAATGTTAGAGTTTAATTAAATTCTTGCTGGTGGTTGTGAAAACGTTTTGCTTCCTCCCAAGCCTCATTTCATGTGTTCCCTGCAGGTAGGATATACTTTTCCCTTCCATTGGAAGGTCATTAGGACCACATGAATATGCACAGAAGGTTCCATGATGCTCTCAGGGCATTTGGCTCCTAACGTTCAGTTTAATCAATCAACTCCGTGGTATAGGAAAGGGATTACAACTATCCCACTCCCTGATCACAGGCCATCAGCTTTTCTCCAGCGCTGCCCTGTATTAATCCTTTTCACTAAAAGTAAGGCAGGTCTACTGGTACTGAGATTTCCTATGCCCTTTGTCCTCCTCTATGTTTGTTCTTGCATTCTGAATTTAACTGAGGTTAGGGAAAAGCGGCAAGTATTTCTTTGGACTCATGCTTCACTTCCAATCCAAAACAGTAGAGTTCTTACAAATTTGAAGGGATGTTTGCCAGGACGTAGTGCCTGGCACAGACCTTTGCAGAAACTCTACTTGTGATTATAAATAGTTGGCCCTTCTTGGCATAAACAATTCTTGAGGGTGCATTTTTCAATTTGGTGTTTGGAAAACTTAAGTACATAAATGCCATTAGTTTTAGCAGAGTTTGGTGTGCAAATTCCTGGGTAACCATATAGAATGCTGTTGTTGAATGTACTTTGTATATTCCCCCTCCTGTGATTTTACAAGGCTTTTTGGTATTTAGAATGTTTTTATGCAAAGGGAAAGTTAAATCTTTCTTATTAAAGTCTACATTTCTTGGAATCACAACATAGGTACTGGCAAACAGGTTTGGAGGAAATAATAAATGAAAAATGCCTGGGTTGGTGTCAAATGTAAATGTTAATCACATCCAATTTTCTAGGGAAATTGGTAGCGTGAGAGCCTACATAATAACTGATCCATGACTTACCAATGAATCCAATCTTTCTTCCTCCTGAAATCAGTTCAAAACAGGTGACTATTTAAGCTACATAAATGAGATGCAGGAAGCATGAGCTTTTAAACTGCTAGGCAGCAGGAGCAAATGACAAGCAAGTTATCAATAAATTAACTCACCCCTCTCAGTGGTAAGGGGGACTCTACCTTGATAGAAGAAAAGCGATACTTTACATAATTCTGAATAGTCAATTCAATGTAAGTGCATCTCATTTAAGAAAGGTTAGGCTCAATAAATAGTTTTGGGACTTCCAAGCAAAAGGCAGAGCGAGAGGCTCTGACCCTTCCAATTTCAAGGTCCATTAAAATGCCAATAAAATAGTCTAAAGCAATGGTTTCAGAAGTAGCAGTCATATCATCATGAGAAACCGATGGCAGAATGAGTAAAAGGGAAAAAGTGATTTTGAACTATCAAAACTGTTGGGCAGAATGAGAGATGGAAATGCACTGGGAGCCTGGGTGCAGGGTAGGATGCACACAGAGGTGTGGAATCAGTAAACCATGAAATGAAACAAAACTCAGAACAGAAAGAAAGACATTATGCCTATTTCAGAAGAGCTCCTTATATGAGGAAGGGGCAGGAAAGAGTAATCAGTGATGATGTAGGTAAATTATGGTACTGGATGCTATCAGAAACTAAACAGACAAAGAGAAAATGAACAAGGCAAACATATGCAGAGTGTGCAAAGAGAAACAAAAAGAAGCAGAAGATGGGTATAGAGCATGCAGCACTCTGGGAGAGATAGGAGTTCCTGAAGAGAAAGAAAGGGTGGACTGAGCTATCTATGCTTCAGCACACAATAGATGCTTTGAATGGATCTGTGGAATGAATGAGCAAACCGCAAAGAGCACAAAGTGAGGGGGTGGGGTTGTGGCTCAGTGGTAGAGCACTAGCCTAGCATGTGTGAGGCACTGGGTTTGATTCTCAGCATCGCATATAAATAAATAAAATAAAAGTCCATTAACGACTAATAAAAAATATTTTAAAAAAAGAACAAAAAGTGAAAGATTAGGGGAAATAAAAAAAGACCCACTAGAAGAAAAATGCCAATTCTCAGCACCACAAATAAGTAAGTAAGTAAATTAATTAATTAAAAAGGTCCATTGACAACTAAAAAATATTTTTTAAAATCTATTTAAAATAACTGAGATCAACATACAGCACCACATATTTTAACTACAAAAGAAATAAAGCATTCTGCAAGGAGCTAGGCTGCAGATTTCTGATGGGGAATATGGTCACAGGGTAAGTAAAGACTATTTTCTTTCATTATAATGGAAAACCATGTACAAGTAATGGAGTAAAAGCTGTATAATTTAGGTTCAGCTCAGTTATTACCTCAAAGCAAATACTTTAACAAATTTTCACTCATAAGAAATATAATCATGATTAGTGGATGCTGATGAATAAGGGAGGTGGGAATGGGAAACATAAGAGAAATAGAGAAACACTGGATGCGACATGGGGGAGCCGGGGGGCCGGAAAGGGGAATGGGTATAGTAAAGATGGTTGATAAAAAATATATATAAATATATATATATATACTGTTCATTGAAAGTGCATATAAAGGTGTTTAATATGAAGAATTTAATTTGCTTATAATTTTGTGCAAAGTTAGAAAAATTATGATTGTAACAACTTTTTTCTATTTGCCTCAACATTTGTTTTCAGTGAACAGTGTGTACAGCTTCTGAAAATTTGTTTTTTTCTGTTATGTTTGATAACATGTATTAAAATGCAATTTTTGAGAAAAAAAAAGAAATATAATCACCCACTAATAGACAACCACTGGCTTCCACCAAAAAGTTCTGATCTTAAAAGACAGACCTGAGAAAAGATGATACTGTTAAAAACAATAAGACATTCTGAATTAGTGTTTTTGAAAGAGATAAATAAATAAGAATAATAATAGAGAAAAATTGTTTGAAAAAGGAGTTGAGGGTTAGGAGAATTGTAGAATAAAAATAGATGAAAACAAGTAAGCTGAGCAGCAAATTAGCCTGGGGACAAAGCAATGGGAAGAGCGGAGGAAAAGAACAGGAAAGTTTCCCATAAAGTGAATCCAAGGTACTGTTCTAATAAGGCACAGAGGTATAGATATACTAGAAATAAAATCTATGTTTTAGTTTATTTGTTATTTGTTTAGGTAATGCTGGGGCAAGCTCTTCACCACCAACTTACTTCCTCAGTCCCTGGTTGTTTTAAGCTGACAGCTAATTGAATTAAAAAGACCAGTGCCCAAGGAAATTAAAAATAACCAAATAAAACCAAGGTATTGTTTTCATTATACCAAAGAAAATCTAGGACCAAAACAAATGAACTGTAACAATTGACAGGTAAAAAGTAGAATAACATAAACTGAAGGGGGACCAGGGTTAGTCCGAGCATAAATTTAAACTATTTGGGAAGCAAAACAGAATAAAACACAAAAGCAAAAAGAATGCTTCCAATTGAATTGGTGCAATAATTTACTAGGAAATCATTAAAAAGATTTAGGAAGTCTAAAATGACTAAAAAAATAAATTTGAGAAAAACACTTAAAAGATATATTAAAGAGAAGAAAAATCAAGTGATATTTCAGACAAGGTGGAATTTAAGACACAAGTTATTAAAGCAAGCTGATTTGTTAATTATGTGATGATAAGAGCTGGAGTTAATGAGAACATGATGATATTATGTCTACCAGGCCTGAAGTACACCAACAAATAGAAAGCAATCACTGTTAAAAATCAAAGAGAAATTAATAAGTATATACCTTTAGAAGAGGGTCTTAATACTCTATCATAAGGACGTGATAAACAGAGAGGAGAATGAAGCAATAGAATTTAAAACATGAATGAACACACTATAATACAGCAGAAAGTGCAGATATTGTCAAAACTAGGTAGATTGTACAACAACAACAAAACCCTGACATTTTACTGCTGGTTCTTCATGAGATGGTGAATTACCATGTGCTCCTCATGTTCTTAATTTAGCCCTGGAAAAATTTCAGACATGGAGGGGAGCACAGATCCAAGGAACTAACCGAGATACCGAAATAAAGGTGACATTAAAAGCTGAACTGCACAGTGGGGATGGGGTGGAGGTGGCCTGACCCAGGAGGAAGAGGGATGGAGGAGTGCCCAGGGTCCTCTTTCTTCTGGTCCAGTGGTGGGAGTGTGGGTTTGCGAGGATTTTAATAGTTCTTCTATTTCTCCTCTCTGACATTGCCAAGGGAAGGTCATTGCCTGTCCTACAACTCAGATGTCTGCAGGACCTGGCCAGCTTTTTTCTTAATCCACAGCCAAAGTAATATCTGGACAGCCCAAATCCCTCCTCAGAAGAGAAGGGGAGGAAGGCAGCCCTTTTTATTGGGCATACCCTTCTCCATTCCTTCCCCTCCAAACATGCAGGGCTGGGGGTTAGAACCCAAGGAGATCACTTCTTCTTCAGCCTCCGTTGCTCTGGTTGTTGGGACAAATCCCTAATTGAACAAGTCCTGCAGTAGGATAGAAGCATACAGAAGTATCCACGACAGTGATGCGAATCCTTGGCCTCTCTTACATGGCCTCATCTCTTTCCCTTTCTTTAAAGACACCAGAAGAGATGCCACCCTAGATTTGGCCCTTCCCCACCATACACTACCAGGCACAGTTATATTACCAGAGAAACACAAGACCACCTGCCATGTAAGTAGATCCCCAGGTCTACAACTGAACACGAAGCAGCTTACTGCAGCAGATGGACCAAAAATTTAACATAAGCACAATGTATATCCTCAAAGACAAGAAGATATTAGTAATCGGAGCAAAAGCAAGAAGTAGAGAAAAAGAACCAAATGTAATTTAGGAGTTAAGCAAATATTCATAATGGCTATGGAATCCCTGCCAAAGATACACAACCTGAATCTAATCATATGAAAACATCAGACAACCCCAAATTGAATGAAGGTCTCTAAAATAACTGTCTGGTACTCTTCAGAAATGTCAATAACATGGAAGTTAAGAAAGATTAAGGAACTGTTACAGACTAAAGGAGGCTAAAGAGACATGACAAGCAAATGTAGGGTATGATACTGGATTGGATCTTGGACCAGACCCAATCTTTTCTTTTTTTTTGCTATAGAGTGGTGCTGTGTAATATGGTAGCCAATTATTACATGTGGCTACTGTGTGATTAAAATGTGGTGAGTCTGAACAGAAATGTCCTGTAAGTGTAAACTATATACTAGATCTTAGCATTAAAAGAGAATGCACAATATCTAAATAATGTATTTTCATATTAACTACATGTTGATTACATGTTAATTACATGTTATTTTGGATATATTGACTGAAATAAAATGGAATATTAAAATTTGTATGTGTGTGTATGTGTGAAACTATGGAATAGATCCAAGGGCCTCTTGCAGGCTAGAGAAGTACTTAACACTGAGTTATTTCTCCCAGTCCTTTTTAATTTTGTTTTGTTTTGAGACAGAGTCTCTCTAAGTTGCCCAGGCTGGCCTCAAACTAGCATCCTCCTGCCTCAGTCTCCTGAGTAGCTGGGATCACAGGCATGTGCCAAATTTGACTTGCTTCTTTTTACTTTTTAAATGTGGTTACTAGAGCAAAAATGGTGGAATGAGATGGACATCACTACCCTAGGTACATGTATGAAGACATGAACGGTGTGACTCTATCTTGTTTGCAACCAGAGAGTTGGAAAATTGAGCTCTATATATGTACTATGACTTGAAATGCATTTTTAAAAAAATAAAAAAAATGTGGTTACTAGAACATTTAAAATCGCATATGTGGATTACATCAATTGATATTGTACAGTATTGTTGAGAACATAAGAGGTACAATTTGTGTATTTTGAAAAAGGAACATAGATTATAGTATGTTATCATGTTACTTTTAAGCATAATTTTATAAAAGAACGTCTTTCTGGGGCTGGGGATATACCTCAGTTGGTAGAGTGCTTGCCTCGCATGCACAAGGCCCTGGATTCAATCCTCAGCACCACCACCAAAAAAAAAAAAAGTATGTCTTTCTTAGGCAATACACATTGAAGTAATGATGTAACTGGGCAGGCACATGTCTGCTACTTATGTGCAAGAGTTCACAGATGCACATAAAACACACAGAACTACATGAAGAGAGAATGACAAAGCAAATGTGGTAAAATGTTAATAATTGCAGAATCTGGGTGAAGGAAAATCAGAGTTGAAGTTATTTAAAAATAAAAGGTTATGGTAAATCCCTCTCGGTATTTGAGATAAACAGGACAGTAGTTGGGATAAAAGCAAGATGGTTAACACTAAAGAAAGAATGAGTGATCCGGGGGACCAAACTGAGGACTCTGCCAAAGGAAAGAACACATGAAGTAGGACCTAAGTGATCTGAAGAGAGGAGTAGACTTGACTTCTGAGTAGCTGGAGGCCCAGGAAGAGAGAAGAGGAAAGGGAATATTTGACCAAAAACAAAACAAAACAAAAACAAAATCTCCCAGAATTAAAGGAAGAGGAATGGCTTCAAATTAAAAGGACCTATAAAACAGAAAGCCATTTTTTTTAAAAAGGAAAAAAAAAATCATACCCAGTCACATTAATAGTGAAAAGTGAGACTGTTAAAGAGACAAACAGGTAGAAAATAGTAAAGCACAGAGACAGAAGAGACCATTTGAAAGAAACCAAAGTCAGACTGATATTGGACTTCTAAAACAGCTGAGTATCAGAATATGATGTTTTATAATATAAAAGGAAATGACTTTGAACCTGCATCTCATGTTCAGCCATATGTCTTTTAAGTGTAAGAACATAATACAAATATTCTCAGGTGTATATAGCTGAAAGGGGTTTGCCTTCGGAAGACTTATAAGCACACTCTTACAGGAAGTACTCAGATCAGAGGAACGCTAAAGAGCAAGGAGTGATTAAAACTGTAGCAAAATGTGTGGTTGTGTAGAAAAGCTAAGACAAAAGAAAAGAAAAAGAAATTATCCATAACAATCAAGAAATAAGACTCCAGAAGATAATCAATACAAAGTAAGCATTGGGGTAGAGGGATGGTAGAGAGCATGCAAAGTACTTATTTTGTTCAGGGGAAGATGTTGCTATTAACATGCTGATGAAGTCAACAGAGACGAACAGACATGGGTACTTGTCTTACACTAAAGGTGACTCCCTTAAGAACACAAAAAATGAATCAGACTATAATTTTTAAACCAGCAGAAGCAAATTTAGTTTAGGCACTGGAAAGAAAGGGGTTAAAAAAGATAGTGTAAATCAGAAAATATAAAATAAGATGGCAGAAAAAATTATAGTATGACAGTAATCACAATAACTGTGGGTTAAATGGAATGAAACAACAAACAAATAAAACCAGAGGGGCTTTGCATGGACCGATGATGCTCACGTGTCATGAAGTAAATAAAATATCCCTTGGCACCTGAGGTGGAATAGAGAAAAGGCTTCCTAAAGTAAACCCCTACTAGGTTATTAAAAAACAAAAAAACAAAAAAACCTCAGTAAGCACAACAAAGCAGAAATGACATACAATATACTCTCTTACCCAGACAAAATGATGAAACAAAATTAAGAACAACAATAGTTGACAAACAAAAAAAGCCAACTCTGATTACTTGAGATTTTTATAATACTTTGCCAATAAATATGTTGAAAAGATAAAGTGCACAAAGGTGCTCTATAAAGAGAACAATGGAAATGAGAATACACATGAAAATCTCTGGGAAAAGCTCAGACCTCAAGGAAGAAGCAGCTTCACAGCCTCAGTAATAAAAACAATGATGATAAAACAAAAGCAGGAAAATCAATATGAAAGCAAACAATATAAAAATTTACCAAAGGAACAAAAGGACAATCCAAAAGGAATAGAAAAGATTGGGATATAGAAAATCAGATAGATATATATTAGGAAAGAGATACCAAGAGCATTATTTAATCAACTACTAAAACTTGGTGGATAGAGTTAACCCTTGTAAATTTAGTCAGGAAAAAAGAAGAATGATTTTACTATGCTCTATCATTGTATACCAAAGACTATGAAAACATGAATAAAAAAGATGATTTCTTTTAAAGGAAAGAAATTCTAAAACTAACACAAAAAAGCCTGTAGGTACCAATAGGTGATGGGAAACTGGAAGAGAGCTATGGGTGAGGACGGAAGGGCTGAGTGTGGATAATGCCTTCAAAGAATCTATAATGAATACAAGTGGGTAGGGATCAACTAACCAATTTACTCCATGGTCTTGAGACTAAAATGAGATAAAGAGTTGAAAGAAAAATAAAAAATTAAGTTGGCTATGGCAGTGCATACTCATAATCCAACCTATTTAGGAGGTTGAGGCAGGAGGATTTGAAGTTTGAGGTCAGCCTGGGCAACTTAGAGAGACCCTGTCTTGAGATAAAAAAAAATAAAAAGGCTGGGGGTGTAGTTCACCCCTGGGTTCAATCCTCAGCATGGAGAAAGAGACTCAGAAAATATACACCTATTTCGTTCTTACATGTAGATGTGAAGAATTTAAAGACAAGATAGGCCTATGACCACTTCAAAGGAGAGGCACCACAGGAAGGACTCTGGGTCAGATGGATCTGCTTCGAAGCTTGCCTCTCTCACAGATTTGCTCATTGCTAACCTTCCCAGGACTCAATTTCTTCTTCTGTAAACAGGGAACAGAGTATTCATCTCATGGGGCTAAAGAAAAATTATGGAGAATATGCATGCAAAAATTAATATAATGACTTTCCAAAATCACATAATATTGGAAGAAGCTGATTATGCATGTATACTAAAGGGAATAAAACATCATAATTAAGTCAGGTTCATCACAGAGTGGAAGAGTAGTCTAGCAAATGGAAAACTAGTAATCATAATACTCCACAAGAGACTAAATAGTAACAATTATATGTTCACATCAATAAGTGCCAAAATGGCATTTGAAAACTCCGACATCCATTAAAAAAATGTAAAGAATGCAACTAAATTTAACATACTTGAAGCCAAGAGTCAACACTGTAATTAAGAGATATTAAAGGCATTGTAAACACTAACAGAAGTGAAGCAAGTCTGTCCATTTTTACTATTATGATTTAAAATTGTACAGGAGGTTCTTGTCAATGAATAAGAGGGAGACCATAGAAATAACAGAAAAAAAGGATATCAGGAAAAAAAGAAACCCATTACAGGCAAATTATGATTGATAACTTATATAATCTGAGGAATCTTGGGTAGAGGCATTAAGGAAAAAGCATACAGGTACAATAAAAGTAAATAATGATCAATAACATTCTTCTATACTAATTATAACCTGTCAGAAAACATAATGATCATATAATAATAATAAACATAGAAGTAGTCCAAGGCATTAACTTCATAAAAGGTGTGTAGGAAAGAAAGTGTAAAGCTTTCACGGGAGAAAGAGAATCATTTGGGAAAAATTAAAATTTATTCAAGTCTCAGTTTTTACAGAAGTTGCATATTTTTTTTAATTTTTTTTTTTGTGGTGCTGGGGCTGGAACTCAGGGCCTTGCATATGCTACACCACTAAACTACACCCCAGCACCAGATATTGCACAAATTTTTAATGCAGGGAAACAAGATCCATGCAAATGCACTTTCCATTCTTAGAGAGTCTCCTTTTAGGTAAAAGTCTAGAAACTACTTACCTAACTAGAAAGCACTGAGGTGTCCTGCCCAGAACATAGCTCCTTTGCATACTCTGAGTGAGATGAGAACACAGGTTGGTAAAGGGAGAAGGAAATTAGAAGACTTGGGAATGGGAACTGGGTTGGCATCTGAGTTTAGCCACAGATCCAGAGAAAAAATAGCCCATGCTGATGTCTCCAGGTCCTGAGAAAGTAATGGGGGGAAGCAGCATCGGAGAGGTCGGGAGAGTGAGGTGAGTGGGTAAAAGAAGGTGGCAGTACAGCAGGTAAGCACAGCCCTACACAGAACCCTGGAGCAGTCAGTGCCTGTACTGTATGTTCATTTAACATGTACCAAGTCTAAGAATCATTTCCTGAAAACGTAGGACATTCTTGCCCCACCAGAAACAGATGGAGTCATCAAATGGGGCAAGAGAGGAGAGTCTGGTGAAGGGACAATTTATAAGGGCACGGCAGGGTTAAAGGAAAGCAGGAAAGGAAGGTGGAGCTTTCAGGGAGTGGTGAGCATCTGTTATGGTCTGGATGCAAGGTGTCCCCCAAAAGCTTATGAGTGAGACAATGTGAGAAGGTACGAAGAAGTAATTGGGTTACGAGAGCCTTAGCCAAATCAGTGAATTAATCACCCGATGGGATTTACTGAGTGGTAACTGAAGGCAGGTGGGGTGTGGCTGGAGGAGGTCAGTCATTGGGGGCGTGGCTTTGGGGTATATATTTGTATCTGGCCAGTGGAGATCTTGATGCACTCAGCCTAATTCTATCTTAAGATTTCTCTCTTTCTCTGCTTCCTGATCATCATACGAGCTGCTTCCCTCCACCACACTCATCTGCCGTGCTGTTTAGCCTCTCCTTGAGCCCCAAGGAATGGAACCTGCTGTCTATGGATTGAGACCTCTGAAACCGTGAGCCCCCAAATAATTTTTCCTCTTTTACAATTGTGTTGATTGGGTCCTTTAGTCACAGCAGCGAAAAAGCTGACTAAAACAGCTTCCCTAAACCTGAAATATTTTCCTACAGGAACCAGATGGGAGAGCTGCCGCTGGAAGAGAGGGCAGCTGGACAGAAGCTGTGCCTCTGGAATAGGACGTCCCACCTTCAGCCTCCACAGGGAGGGACAAAAGGAGTTAGTGTGGGGACAAAGATCATGACCTTACTGTCCGCTGTCCTTCACTTCCTACTTACAAAGCAGGATTGAGAAGGGTAGCAAGTGTCTTTGGGGGTTATAATGACCCCCCCTCAAAAAAAAAAACTTCAATGCAAATATCTAGAAGTGATAGAAAAAATGAAAGAATTCTCTCGGAGCCTGACCAAACAAAGAAGCAACTCCTGTGCTATAAGCTTGGAGTGCTGCTGGGGCTGTCCTGGGACTTCAGTTTCAATGGCAACACACCATTCCCTTTAAAGTCAGGGCCCTGTGGGGGGGGGGGTAAGGGACAAACTTTTCAATGAAAAGATGAGCCAGAAAGAAACCCACTAGCACATGGAGACATGAGAAAAATCTCTCTGAGTCACCATGGAGTCCGGGCTGGACAGGTGTCCCCTGAGAATTCACAACCAGGGACGTGGAGTGTGACATTGAACCACTATTCTGTCTTATGCCATCTGTCATTGATGCCTTGATTATTGTTGGATTTTCTGAGTACTTTAAGGATCTTATCCTGATTATTCCAAGATCCCATTGTAATGTGTCTTTTTTATTCATTACGCCGAGCCCTGGGCCTTTTAACCTCCGAGGTTTTACCTGTGATCTGTACCATGAATTGAGTTGACACTCACACACTGCTCTGTGTGCAGGCACTGGGGAGTCGGCTCTCCTGGCTCTGCTAAGGCAATTGCCACTTGACATTTGCTCTCCATCTCCCCATATTTGGTGATGTACCTTACAAGGTGTGGCCTTCTTTCCTCTTCTCTTGTTCTCATGGGTTTCCATCTTCTCTATTCATCTAGCGTTTTCTTTGTGGAATTGGGGGAAAGAATTCAAATTACAGTGTGTGTTCAATCTTCCATGTTCAATCAGAAGATTGGATCATTGACTTTCCTTCTCTATTTCCAACCCGTATAGGAGTGAGTTATTGCACATCTGGGAGACTCTGATGGGCAGAATTACTCATCTTTGGGAGCAATTTCCCAGTTGTGGAGGGAAGTAGTGGGATTTTTGTTAGTTGAGAATGTGTGATGGTCAATATATACATCAACTTGACTGTGCCCTGTGGTGCCCTGGGTGTGTCTGTGAATTTTTTTCTGGCTGAGATTAACAATCTGCGCTAGTGAACTCAAATCAAGTAGATTGTCCTCCCCAATGTTGGTACGTATCGTCCAATCAATTGAGGTCCTGTAAGGAACAAAATGGCAGAGGAATTCACCTCTTTGCTTTTTGCCTATCTGCTTGAGCTGGGACATTGGTCTTCTCTTGTGCTTGGACTGGCATTTACACTATTGGCTCATCTTGTTCTCAGGCCTTTGGTCCTGGACTAGAACTACACTGCTGGCTTTCCTGGATCTCCAGTTTGAGATGGCAGACTGTGGGACTTCTCAGCACCCATCATTGTGCAGGCCACCTCTCATAATGAATCTCTGTATCTATCATATATCTATCTCTCTCTCTTCTTGGTTCTAATTCTCTGGAGAACCCTGATGAGTATCTTATTTAACTTTGTTTCTGAAGTTAGAATGGGAAAGGAAGCCTATAGTCACATGTTGTCACTGTTCTAGGCTCTGTACTAAGGAAACCCATAAATGAGAAGAAACTAAGCAAGCTAAATATTATTAAGCTAACAATTATTCCCAAGGCAATTTTTTGGATTTAATGCAACTCCACTTAACATTCTGACAGGATTCTTTACAGAGCTTGATGACATGATTTCAAAATCATTTGTAAAAATAGAAAGACAATAATACTGAGGAATATTTTTAAAAGAAAAGGCACCTCCATTTCTAAGCCAGGCATGTGGCTCATCAGCTTTGATGCTTTTCTCTCTCCCTCACTCCTCCACATCCAATCCGTGACAAAATCTGCTGCTTATGGATGGGTCCATTTACCACCTCCCAACACCAGCTCCACCACCATGGTCCAAACTAGGCCATCACCCGCTAACTCACTGCAATGTCCTCCTAACCCATCTTCTCACACACCACTGACTCCATCCAATTTGCTCTCTACTCGATGGCCACATATGGTCCCCTCTCTCTCCTGGCCTAACCTCTTCAGTAGCTTTTCCTTCCTCATCTCCCTTCCTCTCTTTCTTTCCTTTACTCATTTTCAAACTGCTTCTTGCATTCATTCAACATAATTTATTCAGAACTTCAATGTGTCAGACAATGACCAAGGCCCTGGGGAGATAATGAACAAAATCAGATTTTGATTTATGCCAACTCTCTAGCGATGTAAAGACAAAGGGCAATAAACAAAAAAAAAAAAAAAAAATTCAAGTGTGTTAGTAATTAAACCAATACCCATTTAAAATAAGATTAATTTTTTGTAACCATTAAATTGGCCAAATCCAAATAAGAAAGGCTTAAATTGAATGCTGAGAAATAGATACTGTGTTCATTATGGTTAACATGGTGAATCAATACAAATGTTTCAGAGAAGAATCAGGCAAGCAATCTCAAGTCAAAAAAAAAAAAAATCCCACATCCTTTGAGCCAGCAGTCTTACTCTTGGGAAATTATTTCAAGGAAATAATTTCAAGAAAAGAGGAAGGATGGAGGAGACTTTACATACAAAGTTTTTATTGCAGTGCTTTCTTTTCTTTTCAGTTATCATTGGTTAATCTTTATCTTTATACTGTAGCATTTATATTGTATTGTCTGAAGTTCTCCATTAAGCATGAATAAGCTTTTATACCAGAATTTTCAAATATATATTTATTTTTTATTTTTCAGTAACACATTTTATTTATTTATTTTGGTACTGGGGATTGAACCCAAGGGCATTTAATCACTGAGCCATATCCCCCAACCCTTTAAAAAATATTTTATTTAGAGACAGGGTCTCACTGAGTTGCTTAGGGCCTTGCTAAGTTGCTGAGGCTAGCTTTGAACCTGCAATCTTCCTGCCTCAGTCTCATGAGCCACTGGGATTATAGGCATGTGTCACTATTGCAGTGCTTTCTGAGCTAGAAACAGTCAATAAAAGAATAG
This sequence comes from Xerus rutilus, assembly GCA_028644305.1. Classification (NCBI taxonomy): domain Eukaryota; kingdom Metazoa; phylum Chordata; class Mammalia; order Rodentia; family Sciuridae; genus Xerus; species Xerus rutilus. The sequence goes on from CM053399.1 coordinate 43,673,477, forward strand.
TTGGATAAATGGTTTGGAATAAAGTGCCATGGTAAATTATGATAATGAAAGGAAAACCAGGTGCAAAAAGTAGGATTCAGTGTGTATGAATGTGAAGTAGGAAGTGTCAATGGATGGATATGTAAAGAAATAAAAATTGTTGCCAGGTGTTAAAGTGCTGTGATTGGATATAATAATTTTTCAAAGTAAGTGACCCAACAGAAAAGATGGTTGAATTTCATTGTAAAATTAACTTTGATTATGTAGAGTATATTTCCCTGTGGCTATATCAATATTTTAAGTAACATAATAATGGGATCCTGGAAAAATATTCTTTTCATCAATATGTACTTTTAAAACAGTATTGAAAACGCTGCTGAATCAAGAATGGGGGGAGTTATATGCCTTACATTGTCCAGGAAGATGTCAGCGTTTCTATGGGATGAAAGACTTCGTCAAAAAACCCAGGAGTTGTAGGCAAGCTGGAGATAATGAGACTCGGCACCTGGTAGGAAGTTCTCAATCCTGTGGCAAAGACTGGGCATGTCTCCAGAACTCAGGACATTCTTATGTTCCAGGTCACCTTGTTCCTGGGAAGCAACTGCTCCTATAGTTCTCGCACCTGGGGAACTAGACTGACAGTGCCTAGAACAGATGCTGCAGGAGCTTGCAGTTCCTTATGAATTAGGAATTCCATCAGGCTCAGCAAACCTAGTCCTTCTCTTTTTAACTTCTAGTTAGGATTTCTTCAGAGCAGATCTTTCTACAGTGGGCACAGCAGTTCGGTATGGTACAGAATTTGGTACCAACTGAGTTTCATGTTAGTACTGCCAACCCTGTTTAAAAGATGCTTTGCGTTTAAGATGTTTAATTTTATTGCAGAGGACAGATTGCCTCATGACAGCCCCCAGAGGAAGTCAAAAGGAAATCAAGATCTCAGCTCTGATTTTGGTGGGGACCCTTGCTGGCTATGTGATCTGAGCCTGATTTCTTTGTGCTTCAAGTTTTTTGCACTACAAAATTAGGAGGTGAAGTTTATATGATCCAAACTTAAAAAGAATTTCTAGAGCTTCTTGATTGGGAGTATATTAGAGGATCTCACTATTTCAAAATGGCCAGCAGACATTTATGTCATTACAACAGAAAAGTAATGCCAAAGGCCATTTAGGCCATTCTCCCACCTCCCTTTCCATCTCACCACATCTGGTGTCCCCTCATCCCAGGGTAGGAACTGCAGAGTGCTCTATACTCCAATGGCGGGAACCCCAGAAACAGCATTAAGAACAAATGTTTTGTACCATGATTGAGAAGAATCACCTGCAGATGTGGCCCACTATACCAGCTGGTTGAAAGTGCAGGGTGTTGATCAACCCTCCATGTAGCCTCCATGAAGAATCTCAGGGGCAAGTTTCTCAGAGAGTAAGAACACCTTAGGTTGCTATCTCATCCCATCTCAGAAGTTCTTAAAGTGTGATTCACACAGCCTTGGAGACACTGAAACCATTTTAGGGGGTCTGAGAGATGAAAACTATTTTCATAGTAATACTAAGACATAACTTGCTTTTTGCAGTGTGTTGACATTAATGCTGGCATTGAGCATAGGTCAAGGCAGTGGCCCTGAACTGCCAGTAGTCAATGTTTCTTCACTGCCACTGACTCACAGTAGACAACAAAAAAGTTAGTTTCATAAAAGAATGTCCTCGATGAGACAATAAAAATGATTAATTTTATTAAATCTCTACCTTTGAGTGCACATCTTCTTCTTATTCTGTGTGACTAATTGGGAAATATGCAAAAGCATTTCTGCTGTATCTGAGGTACTTTGATTGTCCCGAGTGAAAGTACTTACATGATTTTTTGAGGTGGTGCAAGCTGGACTAGTTGCCTTTTACATTCATGAAACATAATTTTTATATGAAAGAACAAATGACAGACAAATTATGGTTATTCAGACTTGGGAATCTGGTAGACATTTTCTCAAAAATGAAGTGTGCCTGTCACTTCAAGAAAAACAGCTGATGGGTACTTTTTGCCAATGATAAAATTCAAGATTTCAATAAAAAATCAGAATCTTGGAAAACCTGCACAAATTACTATGAATTTGATAGCTTTGCAACACCTAAACACTCTTCTGATGAGAGTTTTCATATTGTTTAATGAATGGTCTCAGCATTTAGGTGATCTGTATAATTCAGCAAACCAATATTTTCCAAATGACCAATGTATGATGTTATAAAATTCCGTTCAAGGTGGAAGGTAAGCAATGCATTTTAGTGTAACCGAGTACAAATACAGTGACATAGTTTCATATTCCACATTATAATTGACCTTTAAAGAATCATCATTTGTCAAGTTGGTAGTAGTTTGTGGGATGGTATCAAAGACGATTTATATTTATCTGGAAAGGTTATTAAAATACTCTTCCCATTTCCAGTTATGTAAATGTGTGAGATGGAATTTTATCCCTGTACTTCAACCAAAAATATACCTCCATAGACTGAAAGCAGAAACAAAAGTGAATGAGAATCTGTATGTCTTCTATTAAGCCAGCCATTTAAAAAATTGGCAGAAATGTGAAACAAAGCTCTTTTTACTAACTTTCTTTTGTTTTGGACAGCATAGCTATTTTCATGAAATGTATTATTTATGTCAACATGTAATGAGTTTATTTTAACTTACTATATGTTACTTTTTAAAACCAATTGATAGATATTTTAATTTTTGATATGGTAAACATTGATAGATGGAACCCACATAAACAATAATGTGTTGAAGTTCTCAGTAATTTTTAAACATATAAAAAGGATTCTGAGAATAAAATTCTTAAGAATCACTGTTCAAAGATCCCTGCAGAAAAAGTGGTATGTTGGATGACTGATTAACAAAGGAGAGGGGCACTTGGCGTCTTTCAGTTTGCATTATTGTGGGGGAGCTTCTCTGAGTTTGGCAACGGGGTTGGTTATCCCAACAGGATCATTCCTGCAGCAACAAAAGGAAATTTACCTACTACCTAAGACTGGTAGGAATCACTTTTGGGAACAGAGATTTCAAGGTCCCAAGGTGACCTTCCGTGTTCCCTTCCAAGTGGCTCCAGTCCCCTGAGTGTTCAAGGTCACCCCTTTCTCTCCAAGGAAGGGACAGTCCAGCCCACAATCCCTGTACAGTATTGGCCACAGTGACTAGGTGTAGGCTAGACACTGCCTCTCAGGTCACAGTGAAGCCACTCTGAGCTCAGTAGTTGGTGCCTGGTCCTTGGAAAGGCACCAAGCATTTCTGCACACTAAGAATCAAAGCTTAGCCTGCCTGTCTTTTGTCCTGGAGGACTTCTCAGTCCGATGGGGAAGAAAGACTCCTGAAGAAATAACTGCAGTATGATATGATAAATGCCATTGTATACATAGTGATGAAATAGTCCAACCAAAAGTTAGGATACAGTCTGACAGTATAACATAGTATCTGACAGTGGAACAATCCAGGGAAAACTGGAATATGTGTATGCTACATCTGTTAAGAAAATCCCAGCAACTCCACTGATTTGTACTTGATTTGCCCCAAAGACCCAGAAACAATGGTTTTGTACCCCCATCCCCCACCAATTCTGGGAAATGATGGTGGCAGAATAGAAGAGGGCAAACCTCTCCTTAGAATCACAAAGGATGAGTAATGGCCCCCCTCACATTTTATTTCCTCTGGGTTAGTGGAGGAAATTTTTTCCAACATACTTGTTCCAAGTGGTTTTCTCCTCCAGGCAGAGAGTCCAAGTTTGTTCACACAGGTCTCCCACACCAGCTGAGGCACATCAGGCTGAATCCCAGAGTCAGAGGATTGAACTACTAAGAGGCTTCTAAGATCCCAAGCCTTGAATGTACATATAAAATTAAACAATGGAGTTCTTGATCTGCCAAGAAATGTTGGCGTCCCCCCTGGGTGGGCTGTTTGGGGACCAGGAAGATTCTGGTCTGGCCTGGGTCTTCTGAAGTTCCAACCATGTGCCCTTTTTCTCCCTGTTCGTCTGGGGCTTGGCCCAAATTCCTCTTTTTAATCTCTTTCTGCCATTCCCACTGTGCCTTCCCAGCTGTGGTAATTCCAAAGTGAAATGTGCAGGAACAAAACAGACAAAGAGCAGGAAAAACACACTCAGTGCCACACATGGACATCCTGCCACCCACAGCCAGAGAGAATGGGTGAGCTCGGGCCTTAAAGACAGCCCAAACTGAAGGCAAGATTGAGAGCCTGGCGAACCCTTTTTTGAATCTTGGACCCACCACTTACATTTGACTCTGGGCAAATCATGACATCTCTTCTGATCCCCACTGAGCTTAACCACAAAACCAAGTTATTTTGTGACTTGCAGAAGAATCACATCCTTTTTTGTGATGGTTTGATTAGCATCTGTTTCCTCACTATTATTTGAATGGAATGAGAACCTGAATGGAATCTTTTTTGATTCACTGTTGTATCTCCAGAGTGTAGCAGAGTGCCTGGCACATGTTATGTTTTTCAAAATATATTAATTGATTTAATCTTGCAGTACTGAGGATCATGTTGGGCATTTTTTGAGACAACTGTCTCAGAAACAGGAATAGGGAAGGTCCTGATTAAGGATCTACTCCCAACTAGCAAGTTTGGGGTCTCCTGATATCACTCAGGGATTGATATTGGCTACCTAGAGCTTGATGTCATAAAGGAATTGAAAAGTGTTATCTGGAACCGTAGGGAAAAGGCTGACTGATTGCTACTGCCTGCTGTGGTTGAGGATGTTGTTGACCTTGATCTGCAGAGTCAAGGGCAAGTCCCTTTACCAGCTATTTTCAGCACAAAGACCTGTTTGTAAGTTTGGATTATGATTGAAGACTGAGAGATTACCAAGTGCCTGACCTGCAGATAAGTAGCACCACTGTAGGAAGAGTTTTTAAATCACAGATTAAAAACAGAACAATGCTATGCAAAGAAGCTAAAAGCATATTACCATTCCATCGGCCTGTCTTAATGAATCTACTTACTTGAAATGCACCTTTCATGAATCAGTTGATAACAGTGAGCAGAATTGACACATTTCAGCTTGTCTATGCAACAATCAGAACTCTAACAATGTGTGTTCCCTCACCCCACAAAGTAGTTACTCTACTTACGAGGATAATCCTTTGGATGTGTCTTCTCAGACCAATTTCCGTAGAATGTGAGCCTGTATTTGGCAGTTCCACAGGCGCAGCAGTCTAAGATTGGCTTGTCAGTCACGCCATCAAATGTGGAATCTGAAGCAGAAAAATCCCCAAGTTAGGAAGCAAAAAAGAGTCTTCTATATGGCAGTGCCATCTCGATTTGTCTTATCTTTAACCCCTAAAAAAAGAAGATGAAGTACCATTTTCATTGATTTGTAGGACTCAGAACCACATCAGTACTTGGGGTACAAAGGATTTTGTAGACCTCTAAGAATGAAAACGACATTTGGAAAACAGAAATCATAGCTTGTGTTTTAATAATTTTGAGGAGATCTCTGGGACCGATAGGGTAGAATCTTTGAGACAAAGGAGATTTGGAAAACTAGAGATAAAATGTACTCAGATATCCTTTCTGGAGACTGATCTCCTTCCATCCCTCTTTTAATGGGATTTTCCTATCAAAATTTTCAGAGAAACACACATGTGTGTTTTGTCCAGGAAATATTTTCAAGGGCCAAAATGTCTAGACCTGAGGGAGAGGTTTTGAAGAACAGCAGTGAGAACAAGTAGAGAAACAGAAAGAACAGCCAGATAAAAACTTTTTTTTTTTCAATTGCTTGTATAGTCACATCACTTCTTATCTTGCTTTCAGAGACTTTACAGGGAGAGGTGGGGGTTGGAAATATGTTCATAGGTTCAGGTTTACTTCTGAGTATAGAAGCAGCCAGGAAAAACTTCAGATTCTCTCTCCACCCCCATTTTTAGCTGTGAATAGCTGATAAGGAGGGAAAGAGAGATTACATGAATAAATTCAGTATTTCCGATTGTCAAACCCACATTCCTAACTGTGCCTTGTTGCTTTTAGTGTGTTCTGCTTCCTACAAGATGAAAACAATGACTACAGATGCAACTTGCTGCAATTGCTTTTTCTTTAGTTCCCCTAGCAGTATTAACATAAATCTTTTTTTTTTTTTGCAAGTTGGATATTTATTCTTTAATATTATAAAAAGTACAGCAACAAAGAGCATAAAATCATTTTGAATGTCAGAAAGATCATTTTGCAGATCTTCCTTTGGGAATTCACTGGGCTCATTGGGTTTGAACATGCAAAATCAGTGATGGGGAGACATGAATTCTAGGTTCTAAGATAAAGATAAAAGTATGGGTCATGGTAATAATAACTGCAGTGCACAGAGTCCTTGTATATGCTGGTCCCTTTCCATACATTGTCTCATTTACTTTGGTTATCTCCATTTTACCAGTTGGTAAATTGAGATGGATTAGGAAATGTGCTCAGGATCACCCAGGGCTCGTGAATAGTGCAGGCCCAGGTCTTTGGGGGTCCAGACCCCATTCCCTTAGTCTCTGCACTCTTTTCATTCCAGAAAAGTCCTCTGGATTTATCTACATAAACAATGAGAGAAAAAAAAATTTTTTTTGGTTGTTTCTGTTTAGCTTTTTCCAAATGAGGAATGGTGTATTTTAAAAATCACCTCCCTCCATAGCTTCAGGATTTCTAAACAACTCCCAACATGAAGGCTGCAATGACTCAAAGTAGAAATAATTGGCTACTTTTTGTACACTTGGGATAGACCAGAGCATTGTTGGCACCTATAAGCAAGTTCCCTCCTGCCTTGTGTGCATGGAGCCTGGATCTGATTCCTGGGTGAGCCACTTCAATCATTCAGGGACAAGCCCCATTGAATATAGTTCAGGAAAGGCAGCATAAACCAGTAACTCCTGAAGATTTTGTCCTTTTCCATTGCCATTATGATCAATGATAGTGTAAAAAAAAAAAAAAACCCTAGTTTTGAGAACAGAGTGCTGGAGTAAGAGATACATGCTGGAGTTTCGATTGTAACTACCAACTATGGTTAAACAAGGCAGCAGTCATCTCTGGCAGACCCCAAATAAGGCCAGTTGGTAGCACTGCCTCATCAAAAGGGCTTTCAAATTTAGGTGGTAAAGAGATTTCTAAGGATTTAAAGAAATGCATTTATAATGAACTTTTTGGAATTCCAAAGGAAATTAAGCTTTCCTCTAAAAATTAAATTTCAAGGTTTGGAAACAACTCTTTACTACTGTGGAAAAACCTACTGATAATGAACCAGGCTTTCAAAGGGCAGTAAAGAGAAGCCTCAGCCTGCCTCCCACAGGACCATAGCAGGGCTACCAGGGGCAGGTAACTTCAGGCTAAGAGCAAGGCCTGAATTTCCCTTTCTTCCCATCTCTACTCTTAATTTATTGCCTCCTCTGCATTCTTTGTTCTTCTTTCCTTTTCTTTGTTTTCTCATCTCTGCTCATGTGTCCCTCTCTTCTGAGTTTCTCTTTAGCCTTCCTACCCTTGGTTCTCTCTCCTTGGTTTATGACACGGTATTAAAGTGTGTCCATGTGCATGTTTATTACAGGTCACCTTTTTGAATATTTTATGTTTCTCTGTTCTTAACTGTAAGTAACTTAATGCTTATGTTGCTTTTAAAAAGTGACGATGTCTATTACTTTTTATCTGTATGGCACTTAATTCTTCCCCTATGGATTAATGGCTTCAATTGGGAAAAAAATTAATAGCTCCAAGTTTCACTATCCTCTTTCCTGATGGATTTGATTTTGCTCAACAAGGAAGCCAAGAATATAGAGACTTTAATGAAAAAGCTGTTGATAATTAAATGATAATACATATTTTAAAAATCCCTTTGCTCTGTGCTTACATTTTATACACTGTCTTAAAGTATGTTGACTGATTCCTTTGTTGACTGATTTCTTCATGGAACTGCTGTCTCTGGGGATCATCTACAGCCCTAACTAATGATCCTACAGCCCAAGACGTGTTGGGCCCCTTTCTTTGTCTACTAAGTTGCCACTGGCTAGTGGTCTTTGGATAGAGATGCATGGTTGGTCATTTTGATAAAATAGGAGAAACAATTAAATATTTGCTGTGTTATTTTATTGGCACTGTATCTATAGAATTTTAGCTCATTCACAGCTTAGACAAGTTTTAAACAACATCTGAATTGAGCCTTTGGAAAGTATTCTTTAGTTAATGATTCCTTTCAGTTACATGGGGATATAAGTAAAGTGTCTCCTTAGAACCCTTGAATCCTGGGAATAAGGCTGTCTTCTGACAGGCTAACAGAACCACACGCTATGGAGTGATCAGCCACTTATGTGGGAAGACCAAGAGGTAGTCTATGAATGTGCGATCCAGAATATTCACAACTCCAACCCTCAGGGCCTAGATGTCATCTCATGGCAGGGGAATCATGAATAGGATTCATTGAGGAACCACAAGCCTTAAGAATTGAGAAAGCTCTGTGTTTGGAGAAAGGCTAAGTGGCCCTTTGGTTAGTTAGTACTGGAAAGGAAAGCCCTCAAAGCCATGTGTGGTGGTACTCTCTGGAAATTAGCGAGGGCTGTGGCCCACAGCCTCCTGGCCCTGATGGCAAGGTCTGTCCCTGATGGCAGGTATGGCAGGGCATCCTCTGACTCCACAATCCTTCACACAGAACTTAGTTGTGTTGCAGCTCATCTGTAGGGAGACAATGCATTGACTTGCAGAAGGCCATGCAAGCTACTGAAATAGGACATATTTGCTTTGATGGAAGAGTGGTGGTTCAGGACACTGGCTCCTCATGGCAAACCTGCCTTCTACCACTGGCTGTATGATGTGGAGACAGCCACTTAGACTGTTTCTTAGGCTCTTTTTCTGTACAATAGGGATGATATCATCATCTTCACCACATAGGGTTATTGTGCAGATTATGTGATTAATGCCTATGATGTCCTCAGAATAGTGCCTGGTATATAACAAGCACTCAAAAATATTAGCTATCATTATTATTTTCCCAGAAGACCTTTATCAACCTTTCTTAGTAGCTTATGATTTTCTAGAGTTGGAAAAGATTATTTATTCTCAAAAGACCAATTTCTTTAAATGCAAATAAAAATTCTGCAAAAATGAATAGGAATGAAATATAGAACATCTTCTATTTTTATTTAGTTATCTAATGACTTCTAAACACATTCAGATGTTTAAGGTATTATTTTTTATAGTAGATTAATGAACAAACTTTTGGAATCAGCTAACCATAGCTAACATTCATATAGACAGCATTTACTATGTGCCAAGGAGGCATGGCACTACTTTACTTATGTTGTCTTATGGCTAGGAAGGACAGAGGCAGATTCAAACCTAGGCTTGATTTGAATCCAGGGCCTTTCTCTAACCTTCCCAGTCTACCTGGGCTCCAACACCTTTATCAGAATGTCTTCAAAGGAGAGGGGGTTGATGAGCTTGCAAATTTAAGGATGAGAGTCTTGAATATGATGTGATCACAAGGTCACTGCCCCCATAGCATCCCCGTGCCCTGCTGGCCTTCCTTGGAGAAAATCCCCCATATTGTCCAGATGTCACATGAGTTCCTTGGGGTGATTTTTCTAGAGAACCATTATAGACTTTTTAAAGGTATACAATTACGCATTCCTTAATTAAGTCCTGTGAGTTATTCCAAGGAACCTCTCCAGAATAATCACTGTTTCACGAAAATAAGAAGACGACACCAATATAAAGTACATTATCTCCTACCCAGGGAATCAAGCTGAGTAATTAGAGCTTAAGGCGGATCCAATTATCCACAGCACACAGCCAGATTAAAAATCGGAGCTACGTGAGAAAGCAGAAGCCAGAGGGACTCAGAAAGCCCGATCGCCTTAATTCCTGCAGTGGGATGCTTGAACTGAAAGAGCCCCTTCTATTTATCTGCCCCTCCCCACTCGCAAAAGCTTACCTTGTTCACAAAGTTTCTTGGTGAGAGAGCCTTCATCTTGAAAATAAATGATGCGTTTCTGTACGATGCTGGCCCTGTGGGAAAGAGGACACATAGCACAATGGTGAGGACAGGTGCAGGGATCAGTCAGACGCGGTTCTTGTTGGGCCACCAGGGCTCTGTGGCTCTGGGCTAGTCATCCCAGCTCTCTGTGCATCCATTGCTTTATAAAGAAATTGGCAATAATAACTATCTCATGGTGTTACTGTGAGAACCGTCAGAGAAGGTATGTCAAGAGCTTAGCACATGCCTAGAAGCCACTCAATATTAGTTATTGAGTTGTTGCTGGTAATATTATTATAAGGCAGGAAAGGGAACTAACAGCATTTTCAATACCTTTCTCAATGGTTCATTTTACTCTACTCTTCATATTAAACCACTGAGGCCATTTATAGATCAACCAAATTCAAATTATAGAAGCATGTCAAATCTCTTCCTGAAGGGAAAAAAAGGAATTTAAAAATATTTTTTGATTTGTTCTGAAAATGTCATTCTATGTCTTTCCTGAAAGTCTAGACAAAACTGTCTCCTACATTCTGAAGAGAGACAACTTCAGCTGTGATCTCTCTCCCTCTTAAACATGTCAAACACAGGCTCTAAGAATTTGGAAAGCATATTTTGAGGTTGAAAAATGACTTACTTTTGGTCAGCACATATTTTCTCTTTAATCTGGAATTACAGACACACTGCTTCTTTAACTCACTCTGTTGTTTATTTTCAGCTGGCCTTGAAGAGGTTGAATCCTGAAACCCAGTGTTCCACTAATTTGAAAGTCTACAACACTTAAAGTTGAGATGGTGCCAATAAATCTCAGGCCATTTCTATTGATTCTCCTCAGCAATGCTCCTCAATCAAAAGGTAATTTTCACTTCGATTCACCCTATTTAACAGATAAAGGTTTCCCTTGACTCCATTATAGCTGACCACACTGAGTGAGTGCTGGAGTCACAGGATCTGCCCTGAGTCACATGATCCTACGCCCAGGGATGGGCAGCTTCACAGGGATCTGTGGAGGACAGAGGCGATGGTCTGGGCCAAGGCCAAGATGATTTTCCAAAGAAATGTCTACTTGACATCCAGGCTTACACAAAAGAACACAATTCAGACCAGCCTACAGATGTCTTTTACAGTCTTTTTCCACTCAAGAGAGATGAGATGTTGAAATAAATGAATGAAATATTCTTCCTGTCTACACAAAGCTACTTTGATCATTATCCATTCTATGAACCATTAAGTGGGAAAGTTTCCTCAGACCAAGAGAATAATACTCACCACCCCCCACAAGCCAAATAACACCATCCAAATAACACATCTTTTGTTAGAGCACCAGTCATCTACCAGTCTTTAAGGGTGTCCCTACCCTGTGCCAGAGGACCCCTGGAGGACAAGGAGCAGGCTTGGTGGGAAGTATCCCAGGCCTACACTCTTGCTTTCACCAAAGGCGCCATCCTTATTTCAACCACAGCGGCTCCCTCTCTATTTGTCTTCCTGTTGTATTTATTGTTTGTTTTTTTTTTTCCTTGCTCTTTTTTTTCAACATGTCATTGCTGGGGGCCCGCTGAGTGGCTGGCACTGGGGAAGGTACCAGGGACACTGTTTTGAACAAGACAGATGGGACTGCACTTCCCATTCTCAAAGTTTACAGCACAGTCAGGGAAAGCATCTGAAAAACCTGAGCTAAATAAACTCTATGACAGGCTTCAGACCTCCAGAAAGACCAGTAGGCCTGAGTTTAGATCCCAGGAAAAGCCACACATTGCTCAAGGCTAACACTACTCTCGGACCACCCTCAGAGCAGCCAATAAAAGGTTAAAAATTATACACCTGGCATTCCTGAGGTCTGAGTCAGGGTCTAGGAGACTGTAGATAGTTACTTTGTACAAACTAGCCAATCACTCACCGCTTGCCCAAACCCCACGTAGGCCCTTTAAACTCACCTGTAGTTGGTCATTTTCAAAAGATTCTCTAAGGTCATGATTGGGTCCTGCCAAATGTAATGAACACTCCCCAGATTCTGAATGGTCAGTATTGTCACCATAGGTGTTGTATAATTGTAATTGGTGCTTGTGTAATGATGCAATGCATACATCATGTCCACTGCCACCACCTGTCCCCTCCCCCTATAAAAAACCTGCTCAGCCATTGTTCGAGGCCGCACCTCCCTACCTGCTGCATCGGTGAAGGTATGTGGTCCCTGCTCGAGCTTGAAATAAAGACCGCTTTTGTGATTGCATTGGGATCGGACTCCTGGTGGTCTCTGGTGGTCTCGTGAGCTTGGGCAGCACACATCAAAGAACCAAAGCCACAGCTAATGATTTAACCCAACTGTGTTGAAGTGCCATGGTGGAGGCATTCACAAGTATAGGAGAGCATAACACAGTGCCCTGGCCAAGCTGGAAAAGGCTCCAAAGAGAGGACAGCCAGGCTCAGATTTGGAAGAGTAGGAGTTACTTACGTAAGCGGGAGGTAGAAGAAAGGGAAAGGGCATCCTTAGGAAATCCTTGAGGTGGGGAGGGACATGGGCTCATAGGAGAGCACATGAGTGGTAAGTCATAGAGGTATGTGAAATGAGCTATGGAGGTGGGCAGGGCCACGTCACCCAGAGCCTGCAGGGAGATGGCATTTTACTCCATGTTTAATGAGATAGCTTTCTAGAGCATGCCCTGAGGACCGAGATGATCAGATTTGCTCTTTTGAAAGGGCACTTGGGCCACAAAATGAAAATGAGTTGGAGTGTGGCTGCAAGCATACAGAGGTCCTATGCAAATCAAATTCTGTTTCAATTAAGTTTTCTTGCTTGCAAGTTTTGGAAACCACTGATCTACATACAGGATTACATGCAAACATCCAACATTCAAAGATCTTTGTAATTCCCCCAAACAACCTCTGTCTTCATTTGTCACCACTTCATGCTGAGCTCTCCGAGTCCCAGGCTTTTCATGCTCACCTCCTTGCTTGACCCCTCTTCTGCTCTACCGGGCCCTTGCATGGCTGCTTTCTCTCCCAGAATCACCCTCTCCAGCCTCTGCTAACATCTGCAATGAATACTCTGAACTTTCTTCCTCCTATTGTGAGTGGAAGGACATGGCAATATCTATGAGTTAAAGGCATGATCATGGAAAACAATTCCTGCCACCTTTTGAAAAATACGATTGTAAAGATTTGGGGGGACCAGAGATGGAAAACATGTACTTCCTATAAGATGTCTCAACTTCCTCACCCCTCAAGGTTTTATAAAATCTAAGGCAGCCAATTCTCTCTTTTTAATAATCACTATCATTTATGAGCCCTTATTATGTGCAATTTGTACTTCACACACACACACACACACACACACACACACCCTGAAATTTTTCATCCACAATGCTTGGGCTGGATATGCTTTTGAATTCAAAATTCTTTAGATATTAGAAAATGAAGATGGGACATACCAATATTTAGTAGCAACATGCTAGATGATTTATACAGAGGGTAAATAAAACACATAAATGGCTTTATATCAGGTAGATGAGGTTTCATAATATTACCAAAATGCTCTGATTTTCAGTGGAATTTATATAAGGATTTGTGGCTATTTCACCCTTATTTTCCAGGTAAGTATGATGGAGGTAACAGGGAGGTTCATTAACTTGCTCAGGTTTGGAAGTTTCCCCTGTCTACCTGCAAAGTCTGCGATCTATCTTATGCTCACGTGAGTTGGAAGGAGTCAAGGTGATAACGTATATACAAAGGACAATTATTCTGAGGCTTTACTGGTCAATGTTACCCCACAGTGATTTTCCTTGGGTTCATTTAAGCCTCTCATGGAGCACAGTCTGGAGGGCCAGGACTGTAGTGGGTCTCTCCAGAACCTGAATCATGATTACCTGAACATTCTATGCAAAGGCTGAGGCTTGGCCAGCCTTCTACATCATGGTCTTTGGGTTTCAAACCCTGTGGGGATCAAATGGCGATACCAGTCTTTTGGTCTTGCCTATGTTCTGGCCTCATCTCTGTGCAGTGCCTTCAGAGTCCTCACTGTAGGCACTTTCCACACCTAGCTCATGCTTCCATATTCTCCAGCCAGGGCCTTTACCTACCTACCAGACATCTGCTGCTGCTCCTCAGGGCTCGCCAATACACACACACACACACATACACACACACACACACACTTCAGTTACCTAATGCGTGCCCAAGGAAGATCTTTCCTCTTTGAAGTTGACTCCATGACCAGGTGTCCTTCCAATGAGAGCCAGACCACCTAGGCTTCTCTGAGCACAACATTTATAAACAGTAACTACCTAGTTATTATTCTGTGTCCTGTGCTAGATGTTAAGCCTCTTGAGAGCAGGAATCAAATCTTACTTATTTCTATGGGTGGTTACATTCCAATACTGGGATTCAAGGAGAAGGATGATGGTGGTCAATCTAGTGGGTAGTTAGACATAGGGACCTGTAACTCGGGGGGGGGGGGGGCTGAGGGAGTGTGGGTATGGATGTGAGGGTCACTGGCCAAGGTGAGAGTTGAAGGATCTGGAGTGGCCAATGTCACCCAGGGAAGGTGTGTAGAATGAGAAAGAGGGTCAAGCTGAGCCTAGAATGCCAGAAGGAATGACATTCACCTACAGACATGCTAGCGGAGAACAAGACTTTGGAACACTTTATTGTAGAAGCTGCTTCTCTTTATTCCTCGTTTGGTCACCTCCTGAGAGAATTTTGCATTCTGAGAAAATGCAAAATTGAGTCTATTCCCATTAAAAGTATAAAATTCAGCTGAGGCTTATAAATCATACTATAGTTCAGGAAAATAATAGTTTTATAAGACAAGAAAGCTGTTAGTAAGAATTCCCTTAGCATTTCAAAATGACAAATCTTCTCCCATTCTGCGTTGCAATTTGGCAGTCCTTTTGCATAGCATTTATGTGCCGAATGCTCTCTTATCATAAGAGAACATGGAAGGAAATCTAATTTAAATTTCTGAAACTTGGGAATATTGAGGTTCTAAGTAACTCACTAATCATCTCAAAAGTTTTCTTTTAAACATAAAGTGGATATTTCCAAAAACATCATCCTTCATCTTTAAAGTGCTTGATGGATGCTTTTCTGTCTAGTGGGTTTATTCATTTGTTGCTCTTTTTTCCTTGGGGAATTTGCCTATTGGGGTAAAGTTAAACTTTGCTAAGTTGTGGGATTCCTGTCTGGTGTAAAAAAGGGTGGAGAGGGGAGATCTCAGACACTGAAGTACTTGGGAGAGATCAGACCATGAAATAACTTTAAAAATATGCCTGGCTCCTCATATGGCTGGTTTATCACCATGCAAAGATGATTTGCAGAAGGTCCTACTGCAGCATATTGCACTTGGTAGTGATTCGGTATGTGGTAGCTGTTATCATTGCTGTTGTGAAATCACTGGCCCTTAATAAAGTTCCTGGAACATAACAAGGGCTTAATAAAAGGTGGCTATCATGACTGATGTCAAGCCTGTCTCCTTCACTTGTAGAGGGAGGAGTGAGGGTGCTACCTTGGCCAGCTGCTTCAGACAGAGATAATGAATGACCAAAACAAACCTTAGGTTTGTGGTCTTCAGACTATTTTTTCCAACCTTCTTCCCAATTCCAGTAAATTTCCTATTACTGAACATTTCTTGGAATACTTCATTAAATTTCTCTATGATTTCAGGAATGTTTTCCACAGAGGTGGTTCAGTTAATAACCAGCAATGTTTATTCCCTTCTACCAAAGGAAGAGTAATGTGGAAGGACCCAGGAATAAAATATTGAAGGCATAGTGATGGTATCTTAGGGTACTGAGGTTCTCTGTGTTATTTTACTGCATGACGATGCCAAGTGCTAACCTAAACATGGTCTCACATTCACCAAGAGGCTGTGTGCATGTCATGATGCAGCTTCTTACAACTTTCAGGTGGATCTCAGGAAATAAACTATATCCTGAGCTAACGGACATCCTAGAAGCCCAGGACAATGTACCCATAGTGGTGCCAGTAACTGAAACAAAGACAAAGAGGTAAAAATAATTTGTTTTCTATTTTTTCAAGACTTATATTGAGATAATTATAGATTCACACATGGTTGTAACAGAGATTGTACTCTTTGCCCCATTTCTCCCAATGATAACATTTTGCAAAACTTAAGTTGTTATGGTTTGGACATAAGATGTCCCCTCAAAGCTCCTGTGTTATTGCAGGATTTTTCAGAGGTAAAGTGATTGGACTGTGAGAATTGTGACCTAATCAGTCCATCCTAGTTTGAATGACTGGGTTGTACCTGTAGGCAGGTGGAGTGTGGCTGGAGGAAGTGGGCCACTGAGGGTATGCCCTAGAAGGGTGTATCTTCCCTGTGGCTGCTTCCTCTCTCTGCTTCCTGCCCCCACCATGAGTCCAGCAGCTTTCCTTGTCTTGGCCCTTTCCCTATGATGGCTGCCTCACCTTGGGACCAAAGCAATGGTCTGTAACTGAGATCCCTGAAACCATGAGTCCTAAATAAACTTTTCTTCCAAGTTGTACACATCAGCTGTTTTTGTTATAGTGATGCAAAAGCTGACTAAAAGAAATTGGTATTCAGACTGTTCTATGAATAACCCGACCATGTGATTCAGAAGCCTTTGGAATTACTCTTTTGGAGACTGACTGTGTGTATGAAGTTTCAGAGGGAAATGAGGAATCCATTGGAATTGGACTAGAGGCCACCTGTGTCATGCTCTAGCAAAGAACTTGGCTACATTTTGCCCATGCTCTGAGACTTTGTGTGAGGCTGAATTTAAAAGTGATGGACTAATTAATCTGGTGGAGGAAATTTCAAGACTGTATAGTATTCAGTCAGTGGCATGGGTACTATTGGCAGCTTTTAGCTAGGTTTACTGTGAGAATTGGGAGCAGAAAATAGAACCAGAGGATTAAAAACACTTGTAGTTTGGCCAGAAAAAATGCATGTAAAGCTGGGGCCAAGGAAGGTGTACTTGTTAAGAGGATTGCAACTCCTAAAGAGATGCTAAGTGCTTTGCACAGAGATAATGGGAAAAATATCTCAAGGGCATCTCAGGAATTTGCAAAACCACACCCATTACAGGTTCTTGGATGTAAAGGGAAAATTTCCTTTGAGAAGAAATCATGAGGGCACCCTGCTTGTATAGGAGTGGGAGTCTTAGGAAATTGTTTCACTATGCTGAGCTATGCAGGTACTCAGAGGTCCCTACAGCTATGATTCCATGGGGTCCAGGTATTGTGCAAACTGGCAACAGACCATGGTATGAAGAATGCAGGATGCTAACATCAAGGGGTCCTGGGGTCTCCACTGAGATTTCAAAGCAAGGCTATGTAAAGTGTAGCAGGGTTGGAGTCCCTGCAGGCTGCCCCTTGAGAGGACAATGCATAAAGCTGTGAAGGTGAAACCAGAGCTGGAATGGAGACCTCAGGAGTTAAGAGACATCAGTAATGTGAACTCTCTGCTGAGTAAAGCTGCTGGCTATGGAGAGACTCAGCCTAAAAGAAAACCCATGTGTGCTGCAACCAGTAAGGCCAAAGGGTGTGGCTATGCAAGCCCTTTGAAAAGCATATCTAACATCTTTATGTCCTAGATGCTGTATGCAGATTTATAGGTGGAATTCTGGAAACAGTTTGCTAACTGGGTTTTTGTCTTGCTTTGGTCCTGTCTTTTCTTTCTATACTCCTATTCCTTCCTTTTGGAATGGAAATGTTTACTCTGTGCCACTGAATATTGGATATATGTAACTTGTTTATGATTTTTATAGGAGCTTACAGTCAAGAGTTTTCTTGGAGTCTCAGAGAAGACTTTGTGATCTTGAACTTTGGGCAATGATGAAACTGTTAAGACTATGGGACTCTGAGAGATGGATGAAATGCATTTGGTATTGTGAGATGGAAATGAGCTTTTAAGGACAGAATGCTATGATTTGGATGTGAGGTACTCTCCCCCCTAAAATGAAACAAAACAAAATTCCTGTGTTAATGCAGGAACGTAAGAGGTAAAGTGATTGGAGTGAGAGCTGTAACCTAATCAGTCCATCCTAGTTTGAATGACTGGTGGTAACTGTAGGCAAGTGGAGCACAACTGGAGAAGGCTGGAGGTATGCCCTGGAAGAATGTGTCTTCCCTATGGCCCCTTCCTCTCTCTGCTTGCTGACCTAGCTTCATCATAGTGATGAGTGAGGCAGCTTTCCTTGAATGGGTCCTTTCCCCGGGATGTGCTGCCTCACCATAAACCCAGAGCAATGAACTCGGTTGTCTGTGGACTGAGACCTCTGAAACTATGAGCCCCTAATAAACTTTTCCTCTTTTAAGTTGTTCCTGTCAGGTGTTTTGGTTGCAATGACACAAAAGCTAACTAAAACATAAGTGTGGTGAATACAACTGGAATACTGACAGTGATAGAATCACCTGGACTTGAGTGTGGAAACAAAATTGTACAATGGCCTCTACCTGAGAGTCAGATCATGCCATTTGGAAGAAAATGTGCCTAATCTACCATTTTTCAGGACAAAACTGACCCAAATGACTCTCAGAACATATAGCCTATTAGAGCCCTCCAGTCAGAGAATCAACTACAAGTGCAGGGGTAACTCAGATATGGAAAGGCCATTTCTGGCTGAGATAAGGTGGAGGTAGAGATGGAGCCGGGGGAAGTGTTGACAAAAATGAGGTCAAAAAAGAGTAACTTCTTAGAAAAATGGCACTGGAGCTGGACTTGGAATCTGAGAGGCCAGGTCTGTAACCAAGGATAGGAACTTTGCAGCAGTTGGAGCTACATACCAAAAGGGGAGGGGGGGGAAGACCCATGGCAGGTCCTCCACCCAAAATGAACCTTGGTAGCAATGTCATCTGCTCTGAGAAGACATTTCAACCTGCTTCAGGGGCATCAGCTTCACCCAGTGCTCTTTACCACATACAGCTTGGGTTATGACCAGTATTTGTTTAAAAGGTTGGTTAGGCTCTTAGCAAGACTACAACCCATTCCTAACCTTGTACGATCATTGATTTCTGGAGCTCTTGACTCACATCATTGAGCAAAGTTACATCTACCAAGCCCTGGTTCCAATTTAAATAAGAATTAGTGGGAAACCCATTTTAACGCTCAGTTTACTTGTTCTTAGAATCTTAAATGACCCTAGGGATAACAAGCTTCCATTTTCCCCCATTATTGTTCAATTTCAAGACCTCGTCTTTAACATATAACTTGTCAATACTATTCCTCTAGCACTTTAAAATTTATCCCCAAACCAAATTCAATGGGAAACTAACAAGGAATTGATTTTTGTATCATTAAAGAGATGTAAAAAGAAAATAAAACCGTATGTGTTTTTAAAGAATTAATTTAAATGTGAGAGGTATTAAAACCAGACTTTCATTTACTCATGAATTCATGTAACAAGGTAGACGCCACAAAGCTGTGTTAGGACTCGGAGGTACAAAAGTGAGTGTGATTCCAGTTGGTGGCCCGTAGAAGAAAGACATGAAATCCCAAGAATCAGAATATTGCATAGCAAGTACTGGAGTCTAGCAACATCTTTTCCCTCCCTCTTTCATTCTCACAGAGCTATTGTTTTGTTTGAGGTTATACCAGGCAAGCCAGTCAGGATGGTCCACTCCTGTGTTTCGACCTTCCATGCAGTTAGGAGAAGGGCACTTGTGACTCACATGTCACCTCAGTAAAACGAAGGCAGGCTTTAAAATGGAGGTGAAAACTTCTGAGGAAGTTTTGCTTTCCAGATAGAGAAATCTATGATCACCCTGGCCTGTCCCTCTTTTTTTCAGCCTTGATTACAAATACAATGTGTGAAGCAAGGCAGCCATTTAGTCACCATGAGGAAAAGGCCAAGAAAAATCAGAGATACTACTCCTGACATCATTTAGCTGCTGAAACAGTATCAGCAGTCACTTACTTCTGGCCTTCTTATTACAAGAGAAAAATGAACCTCTATTTGTTGAAGCCATCATTAGTCATTTTTGAATGAACACTGCTCTCCAAAGCATGCCTAACTGATGGAAAGAAGTATGAATAAAGTAATGTGGGAGTATAGACATGGGAAGTTCAAAAAGAAGAAAGGATAGAGTTGCTGCCTTACCGCACTCATCAGGCCAAGAGGCTGCATCAGAGAGGGAGGGGCAGGGAGGCCTTGAGCTGGAATCTCCTAGAAGGACAACTTGATGGGGCCTTAGAAGAGGGCCTAAGATTCAGGAACCAGGAGGTCCCAGCTGCCCTTTCATGGGGCAGGTCTTGAAGTATATACTCCGGTCTGAAAACAGGTATGGCCACAAAGGGAAGGAAGAGTCAAGTGGAAGTTTGACAGGAAAATATAGGCCAGGAAGTATTTTTTATTTCCCTCCTGGGCATCTGTCACATGCCCATAGCCAAGACCGAGGAAACGGCGGAAGTCCTAAGGGGTAGCTGCTAGATCACTGGCTGTAAACTTGTCAGCTGTTGGAAAAACTCTTAAACAAACGCAAATGAACAAAATAGATAGATAGTTGGATGAAGTCCCAGTTGTGAAAGCCCTAATAGGTAGGCAATTCTGAGTAGTAAACAGGACAATTTCTCAATTTCTATAATTGTTTTGAACCAAACTAAGAATATTTTTCAGCATTTTTGACTCTTAATCATCTCTTCTCTCTAGCTTAAATTAGCCACAGCATTTCTTAAACTTAAATTTATTAGAGATAAATGTCTAATCCTTGAACCTGGGGTGAAGGCACTATCTCACATACATCATTAGGCAGAAACATTTGTTCTCTTAAAAATACATGAATGAATCCAGGCGCAGTGGCACATGCCTGTAATCTCAGCACTTTGGGAGGCTGAGAGAGGAGAATCACGAGTTCAAAGCCAGTCTCAGGAATGGTGAGGCGCTAAGCAACTCAGTGAGACCTTGTCTCTACATAAAACACAAAATAGGACTGGGGATGTGGCTCAGTGGTCAAGTGCCCCTGAGTTCAATCCCCAGTACCAAAAAAAAAAAAACATGAATAAGGGTTTGATGTTCCTGAAAAATGACTTTTCTTTTCAATCAACCTTGTCACTCTATTTGGCTTTTTTCAATATGATGTTGGTACCTGAGGTATTACTACTACCTGAGGCACAACTGGCAGTTTCACTATTTCTTTGACATGGTTGAGATCATGATTAGTAATGGCTCATACCTTTAACCTGGTCATTCAGTGGTGGCCTTTCTGGCTTCCCCCTCTACCTTCTTCACATCTATAACGTCTCCCTAGACTATGAGCCCCTGTGAGTCCAGGGACTGCATCTTACTCATCCTTGCATCCCTGGAAACAGAGGGTCTGGCCAAGGCTTATTGAACTTGAGTCTAGAATCTAGAGTCTGCAGACAGGATGGTGAAATTTTGTGTGATATGCTCAAGCGCATGTTCCAAGGTAAGAATTCCTAGCTTTCCTCTGCTTCTTAAAGGAGTTCCTGCTCCCCAAAAGTTCACCATGATGAGGCCCAAAATGCCTGAAAGCAGGCATAAGAAATGATTTAATTGTCATTCTAGTTAATAAAGTCTCGAAGACACAGACGTCCCCCCTCCAAAGATTAAGGTTAAATTTTTATCCCAAGCACCCAAGTCTTCAACTGCTTTCTCTCCAGACTAAGCTCTGATCCAAAATAGAAGCTGTCTCAGCTGGAAAACAAGAAATAGAAAGTGAAGCATCGCTCCTGGGTTTCTCGGGCGTTCCTCCCTGTGCTTGCAGAGTCCTCACTGCGCCGCAGCAGGGCGTGGGTGTGATCACATAATCACCCCTGCCTCTAAGGAAGAGGAAACGCTGCCAGGACACCAGCTCCCTCTGGCTGGCTTCAACACATCACTACTCTCTGCAGCCTGTCCCACCTTGCCCTGGCCTCAGCTGCTTCCCCCTGTGCTGGGTACAACTGACAGGCTCACTGTTCCCTTGATGTTGGTGACCGGTGGTTACTAATGCCTCACACAGTTAGCCTGCTGGTTGGTGATCTGTCAGCCTGCTTCCTGTGACTTGGGGCTGACAGCCAGAGCACTGTCCCTTCAGATAGAAGGAAACAATCAGGTGACAGGGCAGGGCCACCTGCCATGCTCTCTCTTTTTCAGAGGGCCTCCCTGTCATTCCAGGGTTTCTAGTAAGGAAATGAGCATCCTGTACAGTAGGAGACCTGGCCGAGCTGGGGAGCGGGAGGGTGGTTATTGTTTTCAGCTAGGGATTTCTGTTTCATGGATGGGATTCAGAGTATCCTTGAATCCCTGAAAAACTGCATGGAAATTGAATGCAAACCCGTAAGCACGGGCATTGCATTGCTCTAAATCAGAAGCAATCATTCTCCTGCTTGTTAATATGCACCCCAGGCCTCTCCACCCACACCCTAAGGAAGGACACCCATGGGAGATTAAATGAAGGAATCCTGTGTCATTTCTGCAGTCACTTCCTAACCATCTCCTCTCCTTGCCACCCATCCAGTTTACCTGCACTCTGACCTGGGATGAAGTGTCCCCTCTGGCATTATATCACTTCCTTTCAGAGATTATTAGGCAGCAGTGGTGCCACATCCAAATTATTCCACCTCCCCTCTGCCCCCCCCCCCCCCGGCCCTGTCTCGGCACAGGGCCTGACACAGAGGAGGCCTTCTCTAAGCAAAGGCTCCTTCCTCACTTACATACTGGCCCAGCTCTTGGAGAAACACCCACCATCCTGAACACTGGGCTACAGCCACCTTTCAGATCTGACAACCCCCTGCTATGGTTTGGAGGTGGTTTGTCTCTGAGGATTCAAGTGTCAGAAGCGTGGTCCCCAATGTGCCAATGTTAAGGGGCTGTGGGATCTTTAAGAGGTAGAGCTTAGTGAGAGGTCATGAGGCACTGCTTTAGAAAGGATTAGGTAGTTTTTAGGGGACCCCATTCTTTTTCCGGTTTGCTGCCTTCATGTCTGATCTCTTCCTTTAAAAATATTTCCACTATGATGCCATCTGCCATGTGATGCAGCCAAGAGGTTTCTCACCAGGGCCATGCCCTTGAATCTCCAAACTGTTAGCAAATACATGTTTTCTTTATAAGTTGCACACCCTCAGGTAGTTCATTACAGTAATGGAAAATGGACTAATACATCCCTTTCCCAATTACTGAACTCAGCTCAGTTACTCAGAGAGGAACTTGCTATGGTTCCTCCTCCTCAGACTTCACTGATCAGTACCATCAGAAGTGACCTACCCATTCTTCCACTGGGCTTGGAGATTGCAGTTTGTCTTTGCTGTTCATTAGGCATTGCGTATTCTTGACATTGACTTTAATTTCAATAACAAGTTACCCTTTGGCTTATTACATGTTTACTGCATTCTGAGATTTCTGAGGGTAGAGGCTGACATGACCTTGCGGCCCCAAGCATTTGCCATGATGCCTTTCACACAGGAAACACTGAGTGTGTGTTGATCTGACATGTTTTCAATCTATTGACTTTACCCATGATTCAACTCTTTTAGATACAGTGCACAGTTTTGAGTGTCTACCATATGTCAATGGTCTGGCAAGAAGCACACACTCTGTATTAGCAGTGCCACCCAGAGAGCTAGACAATGTAAACCGTGACTGGTCTGAGCCTGGAAACATTTCCCGTTGCATAAAGGCTACTCACATCTGTGCTTGGTTTTGTCCAGGCTCAGCAGTGTGGCTGATGGCAATCAGTGTTCTCAAAAGGGACCACTGGAGCTAAATTCAAAATCCCTTCCCAATGTTGGGACTCAGCAGGATGGGGATGGTTTAACCAGCAGGAGGGTCAACTTAGGGCAGAGCTTTCTGAATGGAAAGGGCCCGTGCTGGCTGCTTCATGCTCCTGCTTTGCTCATCCCTCAAGTTGCCTCATGTTTCTTCTTTTCAATGTCTGCCCCCTTTTTGTAGCAACTGACCTCTTCCTTATGTGCCATGAGCTGATCAAAGGCAAGCCACTGTCATCTTGGACCTCCTCAGAGTTCTGGAGCAACAACACGAGTCCACAAGTAAGCCACAAACTCTGGGCGCAATGTGTCCTGTTTTCTAGCCTTTCTCACAGAAAATACTTGCAGACACAAGTTGAGAAAAGAAGGAAGGGAGAGAAGAAGGAAGGAGGGAAGAAAAAACGAATACCAAGAACTCTAGTTTTCCTAGTGAAAAATGCGGAAGAACTCAATGAGACCTCATTTTAATGCAAAGTAGAATGCAAATGACCGCTTTTTAAAAAATGGTTAACCACTAATGCTTATGATGGGGGACGTGGTAAGGATTCTGGAGTCTTTTGTTCATCTTAAATAAGGTACAGTACCACAAGTCATTTTTTTTTTCTTTAAGGTGATAAGGAATAAATCAAAACGTAACACATCTTAAAAAAATATCTATCCTAAAGTTATAAGGTAACAACACATACATTTACATGCTGCATGTCTCAGAGAGATGAAGGAGTTGAACTTCAAAGCATGTGTCATTGAGAAATGCTTAAAGCTTTCACAAAATACGGTTGTGAGAAGCCACAGTGGAGAACAAAGAGATGTGGGGGTTGGGGAGATCTCAATTTCCTCATGTCTATAAGGGAACCAGAGTGAAAACAGACGGTGACTACCTCCATGGGACAGCACAACAGCCCTCCTGGGAGCTGGACCCTCACAGTGTGGTGGACCCAAAGATCAAAGTGCTTTGTTTTGTGTTTGCAAATGAAAGTGTGTGCCATCAGATTGAGATGTACTTTTTCCTAGTTTTCTGGATGGTTCTGTGTCAAGGATATTCATGATACAAAGCAAGATATATTTCAAAAAAGTGAACTAGCAAAATCCTCAACCTAGGAGGATATTTGGTCCTGATTTTCTAGTCATGAAACTTTGCACTATATTTAATGTGATCTCAGTCCAAGAGCATTGATATGCATAATGTTTTTTTTGGGCTGACATAGCTAGTTTTAAAAATTTATAATCCAATCTCCTGCTAACTTGAATTATTTTCTGTTCAAGCTGCCCTAGAGATGGGCACGAGTCCCTCACAGCCAGAGGTCTAATGTCATTGACTAGACCCAATCTGCAATGCTATTGTATTGGCCTGTCAGTAGAAAAAGCTAATAAGCCCTGGCTTTCCACGGGTCCAGTAGCCTCCACAGAAGTATATACCAATTCTTTGATTCAAAAATGATTATGACTTGTGTGACATATTTTGGTGAAGACAATTAGCTGCAATCGACTAGACAAGTGACCAATACGTGAGCCAAAGACATCCACAGATAGGTTGAATGTGAGCGATGCTGGCCACCTCTGGGTCATCCTCTTGCTAACTCTGCCCAGGAGGGGTTCTGCATATTGAATGGCACAAAATGGCCTGCTTGAGTTCTGTCTTTGTAGGGGAAAATGTCAGAAAGTAGGAGAGGCCTGGGTTCTGTGCAAGAGACAATCGTTCAGAGCATATTTTTTCCCCTGGAGCCTGTGGAATATCTCACTGCCACTCCAACCACAGCCGTCGTGATGATGCAACTTGCCACGCCATCCCACGTACTTGAGCCATAAACTTACAGTGCTGAAGGTCAGCTGTACATGAGAAGGGCCACATGCAGGCCTGCGGAGAGCAGCACTGCCATTTGGATCAAATTGGGCTTCTTCTGTGTTGTTGTTGTTGTTGTTAGGCCTCATCAGCATAAAAATGAAGTTGTTTTGATTTGCTACTGTCTGTCTGCTATCAGAAAACTGTTATTAGGAAAATCACATTAATTGGCAACAGCTGAGGGGAGGCTGGGCTATTTTGGAGCTGCAGCTGCACGTCTCCGCGCAATGTGACTATTGACTAAATGTTAACAATTGACAGAATGAATAGTCCCGGTCTGTATTTAATCACATTAATTTTGTTTTCTTCTATTTATGCTGCTGTTTAGGATGGGTAGTTATCTGCCTTAAATAATCTGATACCATTCACATACTTTAAAGAATAACCTCAGCTATCCCATTCCTCCGATTTATCAGAAGCAATATGTTGTTTTGCTTACTGCTATTTTTTTTTAACTTCAGGCATGAAAATGAAGAATTAATTAAAATTTATCCCCAAAGTTGGCCTGTTAACTGAAATGTTTAATTAAGCTGAAAATCTTATTTTATAACCTTGTAGGGTAACAATTAGATACATGGATGGATAGATGGGCAGAATGACAGAGAGATGGTAGATACATACATACATGTGGGAGAGGATTTCAACCTTCTGAATTCTAATCTCGACTAGTGTATTACTTGTCTTCATAAGCACCATGAGTCAGCATGTTAGATGTGATGTAATAGAAAGATCTTTGTAGTTAGGATATAGTCAGGACAATCAAGTTCGACCTCGGCTCTCCTTCTTCAAGGTGTAGGAGGTGAATTACTTGCCCGAACTTCAGATTTTCGCCCTATATATTGAGGTTAATATCTACTTCATAGGGCTCCTGTGAGCATTCATGAGATAAACTGGTACAGAAATGGCCTAGCATGAGGCAGGTGCTTGAAAAATGATATCTTCCCTTTTTCTTTCTATGTTAAATCTGTGTTGCTATTTAATTTTTCATGTGTTATGACTTTTCTACTCAAGCATAGAGTTAATTAAACTCTGTCCAGGTAGGAAGTCTCTCTTGCTCATTCTGGGCCTACCTAGAGTACAACATAGCCAATTGGAAGTCTGTACCAGTTCATTAGGGGTAGTCCATGAGCCCTGTAGTGTCTGCCATATAACAATCACAACCATTACTGAGTGCTTACTGTTTTCCAGGCACTCTGTGGTAAGTATTTTACATAGTCCAGAGGTTCTCAACTCTGCTGGTCATTAGAATCATTTGGGGGAGTGTTTATTGATTCTATCCCTGACCAATGAGATTAGGGTTTCTAGGGTGTGGCCGGACAAATGGTGGGTTTTAAAAGCTGTTCAAGTGAATCTAATGCACAGCCAGGGAGGGAAAAAGATGATGTTGATTTTCTTGTTTAATTCTCCCACCTATGATATAGGTACTATTATTATCTCCTTTTGCCACTGAAAAAGTTGAGGTAGAGAGGGATCTAGTACCTTGCTCTAGGTTATATAGCTATGAAGTGGTCCAGCCATGTCTTGGATTCCATGCAATCTGGCTCCCAAACCTTTACACTTCTCCATTGGGCTTTCCTGCCTCCTTAGGACAAGGAAATCCCAAGATAAAGGTACAGGACAATGACAATATATGGGAGTTTCCAATAGATATGACCTTCATAAAAAGAAAATGTGCAAACGTAAATCCTTTCTATTTCAAAAGTGGAGACCATATTTCTATCTTGACTTTTACATTCTGTGTCTTTCTGAGCCAGTTCAAATCCCATTACCTCTCTGAGCATTAATTTCTCAGAATGATTAAGATGTCAACCTTGAGGAACTAATTGAGAGATAGAGTGGAAAGCTCCCTGTAAATCCTAAACTACTTAAATAGCGTAAAGGGGCCCTTCTTATGTCTTAGACCCTGAAAACTAGCTCAGACTGTGTAGAGCCAGGATGCCAAGCCTGACCCATCTGACCCCAGAGCCCACCTGCAAGGAATAAAATTTGTCCAATTGAATGTTTCCAAGAGCTGTCTGGAAATTTTGATTAGCAGTAGAAACTGTAGTGACTGACACAGAGGTGTGGAAAGGGACTTTTTCTGGCTGAGGAGCAAAAATGGAAGAATTGTGTTTTTCTGTAAAGAGATTCTGGAGATGACAGTAGCAGCAGGTGGTGGGGGAGTTTGCTACCCCACACCCACTGCCCCCTCTCTCCTCCAACCAGCAACTCTGTCACTTCCTGGCTTTGTTTCAGAGGCTAAAGTGAAAATGGAAATGCAGCCTGGTTCCAAAGAGTGGCATTTCAGGTCAGATGAATACTCAGTCCCTGTCCCTCTGCCTTGTTCTCTCCTCTTGCTCCCCCATACTTAGCACAAGCCTGGCCCATAGTAGGTGTTCACTAAATGCTTGTCAAATGACTAATTGAGTCCTCAGGGGTAGTAGAGGGTAACAGGTGGTGACAACTTTGTTGTCATTCCTTCTTGCCTGAGCCCAGTGCCTCCTTCAGGGACAACACATACAAAAGAGCCTTTTAGAGCATTCACATTTGGACTTGCTCCATTTCCATCCATTTCCTGAACTGCTCAGTTTGACCGAACTTTGTGTCCAATTTCTTGCATTGCAACTGCCTTTCAGTAAGGGTCTTGGGACCTGATCTTTCTTGGATTTGACCCGTGGCTGTCCTCCTCTCCTCCACTATGAGCTGCTCTGCTCTGCAGCCACCCTGAGTAAAAGCCCCACCTGAACTAGCCCGGGCTTCGTGTTTCCTTGTAGGTCTCACACAACCAATGAGAGAGTGGGGGTAAAAGGCAGTGAGTGGGCTAGCAGGCCAGGGCACGTGAGTGCAAGGTGCACCAACAGACTACAGCTTACACGCATCTTCTGCTTTGTGTCTCTAGGGAGAGAACTGAAAAGGTCCATAAGATCATTTATAAAAGACAATTTTCTCAAGATGTCAGCCTCGTTAGGGTGTACGCAGGCATCATGGCAGATCAGAGGCTTGGAGAGTAGAGTTAGATTGCTGGGGTTTAAATCCCAGCTCAACTAATTAGCTGTATGAGCTAATTAGTTCTTTATAGGATGGTTGACACAGAGTTTAGCCATTATTATTACTGTTATTAAAAAACTAGACCAACATCCAGCTAAATTCTCAGTACTCAGGATGGTGGTGTGCAGGTCTACACCATGGGAAGCAATGAATGAATGGATGCAGTCTGTCCGTCCCTCGGGCCTGGCCTGGAGTCCTGGCCTGTCTTCTCCATCGAACCCAATGTCTTCACATTCTACTCTTAGCCCAACCTTCTGGGAGGAAGAAGTCAAGAAGAAAATAGAAAAAGAAGAAAAAAGGAAGGTGCAAACGCAATTTTTCTTTTTCCTTCTACTCCACCACCTCCTGACTTTGAACGGAGACTTTAATCTGAGATCATTTCAACTGCAGAGAAACCTTACAAGGAACAGTAAGAACCATTTCCCCGGAAACATTTGGGAGTGAAGTGATTGACATGATGTCCAATTACCTTAAGTACTTTCTTGTGTATTTCCTACCAACAAGGACAATCTGCTGCATAACCACAATACCACCATCAGATCTAGGAAGTTAACACTGATGCATCTACTCCTCCAGCCCTGTTCAGGTGTCTGCAAGTGTTCCTAATTTATAGCCAAAAGATCTAGTTTAGGATACAGGGTTGTATTAAGATTTTATGTACTTTAGTCTCTTTCAATCTATAATACTTCCTCCATTTTTCCTTGACTTTTATGACAGAAACTTTTGAAGATTACATTTTGTTTATTCTGTGAAATGCTTAGGTTTTTCTGATATTTCCTCATAATTAGTATTAGCTTATGCATCTTTAGCAGGATTACCAGAGAAAGGCTGCTGTGTTCTCCTCATTGCATCCTATCAGGTGGCATATGATTTAAGTTTAAATTTGTTCCATTATAAGTATTTGCTAGACTTCTCCACACAAATGTTCCCATTTTCCTCTTTGTAGTTACTAAGAATTTTGAGGACAGGTTCTTTAAAACTTTGCAAACATTCTGCTCCATATCAAACTTTCCAATTATTCATTCATTTGTAAATTAAACTATCACATTTATTTGTATTGGACCATCTATAGTTTTTCATTTCATTTAATAGGTTTAATGCATGAGAACTCAGAGCCCATGTATACTTTTTCTTGGTCTTCCTCCTATCTTTTTTTTTTGGTACCAGGGATTGAACTCAGGGGAACTCGACCACTGAGCCACATCCCCAGCCCTATTTTGTGTTTTATGTAGAGACAGAGTCTCTCTGAGTTGCTTAGCGCCTCACCATTGCATTGCTGAGGCTGGCTTTGAACTCGCGATTCTCCTGTCTCAGCCTCCCAAAGTGCTGGGACACAGGCGTGCGCCACCGCACCCGGCTTCTTCGGCTTCTTCCTCTTATCTTGATGTTACATTTTAATGTTTGTTTTCCCTGGTATTGATTTTTTAAAAATTTAGCAATGACTATTCGCTTCTCTTTTTCTTAACATCATTTCGTATTCTTTATGGACACTGCTAACAAGCAAGCAAGCAAAAGGAATGGAGACCCAGTTTTCAAAGCTCCAGAACACCTTTAAAATGTACAGCTTTTGTCCTCAGTACCAAGGACTAAAATTCACTTCCGAGGATAAAATGCTTTTTAGTCTTAGGAAACATCTATCTGCATGATGATTTTTATTTTATTGCAAATATAAAGCAATCATAATAATAGTAATGATAATAATATGGCTGTTTATAGGGCTTATTCTGTGCCAGACAATGTCTAGGCACTTCACATGCATTTCATGTGTATGAATGCATCTGACTCTCATAGCAGCTCTATGAGGCAGCGGCAGTAATTACCCCCATTTGACAGGGGAGGCATCTGATGCGCTGAGAACTTAGAGTGGCTTGCTTGCTTATTGGAGATACAGCCAAATAGAGGCACCCAGCACTCACCTCCTCCTCCTCAAAGAAGAACCAAATTAACGAGGGCAGAGCCTCATTCTGAGGTGAGTGAGCATGGGAGGACATAGGAAATCAGAGAGAAAATGAAAACTGGAAGGATTCAGAGACCTGGGACATCAGCGTAATAGGAGAAATAAAACACTCCAGAGTGTGGCTCCATGACTGTAGGAGCATGAGTCTCCCTTGTGCAAAGGCAAGGGTGGAAAAATATCCCTGAAACTCTATCAGTGGGGGTGCTGGCAATCCTAGCTATGATCCTCACAGGCTTGCAGCCCACTTAGAGAAGTAACCTGACATCTGCACACAGCAGCCTTGCTTTGGAAAAGGATGGCACATCATCTCCCAGGGAACCCCCAGGGTTCTATAGCCAGATGCCATCTTTTTTTTTTTTTTTTTTTTTTTTTTTTTTTTTTGGTACTGAGGATTGAACTCAGGGGCATTCGACCACTGAGCCACATCCCCAGCCCTATTTTGTGTTTTTATGTAGAGACAGGGTCTCACTGAGTTGCTTAGCGCCCCAGATGCCATCTTGAGAAGTGAGCTATTTTCTGAAATTGGGCTGTTCTGAGGATCAGAAACACCTGCATATTCTTATCTCCAGGACTCCACAGAGCATTCCGCTGTACTGTCTTGGTGGGTAGCTACCTTGCACACCCACCTTGGCTCAGCAGAGTAACTGTCACCTAAGCCTACTAGGTGCCCTGCCCTGTAAGGGACAGGTGTTGCAGCATGTAGGGGAATGGAATAGAGGAAACTACCTTTAGGAACCAAGAGATCAGCAAAACTGAGGGAATTCATAACCAGACTAGCCTTCTTCTTTTCATCAGTGCATGGAACCTTCTCTAGAAGAGACCATATATATTGCAACAAATTCAAAAAGACTGAAACCATATCCTAAATCTTTTCTGATCATCAAGCAATGAAACTAGAATGCAACAAGAAGGTAAATTTTAGGAATTACACAAATGCCTGGAGACTGAAAAATAATTTTTTTCAACAAACAGTGGGTCATCCAAGAAGTAGGAAAGGAAATTTAAAAATTTCTCAAAAACAAATTAAAATGGAAACACAAGATACCAAAACTTGTGTGATGCAGCAAAAGCAGTACCAAGATAAATGTTTATAGCAATGACTGCCTACATAAAAAATGAAAATTTCAAAAAACGTAATCATCAGTTAACCTATCATCAGTACTTAGAAAAGCAAGAACAAACCAAGGCCCAAGTTAGCAGAGGGAGAGGATTAGGAAAAATCAGAACAGACATAAACTGAAAAGAGACTTAAAAAAATATAAAACATCAGTGAAATGTAGAGTTGGTTCTTTGAAAAGATAAACAAAATGGACAAAATTTTAGTTAGAGTAACCAAGAAAAAGGAAGACCCAAACAAATAGAGGTGAAAAGGAAATATTACAACCAGTATTATAGAAATACAAAGGATCATTTGGGATTTTTATGAAAATCTATATGCTAACAAATTGGAAAGCCTAGAGAAGAAATGACAAACTTTTGAACACACATGACCTACCAAAACTGAACCATGAGGACATTTAAAAAAATAAAACAATAACAAGTAAAGAGATTTAGTTAGTAATATGTCTCTAAACAAAGAAAGCCAGGACAAGATTCAGTTTTACCAAACTTTTAAAGGAAAACTAATGCCAATTCTTCTCAAATTATTCCAAATAACTCAAAGGGAGAAAACCATAAAGAAGAACAAAATCATGTCATGTGCAGGAAAATGGATGAAACTGGAGATCATCATGTTAAGCTCAATAAGACAAATATTGTATGTTTTCTCTCATATGTGGAATTCAGAGGGAAAGAGATGACATGAAAGTAGAAGGGAGACTATTAGAGAAGAGGAAGAGGGTTTGGGGAGGGTGAAGGGGAGGTTAATGGCAGGTCATGGCTCTGGGTGGGAATGATCAAAGTATGTTACATGCATGTATGAATATGCCACAATAAAACACATTATTCTGTATAATTAATATGTACTAATAAAGAAAGAAAGAAAGAGAGAGAAAAAGAAAGAAAGAAAGAAAGAAAAGACAACCCCAACACTTCTAAACTCCCTCTATGAGGTCAACATTACATCATTACCCTGTTTCCAAAACCAGAAAAGGAAACAACCAAAAAAAGAAAAAAGAAGAAAGAAAACTATAGAACAATATCCTTTATGAACACAGATGCAAAATTCTCAATAAAATACTAGAAAATCAAATTCAACAGCACAGTAAAAATATCATGATTAAGTTGGTTTCATCTCAGGAATGCAAGGATGGTTCAATATATGCAAATCAACAAATAATACATCACATCAACAGAATGAAAGATAAAAATCACGTGATTATCTCAATAGATACTGAAAAACCATTTGATGAAATTCAGTATCCTTCTATTCTTGATAAAAGCTCTGAATAAATTAGATATGGAAGGATTATATGTCAACATAATAAAGACTACATATGACCAACTCACAGCTAACATTATAGTGAATGGGGAAAAACTGAAAGTGTTTCCTCTAAGATCAGTAACAAGACAGCAGGTTCACTCTCATTGCTTTTATTTGAAATAGTACCAGAAGTTCAGCTAGAACAATTAGGCAAAAGAAAGAAATAAAAGGCATGCAAATAGGAAGAAAGGAAATCAAACTATCCTTGTTTGAAGATAATATGATTCTGTATGTAGAATAACCTAAAGATTCCACCAAAAGACTATTAGAACTAGTGAACAAATTCAGAAAAGTAGTATGATAAAAAAAATCAACATAAGAATCAATAGCTTTTCTATATGCCAATAATAAATTTGTCAACAAGAAATCATGAGAGCAATCTCATTCATGAAAACTAGCAAAAAAAAACAACAACCGCAAATCAAAGAAAGAAATACCTGGATTGGGTATACAGCTCAATAGCAGAACAATTGCCTAGCATATACAAGACACTGGGTTCAATGCCCAGCACTGCAAAAACAAAACAAAACCTAGAAATAAACATAATCAAGGAATTGAAAGACCCCTACAATAAAACTACAAAAACAGTGATGAAAGAAATACAAACACATACAAAAAGAAAAGACCTCTCATATTTATGGATTGAAATAATTAGTGTTGTTAAAATAGCCATACTATTCAAAGTGAACTACTCAGTGTATTCCCTATCAAAATACCAGTGACATTCTTCACAGAACTAGAAAAAAACAATACTAAAATTCATATGGAAGCACAAAACTCCAGATTGGCCAAAGCAATCTTAAACAAAAAGAACAAACTGGAGGCATCACAATACCTGGTTTCAAGACATACTACCAGCCATGGTAACCAAAACAGCATCATATTGGCATAAAAATAGACCAGTAGAACAGAATAGTGATCCCAGAAAGAAACCATGCATCTACAGCCAACTAATTCTTAACAAAGACACCAAACACCAGGGACAGGCTCTTCAATAAATAGTGCTGGAAGAACTGAGTATCCACATGCAGAAGATTGAAACTTGACCCATATCTCTTACCCTGTATAAAAGCCAGTTAAAAATGAATCAAAAACTTAAAGGTAAGACCTGAAACTATTAGAGGAAAACATAGGGAAAGCACTTCAATACATGGAAGTGCTTTAAGACATTGGGAATGGCAATGCTTTTCTAGACAGAACTCGAAAAGTATAGAAAATCAAAGCAAATAGAATTACATGAAAAGCTTCTACACAGTAAAAGAAACCACCAACAGGATGAAGAGATAATCTACGAAATGGTACAAAATATTTGCTAACTATTCATCTGACAGAGGGTTAATATATAGAAAACATAAGGAACTTAAACAACTGAGGGGGCAATTAAAAAGGGGCAAATGATCTGAATAGACACTTCTCAAAAACAGTGTGTACAAATGGCCAACAAATATTTGCAAAAAAATGCTCAATATCATTAGCTACTAGGAAAATGCAAATTAAAACTATAGTGAGATACCTCTTGCCCCATTAGAAACGCTATTATGAAATAGAAAAAAAAAATGCTGGTGAGGATGTGAAGAAAAAAGAATGCATACACTGTAGGTGGGAATGTAAATCAGTACAGCCACTAGGGAGAACAGTATGGAGATTCCTGTAAAAACAAAAAACAGATCTACCATATGAAACAGCTACCTTGCTTCTAGGTATATATGTAAAAGAAATGAAATCAGCATACCAAAGAGATACCTGTACGCTCACGTTTATTGTGGCACTACTCACATAGATATGGAATTAGAAGAAAATATGTTATTTGTACACAATGGGATATTATTCTGCCATGAAGAATGAAATTATATCATTTGCAGAAAATGGATGGAACTGGAGGGCATTATGTGAACACAGAAACACAGAAAGACTTCATGTTTGTTCTTACATTTGGAAGTTAAATTTGACTAGTGATCACTAGAAGTTGGGAAAGTATGTATGTGGTATAAAAAGAGAGGCTGGATTTGATCAGTGCATGCTATATGCATATGTGGGAATATCATATTAAACCCCATTAATAAGTACAGTTAATAGGTATTAATTAAAAATAAACAAATTTTCTTATCTTGTGTGTGTGTGGTGCTAGGGATCAAACCCAGGGCCTCATGCATGCTATGTAAGCATGCTACCACTGAGCTACATCCCTAGCAACCCAAAACAAATTTAAGTGACTTGCCTGATGTGATTACTCATTGATATGCAGAGCTCCATCTCAGACCTGGGAGTCCACCTTCTTAACTAGGATGTTAAATAGCCTAGTCCAGAAGGCAACTGGGACTAGAATTCTGGTGCACGTGAACAGGTGCATTTTTGAGGGGGAAGAAAATGAACCACTGAGGCTAGGCAGGGAGCGTGATGCCCACCAATGGTGAGAGAGGTGAGGAGCTCACAGCAGGGAACCCCTAAGATGGGCTTGAGTTTGTGGATCCTGAAAGCAGTAAACCCTACAACTTATTATGGAGCTCCTCTGGGGAATTTTGTGGCGCTCCCCTCATTTTCACCAACATCTGAATGACCACTGTCACTGGGTTTCAGCTATGATGTGGATGTTATGGGATGACCTTAAGTCATGCTTAAGCTCAGAGGAAAGGTGGAGATAGCAATCATCCAGGGGAGAGATTCCGAGTGCAGACCCAGGAATATGGCTGAGGTAGCAACATCCTGTAGATGGGGGTTTATGTTTTAAGTTCCCAAGAATTCTTCCTAAATTATTGGGCAGTCAACTTTAGCACAAGTCTGGTTTTTCCATAGTTAAAGAAGAAATGGTTCCTAACTAAAATCTTCATTTAAAATCCTCCATTTCATTTAAAAGGCCCACTGGCCAGCCTTTCGAATCAGTTGCCTCTCAGAGTCAATATATCTGGTTCTGTTTAGAGCATCCACTGTAGTTTCTAGCACTGGTTGGATGAAGTTGAGGTTGAGGATCATGACTATCAAATTTTAATTTCAGACCTGGGATTCAGGACATGTGCCAGTGCCCACCCCCCTTGGGTAGATTCTTTTTTTTTTTAAGAATGGCACATAACAAGTTGTTAACTGATGAAGAAGGGTGGGTTTTCCATCTCAACAAAGAGACAAATAGAAAGAAATGCAATACGCGTATTATTGCATGGGATGTTTCCACTACAGAGGCATTGTCAATCGATGGGATACATGATAGATGGCAAAAGGTCAAATCCAAAGCCAAATGAGACCAGTGAAAGCCATGCTCATAACAGGAAGAGGAAAGAAAGCAGACACGGGCAGTGGGTTTACCTAGCAACACAGCTGGTGTGAAGGAAGATTCTTCTAAGCACTGTGGACTGGAGCAACGGGGCCAATCAAGTACATACTGACTCATCAGGTTTCTACCCAGAGCCACAGATGTATTTAATTTTATACACTGAGACCAATTTGCACACTGTGAGCATGCACAAAGCCAGCTGCCTGGCTGCATAAGCATGGTAGATATGTAAAAGTGGGAGAGCTCGGCTGCTGCATCAGGGGCTCTGTTTGCTTTCACTGGTCTCCTGATTCCAGAGCTGCACATCAGCTCTGTAGCATGCGTCTGGGGTTGTGGCCCTCTCACTGGTCCTTCATCACTTCCCGATTTCCCCTGCATTCTGCAGGGGCTTCTCTGGGTAGCTGGGGATGTTGATCAGAGTCTGGATGTAATTACCACAAAACAGCCTCTAACTTAAGAAGAAAACAAAATGAAAACTGGACTTTGGACCATGTGGAGATGATAGCTAACTGATCCTGCACCCCTACCCCCCAACTGCAATTAGAGCAATTCTGATGTCAACGTTAATCATGCCGATTTATGTTTTGAAAAGAAACCAAATGATGAATATAATGATTATTTCTGTTTCTGTCTCCCCTTCTCTTTCTCCTCAAAAACTGGCAATAGCACTAAAGTCGAATTAAACATCTGTTTGAAAACTAAGCTGGAGCACTGATGACAGCTGCCCCAGACTTACAAACGCAACACAGCTGTCAAACTCTAAATTAACAATGATTTTCATTTATGAATAGCATACAACTAAGACATAAAGGAGCTTTTCTCCTCTGTTTTCCCAGCTTCCAGGAGCTGCTAAATGTGAACTGTTTTAGGGAAATGCCCAAGAAAGACAAAATGGAGCTGAAATTAACCCACGATAATTAATCATGGAGGGAGTAGGGAACATTCTTCTTATATAATCTCATTTCTTCACTGGCTTGAGGTTGGGTATTCTCTGTGGCAATCAGGCTTGTAGAGATGCAAATAATTCAGGGACAGTTCTTTGATTAGCAGTCGAGAATGAATAGTGATGGAGCTGGTGAGCGTTGATGGAGGAAAGGCGTTTTCTACAGCATTAAGGACCTCTGCTCATTGGTAGAGCATCATTTGCATCCTCAGTTAGTTTCAGCCCTCGCCTCTTGCATGGGAAGTAATGAATGCCCTGTTATATGACTGTTACACTGTGGTCACATATGGGTGTAAAAGACCTAATCAAGACATCTTGGTGACAAGATAAAATATGCCATGCTGTTTCACACTTACTTCATGACCAAGAAAGACCAAGTACAGTCATACTCTGCATATTGACGGGTTGGTAAATGACAAGTCCCATACACGATGGTGGTCCCATAAGAATATATCACCTATCAATGTCATAGCTGTATTAGTTTGTGTAAGTACACTGTATGATGTTCACACAGGACAAAATCTCCTAATAATGCAGTTCTCCCAACACGTCCATTGCTAAGCCATGCATGATTGTAGGTGTATAACCATTTCTGTGTCCTTTTCTACTCTTAGAGTCATTACTGTCCTTCCTAGGGATGGGTTGAGACTTGGGAGTGGGGCGACGTGCTGACTATGTTTATTACCTGGTTAAGAAAATATACGCTATAGTTAGGATATTTGGTGCTTTTTCACTGGTGCCCCAAGTTCCCATTTTTATCCTTTGATTATCACATGCCAAGATGTTCACAGATATAAACAAATTATGGTATATCCTTATGATGGACTACTATCTAGCTATTTAAATGAATAAAATATGGTTGGCCCTTTGGGGTATCTACTTCCACAGATTTAACCAACTGCATATCAAAAATACTGGAAAACAATGTGTCTATATCAAACCCATATAGACCTTTGTTCCTCATCATTATTCTCTAGAAATACAGCATAACAACTATCTATGTAGAATTTACATTGTGTTGGGCATTGCAAGATGATTTAAAGTATATGGAAGAATGCACATAGGTTAGATACAGATACTATAACACACTGTTTTATATAAGAAGATGGAGCATCCTCACATTTTGTCATCTGTGAGGGGTCCTGGAAATAATCCTCCATGAATACTTGAGGGACAACTATACTGATACATGTTACAACATGGATGAACCTCAAAATTGTGCTAAATTTAAAAAGCCAGACAAAAAATGTCTCATGTGATTCCATTTATATGAAAAATTGGGAATAGGCAAATCCATACATAGAGAATGTAGCTAGGCGGTTGCTGCAGGCTGATGGAAGAGGAGAACAGGGAAAAACTGCTCTGTGAGTAATGGGCTTTACTTTGGTGTGAAGGACATATTTTGGAATTAGATAAATTATGAAATACTAAATGCTCCTTAATTGATCACTTTAAAATGGTTTATTTCATATCATGCAAATTTAACCTCAATTTTAAAAATGTTCACAGAGTCAAAACATCCTGGTTTGATCCCACTCTGACCAGGGCAGAGAATACATTGGCAACCCTGCTCCATCAATGGAAGAGGATTGGACCCGATTTTGCTGCCACAGACTGGGGTCCTTGTGTACAACTAGGATGGGCCATGTGCTCTTACGTTGCAATCCCCCCTGGGTCTGCATGTTGTTGGCACCATCCACAGATTGGGGCTTCAGTTTTTCCACCTGAGTTTCCATTTACTGCTGTGCCTGGAGCGCTGTCTAGCGCCTGCTCCTCTGCAGCTGGTACTCCTGTTTAATCCTTGCCAGTTTCCTTCCTGGGGCTGGATCCTGCATCTGGGATCTCAGCTGCTGAATGAAACTCAGCTGTCATTGGATCGTTCCCCTGGACATGTGCCACAGCTGGCCTTCCAGGAACCCCTAGCATCTGGATTCCACCTGTTTGATAATAGGTCCTGGGGTATCTGAGTCTCCTGAAGCAAATATGTTGCCTTTTAGCCATGGCATCAGTCTTTCCAAATGCTCCCAAGAGTCAGCCAGTTAGCTGGAACAGGGTTTCCCATCCCTTGTCTGTAGATTCCTGGCTTCTTTGTTGGTTAGCATGGCTGAAGTTCTAGTCTGCCTCAAGTGAAGCCCCTTGAATTACTACAAAGGAGTCTCTGGTTTCTCTTGCTACCTAATGCCAGAAAAATTGTGATGTGTCACTCCAGTCACAGATCCTCCTAACCATGCCATTTTTCTCTAAGTCACACAGTCCCCCATATTGGTTCTCTATGTTGTTTTTCTCTTAGATAAAAAGAGTTGGTGAGCCCTGTGAAGTTATGAACACTAGCTAATCCTCTCTGATACTCAGCCTCTCTTCCTACTAATAAGCCTTTCTTTTGCCAGGTCCCTGGACTTATTTTCCATTTTCTAAATGGCATTTAATTTCCTCACCTAGAGAAAAACATCTTCCCCAATAGGAAATCCAGGGACCCCTGATTTACAGGAGGAACTCTGCCCTGCTCCTACAGAACAACTGAGGAAGAAAATGACAGGGGAAGGGAGGGGAGTCAGTCTCTGTCAGTGTAATTTATTGATGATCAATTCAACAACAAGGGCCCGGGGGAGTGGGCTTAAGTCCCAGCTCCATTACTCCATTACTTAACTGCCTTATTGACCTGACTATAAACTCTCTAAACCTTAGTTTTCTTATCAACAAAATGAGAATAATATAATGAAGATCTTGCAGGTTTTTATGAGGATTAAGACAAGCCATGCAGTGCATCTAGCACAGTATTTAGACATAAATGTAGGCCACTTATACTATTATTTGATTAATCAATATATTGGGTATTGTCTTAATCTGTTAGGGCAGGGGATAGAGGTATGGCTCAGCAGTAGAGCACTTGCTTAGCATGCACAAAGCCCTGGGTTCAATGCCTAGCACTACAAAAAAAAAAAAAAAATCTGTTACAGCTGTTGTAACAAAATACCATAAACTAGATGACTGGGAAATAGCAGAAATTTAATTCTCATGGTTCTGGAGGCCAGGAAGTCCAGGATCAGGATGCCAGAAGAGTCAGTGTCTAATAAGGGCTCTTTCTAGTTTACAATTAGTTAGTTGTCTTCTTATAACCTCATGTGGTAGACAGCAGAGTGAGCAAGCTCTCATTTCCAATTCTGAAAGCACTAACACTATTCATGAAGCTCCACCCTCATGATCTAATTACCTGCCAAAGGCTCATCTCCTAACACCTGCATTGGAGATAAGATTCAACATATGAATGGAGGTAGGAAGCACTCTGTGCATCTCTTCGCATCCTCTTAGCTCAACTCTGATGTCTACCACTATTGCAGTGAACAGCTCTGCCCACTGTAATTGCATAATGTACACCTTTTCCACCTGCTAGACCTCTTGCTTCCTGTCCCAGATCTTGTTGTAGCAAGTATTCAGCATCTGCCTAACATGCAACTCAGAAGAGTTCATGCTTATAAAGCCACCCACCCTTGTTCCATGGAGGAAGAAAGGCAATGGATAGCGGTTTCCTCCCTTTGCCCTGGGTACTGTTCTGATACACACATCACAACACTTCCCCAAAGGCCCAGTGGGATCAAGCACCAGTTCCCTGCAGTGATGGCCAAGTTAACCAAATTGTTTTCTCATCCCTCACACAGGTTCACAAAAATGGCTTCCCAAATTAATTCCCTTTGACAAGATTTTGTTTCAGCTGGATATTAGGGAGAACCTAGGCCAAAAATAAATAGTTACTGAGTCCCTAGCACTTGAGTATGCATCTGAACAGGGACCAGTAATTTTTTTCTACTTTAGGTTTTGCAGGCCACATGGTCTCTGCTGCAAACATTTCAACTCTGCTGCCGTATTGTGAAAATAAAATCTCTAAACAATATGTAAATAAAGGAATGTGGCCCTGTTCCAATAGAGCTTTATTTACAAAACAAAACAAACAAACAAAAAAACAGTAGGCTGAATTTGGCCCATGGGCTGCGGTTTGCCAATCCCTGCATTTGGGCCACAAAGAGGAGTGAAATTGATCCCTGCCTTCAATGAAGCCCAGAGTCCTGTGTGGGCAAGAATTCCTAGAAATGAGCCTGTAAAGGAGACAAGCAGGACTGGGGATGGTGTTTAGTGGTAGAGTGCTTGCCTAGCATGTGCAAGGCCTGGGTTCCATCCCAGAACTGCAAAAAACAAAAACAAAAACAAAAACAAAAACAAAACAAATTGGGGCAAGTCATGAAGAACCTTGAACATCATGCTGAGGATTTCTGATTTGCTTCTTTAGCCACGGGAAATACTGAATGAGTTCTTAGATCTTACAGTGGCTACGTCTAGGAATAGGTTATTTCACTGGCAAGAAATACATTGTTCCTTAACATTTTGTGAAACTCAGTTCTGCCAGAAGGATGCTTCCTCTCACTTCTGAAGCACCTGAGAGATGCTTCCATTACTGTTTTCTACCCTGGATTATGTCAACAGGGCCAAAGACCCTTATCTGGTATCCTTGAGGCCAGAGGTGTTCTGAAATTCAGAATACTTGTGGATTTCAGAAAGAAAATATAATGCATATTCCATATATATTTTTAGCACCTGCTCAGGGCCTGGGACAGCATTTCACATTCAAACACATTAATATTTACACTAAAAGACTATAGCAAGTCAAGTCAGTTCTGGGCAGGTTTTGTCCCTAAATGAGTAATGAAAAATCTTTTGGATTTCAAGGTCTCTGCACTGGATTTGGTTTATTTGTTTGTTACCCCTAGACAGTGACAACCTCAAAGACAGCCTCTGAGTCCTCAGTGCCTGTACACAGGAGGCCTCAACATATGTTACCAAAGAAATAAGCAGAGAAGAAAGGGTAGAGAGCAGGGTTTAGGGAGGGGTGCTGTGGAGGGCCAGTCAGGGACTCCCCTGAAGGACATGGGGGGCTTACATGTTCTCATCAGGACTTGAACTTCATCTTAAGGGGATGGGGAGGTCTGCTGGAGTTTGTTAGGTAGGTGGTGTGACTCAGCTGTCAAGGAAGACAGCAAGTCTTAACTAAAGTGAGAGGGATCAGTGGGCAGGAGCTGGTGTGATGGATTAGGAGGTTCTTGCAAGGGAAAGGCGAGAAGTGTGTAAGAACAGGCAACCAGTGCAAAGCAAGTGATAGCAGAGACCTTTACAGTCCCCATGGCCAATACCTGGTAGATAATGAAACAGGGAGATGAGGCATCAGAGTGCAACCTGATCCTGGCACAGTCTGAGATGGTAGAGTGCAGTATTAAGACCACAGGCTCTGGAGCCCAGAGGATTCTGTTTGAAACCTGTATCTGTCATCTACTCTGGCCTTGAGCAAATTCCTTAACCTCTCTGTGCCTTAGCTTCCTCTTTAGCATCTATATCACAAGGTTGCTAAAAGGATGAAATAAGTATTTGTAACACACAAATACAGTGCCTGGCTCTTGGCTATTATTGCTGTGGTAACCAATCACTATTTTATAAAGTTGAATTTCCCAAATGGTTCACCAAATGACTTTGTCCTCAGGAGAAGAATAATCCTTCCAAGAAGGAAATCTACCCAGAGATAATAAATTCATGGAAAGTGAGGATCACTTCAGGAGACAAAACATGTCAGACTTAATGGAACAGGACTTCTGGTGGGGTCTGTAAACATCTATTTTACTCACAGGGCCTTTTTCTTTTGATCAGTTGCTGTTTTGCTGTAATAGGTTACAACAGTATTGCAGTGTTATAGAACACTATGGGAACCTCACATCCCAGGCCATTCATTTGTAGAGAGAAACCTTTAAAGAAGGCTGCCTGGAAAGCTTGTAATTTAGAAATGTTCAATTCCTTTGCATCCAAATGGAAAATGGAAATGATGTCAGGTTTGCCAAAAGGAAAATTGTAATCACTGTATGCTGGTCTTCCCAGCCCTCTTGGACAGAGGGACACAACCCACCAAGTGGGTTGCAGAGCTGTCATGGATAGATAGTAGGCAGGCTATAGCTTATTCTACCAGGTTGCCTTCTCCCAGGAATAGGACTCAAGCATTGCAACACCAATGTGCTTCTTGCAAGTGAGGGCTCTGTGACAAAGTGTGTGTCTCCTCTTTCATCCGTTCTGAACTTCCTTGCCATATTGAAACATCTTTACTAACTTGTTAATGAAACTTCCTCAGAGTGCATTGGTCCACTGTTTAACAACCACTGATGGTTCCTTTGCTGTCCTCGAATCAAGTTCAATGTGTTTGTGTTGACAATGGAGGACCTCTATGATTTAGCAATGGATTTTGGCACCCAGAGACCCTCTAATCTCTGCTCACTGTCTCCCAGGGCTGCCATGTTTACTTTCCCCTGCAAGTTCTCACTTCAGTTTTCACTCTGTTCACTCCGTTCACCTGGAATTACCTCTTCCTTACCAGCCTTTGAGCCAAACCCTATCACTGCCTTTAAGATAGAAATGCTAATGCTTCCAAGCAGATCTGATGATTCCCTTCCTCACTCATCTCCTCTCTAAATTCTAACCATGCTTAATTTGTCCCTTGTTCATGTCTGTCTTGGGTTTGCTCATTTTTGCATGCATAATTTTTATTTATACCATAACTAGAATGAAAGTGTTTTCAAAGCTGGGATCACC
Organism: Xerus rutilus; assembly: GCA_028644305.1. Taxonomy (NCBI): domain Eukaryota; kingdom Metazoa; phylum Chordata; class Mammalia; order Rodentia; family Sciuridae; genus Xerus; species Xerus rutilus. Next base: position 43,717,197 of record CM053399.1, read on the forward strand.
ATTTATACTCTTAGTCTTTCTCAGTGCCTGGTATATATTTTGGGCACATGGCAGGTACACATGGAATACTGATTGGTAGGTTTCTCAAATACTGCCTTCAACATGAAGAAGAAGGAAACTTTCTTAGCTAGATAAAGGGTCTCCTTCAACTTTATTGAAGGCATCAATTTTAAACCTACTCTACTACATATTTTACTTAACAGTGAAATATATTATATTCCCATTCAGCATACTACAGCAATGTAGCTACATCAATGTTCATAGCAGCTCAACTCACAATAGCTAAACTGTGGAACCAACCCAGATGCCCTTCAATAGATGAATGGATAAATCAAATGTGGTATGTGTGTTTTTGCGTGTGTGTGTGTGTGTGTGTGTGTGTGTGGGATATTACTCAGCCTTAAAGAAGAATGAAATTATGGCATTTGCCAGTACATGGCTGGAGCTGGATAATATCATGCTAAATGAAATAAGCCAATCCCCCGCAAACCAAAGGCTGAATATTTTCTCTGATATGTGGAGGCTAATTCACAGTAATGGGGATGGCTAGGGAAGAATAGAGTTACTTTAGATTAGACAGAAGGAAATGAAGTGAGGAGAGGGTATGGGAGTAGGAAGGCTAGTAGAATAAATCAGACATCATTACCCCATATACATATATAACTATACAACCAGTGGTATTCTACATCATGTACATCCAGAAGAATGAGAAATTATACCCCATCTATGTATGATGTATCAAAGTGCATTCTACTGTCATGTATAACTAATCAGAACAAACAAAGAATAAGCCTGAATACCATTTTCTAATTTTATAATACCTCTAACACATTAGAGGTGCAAGAGAACAAACTAAAAGGTGAAAAAGAAACACAAAATATATGTCTTCACTTTTAGATATGATTGTTTACATTTGCAATCCCCAAAGCATGGAAGAACAAGCTATGAGAACCACTAGGGGGGTTAGCATTGTCCAGATCAAAATGTCAGCAGAAAAGTCAATGGCTTTCCTAAACTCAAACCATCAGTGTTTAGAAAGCATAAGAGGAAAAAAGATCTCACTCACAAAAGCAACAAGACTATAAATCAACCATGGAGTGGGGGAAGCCTCCTGAGAATGGACAGTCTAAATGAAAAAAAAAATTATAAAATTTTATGAAGCAAATAAAAAACCTGAACAAATAGGAATAGGCCATGTTATTGACTGGAAAACCATATGATAGGAATGCCAACTTTTCCCACATCAAACTATTAATTCAGTGCAACATCATTCAAAATATCAATATAAGGTATTATTGAACACAATAAACTTATTCTATGATTAACCTGGAATTATGAATCTGCTTGAGTGACCATGAACATTTTGAACTAGAAGATTAATGAGTGCTGACTTGTTATCAAAACAACATTTTGCTATAAAATGCTACATCATAGAAGAAGAGATTAAAAAAAAACAATAGAACTGAACAGAGTTGTATAAAATTTTGTATTTGACACTGTAGCATTTAAAGCATTGGAGAAAGGATATATCATCTGATAAATGGATGGGACAATTATCCATTTTGGGACCAAGGAGGATTTAGATTTCCCATTTGAGCTGTTGCTTTTGGTTTACTCCTCAAGATATCACCCTCTACACCTTGGTCTTTGCCTGAGTGGATACTCTCTATGGACTGTGTCACTGTGCTCCATGGTCCTCAGGGTTGGGGCCAGGCCAAAGGGGAGAGCCCACAGGGAAGCAGAGAAAGTGCGTGGGACCTCACTGTGGTTGCCTCAGGCTGGCTGCTTCCCTAAACCAAAGGTCTTGGCTCATGGCTCATATAAGGGAGCGGGCTTCACCCTGTCCTCTCCATCCCCTTCCCATGCCTCTTTAGGCCTGGGTGGTATGGGCCTCCATCATTATTATTTTGTCCACACCAGTATAAATAGAGTCTTTCTTCAGTTTTCCTTTGGCACCTCATTTGGAATATGCCATTTCCCATTGTGGCATATATCAATCATTTATAAAATTAAATTCCAGGAAGATTAAAGACACAAATTTATTTTTAAAATCTATACAAATATTTTAAATATGGAAATATATGACCTTAAGTGTAGAATCTTTTTTGTTGTTGTTGTTACTGGGGATTGAACTCAGGGGTATTTGACCACTGAGCCACATCTCCAGCCCTATTTTGTGTTTTATGTATAGACAGAGTCTCACTGAGTTGCTTAACACCTTGCCATTGCTGAGGCTGGCTTTGAACTCGCCATTCTCCTGTCTCAGCCTCACAAAGTGCTGGGATTACATGCATATGCCACTGCACCTGGCTCAATTTTGACCAAGATAAAAAAAAAAAAATCCATAGGGGAAAACATGGATACGATTGGTCAAGTCAAAACTTAAGTTTTTGGATGATTAGACACTCATGAGCAAAGTTAAAAGGAAGGTGGAGAAAAATATTTGAAATTTACAGTAAAGTATTATTATCTGAACTATATAGATCAATTTTAAATGCAAATGTTTTAAATAAAATGATATATTATAAACAACATATTTATGTATAAAATGTATATATGACATTTTATATATAAGTTAAATATATAAATTTAAATATATATAATTTAAATATATAAAAATAGTTTCATAACTGGTTTTTAAATTTTATATTTTTATAATATATATTAAACATATAAGATTAATTTTGAAAAGACACATTATTAGGAAAATGGACAAGAATATGAATGGGTCATTCATAGAAGGAGTACTACAAAATCATATGAAAAAATTCCTAATATACAAGTAATACAGAAAATGTAAATTAACATAAGATAACCATTTTGGCAGCATCTTAAATATTGATAATGTTGAGGGCTATTGAGTCAGTAAGGAACAAGGTCTCTCTTGTTTCACAAAGAGAGAATTTAGGTTGGCAAGCCTTTTGGAAGAAAATCTGGTAGTGTCTACTGAAATGATAAATGTTCATCCTTTAGGATGCATTTTTGGCATCCACTGTGGACAAAAGCTTGTATATTTTTCCAACAAGGCAGCTCCAGGATGTCCACCGTAACTTTATTTGTGATAATAAAAAACTGAAAACAATCTATTTATGAACTATGTAATAATTAACACATTTGTACCATAAGATATATGTAATTGTTTTTTAAAAACCAAGTAGATGTATATGAACTGATCTGATGTATATGAACGCATCTCTCAATGAGTTTTATTTAGTGAAAAAACATTCAAGTTCAGAATATTTATGTGCAGTGCAATACCATGTGTGAAAATTTAAATTCCCACAAAAATGAAACTGTACTTTTATGTTGACCTTTATGAATATAAATGCATAAAAAGTTTAGAGCATACACACTAAATTGGCATTTATTTCTGTCTTTGTTTAGAAAACTGTGATTTATTGGGGGAGATGTCAGGAACTCTTTACTTTTCCTGTATTCTATATTTTCCAGTATTTCACTCCTTTTTGTATTGCTTGAAATATTACAAAATAAATGTATTTCTATCCTATCTATACAATTATTATTTCTTTAATGAAGAGTTGGAGCTTATATATAATTCCTTCAGAAAAAAATAAAACAAAAGAAGAACAAGGAATTTAGAATTCAATGGATGTGTGACTTTAAGAAGCTGCCTAATTGCCTGGCGCCCATCTCTTCTTTGTAAAATGGGGATATTTTGCTGTGAAGACCAGACTAGTAAAAGCTTGCTAGATGTGCAGCTGAGTTCCTGGCACATAGAAAGTATTGGCTGTTTTCTTCTCTCTCTCCCATTTGACCTGTGAGAACTCCAGGGCCAAGAACTCATCTTGGTGGCCTGGACATCCTCGATGCCTGGGCAAATAGAAGCTCAGTCACATCTGTCAAACGAGTGAATGAACAAGACACATATGTTAACTGTTAATGGATCAACATATGTTCACATATGTTGGCTGCTAGTGGGTAAACAAGACGTTCCTTTCTGTATTCCACCAAGAAGATCAAATACTTCTGGTTTGTGAGAACAATAAATCAAAGAAAACCAAAGCCATGAGCCAGAAGGATATGGGCTTTTAGTATTAGATGACTCATTGCATAGACCTGACATTTTCAAACTCTTCTTCAGAGCCCTGGGTAGAGTGATCAGTCTACCATGGGATTGGGTTTGAGTACTGGAGAGCCAAGCTGGAAATCCAGTTCCAGGCTGAGAAACAAAATATACTTCATATAACAAGGACAACAGAATTCTAGCCCTAGTATCTACATCAGTTGGTCCACAACATAAGAATTGATCAATGGCTGCCAACTTCTCTATTTTTGCCTTCATCACTTAGCCCAGTTTCACCTGAGGACCAACCAGAGAAAGCCAAATATACCCTCCTCACTAATCACATAAGATGCTCTTCTTCTAGTTAGCCTGCTCCACCTCCCCACGCCACTGACCTCCCATAAGAGCAAGCGGAAGCCTTCCCTTTGTTCCCACTACATGGCTTCCCCACTCCTCTGCCTTCCTTTGAGTATCTGCCAAATGCCAGTTATGGTGGCTGACTTCCTGGCTATACAGTCTAGCAAGCTTTGAACCAGCCTCTATACTCATTTCAGTGGTTTTTGTTCATCTCCACAGTGGCTTCTCCCACATTTCAACTAGATACATGTCAATAATGTAGTTTATAGATAAGATTTATTTAAAAGAAATGCTATTGCTAATTTTTAAAAAATTGATGGTTAATGCCAAGAAACAAACTTTACAAGGAATCTGAGGAAGGATGCTCAACTTGCATTGAACTAAGAAACAGATAATGGTCCAGATGGGTGGCAGTAAAGGGAGACCAGACAAGACAGGCCTGAGTCTGGGTTATGGTGAGATGTTTCCAGACACCTCTGTGGGTTTTTTTCTACAAGCCAGGCACAGTTGAAGACTAGGAACTGCAGGGACTGGACTGACTGGGAAGGAGACTTTCTTATCAGCATCTCTTCAGGGGTGGGCTCGATTAACCACAGTGGGAAGTCTGTTGAAATATCCACATTAAGCAAATGAACCAAATATGTAAATAAGATCTTAGGGGATTTAAAGAAGTGGAAGATGGCTGGGAATCTCCCAGCCCCCACCTCCATGAACAAAAATGACTTCTTGGATGCTTGGATTGGAACCCTGCCATCTACTCATGAATATTTGCCTGTTTGAAACCCTAAATTAACATCATTCCATATAGGCCTTTAAATCTATTTAAAATAGATTATGGCTGTTTCCCAATCTAGCGAATGCTAAGCAGTCAAAACACACACACACACACACACACAAGAACTTCATGGTCAAATAACTTTTACTATGCTAATATGTGTTATGAATGTGCAAGAAGGAAATCCAGTAATCAGCATTTGATAAAAACTTATTGGACCACAGAAAGTGTTTTCCTCTCCGTTTATATCTTCTAGAGTATCCTTTTGTGGCACAAAATTTTGGAGACACTGGTCTGAGACAATGCTACCTTTCAGAGTAAAGTGATTTAGGCTGGTCAATACCTCTTATCACCTACTATAACTCACCAAGAGGAAGATCAGAGGGCCAGAGGGAAGCAGCAATAGAGGGCAATTTTGATGGACAAGGAAGAAGACAAGACTTAAAGTGGAGTTTGGGGCTAAGGGAGATTACCTTTGGGTCTCAGGTCAATTGAAGCACAGTTTAAGGATTCTAGTTGTTAGGATTTCTAAGAAAAGAAAAAATGCTAGATTGAGAAGTAAATGATTATCTTCACCTGGTTGGTAATTTTTCCTAACCAACCCTAGTAGCATTACCTCTAACAAGATAGAGAATGGCCAGGAGAATCATCCTATTGGATGAAATAGAATGAAAACAGATTCAGGCAAATGAATCTTTATGTATCACGTCACCAGTGATAGCCTAGGCTGCCATTTTGGAATGGAGATAAGAGAAGGCAGAGAGATGATGTAGCTTGCCTGATGCCCTAGTAAAGCCATGTCTCTTCCTGCAAACACATCAGTAAGCCTGGAGAAAGGGAAGGAGTGTGGAGTACTGTAAGGAGTCTGAGTTTACTTACTTTAGAATCACACAGCCTGTTCCTGCTGGTGGTGCTACCCAAAACACTTGGATTCGTGTCCTCCTCCGTGGGGTGCTTTCAGTTACTGCAACTGGGCAGTTACTCATAAATTGGGTTTCTTCTTCATCTATGATCTACAGAAAACCAATGGAAAATAAACACATTAAAACAGTGTCACTTAGACTGGGCTCCTAAGTTTCCATATTGACACTTCTATTATTTATTTATTTACATATTTATTTAATTTGGGGGAGGGTACCAGGGATTGAACTCAGGGGCACTTGACCACTGAGACACATCCCCAGCCCTATTTTGTATTTTATTTAGAGACAGGGACTCATTGAGTTACTTAGAGCCTTGCTTTTGCTGAGGCTGGCTTTGAACTCATGATCCTCCTGCCTCAGCCTCCTGAGCCACTGGATTATAGGTGTATGCCACCATGCCTAGCCCATAATTTATTTTTAAATCTGTCATTTCATGTTACTCCACCACCAGAATAGTGCCTAGCAGAGAGTCCCAGTCAACCCTTACTGAATTAACACCAGGCCAAGGGCAGGGTACATCTAAACTCTCAGGGACCAGATTTTGTGAAAGCATTTTGAGGAATCGACCACTAGGTAATGATCTTGCTCATTTCACTAGAGAAACTGTCCTACTCAGGGAAAGAGCAGGAAGGAATAATCCAAAGAAAACACGATATAATTGGTCTTTGTTATTCAGCTATAATTTTATCCCTTAAAATATTAAAAGAAAAATGCCTTTTTGGAAGAAGTCTAGCAAAATACATAGTCCCCCAGTTCAAAGTGCTTATTACTTGTGTAGTTGCTACTACATTTACTAATTGTCCCTCTCCCAAATTTATCATCATGATTTCCTAGGATACTACAAATAAGACCATAGCCTTTCCTGTTCCTTCAGGCTGTTCCAGCATTTCTGTTTGCTTACTGCTGGGTCTCCCTGGTACTTGCCTAACCCTCTAATATATAATGGTATAGTATATATTGATCTTGGGGGAAGCCGGTTACATCTGATTGGTTTCAAGTACCAATTTCAATTGGTTGGTTGTAGCCATGTCATAAATATTATTAATAATATTAATAGATATCATTTATTGTGTGTTTAGCATGCATTGGGCACTAAGTTAAATGCTTCATCTGAATTATTCATTTAATTTTAAAATATGATCTTAAAAGATTATTATACCCATATTGTATTTATTCTACTTTAAAACTTTTTCTTTTCTTTTTAAGACAGTCAGCAATAGAATTAAGTCACTTGAACTCCTTAATTCATCATACAATTTCATCCCTGGACCAAGAAAGGCAATCTTCCATTATAGTCTTTATGCTAATTCCATTTCCCTCCTCTATTTAGTACTTACTCCTAAGTATGGAATATAATGTCCTTCTGAGTGTGTCTGTGTGCATGTTTACATACACTTGAAATTATAGAGTTCTTTGTTTTAATGTTTCTTCCAATCAGCTTTGTGTGTTTGAGCTGTGTCCGTGTTACTATCTGTGAATATAACTCATTGTTTCTGACTGTTGCCTAGTGTCTCATACTATGCATACTAACGTTTTGCCCATTCATTCTCCCAGTGAGGGCCACTTCTCTGACTTCTAGCTCTTTGCTTCCACAAACATTGCTGCAATGGAAAATCTCATGCTGTTGTACTTGTGATTCTGGTTTCTCAACAATATAAACCATGAGACAGGATCTCTGGGTTGTTGAGTTACAGACATAATCATATTAATTTCACCAGGTACTAACAGATTGTTCTGCAAATTGGCTATTCCTCACTTTGATTTCATCAAATATGCACTAGTGTTCCCAGTTTCCCCATATTCTCATCAGTACTTGTTATTACTGGACTTTCTAATGGTTTCTGGTCTGACAGTTATAAAGTAATAACTTCTTGTTGTAATTCAATACTTGAAAATTTGAGCATCTTTTCATAAATGTATCAAGTTTTCCCTTCTGTGAATTACCTACTCAGAATCTTTTGTCAGTACGTTTTCCTATCCCTTTCTTGCTGAGTTTTAGCATTTTCTAGATGTGAATACCTCATCACTTATAAATATCTTCTCCTATCTATCACCCTGAGGTTTACTATTAGAATACATCATTTATCAGAAATAACTTTCACCTAGTCAAATTCATCAATTTCTCCCATGGCTTTCCCTTTTGTGACCTGGCTTAAAATAAAACAAAACAAACAAACAAACAAAACCTCCTGAGATCACGTAAGTATTCTCCAATATTTTCTTCCATTAGGTTTATAATTTTACCTTTGCATATAGGTCTTCAATCCATTTGGAGTCTATTTTTTTAATATGATGGAATAGGGATCCAACTCCATTTGTCCATATTATGACTTTTTAAAAAAATAATAAATTTATTTTTTAGAGCAGTTTTAGTTTCACAAAAAAAAACTGAGCTGAGTACAGTGAGACTCCTTGTACCCCTGTCTCTGCATATGCAGTCTTTCCTACTATCAACAACCTACAACAGTAGTACATTTCTTACGTTGGCACATCAGTATAACCCAAAGCCCATAGTCCACATTAGGGTTCACTCTTAGGATTGCATATTCTATGGGTTTTGACAAATGGACAATGACCACATCTCCCCATTGCTGTATCATGTAGAATAGTTTAATTGCCCTAAAAATTTTCTGTGCTCTCTCTATTCATCCCTCTCTCCCACCAACTCGTGGCAACCAGTCATTTTTTATTATCCTCACAGTTTTGCCTTTTCCAGAATGTCGTATAGTGGGAATCATACAGTATGAAGCTTTTGCCAAAAGACTGGCTTTTTTTTTTACCTAGTCATATACATTTAAGTTTCCTCTACATGTTTTCATGAATTAATAGCTCATTTCTTTTCAGCACTAAATAATATCTCATCGTCTGAATGTACCACAGTTTATCAACCTACCTATTAAAAGACATCTTGGTTGCTTCCAAGTTTTGGCAAATATGAATAAAGCTGCTACAAATATCAGTGTGCAGGTTTTTATATGGTCATAAATTTTAATTCACTTGGGTAAATACCAAGGAGCACAAGTGCTGGATCATATGGTAAGAATGGTTAGATTTGCAGAAACTGCCAAACTGTTCCCCAAAGTGGCTGTAGTATTTTGCATTTCCACCAGCAGTGAATGGGGGTTCCTGTTGTTCATATCCTCATCAGCATTTTGTGTTGTCAGTGTTTTGGCTTTTGGCCACTATAATAGGTGTATAGTGGTATCTTACTGTTTTAATTTGCAATTCCCTAATGACAAATGAAGTTGAATACCTGTCCATATGCTTATGTGCCATCTGTATATCTTCCTTGGCAAGGTGTTCAGGTCTTTTGCACATTTTAAATTGGGTTGTTGATTTTCTTATTGAATTTTAAGAGTTCTTTGTATATTTTATATACCAGTTCTTTATCAAATCTGTCTCTTGCAAATATTTTCTTCCAGTCTTTGGCTTGTCTTCTCATTCTCTTGACAGAGCCTTTCACAGAGCACAAGTTGTATACGTTTTTTTTAATTGTAATGAAGGCCAACTTATCAATTATTTATTTCAGGATTGTGCCTTTGGTGTTCTATCTAAAACATCATCACCATGCCCAGTGTTATCTAGGTTTTTTTCTATGTCATCTTTTAGGAGTTTTATGTTTTGCATTTTACATTTGGGTCTGTGATCCATTTTGAATCTTTTGTGAAGGGTGTAAATTCTGTGGTGAGATTTTTATTTTTATTTTTTTGCATGTGGATATCCATTTGTTCCAGTATCATTTATTTTAAAAGATAATTTTTACTTCATTATATTGCTTTTGTTCCTTTGTCAAAGTTCAATTGAATATGTTTATGTGGGTCTATTTTTAAGTTATTCTATTCCCTTGTTTTATTTGATTGTTCTTTCCCCAATATTGTACTATCTTAATAACTGTGTTTATAAGTCTTGAAGTCAGGTAGTGTCATCTTTTTATTTTGTTCTTCAATATTAAATTGTGTATTCTGGGCCTTTTGCCTCTCCAAAAAAGCTTTAGAATAAGCCTATAGCTAGCTATCCATAAAATAATTTGCTCATATTTTGATAGAGATTACATTCAATTAAGATCAAGGTGGAAAAAAACCTGTCATCTTGACAATGTTGAGCCTTTTAATCCAGTAGCATGAAATACTTCTCTATTTTATTATTATTTTTTGATATCACTCATTAGTTTTGTGGTTTTCCTTATATATATCTTTTAACATTTTTCTGAGATTTCTACCTAAGTGTTTCATTTTGGGGTATGCAAATATAAATAGTAATGTACTTTTAATCTCAAATTCTGTGTTTGCTGGTAGATAGAAGAGTGATTGACTTTAGTATATTAATCTTACAATAGTTTTTATTTTATCTTCACTTATTCATTCTTTGATGCTCTTCTTTCCTTCATGTCTATTTGACTTTCTGATCTACATAATTTTCCTCATCTCTGAATAACTTCTTTTACTGTTTCTTGCAAGGCAGATCTACTGGCAACAAATTCCTTCAATTTTTATTTGTATGAGAGAGTCTTTATTTCTCTTCACTTTTGGAGAATAATTTTGTAGGGTACGGAATTCCAGGTTGATGGGTTTTTTCTCTCAACACTTTATGTTTTTTTTTCTCTCAACACTTTAAATATTTCACTTCACTCTTCTTTCTTGCATGGTTTCTAAGAAGTTGGGTGTTTCTTATATTTGTGTCTCCATAGGTAAGGTATAATATTCCTCGAGCTTCAGAATAGTAGAGGATTTATTTAACTTAGGTTCTACTTGGAAGGTTAAAAATGAATTTACATGGTTTTAATGATTTTGTTTTTTCTGTTTTTTGTTTTGTTTTGTTTTTAGCCTTTTATCTCGCTAGGCCAAACCTCTAAAACTCAAATGATCACTTTGATAAATTTTTATAATGGAAAAAATATTCCTCTAACTTCTTTCAAGGCTTTTTTTCTTTATCTTTGATTTAACAAAGTTTAAATATTATATATTTAGGTAAAGTTTTTTGGGAAGGAATTTACCTTGCTTGGGGTTTTCTGAGCTTCCTTGGACCTGTGACTTGGTGTCTAACTTTAATTTGGGAAAATTGTAAGTCATTATTGCCTCAAGTATAGCTCTTTTCCTCCTGTTTTCCTGTTAGTTGCTGGAATGTCCCCCAAAAGCTATGTGTTAAATGCTTATTTCCCAATGTAGCAATGTCCAGTGTTGGGCCTTTGAGAAGTAATTGAATCATAAGGGCTCTGTCCTCATTAGTGGATTCAAAATTGGTAGCCTTCTTGGGAGGTGGTGGTTTGAAACTGCATGAGGTGGGACCTAGTCAAAGGAGTAGTTCTTTGGGTCCTGCCCATGGGGGCTGTATCTTGTCCCTGTCTCCTTCCTTTTTCTCTCTCTGAGTCCTGGCTGTAATGAAGTGAGCCACCTTCCTCTGCCCATGTGCCTCTGGCATAATGTTTCTTTGGGCCTTGCCACAGGTTCAAAACAATGGAGCTGCCAGGCCATGGACTGAAACCTCTGAAACCATGAGCTGAAATAAATCTTTCCTTCTTTATGTTGTTGCTCTCAGGTATATTGTTCCAGTGACCAAAAGCTGACTAACACATGAATATTTATATCTTTTGTACTTATCCCCATAGGTCTTAGATATTCTGTTCTGGTTGTTTCTCAGTCAGTCTCTCTCTCTCTCTCTCTCTCTCTCTCCTTTTCAGTTTTACAAGTTCCTAATGACATACCCTTAAGCTCAGAGGGTCTTTCCTCAGGCATGTTAGTCTACTAACAAGCCCATCAAGGGCATTCTTCATTACTGTTACAGTGTTTTTGATTACCAGCATTTCTTTTTTATTCTTTCTTCGAATCAAATTTCCATTGATTTTCCATCTCTCTGCTTACATTATCCATCTGTTCTTGCATGTTGTGTTCCTAGCATTTTAATTATAGTGCTTTAAATTTCCTAGTCTGATAATTCCGAAATTCCTGCCATATCTGATTTGTTCTGATACTTGTTCAGTCTCTTCAAATTGTGTTTTTCACCCTTTAATATGCCTTGTAATTTCTGTTGAAAGACAGATATGACATGCTGGGTACAAGGAACTACTATAAGTATACTGTTAGTCAGGTAGCGATGAGGTGTTGGGGGAAAGAAAATGGTTTATAATCCTAAGATTGGGTCTCAGTCTTTTGGTGATACCATGTCCCTGGACTATGAACTTCACCAGTGCTTCTCAGTTGTTTGTTTGTTTCCTCTCTTACATAGGAGAGGATGGCTGGAGAACCTAGAATTGTGTTTCCCTCCCCCTCTCAGGTAGGTTAGGCTTTGATAAAGCCCCAGTAGGCTAGGCTCTGGCTGAACAGTTTCTTCTGAGGTCAGGTCTCATTAAGAAGAATGGAACGGACACCTGTAATCCAATCTGCAGAGGAGGCTGAGGCAGGAGGATCATAAGTTTGAGGCCAGCCTTGGCTACTTAGTGAGATCCTGTCTTAAAATAATAAATAAAAAGGGCTGGGGTGTAGCTCAGTAGTAAAGCACCCCTAGGTTCAATCCCTACTACTGAAAAAAAGAAGAAAGAAAGGAAAGAAGAAAGGGAAGAAAAGAATACTTGGCTATTTCCAAATGATTCCTTTTCTTCTCCCCTTGCTGGAAACATGAGAGAATTTTTCTCCAACATCCATTGTGAAGGTTTGGTAAAGTTCCCTGAGGTAAAACTCATAACAATGTTAGGAATTCACCAGGACTGGGTTTATCTGAGGTTTTTAACTCTTAAAGTTGTTCACAGTGAGCCTCCAGCAATTCATCAGTTTCACTGCAGATTTTCCTACTCTAGCTTCCCATGGAGGTTTCTGCTCAGAGAAGTTGTGATTCTCTGTATCTGCCCATCTGTCTCTCCCATCTGCCCTGTGTCTTAGTTCTTTCAGGCTGCTATAACAAAACTCCATAGATGGGTAATTCATAAACAACAGGTATTCACTTCTCATACTTCTGGAGGGGGGACGTTCAGGATCAAAGCAACGGCAGTCCCAGTGTCTGTTCCTCCAAGATGGCACCTTCTTGCTGCATCCTCATGTGGTGAAGGGGCAAAGAAGCTCTTTCAGGTTATTTTATAAGGGCATTAATCCCATGCACGATGATGCCACCCTTATGATCTAGTCATCTCCCCAAGTCCACATTCTAATACTATCAATTTGCTGATTAGGATCTCAACATACGAATTTTCAGGGGACACAAACATTCAGATGACAGCATCCTGGGACCTCATTTATCTGAAGATCTAAAACCAGTTGTTGACTTTCCGGTTTGTTTAGCTTTTTCCTTGTTGTTGGATGAAGTGGTGACTGATGTTTCAGCTCCTTACATGCCCGACCAGAAACCCAAAGTCTGCACCATGAGCTCCTTTTAATACCATTAAAAGTCCATCCTTCTCCCACTTTTTTATGATGCCACCTCTTTCATATAAAGGCTAACCATGTAATTTATTAACCAACAAGGATAAAAAGGGATGTTATTTATAATTATTCTGGGACAAGAGACAAAATTGAGACTGTTCCAGGCAACTGGGGTGACCTAACATGTACCAAGTTCTCCCAAACTCATGTTGTTTCTGGACTTTCGAGTCTATTCTCCCCTCCCCACCTCAACATTGCATTATAATATATTTCAAGACCTAGAAAAGCAAGGATATGTTTCTTTTTCTTGTTCTTCTTTATCAACCCATGTCAGCTATCTGTGGACCTTCATTTATTTTGTAAGGGGTATAAATACTCTTACAAAATCCCTGACTTTTTGGCCATTTGATCATCCTAATGTGATAGAGTTCCACACGTAAATGAACTGCTCACTGTGCAGCTCAGGGCTGCGGACAGTGCTCCATGGTGAGGCCAGTGGGCTCCTGTATTGACTCCCGGCCTCAAGTCTGCCCTGCGATACTGCTGTGTGCATCTGTAAACCAAGTTGCTTCCCTACTCTCAACAGCGATGATTTCAAATCTCTCACCTCCTCAAACCTGCAACCTTCATCTCTTCTCTTTCACTCTTATTATGTTGCCTTCCTGCTTCCTTTACAGAAGAAAAACCCAAAGTTATCCATTGTGAAGTCCTTCATTTTCTCACCTGCATTTACCCTGCCCGCCTTCATTTCTGTCACCATAGAGGTACCTTTTTTCTCTTTCATTTCTGCTTTGGTCTCATCCTTTCTCCTAAAAATTATCCATTTTGTCTCCTTCAGGTTCAACCTCTGCCCCAACTGAGTCCTTCCCTCTTAACCCCTCCTCGTCCTGTAGTCACAGTCCTGCTTCTCTTCCCTCCGTCATAAAGTCCTTGCACAAGTTGGCCGAAGTTACTGCTTTCAGCTCACCTCCCATCGCTCCTCAACCCTAGAAATCCATGTGATTTGAGGCCACACCACACTACCAAACACCTCCAGCGAGGGCTTCTGAACCGCATTGTTCAGTAGATTCCATGTGATCCTTCTTCTTAACATTTCTCCTCCCTTGGCTTCTGTGCTGCAGCAAATTCTTGGTGTCCCTTCCCTATGCCCCCACCAGTCTTCCCTATCCCCTCTCTTTCCACTTCCTTGGAAAACCAATCCCCCTCCACTGGTCGCTTCTCTGAGTACCAGGCATGTACATCCAGCCTTCTATCTTTCAGTCGTATTTCCTCTTGGGTACGTCAGAATCACTTCACATCCACCTTGCTAGGAACTAACTTAACCATGTTCCTTCTCACCTGGTCCTAGTCCAATTGTGTGAGTCAGAAATGTGGGATTCCATTCGTGGCTCTTCCCTTACCTACATGTTCCATATCCAAATGGGATCCATTTTATCTTCCAAATAGTTCTTGAACATCTAGGGCCACTCCTACAATTATGTGGAATAAGTTACACCATTTTTTTTTTTTGGTCTGCATTAATATAAACCTCTTAACTAGTCTTTATATACCTTCTTCTGCTTTTTTCCAATTTGTTTTCTATACTTTAGACCAAAGTAAACCTTTATTTATTTTTTATAGTGCTGGGGATCAGATCCAGGGCCTTGTACATCTAGGCAAGTGCTCTACCTCTGGGTTACATAGCTTGCCCAAACTAATCTTTTAAAAACACAAATTATAATAACTCCTGCCTTATAAAAGTTCAGGAGCTCTTCTTTGCTTCCAGAATTAAGAAATTCCTGACAGTTTAGCTCCTGCCTTCCTACCTCTACAGCTTCACGTTGTGCCTTGCTTTCTGTACTTGGCGATACTTGAGTGTGTTCTCTTGCCAAAGCCTGGCCAATTCCTGTTTCCTCTGTCTTTAAAAAAAAGTCATTGTTTCCTCAGCACTTATCATGATGCCTAGTGTGTATGGTTGGGGGGCCACTGAAGAATGAGTTGAAGAGTTGTCCCTCCGTATCCTTGGGGAATTGGTTGCAGGAAAAGATAAAATGACATAGTTACACATAACCTATGCATGTCCTTACATGTCCTTCCCATACTTTAAAGCATCTCTAGATTACTTACAACTCCTGACACAATCTAAAAGCTCGGTAAAGAGTCTATACACTATATCATTTAAGAACTAACGACAAGAAAAAAAGTCTATACATGTTCATTACGGGTGCAGCTTTTTTTCCAAATATTTTTGGTTCTCAGTTGAATCCACAGATGTTAGAACCTGTGGATGTGGAGGGCCAATTGTCCTTGCCTCTTCCCCTTGGTTGTGAGGTAGGTGGCTCTGTGTCCCGGCAGCACTAGGTGCGTTAGCTCCTTTAACTGCAACTCCCTAGACTTCCTTCTGACTTTGGACTTTGTTCCTAGATGGCTATTAATGGCTTTATAAGAATAGCTAATATTTTGGAACATTTCCTATTGGTGAAAGAATTTACATATATTATTTCCATTTTCCCCATACACTGAAAAATATGCATGATTAAGCCTATTCTTGAGGAAGCTACTTACTGTGAAGCAGATGGTTAAATAGCCTGTCCAAAGTCCCACAGTGGCAGGGCCAGGGTTTGAGCTGAGCCTTCCTTGGTCTTTCCCTTGTCCTACAGCTTTCCTCATCACACTCTCTTCCTTGCCTTAGCTAAGATGTTTCTCTCTACTCAAGCCCAGTCCTGTGGAACCACAAATACTGGCCCAGCCCACAGCCACTGAACACCCCCCTCCAACATGCACACAAGTGCTTGGTGAAGGTAAGTTGCGCTCTTGCTTCTTATTTTCTGAAAGGGTATTTCAGATTCCCTTCTGCAGTTTTATTGGTGTGAGGGTGGATTTCCAAACAATATGATTTTCCTGGGCTTTCACAGATGATCTCCAGTGAGAATCTCCTTTATTGGTGGTCACTGAGAACTTCTGCAGGTATCTTTCACCCTACATCTTCAAAATCCTTGGGATGTTCTGATGACTACACAGGGAAAGCCAAAAGGAGCAAATATTTAATTAACACCTCCTGTGTGCTAGGGATTTAACATGGTCCCATCATTGAATTCTTGGTAGGACAGATGAGGAAATGAAGCTCAGGGATCTTGTCTGCATTCTGAACTCCAGAATTTGTCTAAAGCCAAAGCCTGTGCTCTTTCCAGTTGAACTCAGATGAAGATCTCAGGTGGGGAGAAGACTCAGACCCTTGGCCAGAGCTCACACAAAGAGGAATGTTTTCCAAGCCACAGAATCCACCTCAGGTAAATATGGCTGTTTACCCACAACCTCAGTTGCCAGATGGTAATTAAGCATTGAACAGAAGGGGTTGTTTCCTCGGATTCAGAGAATGCTCCCAACATTGTTTACTTCTTAGAAAATATCAGCTTCTTTGAAAAAAAGCTCTGGACCTATCAGAACTGGCTCTTGTACCTTTCCCAGTCCCGGCTGTCCCCACATTTGTCACCATCCAGAGTAGACCAGAGAATCCTGCTGGGTTAGCCACCAACTAAATGTGAGTCAGTCATGTCAGTCTGGACTCTCTTCTCTCAGATGAGAAAGTTAAAACCCACTACAAGGGACAGTTGTGTCTGGTAATGGCATTATGAGTGATTTTTCTTTTCTTTGTATACTTTTTGTATTTTCTAAATTTCCGACAATGATGATGGATTAATTTAGATGAAGAATTTTGTAAAGGACTTCATGGTAACTTTCCAAGGCGTACATTTTCATTTTATGTATAGGTTAAAATAAGCCTTCTCAGATTAAGTTTAAGTTTAAAGTCATTTGGGAAGAGTTTGCCAGTAAGGCAGCTGCTTGACTCCCTGCAAGAGAGGGAGAGATTGTAATTCATGACCAGTCCCATCCAGTCAGGCAAGACAGCCAGGTGAGGCACATCTGGATATCCACCAATGTTTGCAAAGGTGGACAAAGTTTGATTTCCAGGATACTTATCAACCCACAGTTAAAGCAATGGCTTGGGTATCTGATCATGAATAGTCCTTCTCAGATATTAGAGACATTCTAAGCTACTTTGCCAGCATGATTTTCAAGATTTCTAAAAGTTTTCATTGATCATAATCTTAGTCCTGAATCACAAGCCACACCCATTCTGAAATCTACTGCACGTCCTGCCTTTACCCTTAGGGTGTCTATTCTTCACCCTCACTCTTTTGGCCTCACTCTTCAGACTCAAATATACAAGACTTCTTTCCTAATCTAATCTTAGCTGCCCTCATCAATTCTGATCTGGATTCTTTCTCCTGCTGTGTTATCTCATCTTTTCTGGTCCACCTGACTCACCCTCAAGAGATAAAATTAGAAGCCTTCTGATAAATTTTTACTCATGATAGTGGCATGTCTGGATGAATATTATCAGAAGTCCGTATAAGTGGCATCTGGGACATTTGTCTTCAGGAAGAAGAGTCCCAGACATAAAGATCAGGTGTAGTGGTCGGGTCAGAACTCCACTTCCCACATTAGAACCAAGGGGAAGTCAGATGATTGCAACAGGAACTTGGAAGAATATCCACAGCAGGAACTGGCCCCCTGAACATGGGCTTGTAGCAGAGTTGGCAGGAAAGGTTAGGTTTGGAAACTTGGGCCTTGAGATCAAAAAGGGGCTTCTTGCTATGGGGATGTGAGTTGTTTGAGAGAACAACTGTGGAGCCCCATGTCAGTGCTGGGGCACAACCACAACCAAGGATGCCTATTGGGAATAGTGATGTGATAATCTCCCAGTGGAGAGATGGCTGCTTAAGACCCACACTGTCCTCAAGTCTGGGTAACGCATAGTCTGAAGGACAGGGCATCAGTATTTCTAAATACTGATGAAGTGCTGAGTCAGGGAGTCTGACAGAGACAGGGGTGGGAAACAAGGAAAGATGTGATATGGCATCATCTCAAAAGCATCTCTTTTCTAGAGGTGTTGTGAATAGTGTTATGGAGTAAAAAACCACAGGAATACTTGAGTCAAGGAGATTTGGAGTAAATCATGCCTCTCATTTTCTACTCTGGTGACTTGGGCTAAACCACTGGACCACTCTGAGTCTGTTTTCCCATTTGCAAAATGAGGATAATAATACTCATCTTTCCTGGTTGACAGAAGAAGTAGATGATATAGCATTTAGAAAGCATCCGGGCCTGTAACTGCACATTGTAGGTCCCTTTCTATGGTAAGCACTCTTCTTCCTAACCAATCATGATCCACACCCTCAGGGGAAGCATTCTCTCAACACCTAAAGCTAATTAACCCAGGAGGAAGATACCTAAAGGGGAAGCAGGAAAAGCTCCTTATTACTACTACACAAGAGGTGTTTGTCCATTGTAAGAAAATCAACAGAGTGAAAAATGTGAAACAAACATTCATAATTCTACCTGCCCAAGGTAGTTATTAACATTTCTGTATCTTTTCAGACTATATCTACAAACATACACATATGCAACTCTAGAAAATAGGATTATACTACACTTCCTAGCTTGTAACCTGCCTTTTCATTTCACAACACGTCAATAAACTTTTTATGGCTATATAATAGCCCACTTTATGGATAGTGCTCATTTTACCTAACAAATGTTAAGAGTGTTGAACATTTTATTGTTTACAATTTGGGGCTATTATGATCATCTCTTCTAGCTAAATTTGACATCTTTAATTTTTTTTGAAGTGATATTAATGCAGGTTATTATTGCTGAGTCTTCCCACAAAGGGGTTTCTAAATACTTCAGTAAAATCAGAGGGAATCCAAAGAAAATAATCCCAGCCACTAAATCACCTCTTCCTAGTTTCTCATGTGTTTTTTTTAAGTCAGGGAAGGAAAGACAGCTACATCTGTCTTTTATGAAAGAGCTTTCAATACAGATTTTTTTTTAAATATTTTTTTTAGTTGTTGATGGACACAATGTCTTTATTTTATTACCTTGTATGTGGTGCTGAGGATCGAACTCAGGGCCTCACGCATGCGAGGCAAGCGCTCTACCACTGAGCTACAACCCCAGCCCTTCAATACAGATTTTTAAAAATTAAATAGTTTGCCTTTATTGCTTTAAAAATCAAGTTTACTATAGAAAAGTTTACAAAGACAGAAAAAAATCCCCCACTGTTTCATAATTTCAGCTTTTTTCTTCTAGCCTTTTCTTCATTTATACTTTGAAACTTGTAAGTAATTGTGTTCATTTTGTGTGTATGTTGGGACCTTTGGCATTTCTCCAGGTTGTTCTAAATTCCCCAGAAACATCATTTGAAATCTACTCTGGCCACATCACTCTGTAGCTTTTGTCAGTGGTCCCTCTTCTAAGAGGTAAATATTCAGGCCCAGTCCTGGCCTCTTTCCGAGTCCCCATGTCCCCTCAACGAAGTCACCAGCATTCCTTCAGTTGCTAGCATCTCTTCCAACAGATGCTTTATTTGTCTTTTTTACCTTCCCTCCTTTATTTTATCTTTCCCAGGGCTTTCCCCTCTGCTCTCCAGACCTGAGAAGCAGGTGGGGACCTGAGAAGGAGGTGATGTGGCCATGAGCACTGTCAGTGCTTCGGCATCTCAGCCTAGGCACGGTGGCTTCCAGTCCAAGGAAGTTTAGTCCCCAAAGCCACTAGATTGCACTCCTCTCAAAGGCAGATCAAGTCTCCACGATGTGTGAGAGCAAGCCAGGCTTGGGAGGAGGGCTAGGCCAGGATGTGTGGGCGCCCTGGGCAGGCTAATGACCTGGCCTCCATTCTTTAAATATCTGCCCAACATTCATTTGGAGGACAGGTCTAGTGCTGTGTGGAAAGAAGCCAGGGAGACTGCCAGTTCAACACTCTTGATTGCCCCGAGCGGCTCACTCCTGGCCCTAAACCTGCACATCTCACCCAGCAACTATGATGGCTGAAGGCAGTTTAGATATCATCTCTTGTCAGTGAAGTGCTCCTGGGTATTTTATCCCTGCCAAGAGGCAATGGTGAAGGGTCTGGACAAGCCCAACAGCTACTTTGCTATTGGTGTGACCCTGGCAAGTTCCTCAACTTTTATGGACCAAGTCCCTCCTCTGTAAAATAGAGGCTGGTAATAACAATATATTCTTCAATGGGCTGGAAGTCTTTTAAATGAATTGATATGTAAAGGCATTAGAGAAGTTCCTGGCACAAAGCTATCACTGGGTGTATTATAATCACTATATTATTGATAATACTAAATACTATTATTATCATTCTCCTGTCATGCTTCCTCTCAACAATTCTGGTAAAGACCATTTTCTCTATCTCATTACATTTCCAGCAATATTTGAGTGCTCCTTACAGACTGATATTCAGGGCACCAGTCCAGCTGGCCCGCACCTAAATCCAGCTTGGCTCAGGAATCTCAAGTACAATGGACAGGCTCCAGTGTAACTGGGACACACTCATGTGTGTGGGGGGTGTGTGTGTGTGCACGCATGTGCATGCACCTGATCTCAAGTCAATGCCTGATAATTCTATCTACCGTGTAGCCCTGAATAAAAGGGAAAGTTTCATCTTCTATATGAGATTGGAAGATGCTAAGAAAAGTAGAGATGGACTTGGGGGAAGTGGTAAATTACCAAGGGTGGGTAGTCTTCACTAAGAGACAGCTCCTCTAGGAAAACCAAAGAGAAGGAAGAATTCTTCTAACCAGATGAAATATGCTGTGTGCTTTCCCAAGAGGCTGCATGGGGTGGTAAGAGAGATGTTTGAGTTTGTAGCCGGGAGGATCTGGATCTGATTTCTGTCTTAGTCTCTGAATGACCTTGAGAAAAGTTACTTACCTCTCTGTGGAAAATGGCTGCATCATGTTTATGAAAGAAGATGTTCCCTGTCCGGTGCCTTACAGGGTGCCTGGAGCTATTAGTTACTCCATGACTGTGACTTCTTTTGAGTTCTTAAAGTGATAATCAGAGAATGAGCCCTGACAGCACCCTCAGTGCATGGAGCCCAGTAGGACTTGATATGTATTGTGCTAGGAAGATTTTTCCTCTGGTGAAAGTCAGAGTTAGGGAGTCTCGGAACATACAATCATAGTAATAATGTCTCATATTTATTAAGTACATATTCCACAGTTTTCTTAATATTTATTTTGCATAATCATCTCAAAAATCCTGTGAAGTAAGAATGATCCCCATCTTACAGATTCAGAAGCTGAGACTAGCAAGTGGGGGCCTGGATTCACTTCCTGCAAGAACTAAAGGCTTATAATTTGAGGCCCTAACTCATTGACCCCTTGTCTTTCCCTCAGTGCTAGCAAATCACTCTGATAAATAGGTTTAAACAAATAGAACCATATAATTGGGAGATTTTATACTAGGTAGTCTAATGCCTAGGAAATAAATCAGCCTTTTAAGTTTTATATTGCTGTACAGTTGAAATGTTTAATAATTATTGCCAGAGAACGGTATAATGCAGTACTAAAAATGAGTAATTGAAAAGCCCATCAAGGCAGATGAGGCATCTTCTCACTGAATTGCTCTTGAACACTTTACATAATTATTGCATTCAGATTTATGATCAGCTCAGCAAAATGTATGTCTCTCTATCCTGCCCTGCCTGAGGAGGCCTTTGAATATCAAGCTAACACTTTCAGGGTTGGACTAATGAATGCTCTTCTACCTGAAGGAAGCTTACAAGGGTTGGACCTCCCTTAACAAAGGAAAAAATTAGGAGCAAAAAGTGAGTTTTCTGTGTCCCTGGGGTTTATATTCATTAACCAAGTTGGTTCATTAAAAGTCCAAAACAGTCCTGAGAGGAGACTCTGTTTCCATCTCACAGAAGAAAACTGAGGCCCAGAGAAAACACTGGAATTTGATCTGATTGTTGAAGCCCATAGTGAATTTATACCAGGCAGTTTGGCTTCAAACCAGTAGCCTTGCCACTATATAACGAGTCTCCAGAAAGACCCTGGGCATACAGTTTTGGAAAAAGACATCTCATGAGGTCAGATGCAAAAGAAAAGTGATCCTAGCCAGATTTTATTTGCAACTCTGGCTCCTTAAACCTCTGGGTTATTGAAGCGCCCCCCACCCCACCCCATCCTCCATTTCTTACAATGTCAGCACCTCTCTGCAGAGAAGGGATCCAGATCTGTCTCCTCAAGGGATGTAATTTCCCATGATCCAGCCTCTCAACTCGGCCCAGATGAGCCAGACCAGCCAAGGCTTCAGGCTTTATCAGAGGCACTAGCTTATCATCTTGCCTCTCCTGAAAGCCATTGAGTGGGAGTTCTTGGCAAATTCAGTTCACTGGCAAGTTGTGGACAGATGGTTGCCTGGGTGAGACGACAACCTTGGTTTCTGGTCTCACTCACATGTCAAAACAGCCACAAATGGAGTTGGGGGAGAGGGGGTACCTCACAGACAGGAAAAATAATATGATCCTTTTCTTTTTAAAACAATGTATTCAGAAGAGTATAAATATAAGACAGAGACTCTGCTTGTTCCCCCACTGTGGCATAAGACAGGTGACACTTCGAGCAGGCTGACTGATCTCTTTCCCCAGGCCAAGTCTTCTCCTTAACCCTGAGGCTTGGTTCTACTCTACTTAAGTCAGCAGCCATTGGCACAGGTCAAAACTGTTCCTGCTCTCAGTTCTCTCCCACTCTGGCCTTGAGACTGAGCTAAGTTTCTGCTGGGGGTCAGCTCAGAGGAGGCCCAAGTAGGTTGGTGGATGCCTTGGTTCTCCAGGACAGAAAAGCATCCGGGATTTCCCTCATTTTTAAGGGAAAATGGCAGACATGGTGCATGGATATATACTTCACTGAATATGCTCCATATCCATGAACTTCCCCACAACCTGGGGCATCATCAAACTTTGACCCAATTGTATTTCCACACTGACACACTCTTAAAGAAGTGAGTTAGGGGAGCTCTCACTGGTGGTTTATCGAACACTCAATGTACTCATCAGCCAGAGGTGCTGAGCACTTACTAAGCAAATCACATATCTGAAGAGAAAGCATTTGGTCTCTGTGCTCCTGAAGATGGTGGGCTGGAGGAAGATATTGATCAAATAAGGGAGAAAACTGCATTTCTGAAGCTGTAGTGAGGCCAGTGAGCAGAAGCTGTGGGCAGGGAGCCCATTCCTGCCTTGCTGAGGAGCAGGCGATGTGAGACGGTCGACAGGAGGGAGCTCTTTCAGATAATCATTAGAAGCTGGAAGATCAGCGGGTCCTGTCAGCACAGGGTGCTGCAGGACACAGTGTGTTGGAGGAAGGGAGTGGGGCCAGAGGAACCAAGGGACAGGAACAGGCGGAGGGACAATAGCTTGAGTGCTCCTCTTGCCATGGACTGTGGTCGGCTTTATGTTTGCTACTCCTTTAACCCCCAGGGAACCCCTCTGAGGGCCTCTGGTTCCCAGACATTGTCCCTCTTGTCCTTGCTGCTTTAGTCCTCCTCAGAGCCTTGCTTGACATACCACTTCCCCAAGGACCAGGGCCTGGGCTGGATGTGCTGCACTCTCTGCCCGCCCAGCCGCTCCCTGCCCTTGACCTTCTTCTCTCCAGAACATTTTTACCTCCCACTGTGAGAACAGCCAGGAGAGTTGAGAAATTACTACTGCCCAGCCTCGCCCCGGACCAGTTGAATCAGAAGGTCTGGGCAGAGCCAGGGAGCAGAGAGCTCCTTCAGGGCCCCAGGTGATTTTGGTGGACATTTAAGATGATGAGCATCTCAAGTCTAGTTCATCATATCTGAAAGCAGAGTTGGGTCAACCTGGCTTACCTTTGGGTTACCAGCACCTAGTACCATATACCTGGCATGTCGTCTATGTTAATATTTGTACAATGGATACATGAATTCATTAAAATGAAGGAAGTATAACTCTTCCCTTTAGAGAGAAGAGGAAACGAACTCATGGAAGCCGAATAGCCGCTCCATGGTTGACGGGATGCTGGAATCAGAGGGTCTGCTCCAGGAAGCAGGAGGCCTGCCTGTGTGATGTCAGTCTGTGTTTCCAGTGCAGGGACTGGATCTAACGCTGATGGGAGCTCCACACCTGTTTACTGATAGAGACTGCACCTAGTCTCTCTTACTTAACAAATTGATCTTTTCCCTCTGTATCTTCTTTTCTTTTTTAAAATTTTTTTGTTAGTTGTAGATGGACACAATGTCTTTATTTTATTGCTTTGTATGTGGTGCTGAGGATCGAACCCAGGGCCTCACGCATGCGAGGCGAGCGCTCTACCACTGAGCTACAATCCCAGCCCCTCCCTCTGTATCTTCTTAATAGCACTGCCTCCACCATTATCTGCGTGGCTTTGCCCAAGTCTCTCCTTACTAGATCTCAATTTCTGAAAACAAAGACATTGGATGAGATGGTTCCCAGAAAATCTCTTCTAGTTTTAAGCTCCTTTCAGTCTTTTCTCCATCCTGCTCTTCCTTCCTTCCCTGCTTCCTGCCTCTCTCTGTTTTCTCCCTTCTTTGGTGCGGGTTCCCAGGGCATGGTCTGTGGGCTGGCCCCCGTCTCCAAAAGCCCTCCTCCAAAGAGCAAATCCACAGCTGAGAAAATGTCATTCCCCAAATCTAATTCCAGGGGAAAGCATCACTTTGGTGATGTTGTAGCACATGTGCGCACACACACACATACACAGAAGGAACTTGCCTTTGTCAAATGTCTGCCACATACCGGGTGCACCACTTGTCTCACCTGGTTTAAGTTTCACCTCTGACTACCTGTGGGTCTACCTGCACAGTATTTTTCTCTGGCACCCTAGAGCACCCAAATTTGATAAACCATGCAGCATCCTTCTAACTTCTCTCTCTGCTTCCATATTAAACCGCTTTGTTCCAACCTTCCTGTAGAAGCCAGAATGCATGTTAAAAATAATAGATCAATCCAAACTTACAGAATGGACAAAGCCAGCTCAGCATTTCTTGTCTGATCTGCCAACTTCCCAGACATCACCTCCTGTCACTCTTTGTCTCATCCCCCAAGCTCCAGTCCTTTAGCCACGTGAAGCTCACTGTACCCAGGGCCTCAACAATCCCCTTTAGTTGTCCCCATCCTACTTGGTTCCACCCACAAACTTTAAGGAATTCGGAAATAAAAGAGAGAGGAACACATTTGGATACAGTTGAGGCTTCCAGGGCAGCTGGTTTCCAGGGCAACCAGCAAGAACCTGCTTCTAGCTTTGCTCCTCGCCTTTGTTTTTTTAAGGTGCAGGTGGATGGAGCAACTCAAGGCATTTTTTTTGATAAAGTTATATTTATGTGCAAACTATGAGTAAAGACCCAAATACCCAAACTCACTGCCTTCTCTTCCCTATTGAAAGATTTTAGTCATTCATAATTGAATTTTTAGAAGGTCAGGGAACAGATGAGACAAGAAAACTACAGTTTCTTGAGCTATATCTCAGATCTTTTAAACATGATTTTGTTGATTCAAAAGAACATTCCTCTGTAATAGGTATTATAATCCCCATATTACATAGGAGGAGACTGAGGTTCAGGGGAGCTGAGCAATGTCCTGAGGCACACACAGCTTTACTAATGGACAGATCCAGTATTCTACTCAGTGGTATCTGATCTCCAGCCTCAGGCTCTCTCTTTTGCCACAGTATCTTTCTTTACTATGCTTATCCTTCCTTCCTAGTGAGAAAGAACGAACCTCAGAATGCACAACAATGTAAAGTAAGTAGTGATTAAGTCATAAATGGGAGAAAAGGCTGATCTTCCATTTATTTGTGCTAATTGTAATCTTTTAGCAACAAGTTGTTCTTAAACATTCATTAAATTGAATCCCCTAACAGCCTCTATCTGGGGACTGGGTTGGCTGATATTCTGAATTCCTAAATGTACTTGAAAATAATCAAATGTCTCTTTTCCCAAAGCATCTATGGTGTAGATTAACCAATTCGGAATGACCCTCTGCTCAATTAGTGTTTTTCTGCCTTTTCCTTTTATTCTTGCAAACCTTAAGGTCAAACTTCAACAGTGTCACCTGCTGAGTGCCCCAGTGGGCTCTCTCTCTGGATGTGTGTTGCTAAGAGAACAATCCTACTTTTAACAATGGAAACAACCATCAATGCCTGCACAAAAGATTTAAGGACAATGGGAGATATGGATGAGTTAATTATGTTCCAAGTCCCTTTTTTCTTTACAAAAAAAAAAAAAAAGTTTTTGAGTGGTCAGCGAACTTTACAGATGCAAGCCTCTGAATTGTGCTTAAGAAAAATGGGTTTCTGAGGCTGGGTTTGTGGCTCAGTGGTAGTGTGCTTGTCTAGCATGCGTGAAGCACTGGGTTTGATTCTCAGCACCATATATAAATCAATGAATAAAATAAAGGTCCGTGCACATCTAAAAAATATTTTAAAAAAAGAAAGAAAAATGGGTTTCTTAGGGATCCAATGACTGTCCTCTCAAAATATCTTCATTTATATCAGAAATATCCCCACTGTTCCCTTCTTGGATAATAGAATCAACACTAGAGTAGGACAGAGTAGGAACTGGGAGACACAGGTCTGAGGGGTGTATCCTAAGCCCTGTTATAGCTTGGGGAACTCATTTGATCTTTTGAGGCCTTGGTTTTCTCATGTAAAAATGACCCAAATGACAGCAAAATCCCCTGCAGTTCTAAAATATAATTTTGTTTTCAGATTCAGCTTGTTTGGGAAGCACTAAACAGAGTCAGAGACTGGGCCCCCGGTGCATTGGGGCCTGTCTCCCTCTCTTCCTCTCATGCTGTCCACACCTCAGGAAATTGCAGCTGTTGCAATGACGACCCACATATGGCTCTGACCTCTGGGACTTTTTTCCACCTTATTCTTAAGATCTACCCTGAGCCTTGTCAACACAGAACTGCTACATTTTTGAACTCTTAGTCTATGAAATTTCCTTTACATACAGCTTCCTATTTTTTCATTCATTCACTGAACAAATATTTGTTGCCTGCTTTCAATGTGCCAGGTATTGTGATATAGAAAGGTGAACAAAACAGAAATGGTACCTGCCCTCCTGTGGCTTATGATTGACCAGGTGAGTCAGATATTAAATATCATTGTTTTCTTTTCTTTTTGCAGTGCTGGGAATTGAACCCAGGGCTTGGTACATTTAAGCTAAATGCTCTCCTACTGAGCTACATACATCACCAGTTTTAGATACCATTGTTTTAAAGGCAAGAAATATGTAAATGTATAAAGTAGAAAGTGAATCATGTTCATGATTCTACTTATCAGATAAAACCAACCGTGCAAATTTTAGGTCAAACTGAAATGCAGCAACTGTACAATTAAAAGCAACTTCCTGAAAACTGCTTTTCTGCATCGGGGAGTTTCCTTCTTCTAAGAATGGAAACTGAGAAACCACCCGCGGGCTCAGGTAGGCACCAAGATATGGTCAGATATTGCTGACCAGCACTGTCGAGCCAAATCTGCGTGTGTATAATTTGTCTTTTTTTCCCATTGTGTTCCCTTTTCCTCTTATAAAATGCTCTTTATGCCAGGAACCCCTAGAATATGGAGATTTGAGACAAAAAAAAAAGTTCTCCTTGATCTTCCTCAAAGCCTGCTTTGAATAAACCTGTTGTCCTTCACCACCCTTTGTCCCCCAAATTATAGTGGAGCCAGCAATGGAACTTTTGATTCCCAGTAACAGTTTTTGGTAAAGCCATCCAGGAGAGAGTCCCATCCCTAAGCAGTGTCTGCTGAGAGGAGGTGGTGAGAGCTGGGGAAGAAGAGGCTCCCGCATTCATGGATAGCTAAACCTACCCTTGGAATTTCAGGGAAGATTCCAGCAGCTGCTGGGGACAGTTCAGTGGCTTCTTTTCAGTGTGGGACAAAACTGCAAGTCAATTCATTTTTCCTTTTTACATTGTTTGCTTGGTTTTTTTTAATAATAGTTTTTTAGTTGTAGGCAGACACAATACCTTTATTTTTATGTGGTGCTGAGGATCGAACCCAGTGCCTCACCCATGCTAGGTGAGCACTCTACTGCTGAGCCACAATCCCAGCCTGTTTGCTGGTTTCTTATGTAGGGAGGAGACTGAATCCAGCCATCTAGAATCCAGCAGGTCCCTGGCTTGGCTGCTGGTAATTATATTATATTGCTATTCTGTAATTCCATTTATTCCGCTTAATATCTCATAAGCAGCTATTTCCATACATACAGAGCTACTGAATCTTTTTAAATGACTGCCTAATGATATGTGCCAGACATATTCAGTATAGTTCATTTATGTCAACTTCCTTAATCCTCACCATAGGTCTGAGAGTTAGTACCATAAGTACCCTGTTTTATAGCTAAGGAAACTGAGGCCCAGAAAGTTTCCTAGGGAGAGCTGGGTAATAGGTGGTAAATGGCAGAGCCAGAATTCAAGCTCGATTTGAACCCCAGAACTTCAGTTCTTATCTACTGTGCCCAGTATTCCATTGCCAAGATTACTATCATTTGTTTTAATTAATCCTGGTTGATGGACTTTTAGATGAATATTCTCTCTCTCTCTCTCTCTCTCTGTAACAAACAAGGGTGCAATCAACATCCTGTACCTACTTCAGCCTCCACTTGTCTAAATCTGGAGATTGGATTAATTCCTAGAAGTGAAATTTCAGAATTAAAGGGTATGAGCATTTAAAATTCTAGTACATGGTGCCAAACTGACGGAAATTGTGGATCAATTCACCCTCCTACTAACTGCATGTGATGGAGATCACTGGTCTCTTCGCAGCCCTTGGCACCACCGAATCAGCTCTGGCAATGGTCATTATGCCTCCCCACTGTCAAATCTGACAGCTCTTTACAGTCTCCTTCTGCTCAAAGCTCTGGCATGTGTGCCCCAGTAAACATGCCTCCCTGGGACTTCTTCCTGGGTTCCCTTGGGACCCTTTTGTCTTCTCTTTTCCTGTTTTCTTGGTATTTGAAATCTCTTCCCTTGCCCTTCTTCCTGTGTGACCTATGGATGCCATGGAGTCCTGGGTTCTCCAATTGTTCTCTTACTCTAAATGCCCTCCCTCTCTCCCTAGTGTGGCAGACTTTCTTAATTGCTGGTCTGACAGGAATTTCTTCCTTCTGCTTTGCTAAAATGACCCCAATTTTGTTTATAGCATGTGTGTAGCCCTAAAAACTGAACTATGCATGATCTAAACCAAGTATAGCTATCGTATTCCCCTTCCTGGAGCTATAGATGGCCACATGATCTGGTTCTGGCCGATGAGATGTAAAGGAAATTGGCTGGGGGGCTTCTGGGATTGTTCTCTCTGGTGAAAGAATGGAGTCCTATGAAGAGAGCACCCCTCCCTCCATCCCTGCCTAGCCTCCCTCCCTCCTATTTGGAACACCATTGGTGATGAGTTGCTTTGAGCTAGTACAGCCATTTTATGAGGAGCAGTAGCCAGCACAGCTATTCTATGGGACAAGAGAGAAAGGTCAAGAGAATCACAGGTTCCCCAGGACCTGACATCACATGGGCTGCTGAAAGAAGACCAAAGCCAAGTGACCTGGAGTCTCCTTGGACTTGAGCTTTTCTCTTCTCCTCCAACTGCCATGTTGATGGTTCTGTTTCTGACCATGTTCTGAGCTCTTCTGTGCCTGGCTTACATTAAATGCCAGGCTCTTCAGGATGGGCCTGTTTCTGCTTATCTTGTCTTTCACCCTCCTATACTCCCAGCCCACTGAACTTGACTGGTTTACTGGCTCTCCCCTTGCCTTTGGGGGCCTTTGTGTATATTGTCCCCTTGTCATTGGAGACCCTTCCCTAATTAATTCTTTCCCAATAGCCCGAGTGTCATGCCCACTAGGAGGACTTCTCTGATTCCCCCACCTCCACCAATTGTTCTCCCAGCATGCTCTGAAGATCACCACTGCAGCCTTTGTCATACTGTAGTTTAACAATTTCTTTACTTATCTGCTTCTCTCCTCTGTCAACCCTGTATTCCCAAACCAGTTTAAAAGCTCCTTAGGAGTAGGAGACAATATCTCAAACTCGGTCGCTCCCCTTTCCCTAGCCCCTGCCCTTCCTTTGTTCTCTATTTCAATTACTGGTATCATTAAACTAGAAACTTCCATGGCATCTCTAAATCCCACAACATCCACCTCTAAAACATCATTTGAATCTATCTTCTCCTCTCCATTCCCAAGTGACCACCTGGATGCTTTGAGATGTTAGACTTGGTGGTTATGAAAAAGTAGATTGCATTTCCATTTGGAACTCACTAAAGGCTTTCTGCAGAGCTGATAGGTGAAGTTGATTGTCTGACAGGTGGTTCAAATTTGAACAGAGCTCTCTGGCTATTGGTAGGTTTAATATATCCATGTATTATAATATATCTTAACTTTTTTACCCATAAATAAGCAATCAGATCCAACTATTCTAAATAGCACTCAGCCCCAAGGTGATTTAATAAGAAAAAATAAAGAATTGTTTAGTAGCTGTGGCAAAGCCTTCTTAAAACCAAGCACAGAATGAGTTAATCAATTGGGCAAGCGATCAATAAAATATAACAAACACAGCATTGGATAAAAATGAGCTGTTCATTTCTCCTATGACTCAGGAGTTTGAGCGCTACATTACAAAGATATAACAAATATAAAATCACAAGGAGCCTAAAAATACTTAGTTGATGTATTGCATCCATTATCAGAATGTTCATATTTTTAAGTTTATTTAGCTAGTCTCAATGAGTCCAGTTATTAATGTATACAATAGCTAAACAGCAAGGAGATTTCTGGTGAAAGTCTTCCATGCAAGGATCTAACTTTGCAAATATCTGGAAAGGCAGCATGCCCTCATGAAATATGCCTAACCAGAGATTAAGTGCCCTACCACGTCTTTGCTGGGTGACCTTAGACATGTTCAACTTCTGATGCTTCATCTGTAAAATTCTGTTGCCTTCCCAGGCTATTGAGGAGCTCAAACAAAAGGATGAAAATGAACACGATTTAAACACTTCTAAGTTGTCTAAAAGCATATGATGCACTTTGCAAAAGGTCAGTCCATCTTTAAGGCAAGAAAAAGAGAAGTTGAGCTTCATTCACAGGTTACAAAAAAATAACTATAGCCCAACTAATTTAAAAATATTTTAGTGAATGCTTAATATAGAAAAAATGACCTTAATCATAAAAATAAAATACTTTAACCCTGACTTATAAAAATCAGTGTAATTCAGCTGGGCATGGTGGTGTATGCCTGTAATCCCAGCAACTCGGGAGGCTGAGGCAGTAGGATCATGAGTTCAAAGCCTGCCTTAGCAGATTAGTGAGGCACTTAGCAACTCAGTGAGACCCTATACCTAAATAAAATATAAAAAAGGGCTGCAGATGTGGTTCAGTGGTTAAGCATCCTTGGGTTCAATCTCTGGTACAAAAAAAATCAATGTAATTCATTTATTTTATTACTTGGCTGTCCCTATTAACTAAAAGGTTGAGAATTCTTAAAAAACAGATTTTGACTTTTTATTTGTGACCTCAGTGACTTTCAACTCAATGAAGATGTTAAAAAAAATGACATTATTTTGGGATCTCAAACAGTTATACCTGGTAATATGTTCAGTCTCAGCTTGAAAAGCTATTTGTAATATTTTTTCTCAATAATTAATACTTCTGGAGAGTAAAATTAAATTTCTCATCTGAATATAAGAAAATATAGCAATGTCAGAAGGGCCATTGCCAAGAAAAACAATTTTGACACCAACAATCCCTGAGTACTGGCAAAGACAGTCTAAAGCCCACTTTGCAAAGTTGAAATGCCCTGTGTCTGTCTTGGAAGCAAAAGTCTGCTGATCTGCTGTCGGCTGCTGCACAACACATACAGGTGTTACTGGCCAAATGCAGCTCTGGACACTTCAGAGGTGACCAAGAAGTGTTTCCTGAATTAAAATGAAAAAATAGCATATATCTTGTGCAAATATAGAAGAAATCATGTGAGTCAACACCAAGCTTCCTGACTTTCCCAATTTAAGTCCTAAAGCACTAGTAAAATGATCATTTAAAAATTCCATTTAAAAAGTATTCATTTTAGATTAAACCAGGTATGAGCCATCTTAAATTCTTCTTGAACAAGGATGAGTATATAGTTCTCCCTTAATGTGCGTATAAAAATATATCCAGAAAAAAAAGAAATCTGCTCTGAGATTTGCTTTAAAGCATCCACTAACTATAAATGAATAGTATGTTCAATAGAGTGCTACTCAAATTTAGAGAAAACATAGCTAGTGCTATAATGACATGGCCCTTTCCAAGTAAATGAGTAAGCTGAGTATTATTTTGATATCAATGTCTACCTCCATGCACATATTTCTCATATTTTTGCTTTCTTGCTGACATGTAGTTAGCACAATGGTCTTCATCTGACACATCTGTTTCACTAGTTAAACTCTCTCATAGGTTCACACCAGTGAAAGTGTGCATACCACAAAATCTCCTTACTAGTTTTGTAAACCACTTAGGTGTCTTGGTGGTTTGGTGAAATGGATTGCATTAAATGAGATGTGTGAGAAGTGCTTAGAACTTAGCAAGCCCTTTCACGAATACTAGATGCTGCTATTATAACCCCAAGAAAATGAATCTCTGAGGCATCACTAGCAAGGTGTCCAGGAAGAGGATGCTCCTATCAGAGGCCCTGACCCTTCTCTTCCTTTCCTCCACCTCTAAAGGATACAAAAAGAATCAGTCCTAAGATTGTATGACCTCAGGGAATAAGTTGTCAATTACCCAGCCCTCTTTGGCTTCGGCACCTCAGCTATGAGAAAGAAAGCTATGCTTGACACTTCAGAGATTCCTCCTGGAGTCTTGGCAGCACTGACCAGCAAAAGGGTGCAAATGCCTGACACCCAGATTTCATGCCATGTCCAGTGCATACTGACACCCACTCAGCCTAGCATTCTTCCCACTATTGTAGACACACCTCAGACCCTTCTTTTTCTAAACTCCAGACAATCCCCACATATTGATCAGAACTGACACTTAAATTAAAACCTGCCCTAGTTCCTTGAATCTAAGATGCCATTGAACATAAGAGGCATGGATGAAGCCCAAAACAGTTTATGTGGAACAGCCAGCTACATGGCAGGTGCAGATCAACTGTAAGGTGCATTCTGACTTCTGAAATGCTGCCATTGTAAAAGTGGGCATTTTGCAATCTTTGTTATGCTGCCAGCCTCATTGGCCAGCAGCAACTCCTCCTCCTTTTCCCACTGGTAGCTTCCCACGCCTGCTGCCTCCCACTCACTGCTAAGAAGCTGTAGCCCAGATGTAAGTTACTGGGCGCGGCCTGCTCAATGCATCTGGCTCAAAAGGGAAGAAGAGCCAGGGTCCAGACGTCACTGGCAGACAGGATAGATCAGAGGAAGCTTGGGTTGGGAGAGGCACAGGAGGACACGTGTCTCTCACCCACAGCTTCTTCCTAGCATGAGCTTCTAATTTGGTCATAGTCACAAGCTTCAAAAGATCTGACTTTCTCAGGTTCCTCTGCTTAGGCTTTTCTCTTAAACCCACAACAACTGGAAGCAGGCTTTGACTTTCTCTTGCCTACAAAACAGCCAGAGGAAGGAATACTCAAGTTTGGGAACCTCTCTAAGTCTATTCTCTCACCTTTAAAAGGTTATAACAGTTTTCACAGATTTCTCATAAAGATTAAGATTAAAGCAGACCAGGAACCCTGTGTAGAGCCAGGTATACAGTGGGTTTCAGTAAATGCTGGTTATTATTAAGAGTAGTATGGTGATGAACACAGTAGGAAACTGTGAAACTCAAATGGTGTGCTTGGCTTAAATGGAGCCTAACTTTACAATTATGCATTATTTAAAAACTTGCAGCACCATTGTAATCCCAATGACTTGGGAAGACTCTGTATCAAAATAAAAAGTAAAGCAGGAGGCTAGGACACAGTTCAGTGGTAGAGTGCCCCTAGGTTCAATCCCCAGTGCTGCAAAAAAACCCAAAACATTATTAATTTTTTTAAATAAAAAACTTTTGGCATGTCCAGGCATTTCAGAATTATTTCTTACGGTCTCTTAAGAATGAGTGTGCCAAGATGCTCTTAAAAACATAACATAGGGAAGGAAATTTCCCCCAGTTGAGTAAGCTGGTTGCTCAAGAGGCAGTGTATTCAACAGTAGCAAAATAGCCTGAGCACAGTTCAAGCAGCTTCCAAAATGACATTCTAGCTGAACATGCCCCAGGAAGATCCTACTCAATATTCAGGCAGCATAGTAAATGGGGCTTTTGGCAACCATAGCCACAAACCCATCAGTGAGTCAGAAATTTTGGGAAATAATGTCCAAAGCCCCTTAATTTCCTCCTTTTTTTTTTTTTCAAAAATAGCCAAATTGGATTAATTTGCCATTTTACTCAGAGAGTAGCTCTAAAATGACTAATTATCACTCATTTACTAATAGAATTCAATTTTCTATTCCAAAACACACAACTTAGATAAAACCTGGCCAAGTAGAAACAGTGTGTCATGGGCTTTGTTCTCCTGTCCTCTGTCCCCATGCCCACCCTCACTGATGACACACACAGGCCAAGCAGAGTTTAAACAATCACCCCCAGGTGATAGAAAAGACCACCTATTCAGGAACTTGCATAGTCTGCCAAGAATGGCAGAACTGGTTAGCATGGGGCTTCTAGCACTGCCTGCATCTTATTCTGAAGGAGGAGCAAGAGCCCAGGTTCAGGTGGCATGAACTGAGTTAGCAGCACCTGTGAATGGCATGTGAGGTCGTGTGGCAGTGGGAAACAGACCCACAGGGGGAAGATGTATAGTCACCAGAGACCATTCTGTGCAGGGACAAGCAATGCCTCTTCAGAGAGACTGACATGTCAATAGACACACTTCCTATTTCAAAAGGAAAGGGACATGCCCTGTGGCTATTCTTTTGCTCAACAAGCATTTATTAACTACCAAGAACAAAAATTCATTGTATAAAGGTTGGGCCCTGGGGGTTCCACAATGATGAAAGTATGTTCTACCTTCAAGGGGCTTGCAGTCTAGAGAGGGAGACAGGAAAGGTAACAACAAAGGGGCAGGGGAGGATACTTCTCCTGGGAAGGCAGAGGAAGCCAGGAGGGACAGGGGTGTCTTAGCTGAAAGTGGTTTTAAGGGAGTCTTAGAAGAGGAGTTGGTGTGTGCCACATCAACAGATGAAATACCTGTTCCTACTGTGGATGTCTGCGCCATGTGAATGATGCCCTTACAGAGAAAGGCCCTGTGTGCTAGCACACAGGATAAATATGGTATGCATGTCTCCACGGTGAGAAAATGCTTAGCACAGCTAAGTTGCTTTATAAGGGATCGGGTGCTAATCTTTTCAGATATATCTCATCAGAGTCAAAAGCTGACCCCAGGAAGCCCTACTATGGCACAACCTCCCCAACCTAGTCCTGTGGCTCTGGGTCAAAGTTTAGGGTGGACATTACGACAGAGGGATCAGTGAGCAGGCTTGGTCACCTTGAACTGTAGTCACTAACGGCCTGAGGAGGCCTTGCAATGACCACTGACCAAGTGTCAGGACTGAGAACACTCAGTGTGGGCCTCTAGAAGGCTTCCCAGCAAGGTCTGACAGGTAAGGAAACACCCACGACCACCCCTGTCCATGGCCTACAAGGGCATCATGGCTGTGAGGCGGTGGGTAACCCCACCATTCTCTACTGTTCACTTGCCAGACTCTGCTAAGCACTTTTCACATATTATACACTGCAGCTCACACTCAACCTTTTGAGAAGGACAATATTATTGCCATTTATGCACAGAAACACAGCAGTTTGAAGAATTGCCTGAGGTCACCTGGTTAATAAGAGGTAGGGCCAGGAATTCAATCCTGAGAGACTGTATTCTGAAGCCTGTGCTCCCTCATTCTTTGTGGTTTCCTCTTGTGTCCAGGTCTCCACAAGTAACCCCCTTCCTTCTCTATCCTCCTCACCCTCTAACTTCTAGTTGTCCAGAAGATCCTTGGTTAGGTTCTGCTGAAGCCTTCCTTCACTCTCTGTCCCTGTGTGCCTGACACACCCTTTAAGTCCTGCATGATCCTTCTGTGTTCTAGCTGGTTGTTCTCACTTGACCCAGGGGACCTCAATCTTTTAGGACCAGAGGGAACGCCCATGTCATTGTCACCATTTTGCCCACCCTAGTGCCTTGAACACAGAACAAATGCTTCTACCTGGCAGCACCTGACAGGGATAGCTGCTCCAGCTGTGGGCTGAGGTCTTGGTGACCATCATTCCTGGATTTCTCGGGTAAGGGAGTCATAGATTTGGGTTTGATTTAGGATAAAGTTATACAAAACTTTGGGTCCCATTCTGCAAGGAGGGCAGATCACCCAAATGCAGAGCAGGGGTGATATTTGACCATGTATGTCTCAGGTGTGGGGAGGAGACTTCCGTGACATGTCTAGGCACCTGGGAGGTTCATGGAGTTCATCTCCTAAGACCAGGGTTGGAATCACCAAGGCAGGGAGTGACTGCTCAGCTCTTGGCATACACGCTTGTACTTTGTCTTTAAGAGAGTGAGTGACTTGGTTTCTAGGGAAAGCATTTTTCATCTTCAGTATGGGGAAAAGGATCCTAAAACAGGGTTGTGTCCACAGAGGCAGACTAGACCACAGTGCAAAAGGGCAGTGCGGAGCCTGCCTCTGCCCCTGCCCCTGCTATATGAGGACCCTCGGAGGAGCCAGGAAGAGCAGTTTGTGGGCCCTGTCTCAGATGTGCAAAGGGGTTATCACATGAAAGAGGGCCACATTTGTCTTTAAAACTTGCACTAAAGGGTGGAAGCTATAGGGAAGGGGAATTTTGAAAGATTGTAAAATGATAGTTTCTAACTTCACCACTTCATAGAGGGGGAATGTGAGGTGGGTGCCTGTGATATTAAGATGCACATATTTTGATTTTGGTTTCCATCCATAGTTCCTGCTTATAATTCTCACAGGCTTTGCTATTTACTGAGTGACTGGAATAATATTGGGACATCTTAGGTCTCAGAAGCAGCCTCAGAGAGCAAAATCTCTCTCTTTCATCTTCTCATCCCTCCTTTCTCTGCTCATTTTCTCCCACAAGGTAGACCATAAAAACTATTATTTCTCTTTCCCAAGGTAGATCATAGAAACTAGAATTATAATATTACCTGACCTTTCTGTCTTTGAGTCACACTCAGCTACCCTGGACTAGAGTCACATTTTGTGTGCATTATTTTGGTCCTGGTCTGTCCTGATCAGCTCTGCTGATTAAGAGAATGTAATTGATTCTTGAGGGCTCTCAATGAAGGGAAAAAGTCAGGGTGAGGTGTTATAAGAAATACTAGGATTTGTAAAAGCTAAGATCCTATTAAAATGCCATTTACCAAAAGCATTTTACTTTCCCCTGGCTGGAGGCCAGCTTCATCTGCAGTAGATAGAAATGTTGAAAGATGCCAGCAACATGTCTTCCAGCTCCAGACAGTTAAAGGAATTATTCCATTATCCCTTCATTTGTTCTTGCAGTATGTGTTTACTGAATGTGTTACATGGTATGTGAAACACTGGTAATATATGTCTTCATTTGATAGGAAAGTTGGACATGGTCTGAATGACCATGATTCAGACGTTGACCCAGATTCACGTGTTGGAACCTAAGACTCAATGTAAGAGTGAAGCTAGAGCAGAGTGAGAGTGTGGTCTAATGGAAAGAGCGAAGGCACAGGCTGTACGTTCAACCTCATATTGCATCCAGAAAAGAAAGATCATTACACTTGCTTTGCCTGCCTCAGAGAGTGTGGGTTGTTGTAAAGAGATGCAGACAATTTATTGAGAAGTGGATTCACTGTGCTGTGCTCCCTCATGCACAAGTGAACACACGTGTGTGCACACACCTATACACACTGCACTCACGTTGCGTGCTTGGCTATGACATCAGGAGCTTCCTCTTCTCAGAAAATCTAAACCTTCCCCCATGTTCCCCAAGCCCTCATTTCACCCATACTAATCTCTCCTTTCCCCTCATCTGGCCTTACCTTCTGCTTCATCTCCCTGACATCCCCATCCCTCCCTTCCATCTCCACATTCTTTGTTCATGTCCATCTTTCATGTCCATGTTTCCTCCTTTACTAAACTGAGCTCCAAGTCTGCCCTTAATCCTGTCCCCCTCTCATCTCCAAACATGAATCATCTCCTGTCTCCAGTGTTTCCTGCCTACTGTAGTACCACCAGCCTGAACCCTGTAGAGTTCCCAGTCCAAATTTGCAACCGAGAGTGAACTTCTCCAGCTGAATCAGCTGCTGAGCTCACAAATGTGTAAAACCGAATTATGACCCTTATCCTGAGTCCTCTTCTCTTCCTGAATCTCAGCCCTGTCATTATTCCATTATTCCTTCATTTGTTCCTGCAATATACATTTAGCATCTATGTGTGTCAGCAATGAAAGAAAATCAACGTTAGGGGAAGTGAGAGAGAACAAATTCCAGAGTAATTCATATTGCCAAGCTGGTGGCAGTTGGTGGCAGTTCCTCTGAGGTCAGTGATCCTTCATGGATGTGTATGATAGGCAGAAAAATGTTCCCTAAGAGTAGGCTCCATTCTGATTCCTAGGACCTCTGAATATTAACTTACATGGTGAAGATGTGATTAGTTTCAGAATCTTGAGAAGGAGGCATTTATCCTGGGTCATCTGGGTAAGCTCTAAATGCAACCACGTGTATCCTTGTGAAAGAGTAGAGAGGGAGTGTTGAGACAGACACAGAGGAGATGGGATCACGTAAAGATGGGGCAGAGACTGGAGAGATGTGACCACAAGCCCAAGACTGCTGGCAGCCACCAGATACTGGAAGAAGCAAGGAACAGATCCTACCCTAAAGCTCCTGGGGGCAGTATGGTCCCATTGACATCTTGATTTTATCCTAGTGAAATTAATTTTGAACTTCTGGACTCCAGAACTGCAGGCATACACACACACACACACACACACACACACACACACACACACACAGACGTGTCCATCGAGGGTTGGAGTTTTGTTAGATGGGTGTGAAAACAAGGAGAAAAGGAAGTTATGGGCTATAGCAGATGTGTAACTGAGATGATGAGCTTAAATACTGAGCAAAGAGAAGAGAGGAGAGGGCAAGTGGCAGATGGGGAGATAGCAGAGGGTTTTAATGGCCTGGTGGTCCATTGCCTGTGGCCAAGCAAAAGTCTCAGAGTCCTACTCAGTCTTTCATTTTTCCCTCTGTGTTCAAGTGGTCAGGACCCCATCCATGCTAGCTCTTTGATATCTGTGACATTCATCTCTTGATGGATGACCTTTATCATCTGTCACTGGACTTTTGCCACAATCTCCTAACCAGCTTTCCTTTCCCAAACTCATCTAGATTGATGAGAGTTCTCTTCTTAAAGCGCAAAGTTCATTAGCATTCTGTCACTTGCCTAAAACTCTTCACTGCCCCCTTCCCCTTGCTAACAAAAGAACATGCATATTTTTGTTTGCAGTTAATTGAAAGGATGAGTCCCATAGTACTGAAGTGGCATGGAAGGGCATTTAGATCATGGCTCCCTCCGTCTCATACCTCATGCCCTAGTCTTTGCACTAGTCTTTGCACTAGACCTTCAGTCTCTTCCCATTCCCCCATCACAGCACGCTTCTCCATGCTCCCAGCCCATTATTCACACCCCCCAATCGAGCCCTTTCCTTAGACTCTGAGATTCAGTTAGAGATGAGCTTCTCCCGTGTTCCTCTATAATGATTGCTAATGTTTATTGTATACTGATATGTTAGGTATCATGTTAATGCTTTTCCTAGAAATTCCTCATTTGACTCACCTAATGAAGTAGGTACTATTATAAAGAGGCAGGAACTGAGGTTTAGAGCAGAGCTATAAAACCAGGATTTGAATCCAGGACTCTGAGTCTCTGGAGTTGAGTACCCAGCACTCTGTTCCTTGAGTCCAGCTTCTTCCTATTGGAGATGCCTGTCATTCATATCCTTAAGGCCTTGTGATAAAGACTTTGAAAGTTAGAACAACAAATAATGAAGCACTTTCTCTGTGTCAAGAACTCTGTTGTCTTTGCAACTTCAAATTCTTTAGTATTTCCATTTTCCAGAAAAGCTAGAAGGGTTAAAGTCATAGAGTTAGCAGGAGTAGTATAGGAATTTACATCCACACTAATTTAAAAAGCTCCAGTTCATTTACCCTTCATCTTAGCGCAGGGCCTAGAACAGCAGAGTGGGCAACAAATGTTTAAATGAAGCTTGAATGGAGTCATTTTCATGCAGAGGACACTCAAAGCCATTGGCATGGAGAAGCCTAACCTAGAGGGTGAAGAACGGACAGACAAGGTCACAGGACTGAGTTGGTAGGGTGCAATATTTAGAGTAGTGGGTCTCAGTGGGGGCAATTTTGTCTCCCGGCGGATATTTGACAGTGTCTGGGAACACTTTTGTTTGTCACTTTGAGGAGGGAGTGCCACTAGCAGTTAGGGATGCCTCCAAACATCCTACAATGCACAGGATAGCCACCACCAGCGAAGAACCTGGCCCCATATGTCAATAGCATCAAGTTTGAGAAACCGAGATCAGGAGGTCAGGGAGTAGGGAGAAGCACATTAAAGACACAGGCAGAGACAGAAAAAATAAAACCAGGAAGACCAAAGAGGAGAGTGTGTAAGGAAACACAATGGTCAGCCCTGTGATGAAGAGAGTAGGAGATGATGAGGCATCCATGGACAACATAGAGGCCTTTGCAGCAACCGTCAAGAGCCGATGGGTAGAATAACGGGGCTAAATCAAGACTGGTGGGATTGAGAAGAGGATGGACAGTGAAAAGTGGGAAAGACACATGTAGGTGCACGTCTCTTGAGATGTGTGGTTTTGATGGGGGCGGGGCAGAAGATGAGTCTGTGATTGGAGGAGATGTGGGGTCCTAGGACTTAAAAAAAATAGGTAGATATTGGAGGTACCGCCTTCTTTGCTAGCCTGGATCTCTGACTTTCTCAGAAGTGCCCCGATTCTCTTTCTCCTTGGTTGGATACCTGTGCTTTCCCATCTGACACTGTACTCCTGGATTCCCAGTTACATTAATCTGGTTTCTGTTACTATGACAAAATACCTGAGGCTGAATACCATATAAAGAAAAAGCTTGTTCAGTTCACAGTTTTGGAAGCTGAAAGTCCAACACCAGGCATTCCTATTGATTTGGCCTCTAATGAGGATCCTCTTGGAGAAGAGGCTCTGTACACAAAGGACCAAGGGCAAAGGATGGCCTCACTTTATAACAACTTGCTCTCATGAGCAGGAACACACTATGCAAAATCAACACAAATCCCTTCCAAGGATGACGCACCCCTTCATGACCTAATTACCTTGCACTAATCCCCACTCTTAAAGGTTCCACCTTTTAGACACTAGGACCACTTTTATCACACATGAACCTGGGGGTGGGGGTTGGACAAACCATATTCAAACCATAGCATCAGCTCTAAGAAACCATACCACTTATTTGCTTGGCTCCTGCAACCAGGCTCTTGAGAGTCAGTGGAGAAAGTTATAAAAGCCCAGTCTGAAGGTCCTCCCTAGAAATGTGTGCTTCCTAAACTGGGTCTTTCTGTTGCTAGACAATT
This sequence comes from Xerus rutilus, assembly GCA_028644305.1. Lineage (NCBI taxonomy): Eukaryota > Metazoa > Chordata > Mammalia > Rodentia > Sciuridae > Xerus > Xerus rutilus. The sequence continues at coordinate 43,759,117 of CM053399.1, forward strand.
CTCTATCCATCTCCCATGAACTCCCTCCCAACTTCTCTTACTCTTGCTTTGAGCTTCCTCCATTTCCTCAGTCCCCAGCCCTCTGCACATCAGCTTACCTCTTACTTGAAAAACATTTATTGAGCATGTTTCAGGCCAGACTCTGATCAACAGTCTTGTATGTTCCTTAAAGGCTGGCCTGTGAGCCACTTCTGTCAAATCCACATGGGATGCCCTTAAGGAGGGGAGGGATCTCAGCCCCTTAGGTGCATAGAATCAAATCCTCTGGTTTTGGGCCCCGAGAGGTAAATAAATATATATGTATGCATATATTTGTACATGCATGCAGTGTGACAATATAATTTGATCAATATCATTCTGCAGTATTGCCCCTCTCCCACTCCTCGTCCCTCTCCCTGGTCCTTTTCCTCTACTCTACTGGTCTCTTTTCATGATATCCTCCCCACTCCTACCTTGTGACCTTTCTTTTCTTTTTCCAGAGAGGTACATTATAAACAAGCACTCTGGAGGTTCTGATGTTCACTCCAATTTTAAAACTATTGTTATACATTATTTAATCTTCTCAATAATCCTGTGAGGGAAATATTACTATAGAAATCAGAATTAGGACTGAGGATGTAGTTCAGTGGTAGAGAACTTGCTTAGCATATGCCAGACCCTGGGTTCAATACTCAGCACAGCAAAAAAAAGAAAAAGAAAAAGAAATAAAAGTCAGAATTAAATTGGAATTATATGGAGGGTATTTAATGAACTCTTCTACTCTCCTTCTTATTCATCATCAGATTATGTATTTTCATCAGTTTTTCTTGCTTTCCCCCATCTCAAGACAGAGGTCCCTCTCTGGCCCTGATCAAGACTGAGTCCTCTTTACAGGTTTGTCTTTGATTACAGCCTACTTTCCTCCTCTAATATTTTCATCTGTCAATTAGTAATGATGATAACAATGATACAGTATCATTTATTGATCACTTAGTATGATCCAACTACTTATAATAATAGCCTTCTACTGTGTGTGTGTGTGTGTGTGCATGTGTTGCTGTATATCAAAGCCAGGACCTCACACATGCTGGGGAAATGCTCCAGCACTGAGCTACAACCTAGTCCCTATGATAGCTTTTTAAGTTTATTATTTCATCTAATCTACAAATATTTCTTTTACTCCTTTCTCTCTTTGTCACATACTACCATTATATGTATGCTACATCTTATTAACTTCTGCATAGTTCTTGGCTATTTGGTTTAGTTTTATTTACTTACTCTGTTTCTCTTAGCATTTCAGTTTAGAGTTTCTCTTGACATCTTCAAGCTCTCTCCTTGTCTGCATATAGCTTCTGGAGCCCATTGAAGGCTTTGTTCATGTCTATTACAGTGCTTTTGACTTTTAGTATTCACTTTCAATTCTTCTTAGGTTTCCAAAGTCTTCAATTACATTACCATCTGTTCTTGCATGCTGTCCATCTTTTCCATTAGATCTTTAGCATATTAGTTGTAGTTATTTAAATTCCCACTCTGAAAATTCCAAAATCTCTACTGTATCTGAATTTGGTCCACTGACTCTTTGTTGCTTATTTGTTATTTTGCATGTCTGTATATCTCATGCTTTTTTGATGAAAGCCAGACATGACATCATGGTAACAGGGACTGAGATAGATGGGTCTTGACTGTGAGATTTTATGACTATGTGGCTAGAAGTCAGGCTGTGTTTAAATTTTATTGTAGTTGTAGATATCAGGGGCTTCAGTTTCTCCTGGTGTCCTTATTTCTCATCTAGTGTCCTTGGTTTTCCTTAGAAATTCCTTCCTAGGTACAATTTGTGCCCTGTAGCTCTTAGATGTAATCTACTGTACTTTTGCTGGAGCCCTGGTGATGTGGTGGTAAAGTGTTGGGAAGGGTTTCAAACCCATAAGGACACAGTCTTATGATTACATCTCAGTGTTCTATTGGGCCAGAGTCTCTGACCTTCAGAAGAGTTTCTCAGCCTTTTCCCCCTCCCCTTATCCGAGACAGGAAAGCTCGTTGGCTAATTGCTCTTTCTCTGGGTCGGCTAAGGCTCTGGTGAGGTAGTTTCCCTTGAAAGCAGATTTTTTTTTTAAATCAAGAACAAACTGGACAGATTAAAAATGAGTTTTCTCCTTATGACTGAAGCAGAGGGGTATTTTTCTCTGACTTTCATTGGGAGAACCTGGTAGGGGGTTCCTAGAATAAAATTCACAGAAGTGGGTGGGGCCCTCTAGGAATGGGCTGTCAAGAGTTGAACTATCAAACTGGTCCACACAACCTCTAGCTGTTCACGAGTTACCATGTATGTGTTCCCACCAGTTACTGTTTCCAGAAGCTTCTGCTCCTGATGAGCTGTGATTCTCAGTATTCACTGTCTCTTCTGGGTTTTCTTGGGCGAGGGGGAGGAGGAGGGACACAATGGTTTACCCCAGGCTATGGTTCGGCTATGATCTGATGTGTTCTCTAAAGGGTCATGTGTTGGAAGCTTGGTCCCCAGTGTGGAGGAAACTTTAAGAGGTGAACCTTAGAGGGAGGGCCCTTGTGGGCAGAGTTAAGGTAGTTTGCAGGGTACCTTGAGTTAGTTTCCCTGAGAGCTAGTTATTTTAAAGGAACCACTTTCTGCTATTCTATCTCAACATGTGATATCCACCTCTTGTCCTTGTGATGCCATCTGTCTTGAAGCCTTCACCAGAGTTGAGCTGATGCTGGTGCCATGTCTTTAAACTGTGATCTAAATAACTTCTTTCTTTAAAAATTACCCAGCCTCAAGTATTTCATTATAGTAATAGAAAACAGGCTAATACACTATATGACCTCAATTCTTTAATACATCTAGTTACCGCTGTTCAGTTTTCAGCTCTTTTTCTTGTAAGGACCATGTCATGCTGGGAACTAGAAGTCCACATCTAATCTTTACAATGATTTGAGTTAGTATTATTCCAAATGCACATGTGGGGAAGCAAAAGCTCAGCTGGATTAAACTAAGTGATCTATGCTTGTGCAATCAGTGAGGGGTGGGGTGGCTATTGCCACTAAAATGATAAAATTAAATTGGGATTCAGGTAAAGTCCTACACTAGGGCTTATAGGTGTGTCTGTGTGTATGCACATGTGTGCCTTCATATTGGTACAGATGAAGAAGCCCTACGGGTGTCAGTTGACTTTGGGAAGGGAATGGGCTGAGGATGGGGGTCAGAATCCTTATTTCTACCATAAAGTCAGAGTTACTTTATTGTCCAAAAAACCGCCTCTTCCTTGGGCTAACTTTTTAGAAAGGGCACACCTAGTAAATTGACAACTACTTATTAAATGCCTAGTATACACCAGGGGAAACAGCTAGTGAGCAAGCAAGGCCATAACATGTCAAGTAATGTTAAGTCAAAAGAAAATTAAAGCTGGGAAAATGGAATTAAGTGTGTTGGGGGTATTGTTTTATAAGATATAATCAGAAATAAACTTTTTGATCAAAGTGACATTTGAGAAGAATCATGAAAGAAGTGAGGGAGCCAGCCTTGTAAATATCTGGGAGAAGAATATCACAAATAGAGACAGAAGAAATACAGTCTTGGAGGCATATGTCAATGACCAAGGACACGGGCACATATGCTCTGCAAATGACTTAAGACCGTGAAGACAGTGATCAACTATGTTGGATAAAAGGTGCCCAATCTAGAAGAAGCTTGAAACACTGGAGGCATGAACCCTGTTGAACAATTAATTTATCAGGGCAAAAATGTAAGGTCCTGGACTTGATTCCAAGAAAGGAGTTGCATAAGCAAAATACTTGCTGGATCTGGTTTGGTAACACGTGTCATATAGATGGGAACTCCCTGCCACCGACACCCTGACCTCCCATACAGCAAGGACTATGGGACCTCAGGTACCTGATGGGAGACATCTGGAGGGACAGCTTTGAATCCAGGAGGAAACCAAGACAATGTAACTTTAAGTAAAGGTCATATTCTCTGTAAATGTAAGCTCTGAGTGAGGCTTCTACTCAAACTCCTTGTTCAAGTGCAATGGAAAATGACATGGTAGTTTGTAGTGAGAACCTGAAAACTCTTTGATCCAGAAACATGCGGCTCTATGCCCTGGAAATGATCTAAAGTACAGAAACACAGTGTCCATAAGGGCAGGAATTTTTGTCTGTTGTAGTGGCAGCCATCTCCTCAGAGCCTAGAACATGAGAAAGTGCATTTATTTATTCACAAATAAATGAAATGAAAGGCTTTATTTATAAGAATATGCATTGCTAAATTAATCATAATTTTAAAATTACCTAACTATCTGATAATAGGTCACTGTTTCAGTAAATAATGATCCACTCTTTGAATTTAACTCTATTTTGAAAAATAAGCATGATGGCTTTAAGTGTTCGCAAAATCAGAACGAACACCTATGCCACTGTATAGTTAGATCTGGAGTAGAGGCACATCGCTGTCATTTTACAGATGGCCAAGTGTCACACCGTGACTTACTGGCATTTAAAAAATTACTTAATATATACACAATAAAAGTTCTTTTTGGCAGTAAAAGTTATATATTACTGCTGAACAATTCTATCATGAATTGGAAAATGATTTCCAGACCTCTAGAAAACAGATGTGGACATAATGCTAGTTCCTATGCAGGAAAGTATGAGACCCTCTAATGCCCGCCAACAAGTGGGTAGGGCCAGAAATTCCAGCGGCAGTCATCCATCAATTTGGAAAACATTTATCAATGGCCCATGTGCCAAGCAGGGCTTGATGAGGCCATGGGAGTCCAGAGATGGCCACAGCCCAGTTTTCTCCCTTTGAGCAGTCTTGTAGGAGAATGGGGATTTAACACATCAGGGCAGCACTGTGTGCAAAGAACTGGAACAGAGAGATTTGCCAAGCATCTGGGAGCTCAGAGATGGAGCAGAGGTACAGGTTCTAAGCGGGATGAAAAGAAGATATGGATATCAGGAAAGACAGGAAATGGCATCTGAAGGGCTGAGACCTGTAAGATGACAGATTTGTGCAATGAAAAACCTGATGTGGTCTTTTGAACAACACAGAAAGGATTTTTGGGGATCACGAGGTTGATTTCTGTGTTAGTTTCTCCCCCTGGAGCTACAAGATACAGAATAGAGAATAATCACACAGACTTCAAATGCTTTAATCTTTGCTCACTGCCATTTACTGGCTCGGTGCCCTCAAATTTTTAATGCCCTCAGTATTACTTTGCCTGTAAATGGGATGAGTGCCTACCTGATAGGAGGGGGTCTGATGGGAGATTGACACATTTATTTATGTGACAATGATTTCCTGAGTTCTAACTGTGTATTAGGCACAGCGCCCGGCACTGCATGTGCTGCTGTGAAAGAAACAGCTCCTGTTCTCACGGCGCTCTCAGCAGAGAGGGAAGAATCAAAGAACTAGAGGAAGCAAGTAGGAAGGACCTGGAGGTCACCAGGGCAGCTTCCTCCACCTGCTCAGACCCCTGGTGTGGAGGTTTTTGCCAAAGCATTATTTGAACCTCATTTTTGGTGAAGCTTCTGCATAGGAGTAATTTATATCAAATCTAGTAATGGAGCCCAGCCAACCACCTCACACCCATACTGAACAGTTTGGATATCATGTATCCAGTAAAGCTCAAATGCTGCATTTTACTATATCCATCCCAATCATATCACAGTCCAAAGAATGGATTATTATAAAGCCTTTAAAACCATGTCATGAAATAATATTTAATTGTATTAATATATGCTTATAATATTCATTTAAAAACAGGACATAAGGCCCTATATATAGTACAGTCCCAATATTTGTTAGAAGAGTCACAAATAATATAAAATTATATGTGTTATATATATATGTATATATATAAAGTTATATTTATATATATAAATATTATCCAGAAGGAAATACACCCCAATATTTATAATGTTTAGATTATAAAGTAATGAATTTTATTCCCCCTTTTTTCTCCTCCGTATTGATCCTTTTCTGTATTGTCCAACATGAAACACAGGTGTACGCTGTTGTGTGGCGTGGCACTCCAGCCTGGAGAGGGCAGGTGGTTCCCAGACTCAGGGCTTGCCTGCTGGGAGGAAACCCACTCTTGCTCTTTTCTGGCAGTGGGCACCAGAGTCAGGGCTGTGAAAGCCTGAGGACGGGGCCTCCCTCCTGGGCACTCCTGCTGCCAGGCAAGCGCTCTATCACTGAGCCACACCCTCAGCCATTTCCCATTCTTACAAATGATTCCACATGGAAATTATAAGAACACTTAGCATCCATCAAGAGGTATTGATGTTGCTTATAAAATGTGTCCTCGTGACGGTTCTTTTAGCATTGCGGCTCCACAGAGGCACTTGAAACCATGTGAATTCCTAAAGGGGCAGGCCCAGCATGGTATTTATGCCCTGGTTCATTTATTTTTTTTTAACAAAAAAATTTACTGTGCCTTTGTGAATTTCTATGGACTTGTCAAAGAAGATCCAGTGAAACACAAAATGTGGCACATTTTAAAATAGAGGAGTGAGGAAAGAATAGAGTGACCTTCACATACACCATTCCTCTTCACCGCTTGTCCAGCTGCAAACTTCAGTCACCCTAAGAAATAGCTAAAAAGTCATCCTACGTGCTCTTTCTGTCCTCCCAAATCAGCACTCACTCCCTACTTTCTGCAAATGATTGTTTTCTTATTTGCACACGTGCAGCAACTATGGTATCTAGCATGTTAGGTACTATAATACACTTCTTTGCAGTTCTTTCTGTACAGGTCTCTTTTTCTATGCCACATGTAGAAAAAATAATAATTCCCTACAGATGAGGCCATCCCACTAAGTAACTAAATATCTAGGTTCACCTACAACCTATTTGTGGCCCAACAATGTCAATGGCATACAGGTTCTGCTGTAGACTTCAACTACCCTACAATAGGGACTATGTCTTAGTTACTTATCTCCTTATGCTCAGAAGCTAGTATTTGTCCTTCACATAGCTGGCAACTAAAGCATTCATCTATTCATTTCAAAAAATAGCTGCTGAGTGCCCACACGTAGCTTGGTGCTAGTTGTTAGAAATGTAGAAGCAAAACAGATATGGCTTTGCCCTACAGTTTGGTGGGGCACAGCCAACATTAAACAAATAATGCTATAAACAAATAATTATTACATGTAGTAACTACTCCAAAGGAAAAATACCTAACCAAAAAAAAAATGAATGAAAGAATATACCTTATGTATCTTATATTTCAATATTCACTGTCAAACTTAAAGAATTCCTGAGAATAAAAGGGAGGATTGTGGGCTCTCTCAAGGTGGATTAAGCATCCTATAAGAAATTCTAACTCCTGTGTTACAGAAGCCTGCTCTTAGGATGTACCCTGAGACCTCATTAGTTTTCTGTGGTCCTATCTCATGAATAACTCTTTCTGAACTTACAGGCCACTAAAAGTCCTAGGGTAGTTTTGTTGTTTGTTTAAAGTGCTACTATAAATCCAAATCTCCCATCTGGTACTTGTGCAATTGGTCACTTGGATCTAAGTGAGTGACTTTCTCTGTTCTTTTATTAGCTTCGATTTTGCTAGATGTGGTCCATCAACTTAGCCTACCCAAATCCTGTGATGCTCAGTCCTGACCTCAAATGCATGTTCCCCTCACATCCACAGCTGCAGCTACATGATGGAATGCCCATATCAGGTGGTGAAAAAGTGTTGGGAGAACTTTGGGGGGACTTGGGACGGCGTTCACCTTGGCAATACACGTCAAAACCATAAAAATGTCCATATTTTTGTGTTTTAATTTCACTTCCAGGAATTGATCTTAGCAAATGAATACCAAATAAAAGTTTATGCAAGAAAATGTTACTCCATCACTTATAATAGTGAATGGTAAATTTAAAAATCCCTCGTAAAGGGCATGTTAAACTAGATTAATGAGAACACGTTTTCTTATAAACTTAAAGAATTCCTGAGAATGAACTTGCAATAGTGTTTTATTACTAGAAAAATGTGTCAAAAACAATTTCAATTTCTAAAGTGGCTCCAAATCCATTAGATGCTAATAAATAGCTATCATTCCTTAATGAAGAGATTGCAACAAAAGTTTAAAAATTGGTAGTTAAGTACACAGAAGAATCAGTTACTGAAAGATACTTGTTTGTATGGTGTTATAGGGATCTTCTCAGGAAAAAAACATCATTTTATTGTGAGACTTTATTCTATAATTGGCAGACTGTTACCTAAACTAGTAACAGTTTAGATTATTAGTTAATTTACTACAGTTAGGCCTTAAATGAAACACCTAATATTAAAAATAAAATAAAGGCCTCTAATTAAAAATAAAATAAAGCAATGGTATTATAAGTTAGCAGATTGAATTTTAGTGTAAAAATAAATCACTTTAAATTATGTCAAAAAAATTTCTTGGGGGTACTGGGGATGGAACCCAGGGGTGCTTAACCACTGAGCCACATCACCACCCTTTTTCTTTTTCTTTTTTTTTTGAGGCAGGTTCTGCTAAATTGCTTAGAGCCTCACTAAGTTGCTGAGACTGGTCTTGAACTCACAATCCTCCTGCCCTAGCCTCCCGAGTTCCTGGGATTACAGGTGTGTGCCACCACGCTCAGCTCAATAAATATTTGAGTGCCTACGCTATGTTGGGCATGTTCACTGCTGGGGTAGGGGACATAGCAGCAAATGAGACAGATAAAAATCCCTGACTCATGAAATTTATGGTTCAGCAGAAGGGGGCTGATGGTACACAAGTCACTAAGTGGACTTAATAGCATGTCAGGTGGCTATAAATGCAATGGAAAAAAATGAGTCGGGGAGAGGAGCGAGTCCAGGCCAAAGGGGCAGGGCGAAGGTTTACACAGGGTGTTCAGGGCAGCTTTCCTTGGAAAGGAGGAAAGAACAAAGCCCTGGAGGAGGAAAGACAGTGATCTGGGCAGCTGGCTGGGCCAGAGCAGTCTTGTTAACACTTAGTTTTTTGTAATATGAAATGTAAGGATGGTGGGTTACTTTTGTACAGATGGTACAGTCTCTGAATCCTTTCCCCTTCCAACTAACCATGGGTACACCCAGTTAGCTCTAAGAGCCTCTCCGACAGCCAAGGACAGACACCCTAGCCAGCCAATGCCTCTCCCCTGGAACCCACTGCTGAAGCCAGAGGTGGCTCCACCCCCTTCTCCCTGGTCTGTAGGTGGGTGGGAGGTAGGGAGTCCTCACTCCTACTCTCCCCTGTGCCAGGAAGCCCATTCCCTTCCCGCAAGTCGAAGGCAGTGCTAAAGTTCGTTTCTGTTGAGCTAGTACTTGGTTCTCTGAGTAAGAATTCATTCATGTAGAAGCAAATAACTCATTCTCAGAGTCTCTTCTAGAGCTGAGAATGTAATCTCTACCCAGATTCAAAGAGTATTTGAATTTTATTGTGACTAAGTCCTCTAAGTTTTCATATTTAGAGTTAGGGTGTTAAAGAGTAGATCTAACTATATGTTGATCACTATTTTCTTTGACATCACAATGGATTTGAAGTTCCATTGTCTGCTCCTGTTTTAGTGGGTGGGAGCTGTTTACTCGTCAGGAACAGAGAGAACAGAAGGGATACTTGAAAGGAGGACAGGTCAGCTCCATGAGCACAGGACCATCTCTAGTGTTCTGGTCACTGTACCCTGCCTCATTGGGTGCCTGGCACATGGGGGGACACTCACCAAGTGCTGCTGAATACATGAATGGCCCCAAGATGGCAACTATGGTACAGAGAGGACATTTGTCTGCTAGAACAGGAGGTCCTGGTATAGCAGCCACTTCTTTTAGAGGCAGGAGAGATATGATGGCCTCCCCCACAGTCTGTAGGCCAATGGGATCCAAGTGGAGTGTGTTTTAATGGCACAAGGGCACAGCACAGGTGGGAAGATGGAGTGTGAGAAAAAAAACCCATCCGAGTGTTTGGCCCCTTGCAATGTTGAGTTGCTTTGCTGAATTTACTTAACAACCCCTGGGAGACTCAGTTTCATCCTCTGAAAAATGGGGATAACCAAACTGAACTCACAAGTTTGCTGTAAGAAATAAGTAGGAAAAATCGCATAAAGACCCTGGTACAGAGACTGCTATCATAAAAGGCCACAGTAGGCCCTGGTGTTTCACTTAACATTGAGTGGGTACAGCCAGGAACCTGGAGCCATCTGCCTGGGTGGGAATCCCAGCCTCATCACTTAGAGCTGGTGGTTTTAGGAAAGTGACTTAATTATTCTGTGCCACAAGTTCCCCAGCTGTGAAAAATAGGATAATAAAGTGCTAACCTTGTTCTGCTGCTCTGAGGATTAGGTCAGCTAATGAGTGGAAAGCAGGCAGAACAGGGCCTGGCACCCAAGCACTAAGGAAGAGTTAACTGGCATGACTACTGCACGCAAAGCATTTCGTGTTCTTCTCCCACTTTGATCCCTCTAGGGCTGGCAGAAGTGATGGGAGGATAGATAGAAACAGACAGATGTGTTGTGCGGTGCACCATTGGATGGGCTGGTCTGCACCTCATTACAACTGCAATTCCCTAAGCCCAGCAGGCATAAGATTCACCTTGAGGGCTTGTTAAAACAAGGGGTGGTGGGGCTCCACCCTAAGAGTGGCTGATCCAGTATGTCTGGGTGGGCTGAGATTTTGGGTTTCTAACAAGTTTCCAGATGGCGATGCTGCTGCTGGTGAGACTGTGCTCTGAGCACCCTGCCAGGTAACAAGAACAGAAGGTACCAAGAACAGATGACAGGAGGAAGGAGGAGGAACCATAAGAAGATAGAAGCTTTGAAACGGTCCTGCACAGAACTGGGCTATGCACATCACTAAATGAGGCACTTGTTCATTCATTCATTCAGCAAATATTTACTCACTGTGCACCACACTCAAGGCCCAGTACTCACCTATCAGCTGCAAGGACAAGGATGAGTCTGAGCCGAACAACACTGAGTTAAAGGACTAACGACTTATTGAATTAAACCAGAACAGTGTTAAAGAAAGAAGCCGGTCTCCATTAGGCCTTACTCTAAGCATCTTTGGGTGTGTGTGTGTGTGTGTGTGTGTGTGTGTGTGTTAGAATATACATAAAATTTACCATTTTTAAGTGTATGGCTCAGAGATAGCAAATCCATTCACATTGCTATGCAACATACATCGCCAGAACTTTTCTCATTTTCCCAAACTTTATTTCTATACCCATTAAACAACAACTCCTTATTTCCTCTTTCCCCAGCCCCTGACAATCACTATTCTATTTTCTGTCTCTATGAATGAGACTATCCTGGGGATCTCATATAAGTGGAATCATACAGTATTTGTTCTTTCACGACTGGCTAATTTTACTTAAGGATAATGTTTTCAAGGTTCATCCACATTGCAGCATGTATCAGATTTCCATCCTTTCTGAGGCTAATATTGCTCTGTACGAGTGAAACACATTTTGTCTATCAGTGGGCAGTTGGGTTGCTTCCATCTCCCGTACACAATGCTGCCATGAACATCAGTGTACAAGCATCTGCTCCTGTCTCTGCTTTCAATTCTTTTTTAAAAAAATCTTATAATGAACATTTGTTTGACAAACTACATTATAGACTCTAAAATCAAATAATTTCTTACTTCAACAATAGAACCTACTTTCAATTCTTTTAGGTATATATGGTAAGTGTTATCATAAAGCCAATCAATTTTGCTTTGGTGAAGATTAAGTTCATACTCCACCCCAACATACATGCATTCTTTTCTCTTCTTAGAACTTCACCTCTCCTGCCACTCAGGTACCAAGGTCTTTCAGCTACCAGAATCTGATAAATCACCCACACTTTCAGACAAATTATCATAAGGCCAGAGGGATTATATTTAAATGAATTCTAGGCAGGAAGCAGGCCTGCATCTCCCTTTCCCTGTAATGGCAACCTCAGTGATACACTGTATAAACACACCTGTGCCGAGAGTGGGTTCAGTGGGAAGATGGAGTGTGAGAAAAAAACCCATCATCTCTGGAATCAGTGTGGTAGAGCTGGCCATACTGCTTGCTAAAGGCTTAGGCAAGTGATTTAATTTCCTGGTTTGAAAATGTGGATAATAGTTCCTATAATACTAGAGCTGTTTTGAGAATTAAACAAAGATAAGGTAAGCCACTTAAACTAAGTTAAGGTAAGATAAACTAAGACAAGGTAAGTAAGATAAGCATACAGTAAGTATTTGACAAGCACAAGCTGTCATTAGTATTACTGGGTGCTCTTCTAAAGAAGTTCCTTGCCAGAGGAGGAACAGGTCAATTTCAATGAACATGAAATTAACAGTCTCACTAAGCCAGAAGCTTAGAATCCCAGACAATAAAAAACAAAGTTTTTAAATAATAGGATTCAGAATTATAACCTGGCCCCAAGGATTGAAAGGATGCCTTTGGATGGGGAAGATATTTGGGGGCGGTGTCCTCTGAGGAACCCACAAACTGTACCAGCATCCCCAGCAGTCAGCTATGAGTATAAGCATTCTTCCCAAGGTTTCTCTTTTTCCCTTCTGAGTTTGCAAATGCCAGATAAAAATGAGTTCCAGAACAATGGAAATCGGAGACAAGAAATGGTTGCAGCAAATTTGACCAGGCCTCCCTAGGATCGCCCTAGTCCTGGGACGTGTTCAGACAACTTGCCGGCCCCTTCCTAAGCCTCTGAGAGGGCCGATGTTCCCGCCACTTCCCTTGGAAGAATATTCCACAGTGAAATATGACTCACTGTCAGGCCTTTGCCTCTGAGATTCCCTTTCTTCTCTTGACCCACTTTCTTCTCACTGTGCCCTTTTGTACAAAGTCAAACGAAGCCTTGCCTTGAGCAGCCTGCTCTGTGAGGACTGACATTCAAAGACCATTACCACCTCTTAAACTCGGCCCTGTTCATTTAGCCAAGCAAAGCATGTGTAATTCTTTTAATCTTCCCTCATAAATCAATCCTACGTTCCCTTAATAGTCCTTCTCCTGTGCTTTGAACTCCCTCCAGTCTGGCTGTCCTGGGCTCTTGTTCCGTTTACACTTGAGAATTACTAGTCAATCATAAAATGCCTGCACAGGGGAAACAGCAGGGCCTAGCCAGGATTCCAAGTGTGCTCAATGCACCGGCTGCCCGCTGCCAAGGGCACTGTGAGCCCAGAGAAGAGCAGTGAGATCTGCCAGGACACAGAGAACCCCGTGTGTGGCCAACCCCACTCAGAAAGGCATGTGCCACCTCCTTCATGATGGTCTTTCACATGGCGCTGACCCACCTGGCCAGCAGTCAGGGAGCTGTGTGAGAAGTCACTGGAGACCCTGTCCCTCTCCTTTCACTCTTCAGCATGTCCACCTTTCACTTGGCTCCCACCTGCAGGGCAGGAAGACTACTGGAAAAACCCCAAGGGGTCCTACCTGGAAGGTGCCGGCATGGTCCTCTTCCTTTTCACCCTCTCTGTTCTCTTTGAGGGCAATCAATGTGAAGCCTCTGAAGTAGGAGGGGGGAGCAGCTGAAAGTGTCACTGTGAAAGAGAAGAGAGCCTCTTATAAGCAGAGGGATCAACTGTGCTCCATTTGTTAAATGGGGTGGATGCAGCTCTCCATCAATGTGCACACCTGTGGGGCAGAGGGGCTGAGGACAGAAGGCTGAGACAGATTTCCACTCACCTGTGGAGTGGAAATCTACTACCCCTCTTCACTCAGCTCCCTCAGACATTTCAAAACCTGGTAAATGCCTGATCTGCTCTCTCACTTGAAAATTCTTGAACCAACCATGGCTGGGGTGAGCTCTCTCTGAATAGCTCCAGATGGATATAGATAATCCCTCATCAGAAACTTTGATCTTGACAATTATCTCTACGCTTCCATTAGATTGGATTGAGAGTCTGTCACAAATTCCTTGAGGATGCCTTTTGTAGCACAGGCTACTCCATAGTCTATAGAAAACATTTCCTTTTTCTTGTGGAAACAGCGAACTCCATTTGCCAGCTTTCCTCACAGTTAGGTCTGCGTGTGCCCAAGTTTGCTGTGGACAGACATGATAGACGCTGCCTCCAAGCCTGGCCCCAACAGACTTTCCCATGATCCTCCGCTCTCATTCTCCCACCTCTGCCTGCTGAATTCAGGAGATCCTGCAGAGGACTCTGATGGACCAGTAAAAGGGGTCACAAACGGAAGGAAAATGGGTTTCTAGATTAGCATTCAAAGAATCACCCACTGACCAAAAATATCCATATTATATTTTGCATGAATGGAATATACACTTACATTGTGAGGGATCATTTGTTGTAGCAACCAGCATTGTGACTATATTATACTTTTCCTTCCCACATCTACTAAGAAAACTATTTTTCTATTGAAGTCTAGCTCATGGGCCTTCTTAACAAGGCAGTGAGACCCTACCCCCAAATTAGGTCTCCAAACTCCTGAGATGGAAATCTTTTACTGTAATTTTTTATGTTGGATTGCAATTCTCTACTGATCTGTCTTTTCCATTGGACAGTGAGTGAATGAAAGAGAGGGGCTGGGTTTTTACTCCTTTTGTCTCTCGCCACCCCAGCATCAAGAATCTAATAGATGGTTCAATTCAATTTTCTTCAAAATGATGTAAATTTGGATTTAAATTACCTTGCTGCCTGAATTAAAGTGCTAAGATGCTGGACTTTAGTTATGGATTTATAGACTATTAGAATGTCAAGGGATTCCAAGCATCTCCTAATCCAGCCATCTAATTCCAATTTGACAGATAGGAAACCAAGACAAAGGAGGTCAACAGACACACTCAAGGTCATTAAACCATCTAGAGGCCAATTTAGTGCCAGAATTGAAAGTCCCTCCCCGCTAGTATAATATTCTACCCACGGTTCACATATTGAATATATTCATCATGATATGGATCTTCTGCAAGTATTGGCTGATTCTTAATTTTTAAACTTTAAAAAATATTTTCTCTATCATTTTTATAATTATGATACATAAATGAGGAGAAGCATTTAATCCTAAAATTCCTCAAACTGTTACAACCTCTGCTCAGGTCTTGATTTCTGGTTTCTAGTCTCCAGAACTATGAGAAAATAAATATGTTGTTTTAAGCCACTGGTTTATGGTAATGAATCTGATAGCCCTCCAAAATGAATATAGGTAGTTTCTGGGAAACCCAACATAAGGCAGAAAAGCAGGCCTTCCTCCCCAGCCTCTGCCTTCAGCATGAACTCAAACTCCACAGGCCAGAAGGGCCCACATTCCACTACTCCTGCTCCACCAACCCCATTCCCACTCCTGACCACCTCAAAGGTCCTGAGATTCACTCACTGGTAGTTTCCTGAAAAGCCTGATAGGTTCACCCTAAAGGATATTTTTATATACTGCTCATATGCCTGGAACGTCCAACTTCCTCAATTCCTGGCAAACTACAGAACCCAACTAAATTTTCATCTTTTGTGTGATGTTTCCTCTGACTTCTCCATAAAGCCTGGGTGCTATTTTTCTAGGACCCTGTTTAAGATTAAAAATACCTACAGGTCTCCCAGGGAGGGATGCTGCCACTCAGTAGTTGGCTGAAGCAGCTTGGGGCAGGAGTGGGTACCCAGGCCTCAGCTTAGCTCTCTTCTAATACCAAAATATCTGAGTAAGCTGGTGTGATGAACAAGGGTAAAAGCCAGGGCAAAGAACCAGAGACCTTAGTCCTGTGGCAGTTGCTCTTAAAGAATGTGTCACCTTAGCCATCTATGCCAAACCCAGCTTCAAACAAAAGGCTGGAATAGATTTGACACCTGAAGGGCTACATACAGGGACAAGAGCACCTCCATGGGAGGGGGAAGCTGGAACTGGCTCCGCCCCCAACTTTTCAAGGTCTTGGAACTCAGCAAGGTGGTTTTAGATCAGGGTGACCCAGAAGACTTAAAAACAACATACTACAATGACGCAGCCACTTCAATGTTACAGCAGCTCAATTCACAATAGCTAAACTGTGGAACCAACCTAGATGCCCTTCAATAGATGAATGGATAAAGAAACTGTGGTATATATACACAATGGAATATTACTCAGCAATAAAAGAGAATAAAATTATGGCATTT
>CM053399.1:43775650-43813299 GCA_028644305.1 Xerus rutilus
TTGACAATAAAAAATAAAAAGGACTGGGGATGCAGCTCAGTGATAAAGTACCATTGTGTTCAGTCCTCATTACTAAATAAATAAATAGACCTGGAAGCTATTTTTCATATTTGTAAAAGCCTGTCAGAAATCATATCTATATTAAAGCTCAAAAGCACAATATACTTTTACATAAAAATCTATATAATTAGCTTAATGACCACACTTACCTCAAAATATAATGAATTAATACATATAAAGTCCTTACAGCAGGCACTTAGGAAATGTTAATACTTAGTAACAATGGTGAAGTTACTACCTGACATTATATTTTGTGTTTATGTGTTTGTTTACACATTTATCTATAAACCCCTTAAGGGCAAGAATCACATCTGAGCTCAGCACAGTGATTAGGATAGTGTTCAACTGCATCTTAATTCACTGAGCAGTTTTCATGGGCTGGTAGGTAGACTCAGTATTGTTAAAAGTGCCAATCCTCTTCAAATTGATATATAGATTTAGATCTAAATGGAATTCCCAGCATGTATGTGTGATATTGATAAGCAGATCTTAAAATGGATATGGAAATGCAAAGGGCCAAGAATATCCAAGACAATCTGAAGAAAGAAGTACAAAATTGGAGGGCATATCTTACAAGATATCACAGAAATTAAGTCAGTGCACTAAAGCAAGGAAAGGAAAATATGCCAGTTGAACAATTTAGGGTTCAAAGAACTTCCACAAATATATAGAAATTTGATGTATGATAAAGAATGTACTCTGGAGCAATTGGAGGAAAGTGATGTTTTCAATAAATAATGCCAAGACAACAGGTAGCCACAGAGATAAAGGTGAATATTGGCCCAGTACCTCACATTGTACACAGAATAAATTGCACATAGATCATAGAACTACTTGTGAAAGTAAAACAATAAAGTTTTAAAGGTAGTATAAGATAAAATGTGAATGACCTTGGAGTAGGAAAGATATTTTTAATAGAACATAAAAAAGCATTGACCATAAAGTATAAGATATATAAATGGGGTGAAACCAAACTTCTGTTCATCAAAAACACCATTAAGAGTGAAAAAATAAGCCACAGTGTGAAAGAAGATATTTGCAACCATATAGCCAGCAATTGATTTCTATCCAAAATATATAAAGAATCCTTTACCATCAAAAAGAAAAAAGACAAAAACACCCAATAGAAAAAAATAGGCAAAAGGCATGAACTTCTTCACAGAAGGTACCTAAATGACCAATAAACATAAAAAGGATCTCAACCTCATTAGCCAACAGGGAAATAAAAATTAAATACACAATAAAACACTACTGCATATCCACCAGATTAATGAAGTTTGAAAATGAATTAACAATATCAAATGTTGCTAATGGGAATTTTCACATGCTGTTGATGAAATGAAAATTAGCAAATTTTGCTGGAAAATTCTTTGGCAGTATTTTCTGAAACCGAGCATACACATATCCTATGACCCAGCAATGCCATTCCTAAATCAGCAGAAATGTATACCTACATGCACCAAAAGACATTTAAAAGAATGTTCATAGTGACATTATTTGTAGTAGCTCCCAGCTGGAAACACTCACATCTTGGCTGTAGAATAGATATATAAATGGTGACATATTCATATAGCTGAGCCTTACAATAATGAAAATGGACAAATTATTGCTACTCATAATGTGGAAAAATCTCACAAACATAATCCAAAATGAAAGAAGACAGCTACAAAAGAATACATGCTTTGTGGTTACTTCGTATTCATATAAAGTTCAAAAACAGGCAAAGTAATCTATGGTGCTAGAGGTTAGGGTGCATGATCAGATGCGTGGGGAATGGAGGCTGGGTGACTGGGGGAACATGAGGGGTGCTACTGGAATAGTGATCATTTTCTATTTCTTACTCTAGGTCCTGGGTTCATGGGTATAATTAACATGTGATCACTAAGCTATGCGATTGTAAACTTTTGATTAGATTATTAAAATATGTAAGTCACATTCTGATAAAAAGATTATTGAACTATGTTTCTGAATGATAAATATCCATTTCCTTGTATGTTTGGACACTGCACTTAAAAGGGCTACCCGTAAACTCAGTTTCCCAGAATGCTGCATTTCTGCAGGTTCTAGAAAACTAAGGTTGTGCTGTACCTTATTAAATACAGCCCACAAGATGGAGGCTCGGGAGGCTGAACTCAGTGTGGGGTTTCAATTCATAATCATCACGGGTGATGATATTATTACACAGTGTAATTTGAAGGAAGACAGGAGACCCTTTCCCTCTGGAGAACTCCAACATTATATGACTTCCTCCTGAAAGACACAATGTACAGTGTGTTCTCAGTCCCAATAACAACCCAAAATGACTGCCTGGCAATAAATAATAGAATCTTCTCTCTAAGGACTCCTCCCAAGTGCCTCCCAAGAGAGGCCATTAAGAGATCCAAAAAAACTCAAGAAAAGTGCTTACAAAGGATTTAAAAAAAGAAAGAAGGGCTATTTGGAGTCATCCTGTGAGCACACACAGGGAACTGGTGAAGAGCAAAGATTTAATATTAGAATCCCAGAGCTACCACTTATTAATTATGCAACCTCTGGCAAGTCACTTAACCTTCCTGTTTCCTCATTTTGAAAAAGAGGTTAATGATCTTGCCTTTCTAATGGGAATGCAGAATGGATCAGACGACACTTCGCACTCTGCCCGGCACTTGTGAAGCAGACATTGCAGAGGATGATGATGGTGTTGACGATGGTGGTGGTGGCAGTGCTGGTGGTAATGCTGGTGATGATGAAAATGGTGACGATGAAGATGATCTTGATGATACTCAGCTGGCTGATCAACTGAAAAATGAATTTCCTTAGGGAAAGTGATTGAACCTCCAAAGAAAAACTCTAGTGGGCACCTGTGAAGGCCCACTGGGGAGGAGTCCCAAGGAGACAATTGTCTGTGGGGATGATCCTCGCAGGGCCAGATTATAGGGAGATTTGAGTAAGGCCTCCTAATAAAATGAATCTTCCTGCAGCTCATGATACTTGTGAGAGAGTCCCCTGTGAGGATCTTCCTACCCCTTCTACCCCCACACAATATACCCTCTCAATACTTCTTTTTTTTTTTAGAGAAAATTTAAGTGAATTTTAAATTTCACTCGATAGAAAAATATTAAGAAAGTAGGAATTTGTGAACAAAGAACAAATGCCACATAGCAATCAATAACATGATACCGAGTTGTATTATTAATCACATCAAATATAAATGACCATTTAAAAAGCAAATATTTTCAGAATGTATAAACAAACAAGACCTTACTATCTTCCATTTATAGGGCACACATTTTAAATATTAGAATACAGAAAGATCGAAAAATACTTCTTGAATACCTCTCACTCCATCTTAATATGTCCATTAAATTATTTGATAAATATCTATTTTCCCTAATAACCTGTAAGTTTCATGAGAGCAGAGACCAAGTCTGTCCTGAGCTCCACTGCATGTTTAGCATCTAGAATATTTCTTAACACGTGGTAAATTCTCAAGAAATATCTGTTGGATAAATGGATAAAAAAGAGTTCCTTCTGTTTCCAATGCACGATTTGTCCATTTCTTCTCTGGTCCCTTGCACAAAATTCTCATGGGTTACCTTGTATAATATGCCAACCTCCTTCATTCTTTTTGTTTTGTTTTCAGTGCTTGGAAGGAACCCAGGTCCTTGCTTATGCTAGGCAAGCACTCTACCGCTGGGCTACATCCCGGCCCCATCTTTTTGTTTATGAAGCATGTGCTCTGTGCCATCCCACATGCTATGTTCCTGGAGAGAAAAGACAAGGCCTCTGCCCTCTAGGAGCACATAATCTAATAGCTGGAAGAAAAATTTATATCAAGAGATTCTTTATAACATGCGATGGGTGTTAAGGACACATGAGCAATGTGCTCTGGGATCCCAGAAGAGGGAACATCTGAGTCCATGTAAATGAGGTAGAGGAGACCTGGAGGAGGAGGTGGCATGTGAACTGCAAAGTGAGTGGGGAGCAGGAGTTTGCCAGTGGACAGAGGAGTAAGAGTGTTCCAGGTGGACGGAAGGACATGGTGGTGAGCCATGGCCTGGGAAACCAGAACTCTTTCTGCATTTGTAAGTTGCATGCTGGGAAGGAAGGTGTCCTAAGAGGCTATATAAGGAAGATAAGCAGGGAGTAGGTGGTCGAAGGCCCTTGATGGCTTCTTAAGAAGTGTGTATAACATCCTGAAGGTGCTGAGGAGTCACTGAAGAGTCTGAGCCAGGGAATGTCATATTCAGACTTATGGCTTAAGGAGGACACGCTGGAGGTTATGTGATTACTGAATTACACCCACGCCATAAAAGCCAGGGACTTTTACTTTTGGTGGCAAGGGACTCTGTGGCCTGTTTTGTTTGTATGAAGACTGATATTTCACAGAGGAGCCTGGCCTTAAATCCCCACCCAGGGCAGAGTTCTCCCCATCCTTGGGTACATTTGTTATATAAAAACTACAGCCTCCCCACCATTCCCAAATAGCTTTCTGGGTCCTTCAAATGTTAGTGTGCCAACAATCTAACAAAAACACAAATGAACTGTCTTTTGTGACTTCTGCTTCTTCTATGACTATTACCCTTATTAATTCTTGTCCCAGTTCCATCATCCTCTTCACTCTGCCTTTTGTGTTTGAGCATCAGAGCTCTACCCTTAGTAAGAAGGTCATGAATCAAGTATCAGCTCCATCACCTCAGCAGCCCCTGCCATCCACCTGCTATGTGTCACTGACTTCATGCTACACACCTCAACCACAGAGAACTTCAGCGTCTGCAAGTTACAACACAGGGTTTTAAAAATTGCTGGAGCATTAAGTAAGGGCCATCCTACACAACTTGCAGAGTTCAGGGGAGCTGCAAATCCCATGCTCCATTAAGAAATGGGCACAGTTCTGCTTACCCAGCCATTATCAGGCAGAAGAAGAATAGCGAGTGGTGGGTTGGCAGATAGAAAGGCAGGGCTAATAGTCCCAAAGTGAGTAGGGTGGTAGAGTGGTAGGGTGGGGTTGTGCTGTTCTCCCAGCCTCCTTCTTCGGCCAGTGCTCTCAGTATTCCCGGCAGAATTGTCTCCCATTCCAAATGAAAGGTCATGCACATTTAAAATTGCAAGGGTCATTTTCCTACAGTGAAATTAGCTAAAAGACCTACATTCAAACTTCCCTCTGTTTATTATGTATAACTTAAGGCAAGGTATCTAACTTCTCTTTGTCTCAGTTTCTTTACCTATAAATCAGCAGTAATATTATTTACCTTGTGTTGTTATTATGATCACTAGTGAATTTATAATTCATACTAAAAGGTTTGCTAAATCAATAAGATATATTAAAAAATAATTTGGCCTCCTCTCTGAAATAAAGATCATAATTATCATGGACCTGTCAGGAGGATTAGAGAAGATAATGAATATGAAGCACATTGCAGCAGCTCAATAAAAGTTAATTCTTTTTCCCATGTGTTACTTCATCTCAGGATAGCTTAGAGCAAAATGAGAGTCCTGGGCTAAACAATATGTGGATGGGAAAAGAAAAAGTGGTGCCATACTTTGAAGCTTAATTGTTCCCCCATAGGGCCACATGTTGAAGGCTTGGTCCCCAGCCCATGGAACTATTTGGTAGATAGTGTAAGCTTTGGAAGGTGGGGGCTAGTGGGAGGAAGTTAGGTCACTGAAGGCATGACTTTGAAGGGGATATTGGGATTCTAAGTCCCTCCTCTCTCTCTTTTTCTTATTTCCTGCCATGAAGTGAACAGTATGCTATATGATCCCACCATGATATATACCATGTTGCAATAGAACCAACAACCATGGACTGAAACCATAAGATAAAAAAAAAACACCTCTCTTCCTTTTCAGATGATTATCTCAGGTATTTTGTTACAGTAATGGAAAGCTGACTAATACAAATAGTAAAGATACCCTGGGGAAAAGACAATATGTCATCCAGTATAGATAAGAACAGGAAACTTGAGGGGACCCTGATGACTCTTCTTATTCTGACCATATGATCATCAAGACTGTCAATCACAGTTCCCCTTTTGCCTGCTAAAACAAGAAACCATGAAAGTGACAATGCCCAGATCCGCTGTATCTCTACACCCCATTCTCTGTGTGTGTGTGACTAATGAGAGTACTTCCCTGAGATGTTTGGAGTTAGAAGGAAAAGAGCTTTTCTTTTAGTGACAGAACAAGCTAAGAGGCTCTTCATTGAAGGCTGTTGGCAGTTATCCTCTCTGCCATTTGGAGACAGTTTATCTGTAGTCAGAAAAAATGAGGACAACACACAGAAACACAGCCAAGAAGTAAAGAATGGAAGGATCAAGGCAGAGAAGGTGGAAAGGAGAAATGGAAAGGCTAGAGAGGGGAAAAGATGGAGGGGGCTAGGGAAGGAAAGAGAACTGATGACTCTTGTTTGTGTTCCTAGATCCATTCATGCCTGAAGCCAGATCTACCCCTGGACTTTCTAAATATGGGAATTAATGCATTCCATTCTTTGCTTTAGTTAGTTAGACTTTGTTCCTGTCACTTGGAATGAAAAGAGTCCTGAATAATTTTGAAGCAAAGAAGCAAATAATTCTGCCTGAACTATGAGAATCATCACCAGGCTAAGGAAACAGTATTCATGACTAAACTGAAGTGACTGAGCTGGGATGGCAGTTGGTATGCAATGTCATTGAAATGATAGGTTGTGTCACCGAATGTCAATTTTGGAAATAACTTGAAGGTTTGACTGAGGCTCTGTCTTAGCTTCTGACCTGCTCAACATTCTGATCAACTATTTAGATAAAGATTTAGCAGTCCTGCTTATAAAAGTGGTGAATAATCCAAAATTGAATTATGTAGGTAAGTCATTCAGTGACAGAATTCTATAGATAGTTGAGAGCTGCAGAGATGGACCAAATTATACTGGATTAAGTTTATTGGGGGAATCATGTTAAATATTACATTCACGAACCAACTACACCAGTATAGATTAATGTGTTAGTCAGTTTGGTGTGACTATAACAAAATACCTAAGGCAATTATTTTACAAAGAGAAAAGGGTTATTTTGGCTCATGTTTCTGGAAGTTCAGTCCAAGATTGAGTGGTCTCGTGGTTTTGGGACTCTCATGAATGCAACAAATTATGGCAGGAGCAAATCACTTACATCTTGAGTTAGGAAGCAGAGAGAGACTAAGAGACTGGAATCCCACACTCCTTTTTGAGGACACCACCCCCAATAAACTAGGCACTACCATAAGGCTCACCTTCCTAAAGGTCTGTAGCACATTCAAACAGTACACCCTAGGGACCATGCCTTTAACACATGGATCTTTGGAGGACATTATCTATATCTCTCCATAGCAGTTAAGGAGGGCATCGGGCATTTACACCAAATATCAAGAATTTGAGTTGGCTGCAAGCTCAGTGCGATTCCAAAGAACAACACATCTGCTAAAATAGCAAACACAAAACCTGGCAAGCTTAACACAGCACAGAGTCCAGGACAGGAAGATAGCCATTCTGCCATGTTCTGCCCCATCGGTTTACATCCAGGCTGTGAAGTGCAGGGAACAAGAAACAGAATCTTACAAGGGAATAGTTGAAGAATGAGTATCTTAGTCAGAAGAGAAGCCACAATATCTATTTACCCACAAATACCTCAAGCGCTGACCTCTGGCCAGGGGAGACCTTATTTTGTTTGACTCTAAAGGCCAGAACCTGGACACAGGTGTGAGGTGTAGGAGTTCCACGAGAGGCAGGCTTCAGCAGCAGAGAAGTACGATGAGGTCAGCTCCGGCCCCATCTTTGCTAGTCTGTGTCACCACCAATGAAAGCTCACAGTCCTCCCTCCTCTCCCCACACCTCACCTGCCAAGGAAGGGGAATGTGAGCTCGTGCTGGGTTCGGGGCATTCCACTGGTCACTGTACAGGTGTCCCTCAGTAATGGAACAGGTGCAAAGTGAAGTGTGGTTTGGGAGACCGGGACTGGAGCTGGGACAGGTGGTGATAGGAAGCATGCTCATAGAAAAAGGAACATCTGTGGGTGTGGTGGTACATGCCTGTAATCCTAGAGATTTGGGAGGCTGAGGCAGGAAGATCACAAGTTCAAGGCCAGCCTCAGTCACTTAGGCCCTAAGCAACTTAGTGAGACCCTGTCTCAAAATTAAATAAATAAATAAATAAAGGGCTGGGTGGGGATGTAGCTAGTGCCAAAGCACCCCTGGATTCAATACCACCCCCACCCCACCCCCGCAAAAAAAGGAACAACTTTTGGGCACCTTCTCTTTGAGTCTCATCATCTTGCCTTAAAAGAAAGAATATAGATTCCTGGAATCCAGCCCTTTGCTGGGGCCCGGGAGGGAACCTTTGGTTTGTTGGTTTAAAGTTCTCCAAATGATTTTAATGCATAACTAGGTTTAGCACTCACAGCGAATGGTTCCAAGGAAATTCACTTTGATAATCTGTATCTGGGCTTGACGGATCAGCAGTCCTTCTGCCTTGCTCTTCTATATACGCAAGGCCTTTGTCTGAGGTTGGCAGCCCCTTTCCTTGGCCCTTTTTCTTTCTGTTCTTCTGCTGTTCACTTCCATACCAACGTTAGAGTCCATCATGCATATATACATCTACTCTTCCTTCCCTCCCAATGGGCTTCACCTGGGGCCCAGCCCCTCTGCCTGCCCCAACCTCCAGCCACTGTCCCCAGGACACAGAGCATCCTTTCTGTCTGCTGCCCCCACCTGCAGCTTCTTGCCTTCTTGTCTGCCATCCCTTAGTGCTCACTTTTCTTTCTGATGGAGAAAGACACACTTTCTATCTTCCATCCAGCTGAGAGAGTGAGAGTGAGAGAGAGAGAGAGAGAGAGAGAGAGAGAGAGAGAGAGAGGAGATCTCACACCAGGGATCTTGAAGATTTCAATGATATATTAATTATTTCAACAAATAATCATTTAGTACCTCTTGTGTCCAAGCAATATTCCATGTGCTGGTAACAAAATGGAGAATGAGAAAGACAAAATTCTGCTCTCCTAAAGCTTGTATCCTAGCCAGAGGAGGCAGATGATAAAAAGATAATTCTAGAGAGTGCTTAAAGGCTATGAAAAAAATAAACAAGATGACAGTGAGGGGAGATGTAAAGTGGTGGTCCCAGGTCACTTAACAGACAAGACTTAAAGATATGGAGTCAGCCATACAAGGGTCTGGGGACAAGAATGGTAAGCTTGGAAGAGGGCAAGAACGAAAGCCCTGGGGTGAGAATGAGCTGGGTGTGCTTGGAAAATTCAAAGGGTAGTGTGGCTGCTTCCTGGAGAAGGAGGAAGAAAAGGGAGGGGAGGAGGAGCAACAGCTGGAATCGCTATTCAGTTCCATGCCCTGCTTCTGGGTCCACACATCTGCCCACACGTCTTTCTCACACACACTGACTCCTTCCCTGCTATTCCCCTTTTTCACGGAGACCAGGAAACATTTGTAAACATCTTAACCACAACTCTCCATAGACCCTTTCCCCACAGGTCTCCCAGACCTCAAGCAAATTGGTAGATGTGGATTAGGCCCTGTTTAGGTTTTCCTGAACTTCTCATGGCAGTTTTGAGTATTCTGTGAAAGTTAGAAGCCTTGTCCATATAGGGCATGCAAAGGATCTCCTGTGTTGTCATCTCATTCCTTGCTCCATCCTATCTGAGACTCAATTCTAGCTCAGGCAAAACATTCTGTAAAAACGGGACATTTTATACCAGCAAGAGCTGGCTGGCATCACAAAGAGCTTGTAGGTGATGTAGTCAGCTCCCAAACACCACAGTGCTTCAAGAGCACTTCATTTGGCATAATCAAACACAAATACACACCCCTAGAGGAGGGGGGGGATTGGAAGAAACACTTTAAATCTTTAAATGACCTGGGGGTCATTTAGGTCAATGACCTCACCATTCCACTCTATGCATGGATGTGCCTAAGAGAGCGTGTGGCAGATCCTCAGTTCCTGCATCCACCATACAGTGAGGACTTTGTAAGTATATGTCAGTGTTTCAGGGCGAGCAAACCAATGGTTTCATCTGCTATTCACCTGCAGAAAAATGAATCTCTTCCAATGCTGCAGGGAAAATAGAAGTGTTGGACTTACTGAGAAATGTCAATTTGTTTCTATTCCTCTATCCCTTAGTGCTCTAATAGAAATATCTGGGGGGTGCTGCATAAATCAGTCCACATTGAAACTGGTATCTGTTACATTAAATGTACAATTTCAAAAGATCTTTTAGGAGTAATTTGGACTTAGATGATTTTCACTTTCCTTGGTGCCTCTTGAATCTAAGCCTCAAGTAAGATGGGACTTCACAGAACTCAAATTATTTCTTTTCATTCTGCACGTCTACCCGAGTGGCTTTCTTTTGTTCCCCTTTTCTCTTCCCACACCACCCCCTTGCCTCCTTTCTTGATGTACTCCTGCCCCCACTCCATTCTTTCTTTTCTGCTCCCTCCTTTATTGAGGAGGGAGGTAATACAGAACAGGCCACTTATACACACTTGTGTAAACACACATGCTTACACACACACACACACACACACACTTGCACTCACACACCCCAAGACCTCTTCCTCTACCAACTCATTTAGCAGGAACACCAGCTTGTGTGCTGTGGAGTAGAACCATTCAGATGACATTTGGCTGGATAAAAGAAAATGAAATATTGTGTTTTCACAAGATGGACATTAAAACATAACAGAAATGGTTAATTGCCTCCCCCAATCTGTTTTTCCCTTCATCTTTTGGAAAAATAGTTGCCCCCCTCAAGTTTTAGCTGTGCATGTGGCTGCCTGGCTTAAAGGTGTATTTCCCAGCATCCCTTGCAGCAAGGTGTGACCACATGACCAATGAGGAGTGCATTTAGAAGGGCTGTATGCAATTTCTGTGGCATATTATTAAAAGAAGGTGTTTATCTTCTACTTCTATCCCTCTCCCTTCCTCCACATGCTGACTAGAACTCTGATAGGGTGGCAATGAGCTGATTATAACCATCCCAAGATAGCACTGTCCAACAGAAATATGCTCAAGCCAGTGAAATGAATTTTAACAGGTATATAATAGAAATACATGTAAAACAGGTAAAATTAATTTTAGCAATATATTTAATTTAACCTAATGTATACAATGGTCATTTCAACTTAGAATCAATATAAAAATTACTGAGAAGTTTTTCTTTTTTTAATACTAATTCTTCAATAGCACAGGACATCTCAAGTCAGACTTGCCTCATTCCAAGTATGTCATGGTCATGCTTGACCATTGGCTAGTGGGCACCTATTGGGTAGCAGTGTGTTAGAAGATGGCAGAGCAACAGGATGGAAGGAACCTGGGGTTCTGATTGACCTTGGGGAGCAAACTTCCCGTCACATTGAATCTCCAACTTACCTCTTGTTTAAAACACTGTATCTGGGGATCTCTTTGTAACATGAGCTTTGCTACACCATGAACATGGTAAGGGGATTTTTGTCCCACAGGAGTCAATCTTGACCCACATCTGACATTCTGAAAAGAAGGCAAATGGAGAGGGTGGCAGGGAAAGACCCTCGATGTTTGCCCATGTTTGTTAACAAATCAGCAATTACAGCCTGTTGTTCCAGTCCAGTTACCTGTAACCCAACAACTTACCTGTGTATGCAAAAGTACTCAGGTTTTAAACCTTGAAAAATTTCAGTGAATATGCCTTCATTTTTTTTCATATTTTGATTTTTTTTCGTTTCCTGAATCTCAGAGCAATAAACAATCTCTGCAACCATTACGCATATGTATGCATATTTTATCTTTATTGTAAATTTGAACTAAAAATTTATTAAAAGGGGTAAGGATTCAAAACTAAAATGACATAATAAAAAAAGAGAAGAGAATGGTGTAAGAGAAGAAGAGAGGTAGGAGGGACAAGTTCATTATGATATTGTCAGCAGGACTTCAAAGAAAAACACCATGTCGGAAATAGTTTATTTAAAAGACCTCACCCAGGTTCAATTTGTCGGATCCTATAAGTGTACTGTTCAAACATATACTTTTACAGGCATAGTGATATAACATCTGCATGTAAAAAGACAGCAATAATCAAATCAGGCTCTGTTCCCTATCCAATTTGTTTCTGTTTCCCTACAAACAAGAAGAGTTGGCAAAAGACTGACAAGGTTCTTCATGTTTCTAAATTAATCCTCTGGCTTATGGGGAAAGGCAATACTGAAGCCTATAAAAAGAAAAAAGAAAATGTAAATAAGGATCTATCTCTTTATTACTTCATGTCCTGTGATATGTCGGTTATTATCTTGATTTGTTGATCCTGTTCTCCTTTGAGGAAGACTCACCATCCAGAAGACTGAGCAAATGCATTCTACTCCCAACTCATTTTATTGGATCAGCACAGACGACTGATTAAGAGCCCAGATTTAGGAGTCACATAGACCTGACTCCACTGATTGTTAGCTGTGTGACCTTTGGGAAGGAACTAGACCTCTCTGAGACTTAGTCTTCTCATCTGTAAAATAATAATAACAATAAGTTGCCCCCAAGTGTCATAAGGACCAAGAGAGCTGAATAGAAAGAATTTAACACAATGTCTTAGCTGGTGCTTTGCAGCTAAGTATTTTTCCATGTCCAAAATAATTATCATCCAAAATAATTATGTCATCATAGGATCATAAGATGAGATAATTATTTTGGAAATAGAAAAATAAGATATATATATATATATGATATGGACATATCATATTTATTTATTTACACTTACTATGTGACTACTATGTTACAAATTATTTAAACTTGGATTATTTCCAGTTCCTATAGCAATGCTGGTGGTGGGTAGCTGGGGAACTGGGGGGACAAATATCCTCATTTTATAGATGGAGAGATTGTGGCTCAGAAATGTGAATTGGCTTGCCTGTGAATATGTGACTGAGCAGAAATTGAAACTGACTCATCCAACATTAAATCCTGTGCTTTTTCCACCAGGCTGAGATGACTACTCCTACAGGCAGTACGTCCCAGAGTGGGACAAAGAAGAGCAAGCAAGGCGACCTCGGAGGTCTTCAAACCTCCCTGTTTTGAATAAATCCCCCAATTATGCTTGAAGTTAGACCAGCTTTTGAAAACTCAACTGCACATTCTTTTCCCATCGAGTTCCTTGAAATTACCCTTTAAAGAGCATCTAGGAAAAGCCATTCTCATTAGCCAGGGTCTGACTTTATTTTCCTAATAAACAGACCTTTGGTTAGACAAAAGGGCCTCTTTTATTTTCAATCAATTCTTGAATGTTTCAGCTGATTTTCTTCTATTTGGCTTGAAATAGTGATCTGGGAAAGGCTGGTCCTGCAAATTGTCCTCCTATAAGGGAAGCCCCTTGAGGATCCTCAACTTGTTATTCTTAATCACTGTAATCTCCTTTCAAAGGAGGCCCTGGTCAGAAACAGAGCAGGCCTTTCAGAGCTTTCTAAAGCACAATTATTGCTGGTGGTGGTGGTGGTAGGGGCAAGAGGGAGGGAGGGAAGGAGGGAAGAGAGAAGTGGGGAGGGGTCAATATAATACTAACAACTAACTAAAAGGCTGAATTACAATCTCAACTGGACCCAGGCTGTGGGGAAGAAACCTCATGATTCAATTTTTTAAAAATGACCATTTTATTCCATCCAGAATACCTAATAGCTATACTTGCATCAGGAGTACTATTTGAGGATGAACTGGAATACAGAGGAAAAGAAATCATTGATTCCAAGGATGGTAAGGGATCCTAATTCAGGAAAAAATAACGAAGTAAATAGAAAAGCAGGGGAATGTGAACTTCCACAACTCCATGTCAATGCAATGGGCAGAGTGCATTAGGTTTACTTTCAACATAATTATTCTAAGAAAGAAAAAGCCCACAGAAAATGTCACAAACTGGGTCAGTGCCCTTTCTTCCTAACTTTGAGTGGCAGAACAAGATTTTTTAGTTGCAGAATATTTACATGGGAGACCTTAGCGTGGTTCCTGAAAGATATTTCCTTCAAGATCTCTTAGCCATAAGAAAGAAGAAAATATTATCACCCTACATACAGCTTCTTGCTTGTTCCTTGGAGCTGGGTCAGTTTCCAAAAGCCTAATGGTTTAGGTTGGAAAGTCCAGGGCCCTCTGGGTCCATCCCCAGTTCCTCCCAGTTGGACCTTGGGAAACTTCTCTGGCCTTGTCAATATGGGATGTGCTGGGGCCACTGAATCCAATTCAGGCAAACATAGAGAATTAGTGTAGAAAGAGATGCCAGGAGGACACTTGGCCAGAGCCCCAGACTGGCCTAAACCACCGCAAATTGGACTTAAATTAGGAACAGTCTTTGACAAGCCTCCCAGTATGGAGAAATCAAATCATCATATATCCAATTAGTTCATGAGGACCCAGATAATGGCCATTCATTGGTAGATTGAACTGGAGGAGTGCTAAGGAAGCCCATTCTCTCTCTCTCTCTCTCTCTCTCTCTCTCTTTCTCTCTCTCTCTCTCTCCACACACACACACACACACACACACACACACACACACCTCTGACCAGGCACATACCTTATTAAACCAGTAAAGCCCTTAATCCAACTTGAACTAAAGTGTATTGGAGACCTGTTGTCTCTCTCTGGCATACTCCCCTTTGTAAGCTCATTTACTCTCTACAACCACCCAGAGAAGTTGGGTAAACAGCTATTTTTACAGCTGGGAAATGGACTCATAGAAATTAAATTACTTGCACAAGTCATACAAGTACTAAAACCTCCCCCCCTCCCCCCATCCACAGTCTCATCACCTCTTGGAGCTGAGTCAGTTCCCCTAGTGAACTCTGGCCCTCGGTTTGGGGGAAGACTGAAGAGGCCTTTGAGATTATCTTTGTTTCTCTCCAGGGGGCTAGGAGAACTGGCTACCTCCTGGCTCTGCCTAGTGATTATCCCCACAAGTCGACTCAATTCCCCCTGGACGACTCCGCCGAGGTAACCCACACCCTCCCTCCCGGCTGGGCGAGGTGCTCTCCACATATCTTCTTGCGAGTACCAATGATACCGCGAACGCGCATTCAGGAACAAATCCCTTGCCGGCCAAGTGTTGAGGGCGCCCGGATCGGGCTTGGTAGCTCCAGGTGGAGAAAGTCGAGTACCGAAACCCGGAGAAAAGGAAAACGAGTTCTGAGAAGGGTGGCCCTTGGTTCTGTCCTGCGCTGCGCGTGGATGACCGGGCGTCCGCTGACACTGTCCCAAACTTTCTCTCTAGTTGCTCGCACCTCTTCTTCCTGAGGCTTTCTAGGGAACCCGGAAGGCAGGAATGGAAGGGATACGACTGGGAACCCATTTGCTCATCAGGTGCCCCAATGACCTGTTCGTCTCTGCTTGGTGCGGGAGTTGACTTATGAGGGGGCGGAGTTGAGGGGACACCAGGTAAGGCTAAGCAGGCTTCTTTCCCTGACTGGTGTCCTATGTCCCACCCTGAAAGCAGCGGCTGCAGCACCGGGAAAAGAGGTGTCTAGGGAGACGATTAGCTGAGGAGGGAGGCCATGGGCGGTGGGAATGGAGTTAAGGGTCTTCAGGTCGGTGCCAGTCAAGCTGCCTATCCTACACAGGAGATGCTCACCTGTTTGGACACCCTCCTCCCTGTGCTCCGGAAACCCTGTTCTTAGCTGATCAGCATAGGTGCGACATCCCTGTGGCGCCGAGCCTACAGGCTGCAGGAGACAAAGTCCCACAGCCTCCAGGGAGCAGGCCTCAGCTGTGGGCTATAGGGTCTCCCCTTTCTGTCTTCATCGATTTCCTCTCCCGTTGGGAAGTATACTGGGTTCTTTGGGGACTCATTCTCACTGGGAACTCGTCCTGGAAATCCAAGGTCCTTTCCCTCGCTTAGGACCATGAGAGAATAATTTGGGCATCTTCCTAGGGACCCTTCCGAAGAGCTTCAGGCTTCTTCCCCTCCTCCCCGCGCCCTGGGACGGGTTAGTGAGAAGCCGAGGTCTCTTCTCCGGAAGAGATCTATCCAGGGAAGCCGGAGTGACCCTCCTGCTCCTCTGAGTGGGTCTGCTAGAAACTGGTACCCTTTCATTAAGGGATGGAAGCCTTGCTTGTGACTTGACTGAGAGAAGCCAGGGACCCCTCCTCTCCAGAGACCGATCTGGAAAAAGTAGAGTCTACTTCCCAGGGTTGGAGCGGGGCTCCCTCAGTCAGGCCGGTGTGACGCGTCGCTCAACTACAGCCCCTGCCTGGGAAACGCGCCCCTGTGATCCAGGCAGCTTTGCTTGGCTGCGGCCCCCGCGACGGCCCCGGACGTTGGCTAGCAATTCACGCAGAGCGCTCAGCTAAATGGGCTGAGGGCTGCTAAGACAGAAGGGCCCTTGCGGGGCTGCGCCGGCAATGTGTGCCCGTGGACTGCGCGCCCTCCTCTGGCACCGCGCGATCGGTGCCCTCCAGGGGCCAGGTCCCGTGCCCTCAACGCCACGCCAGGCCACTTACCGCGGTAGCTGCTTCCTGGCTTGTAGAAGTCGGGGTCGCCCTCCACGCGGAGGCTGAACTCGGTGTAGCCCTCACGCCGCGTGCCCTGGGCACGCAAGATACGGCTGCAATAGCCCTCCGACTTGGCCACTTTGTCCAGGGTCTCGTCGGAGAAGGCCAGCGCCAAGGCCAGGGGCAGAGTCAGGGCCAGGAATGCCGGACTCCGGCTTAGCCTCAGGGACGCAGGCGGCAGCCTCATCCTCGCGGGTCCCCAACTTTGTGCTGCTGTCGCCGGCCCTAGCCAAGCGACTGCTGCCTGAAGTGGTCCCGGCTGAGGCGATACCTGGAAGAGCCCAGGCAGAGAAAAGGAGCTCTGAGCAGCTCTGACGACTCGGAGACTGCCCTCCTCGGTTTGGCGGCTGCCGAGCTGCGCTGCGCTGAGCTGAGCAGAGCGAGCCAGCAGCGCTAGGAGGAGAGGGCGGCGGCGAAGGAGAGGGAGGAGGGAGGGCTGATTTTGCCCAGATCCCCAAACGCAGCGCTGTTTTGTTTCCGAGCCGGCGATTAGCGGAGCGAGGGTGTTTATTTTGCTACACTGGATTCCCAGGGTCTGGTGGGAGAAATCATAGGCTACTGGGACACTGCGGGCTCTGTCCCACCACCACGGAGGCTGCTGCCCCAACCCCCGACTGCACTCTGGGCCCTGTGGACCACCGCGCTCCGAGGAAGGAAAGCCTGAGAACTAAGTTTCGTTGCACACCTACTTTGTGCCTAGCTATGCTGTGCGGTTTATTCGCGGTGACAGCTCACTGTCTCCACTCTACTGCACACAATGAACATTACATTACTTTCATTCATTTTATAGACAAGCAGATGGAGGTAGACAAGGGTCAGAAGCCGTGAGTCTGGGGCTCCATCGCGCTTCCCATAGGCATATTGGAACAGGTTGGACTGGAAGATGAGAAAGGAGCCAGAGAAGTTATCCTCTGAGCTCAGCAGGCACAGTGCCTAGGGCCACAATTAGTTTGGAGATCTATGAAAATGTTTTCTTTAAAAGCAGCAAAGAAAAACATTTAGGCTGAAGCAAATGTTTTAATATATATATATGTTCATTTTTATACCCCCACAGCCAAAATATGTTTAATATTGTTTTGTGAAGAATGGAGACTTTGAAGGCAAAAGTGCCTAAGGACTATGAAGGTCCTCATCCAGGTCTGGAAAGGAGTTTTGAAAGAGTCAAAGAAGAGCTTGTATGTTCTTGGCTTAGATTTTAGTTCAGGTTCACAGTACCCAGGGACAGATGTTTGGAGATGTGCTGAGTCTGAGAATTCTCTGGGCAAGCCCTAGAGTCCAACCAGAGGGCCAGAGGGGAGGAGAACCCAGGCAGGAAGCTCTCCCATTGTCTCCCTGAGGAGAGACCTGAGTCAAACCTAGGTCCTGCCAATCTGGAGCAGGGAAGTGGGGTGAGGGTGAGGATGGATGCTATTATACCCTTCCTGGGGGTAGTTCACTAAAATTCAATGAAATGCCTTATATAAAACAGTTGACCTGCAGCACTCCCCTCTTTGGGAATATATTTAGCCTCCCTAACTCTCATCAGTGCACATGAGCATCCCCAGGTGCTCTCAGAAGCTCCCCATCCTCCTTGCTTCCTTGGGACCTTCAAAATGCCCCTAGTGCCTCAATCTCCTTTGCTTTCCAGATCAGGTTTTTTTCTTTCACATTACTTTAGTCTATGGAAGTCATCTGCCTTGAAGATCCTCCCACCTGCTTCTTAGCCCTCATGCTGTGACTCCTGCTATCACTGTTAACTGGGCACTATCTTCCAAGAATCACCTGAGAGTAACCCCTTGCCAAAGCCTATTCTACTCCTGTCTAAGTACTGAGGGCAAAGCCTGAGAACTGACTTCAGCAGTTGACTTCTCAGATCCAGTTGACCAACCAACCCTCCTTCATGTAGGTGACACTCAGATTCACAACTGTGTCCTGAGTGAGATACCTTCATCTCCATTCTGCGGACTCAGAGCTCATGCCTGACCCCACATTGCATCTCCACTCTCAATCACCCAGCAAGCTTTGATAGCATGCAGATTTGGAGTCAGGCTCTGTACTGAGTGGTGGACACAAAAGAGAACCAAAATTCATTCATTCATTCATTCATGCATGTTGAAGGATCTCCATGTGCTCAGTGCCAGGATGTAAGACAGATATGTTACTTATCTTTGTGGATCTTACAGTCCTAATGCAAAGGTGAATATTAAAAACATACTTATGTGGATTTTTTCAAGTTGTAATTGTGATACATGCTACCAACTAAGTGCTTGGAAAGTATTTCTGATCTTATATCACAGTGTAGGAAATTATGGAAAATAAAACCTCCTTTATCATCTCTGAGCTTATTGCATATCCGATAGCTTAAATATGTGTGCTCTTGCATATTTTCATTTACATCCATGCATCCAAATTTAAATTGGAGGTGGGCAGGCATGGAACAGTCAGGGACATAATATTTAATTTTTTTATTGGACCATGACAAGAAAATCACATGAAGTGGGTGAATTCATTCCACCACCATCACTATTCTATCACCCCATTCTCCACATTAGGGACCTATAAAATTACCTGTCTAGGTAATGTACCATGCTAGTAAGGGAAAGAGCCAGGACTTAAAACAGGCACTGTTAGTACCAAGTTGGGGCACTTTCCATTACCCAGTGTTGGCCCCCTCATTTGGATTATGACAGCAGCTCCAATCAGCCTACTAAATGCTAACCTCACTACACAAACTAGATTTCCCTCTCCCAACCTGGCTGTCACTTCCAACTTCTGTTCTCTCCTCCGCATATCTGATCCATCACCACATCATCAGTCTCACCTTTCAACTACCTCTTGAATCCATCTGTCTGCTTCTTTCCCCCTTCTCTGCCAATCACCCAGGCCAAGTTGTCATCCTCTCTCAGCCTCCTAATTGGTCTGCTCCTGTCTATTCTTCTAATCTGTTCTCCCTAGGGATCTTTTTTAAAATGCAGATTGGAATGTCAATCCTGAGGTTAAAACCTTTTATAGTGGCTTTCAGGGATTCCAGAATAAAGATAGAATCTTTAATGTGAACTCCATGGCCCTGCTTGATCTGCCTCTCAGGCCTGGTGCCTCTTCTCTCATGGTTTAGCCACTGCTGCTTTTCAACTTTGGAAACTTTTGCCTGTGAGCTTCTCTCTGCCTGGGGTCCTGTAATGTTGGATAGTCTCTCCAGCCTGCCACCCTCCTCTGGCTGACTGGGATGCATCCTTCAGATCTCAGTGCAAAGCTGCTTTCTCAGAGAAGTTCTTCCTGATTTTGTGGAATAGACCCTGCCACTAATGCTCTCCTGGAACTCAGTACTTTTTCTTTTAATAAAAAGATTTATATTTACATATTCATTTGTCTGCTTGATTTTTAAAATTTTATGTTTATTTAGTGTCTGCTTTCATTGATAAATCTATGCTACATCAGGGCAGGAAACATCAAAGGCTCACTGCTCTGTCCTCCATGCTCTTAGTAGTACCTGGCTCAGGGTGCAGATGTATAAGTACTTGTTCTCTGGATATAGTCTTTAACAATTCCACTCCCATTGTCCTCAAGCTCAGCCCACGTTTTTCATGTTGACCTTCAAAGTCCTCCATAGTCTGGTCTCACTGTATCCATCTGGTCATAGATCCCAATCTGAACTTACAGTACAGCCCAGCTAGGTCATCTTGGTCCTATGCTATTAATGTTGCCTCAACACCTTTGCTCAGAGCTTTCCTGGTGCCTAGAATTCTTTCTACCCTCCTGCCTGTTTAAATTCTCCTTTTTGGAACAAAGTTCTGCAGTCTCTCCTCCTCTAGACTTGAACAGAACTCATGAGGAGAAAAAGTTTCTTATTTTGACTATTGTGTTCCACTGGGTTGTCACGAACTGTTTCATGTGTCCATGTCTCATCTCCTAGCAATGAATCCAGTTTATTTTCTGTTTAATTTCCTGTTCAGATGTTTTGTTCTGTTGTAAAATACACTGGACTTTAAGAAATCTCTTTCCAGTTTTGTAGCCTAAGGCAGAGCTGATGTTAGTTGCTAGGGTGTTGCTAGGGAAAGTCATTTAGCCAGGGCAGATAATTAACTTTATCAGTGTGTGTGGGTAGGTTGCTAAAAGGAAGAGCTAAGGGCTCAGCTTCTCCAAGAAAAAGAAAAATTCCTTGGATTGGTAGGAGGTGAGATAAGTCATTTCTTGCTTTGTTTTCTTCCCTTTAAGAAATGAGGAAAAAAGCATTTTCTACATTAGTTTTTTTCTGAGGATGGTCATCAGATGTTTGGTTCAAATGTGGATTCCAAAACCCCATCTCAGACCCCTGAGTGTGCACTTTGAACAAACTCCCATAAAGTTTAAGGAACCACTATCCTAGAGCCTGTGATTCATACTTGAAGTGTAGGGGACCCTGTTTGACTGTGTAGAGCTGAGAGGTCCTGGGAAGCCACAGGATCTGTCTAAACTGTTTACGCACAAAATTGGGAAAAGCAGTACCCATCTTCTCTACCTCCTGGAGTTTTGAGAAATGAGTAACTGCTATAATAATTTGTAAACTTCAAAGTAATTCATCAACCTCCACCCTCATGGTCATTATTGTTACTCTTATTTTATTTACTTAGAACAAGTATCCAGAAATGTCATATCTAGAAAGGAAGTCAGATTGCCCTGAACAATCTATTGGCAATCTGTCATGAGGAGAAATTCAGAAGTTGTCTGCAAGAGAGCTAGCAAGTTTTGAGACTAAGTTATGGAAGATGAATATAAAGAATTTTTAAAAATTTTTAAAAGCAAAATATATTGATTAATTTAAAAGATATTTCTTCAGCACCTGCTGTGTTCTAGGCATTGACCAAGCCAAGTATGATTCTAAAGTTGACCAGGTCCATCCTGCAATTCAACTCAAGGTGTGAGATCTTTGTCACCTGATTTTTGCAGTCCTTTGGTCTTCGTTCAGTTTTGCTCTTCCCTCTGGTCCCTGGAGCTTTCCTTTACCTGTTTTCTATCATCAAATTCAGATCAGTATTCTAGAATATTCTTCAAGAGACCCTCTTACTTTAAGACTCACTGCACCCAACCTGTACTTCTTCATTCTATTTCCACCAACTAGAGCCTCCAGGTCACTATCTTACAGCCAGACAGGACTCTGCAACTGGCCCCTTCGCTTGCTGCCCATCTGGACACATGTTGCAGCCCTGGGAGACTAGGAATGATTTAGCCATTGCTCTAACCTCCTCTTTTCAATGAGCTAGGCCTCCCTCCATATCAGCAACCCTCTCTCTTGAAATATCCTTGGCTTTGGAAATCTTGAGTGCTGAGCAGCTCTTTCTTATTTTACTTTCTATTCTCCCATTTTCTCACTCTCTTGAATCCACTCTTCCTTTGGTTATTAAGGCCTGTAGTCGCTGAGCTTAATCGTTTCTGATTTTCCCAGCCGATCTTGTCAGTTCCTCCCCCACCCCATCTGGATACCATGCTTAACTATTTTAACCATATCTTCAGCAACACTCTTCCTTATCTCTCTTGCCTTTTATTTCAGTGCCTGCTCTCTAACTAATCCCCAGACCCAGATCAACCAAGCAAAACAATGGAACTGTTCCAGGCTTTTGAGTTGTGCTGCATAAAACCTGATAACTCTCCAATTGCTCTACTGCTAACTCATGGATAACATCTTTAAATCTAGCTGTTAAAGCTTTTCCTAATTATTTCCATTCCCATCCTTCCTAGTGCTTTATCTCTTCTAGTCCTTACCATTTTTTCAAGCTGGCTGTATCATACCTATTATTCTCACTCTTTGGGAGGTAACCTGCCCTTTGATTTCAGCCTCCAAATAGAGGACATCAGGTATTAACTCCCTCAGAAATTCCATATCTCTTATCTTCTAAGGTCAGCATTCTTGTCCTCATTCTCTTGGCCTTGCTGAACACTGATCTAGCTACTTTGCTGCTATTCTTCCTCCTCCTTCTTCCTTCCATCCCCCTCCTTTTCCCCTCCCCTCCCCCTCCCTCGTTTATATTTCCTTTAGGCATAGATATGTCTCCCGCATTTTGAGACAGGACCTGGAGTAGGGGTTTGAGATGACACTAGACAGGAAGATTGTACCTGTCACCAGCTTGGTCTCCCTTCCGTATCCTTTCTTGCCATCCCTGCTCCTTCAGTTTCCATTCATTTTTCCATGCAGTGTAGTTTGGAATCAACTCATACCACTTTATTGGAACTGCTCTGACAGATGTCACCCAAAAACCTCCAAAATGCCATAGTGGTTGTCTGAATTAAAATAGACAATTGTTGTGAGTAAGGGCCATATCACAGCAGAGCAGAGTGGAAGTTCAACCTCTGCAGGAAGTTAAAAGGAAGATCACAGAAGAGACTTTTCAAGGTGTAGATCTGGTCCCAACCTGGATCCAGACCTCTCAGTCTCCTAGCTTTGGGTTTATGCATTAGAAAAAAGCCCTGCGTCCAAATGCAATGCAGCATGCCAGGTGCATTTGTGGGCCCAGGAGCAAGCCCTTGCAAAGCCAGTTGTGCACAGAACCTGGACACAGCCCATATTCCCTATGTTTCTCTTGCTGTTAAGCTAGCAACCAGACACAAGCAGAGCCACCTTTTTGAAATTTGGGAACTTTAGAGTTTGGCCACATGACCACGGCACACTATTGCCACCTGGTGACAGTGATCTGAATATGCAGCAGAATTAAGTAAAGACTCCCAGGCATCCAGGCATTCCTAAGGTCACCTCTGTAGTCCTCTTTTAGACTAGATTGTTTGCCCTTAGAGAATAGAGTTATTGAGTTTCCTGCTGTGTTTAGAATAACGTATCTGCACGAAGGAGGTACTCAGTGAATTTTGTGCAACTTAAGCCTTTTATTCATTCAACAAATGTATGAATAAATAGGAAGAGATAATAAAAAGAAAAAAGATATAACCCCTGCCTTCAAAAACTGCAGAGATAGATAAGACATATATTTGTA
Source organism: Xerus rutilus (assembly GCA_028644305.1). Classification (NCBI taxonomy): domain Eukaryota; kingdom Metazoa; phylum Chordata; class Mammalia; order Rodentia; family Sciuridae; genus Xerus; species Xerus rutilus. Next base: position 43,799,132 of record CM053399.1, read on the forward strand.
AAATGAAAAAAGTCAGTTGTACTAAATGTTGTCAATGGATGCTCAGAGAAGAGAGCAGCCATTTCTGCTCAGGTAATGGTAACAGTTGAAGAGGAACTCAACACTGTCTTGAAGGACAGATAAGAACTTAGCAACTGGATGAGGGGTAATGAGTAGTATAGGCAGAGACTGTACTAGAACAATTAGCACAAAGGAACACAGGTATGAAAGGCAGGACAAGTCCTAGAGTAACAGAATGGCCATTTCAGTAGCCCTGTAAGAGAACGGGTTGTCCCTTGAGAGTCTGGAATGGGATATATTGTGAGGAGGCTTTGTGGCAGTCCCAAGGAGAGCTAGGGCCAAGCTGGGGAGGAAGTGATGGATGGGAGGGTTCCTTAGGAGGTGGGTTGTGATGAGGGCGTGAGGGATGTATTCGTGATGATGGCAGGGATGGCTCTGTGGATGCTCACACGGGCCATGAGGGCGGGGAGGAGTCAATGGTGGTATAATCACCTGAGAGAAAGAATTCAAGAAGAGAAACCATGGGGCCTGTGGGAATGGGAGATGTATGAGATGGTATGTCCAATTGTGATTGTCACATTCAAGGAGTCTTTTGAAGGAGGATGTACACTGGACCATCAAAGACAACAGGTTTCCAGCCCAAGAGAAAGGTGGGAGCAAGGAGACAGAGAGCTGGTGTGGTACTGTGCCCCACACTCCCTTCAAGGCACTCTCAAAGCTTTGCTTTCCTGTGTTGCTTCTTTTCAACTTTGTGCTCTGGTTTCCAAACCAAAATAACAGCAGGGTAGGAAAAGTAATCATCATCATCATCATCATCCTGTGTTAACTATTTGGCTCAGCAGGTATGTCAGTGATCACAATGGTGTCCTCAGGTAAGCAAAGATGTGGGACTCCATAGCCTAGAAGGTAACTGTGGTTCTGGGGAGCTGTCAGGGCTGGCTGACTGACAGCTCCTCAGCTCATCCATAAAGCTGGAACGGGAGGGCGCACTGAAGAGGACAGTGGAGGAGAAAAAGCACTCATGTCCTTTCAGACTGATGATATGAGAAAGAGACAGAGACCAGGGAAGAGATGTACAAAGACCATTTCCCTGGAAATGAGGAACAAGATAGAGGTGGCCAGAAAGGGGTTTTAATGCACAAAGGAATACATAAGAGTAACTGAGAAAGGGCAGAGGGAATGAGGCTCCCATCCTCTTATTATTATAATGAAATGTGCATGTGCTGCAATTGAAAAAAATCCTTTTTGCCTTCCAATTAACTGTGGCCCAAGTTTTGCATCTTCCCAATCTGGAAATATAATTACTGAAGCGTCAGATTTACCAATTGGATGTGACTTTAAATAAGCTCTCATTCAACTGTCATTTCAAATAGACAACCCAACCAACTAGGACAGGGTCAGGGGGCAGAACATAATTCAACCCCCAAATTTATTTCTCTTAGAAATCTGGAGCTGAGTCTATAAGTTTGAGCTTTAAGAGAGTGAGAATAAAATACATTTATTCATTCACCAGATAGTGGTGCTACTGATAATTCTGGGCCCTTTCTTGGATCTCTGAAGGGTGGAAAGCTGTGTCTTCTCTCTGTAAGGAGCTTGCTGTAATGATAGAAGAGTTGTGATATGCCATTATGGGCCAGTGGTGGTATGAATGCTTCCTACACATGGGCTCATTTCATTCTCACGAGAACCTACCAGTTGGGTGCTTTTCTTATCCTCATTGTGCAGATGAGTAAACTGAGGCATAGAGGCTGGCCACTTGTTTGCCCAAAGTCACAATCTATTTGAGAACCAATGCAAATGGATAAGAGAGACTTCAATGCCAATTAAGGACCAAGACAATGGCCTCCATGCTTAGTATCCTCGAAGTTTGAAGAGATCCTCAAGAGGTTGCAGGGGCCTGAAGGCTTTAGAGAGGCAGGAGGACTTGGTGGATGGGTAGGATTTGGAGACAGGAGGAAAAATACATTTTAATTAGTGCAGATGGACAGGGGGAGCATGGACCAGAGGTCAGATGGTGAGGGGACCCCTGTCTGGAGCAGAAGGTCTGTGGCAGAGAATCACAGGGAAGCTGTTGCAATGGTGGCAAATTTGTGAGGAGCCTGTTATATTGAGGTTCCTCTTGAGAAGTTTTAAATGTGAAGTGCTCTTCAGTTCTCAGCTCAGTGCATCTTAATGCAATGGCGCAGGAGCCAGAATTAGAGTGAATTCATTCATCAGGCTCCATTAACTCATTAAACTTACATTTCACTTTTGTCTTTGTTGCTGCGTTCTTCTTAATAAGGCCTGGCATCTCAGATGCTGACCTTTTAGAAAGATGCTTATGCAAATTGTCAGTCCCCTTCCTAATCCTTGAAAATACAGTTCAAATGGCACCTCTGTGAAGGCTGATGACTGCCCCAGGCAGGGTTGTCACTCCTATGTGCATCAGGCTCCTTGTGCCTAACCCTTGTAGCATTTACCACATGGGCTCATCATCTCTCTATACATACATCCTGTTACCTCTCACAGGATGTCAGCATTCTTAAAAAGTGAAACTGTTACCTTTGCATCCCTAATGCCTTGAACAGTGCCCAGTGCATAGCAGATGCTTAGTAAATATCTACTAAATTAATAAAGAGGTGAAAGAATAATTGAGTGACCACCACAATGTCATAGAAAGGATTATCTGTTTCAAACCTTGATCCTTTGTGTGACTGACTCCTTGCTATAAAACCAAAGTAGCTCCCCACACTGAGTTACTATTACAATGATCTACTTTCTTATTGTCTTCATAACACTCATCACAACATGTGATTATTTTAACTTGTTTATCCACTCGTTTTCTGTCTTCCTTTCTTAGGACAGTGTAAACCCCATGGGTGCAGGAACCACACCTGTCTTGCCTACTGTTGTGTTTTCTGCTGTTTACCCAATCCACAGCGCAGACTAAATGCTCAACAATATGCAACCAGTATTTGTTGACTAAAAGAATGAGGATCACACCTCCAGTTAGTTTCTTCAGGGTCTTTTGATCCCTCAAGTGAGGGGAAACTCACCAGCTCCTTCCTGCTCTTTTCATCACTCTACTTATTAGTAAAAACTACTTCTTTATAGTCCTTACAGAACTAACCCTAATCCAAGAAGCAGTTTGTTAGGATTACAAAATATGTCCACATATTCTTTAAAACTCCTCCCCTTCAAGGGGTAGATCCTAATTCCCCTTCTCTCCCCTTGAATGTGAGCTGGACTCAGTGACTTACGTCAATGACTACAATAAGACGGAAGTCATGGTGTGGGACTATGGGGACCAAGTTTTGAAAAGCACAGGGGCTTCTTCCTCACTCTCCTGGACAGCTTGCTTTTGGAATGGTAGCTGCTATGACATGGGGGCAACTCTGTGTAGAGACGCATGTAACAGAAACTGAAGCCTCCTGCTGTGTGGATGAGCTGTGTTGAAGCGAATTCTCCAGCCCCAGTCTAGCCTTCAGATGAACCCTGTCCCTACATTCTACCTGTAGCCATAGACAGCTAAAGCCTCCCAGTCAAGCCACTTCTGGATTCCTGACCTACAGAAACTATAAGATGGTAAATATTTGTAGTTTTCAGCCACTGATTTTTGCTACACTTTGTCATATAGCAATAGAAGACAGACATGCAGTCCCTATATTTTCTGAGAATCACCATGTTGCACTATCTTCTTCTCTTTTGCAGGTTAGGCATGGTTTCTGTATTCCTCATCCTTCTGTTCTCTCTCACAAAGGCTGTGGAAGATCATCACCAGCCCAGGAAAGTCTGGCACTCAGAACTGAAAAGTGAATTAAAATATGGTGGTGCTATCCTAGAAGGGAGAGGCTATAACCTTCCTATCTAAATATGCCATATCATATTGTCACATCAATCACATTTGATTACCCCACATTTTATTATAAAAAATTTAAATCACACAGAGAAGTTAAAAGAATTTCACAATCAATATCCAGATATCCACTGCCTATATTCTACAATGAACATTTTACTCTACTTGCTTTACCCTAAATCCATGTCTTTATCATGTTCTTAATCTTCACTTGTTTGATGTATTTCAAAGTAAGTTGAAAACATCCAAGTTGGCCTTTCAGCCAACTCAGACTGCCGAGTCCCATCCTTACTTGCTGTTTCCCCCAGTCTATTCCCTTTCAGTCTATTTCCCCTGCTTGCTCCTGAAATACATTTTTACATTTACCAACATAGAAAAATATAGGAGAATAGGTAGGCCTAGGTAGGACTCCTAATTATTTCACTCCCCATCTGTGCACTATTAGGTAAGCAACTTAACCTCTTGAAACCATGGTTTTTTAATTTATAAAATGAGGATAAGAAGAACTACACTGCAAGGGTATCTAGAGGATGAGAAATTGTATGTGGAAAGCATTTAGCATTGTATCTGGCATGTGGTGGCTACTCAGTGAGTGATGACTAATACTATCTGGTCCACTCTTCCTGCCCATCTAATTTTGGATTCTGCATCTGTCATACAATTTACATCATCTTCAAGTCTATACAGCCTGCTAGAATTTCATGTCAGAAATTGATGTGCAGTGTGATTGGGACAAGGACTGAATCTTATGTCAGTTACAAATATTGTTCTTAAGGTGGATATTAATTAAAATAATACAATGTGGTAATAATGGCTACTGCCTGTAGAGCTGACATTCATCAGCCATCTTTTGATTGTCTTTCAACTCGTTATAAATCTACTCTACCTGATCTACATTTCTCTATCTTATCCATAAGAACTTCACAAATGACCTTGTTAAATGCTTTCCAGATTGACAAATGTGTCTATTATATCGCCCGTATTTCCTTCTTCTACCAGCCTAGTTAGCATTTTCATTCAAAAAAGTAGGTTAATCTGCTTGCAGTTTCTTTGCAAACTCACAGCAGTTTCTAGCAATTCGCTCTTTTTAATTTCTTTTATAACATACTTATAACTTGCTTCTTGGAGAGTCTATTGAGTGTACTCAATATCAATTCTGCCCTTCTTTACCAATTCTATTTCAGATACTATTGGACCATCTGATTCAGTTCTGATAAATGATGCAGAGGAGGAAGTTCTTGGGTTGAGCTTCAGGGAAATCTCTTCAAAAGGGGAGGTGGGACCAGAATCAGTTGGTATATACAAGTTTGCTCTTGTCCTTTCCATTGCCTTTGCCTGGAGCAGGGACAGAATCTTATGCTGGTGATGGAGGAGTCACCTTGGAACCATGAAGTGACAACGAGGGAAAGGCCAAGAGAATCTCAGAGAACACAGTCCTCATCCTTGAGCAACTAAACAAATGCCTGTCCAAGGACTGTGCATGTATATAGAAAACTAGGCTTCTAAATTGGCTAAATTACTCTTTTGAGGCTTCAGTTACTACTACCTAAACGTGATATATCTGTCCTTGAATTCTGACCAGGATCCACCCCAGTTCTCTGGAGTTTGAAGAACTTATCTTCTTCCATAATATAGAAATCAAGATGCTACTTGACAATTTTCTGATTTCTGTACCCCCAAATTCCCCACAGTTCCACCGTGCACATGCCAGTGATCTCATTGGAAACCCACATTCATGCCTGAGTAGGTAACTGTTTAGTCCAGAAGCCATAGCAGTTCTCTGGGTAGCCTTGGACTTATCCAGTTCTTCCCCATTTCTTTCTAGTAGTTCCCAAGAATAACTGTAGAATGTGCTGGGAACACGACATCCAGGGATGAGGAGGGACTTACCAGAGCAGCTAGCCTTCTGTTGTCCCCCATTGCCTGCTTATAAGTAATAAAATCACTTCATGAACTTGCTGCATATGTGAGTCTTCTGTCTTACTGGACTCAGACATACTGGTAACCAGTAGTCACCTCCTTAACTAGCACAGCCTCATTTGGAGCAGCTCAGTTCTCTGATCAATTTTCTTAGACTTCAGGTCTCCTGTGCTAATGTAGGCTTCACTCTCCCCAATCCAATGACCATTCTCCTTGATAAAGACAAAAGTCCAGTAGAAGAGTGGTTCTATTTTCTGTTGTCCACTACCTCTGCAGCCTCTCCTTCAGCACAAACCCTGGACTCTGTCCTGGTTATCCTTCCAGACAGAAGGAAAAATCTCTTCAGCTGATCTTGACATTTCTTGCACGTCTCTGCTCAATTTGGTCTCCACTCTTCCTTACATGATTCCTAATATATATTTGCAGATTGAACAGATGTATATCTAAACTATGAACAAACTAATGAATTCATTCACCCATAGAAATTCAATAGGGAATGCTCAGTCGTTCAGAGAGTGAAGGCATGGCTTTGTGTTTTGTTTCTGCTACATGTACAATGTAGGCTGACCATACTTCTTGACTGTATTTGTGTAGCAATGTTTGCTATTTAAAATCACTGGGAAGCCTTAGCAGAACACACTTGGAAAACAATCTACTAGAGAAGTGAGTGCCTGAATGTATTATCTCTTGGGTCAGCCACCTTCTCTGCCAGGCTAAATCCAAATTCTCTCTCTACTTTTGTCTTCTATTTTTCTTGGAGCAGAGAATGATCCCATCAAACCCAGTCTCAATCCAATCAAAAAAACACTGAATAATCTATTAAGCATTCTCTATTTTAAAGCTCCTCACGATCTCTCAGTGTAGAAAGTACTTGTTCTAGGCAGGGCTCTTTGTGTTGTGTGAAACAGAGCAGGGATCAACAAACTTTTTCAGATGATAAATGTTTTAGCCTTTGCAGGTCATCTGGTCTCCCAAGCAACTACTCACTCCTTCCTTATGCTGCAAAGCATACATGAGCAAGTGAATGAGGCTGTGCTTCAAGGCAACTTTACTGATGGACATGGGTTTGAATTTCATATAATTTTCATGCATCATGAAATATTCTTCTTATGACTGTTTTTCAACTACTTGAAAGTACAAAAACTGTTCTTAGTTTCTGAGATGGAAGGCTGGGTTTGACCTTCAGGACACATTTTTTGCCGAACCCTGAAACAGAGATACCCTGAGGTCTGTCTCGAGAGAACTTTCTGTAAAGTCACAGCAGGAACTTACGTAAACCTAAAAAGGAAACAGGAAATTATTAGAACCATGATAGGCCAGAGGTGTTCTTCCTCATTGCAACATTCAGTTTCAACTCCTTCTCTAGGTCCAGTCATCCACTCTTCTATGTCCAGAGTCACCACACATAAATCAATTGACAATCCAATCGGAAGGAACTAATGCAATGAAATTGGTATGTGTGCACAGGGAGTTTTCGGAGATCACAGAAGAATGAGAACCAGGTTGGAGAGAATAGTTAGTGGTCAGAGGTTTTAGCGAAGTATCAAAGGTTAGAAATTGGAGGGAGAGGAAAAAACCTCCTAGGTATCATTGAAGGCCCAAGTGATGCTGGCAACCTTTAGCACTTGGTGGGAATTACTTTAGCTGAGAAAATCTTCTCAAAGTGCTTTAAGCACTAAGTTTACTACACTGTGAGTATCACAAGTGCAGGACATCTATCCATCTTGTCTACTAGTCTAGCTCCAGTTTCTAGAACTGTAGCTGGTGCATAGAAGGCGTTCAGTAAATCTGTGTTCAAAAAACAAGTGAAAGATCTCTCATAGCAGCAAATGACCTCCAGGCTTTGATCTCCAGGTTTGTGGACCTCAGGGATTCAGGTTCAGTCTATCTTTTGATGAGTTGGCTTTGTCTTCAGACTCTGTGATTGCAACTACAACAGAATGACCATTATACTTTTGGTCATAACAACCAGAAAATGTCTCACAGAAGGCAAGGGAGGTGTCTACTCCCTTTAGCTACTTTTTAAGAGAGATAAAACTTTTTTAGGAGCCTCAGGATATTTCTCCACAGTCCTATTGGCCAGAAATGTACCACATACAATCTTTTTTTTTTAAATTTTTTTTTAGTTGTAGATGGACACAAATATCTTTATTTGTTTATTTTTATGTGGTGCTGAGGATTGAACCCAGTGCCTCCTGCATGTAAGGCAAGCGCTCTACCACTGAGCTGCAATCCCAGCCCAACCACATACAATCTTTAGTGAATTTCTGGTAAGGAGAGCGGCACCACTATGATTAGCTTAGATCTGGGTTCTCAACTGGGGGCTATTTTGCTCCCCAATTTCTCCCCAGGGGACACTGTCTTGATTCATATTTGATTGTCACAATTGGAGAAAGGCTATGCTAGTGGCCTCTAGCACGTAGAAGCTGGGGATGCTGCTAAACCATTCTAAAAGGCAGAAGGTAGCCTTCCCCATAAGAAAGAAACATCTGATTTAAAATATGAACAGTGCTGAGATTGAGAAACCTGGCCTTGGACCAATCAGAAACTTCTGGAGCTCAGGTGGGGACCACCTTCCGTGAAGCACATGGCCAAAGAGGAGCATGAACCTTCATGTGAAATCAGGGTGCTAGGATGCAAGAGGAAATAAAAGAGGCAGAGAGAGGGGAGAAACGGATGCTGGGAAAGCAATCAGCTGAGTCCTCCCCAGAGGAATCTATTGGATTTTCCAGTTTAGCAGAGGACTCAAAGAACCTTTGTAAAGATTTTTTTTTTAAGACAGACTGAACAAATAATTCCTACTCTCTGTAAACAAAATGGAGTTCTTGCCTTTTAGGACAAAATAAAAATTATAACTTGCTGGCCATTCACCCCTCCAGAAACTACTCGTGTGGGAATGTCAGGAAGAACTGATGACTGCTGGTCGCCTCCTGTGAATGCTGGCACAGGAACACCTAGGATGGAGAAACCATTCCTTGTGTGCCCATGTATTACTCCATGCAGTCCTCATGACCACACCTCAAGGCATGCAGTACTGTCCCTGTTTTACAGATGAGGACCTCAGTTCCATGGCGATCCACTTAAGAGTCAACGAGCTAGGATTCCCCACCATATTCTACACATGAAACCCTTTTTCTAAATTTAAGTAGGGCAAAGAGCCAGCATTTCTAGACAGGATGCTAACTGATGGTCTCTGGATGGCATAGGGGCTGCAGCATCTTCCAAGGACAACAGGCTGGGTCAGGACCACTCAGGAGTAAAGGCCTCTTGGTAGAGATTGGTTTTTTTTCTTTTTAAATGACTTATAAGGCCAGGAGAATCTCCCAATCTAAAACTGTGAATTAAATGATTTCTTTGGAGGCTTTTCTTCCCCCTCCTCCTCAACACACACCCAGCTTTTGTGTCACTCTGCTTTCTGAGACTGATGGGGAGGAAAAAAAAAAAAAGAGAGAATCAAGAGTGATAGAAAATCGAGCCAAAAATGTTCTGAAGTATTCCTAAAGACAGTATTGGGTCATTGGAGAGAGTTCACCTATTGCTGTTAAAAATTGTACTTGAGAAGCTCCTCTTACTTAGAATTAGGATTCAGCCCGAGTCTACTAGCATGTACACTGGGGAGCAGGCGGTGGGTCTCAGCTGTCCAAACAGAGGGGGGTTAAATGCCTTTGTCTCATAGATCACTGAGCTCCATGGTGATTCTCTGCTTTCACCCAGGGGTGTTACAAAGGGTCTCCCCTGTTCCTTTCTTTTAACTCTTCTGTTTGCCTTGGGAGAAGAAGGGGCCCATGGTTGATAGTCTGAAAGTTGGAATAGGGTCCTGAAAAGAACTAGAAAGGAAAGAAAACTCCACTATTGTACACTGGTTCCCATCAAAACATTAGGCTCCACCTTCTAGTAAGTGCTACTGTTTGGGACACACGGCAAATATACATTTGGACTCAGTGGAAAACTAGGGGCTTTGTTCTGCTTTGGTCTGAGTTCCCTTAATCTTAGTAAATCTCACTTCACAGGGGTCTGTGGAAAATGAAATGAAATACTGATTCCTAGTTCAAAATAGATGTGAAGAGATATTGGTTCATCAGCTTCATTTCTTTATATTGAGCTATCTGACTGGAGCTGAGTTTCACATATCTTGCTGAGAGTTTTTTTTCGTATGGCCCTATATCCATTATCTTTTGCTGTATATAACTAATCACCTCATGACATAGTGGTTGACAGTAAAGACTGTTTTTACTCAGGATTCTGAGGATCAGCAAATTAGGCTGGACTTGAGCAGATGGCTTGCACGCTGGTTTTGCCCGGGGTCATTTGTGCATCTGAAGTTAGCTGGCAACTTTCTGTAACTGGATGCTCTGAAACAACTTCACTCATACACTGGACGCCTCTGACAGGTGGGCCAGATGTTTCTAGAAACCTAGCCTGGGATTTTGCATATGTTAAGTGGGTTCCAGAAGCAGCATGAGAGAGGGCAAGCACCAAAGTACAACTTGAAACTCAGCCTGCCTCCCTTTTGCTAATGTTCCATTGGCCTAAGCAAGTCCCATGGAGGCGATGGGAAAGGGTATAAGATGAGGGTGTGGGGTCATCTCTGCCGTAATCTTCCATGGTCCTCCTCCTCCTGAAAACCTACTCCCTGCTTCTAATTTGGTTTCCCAGAAGTAGACAAAAGATTCAATGACTATGCATCTCAGTTTAAAAACTTGGTTTGGCAGAACTCTGTCTAATTTTCACTGAAAGTGCCTACTCTTTCTTGCTGGATGGTAGAAATGGAACCTTAATTTTTGAGTTACACCTGCCCTGGAAGTTCCATCCAAGTTCCGGGGCTGGGAAAGCTTGGACTGCTCTGGACTGTCATCTTTGCATGATGGCATTTATGGGGATATTCTGGCTCTTCACTGAGGGTCCATGCAGCCCCCTGGAGGCTTCTTCTCCTCTCAGCTCTTTTTTCTGTCCCTTTGTAGTGCAGTCAGTTCCTCTGTGCTTTTGTGCCCCACTGGACTGTGGGAATCTCTATGAGGTTGTTCAAGGGCCTCTCGGTATACTACGCAACTATTTCTTTTACAAGATCTCGCTGCCTTTTGGTTCCATACAAGAAACAAGACTCACGTCTTGCGATGCTTCCCCACACTTTTCTGGAGAATCTGCCTTGCCCTGAGTTTGGCCTGATCAAAGTGTGAACAATGCCCCTCCTTCAGAGATCCAGAGAGTCTGTTCACCCCTTCCTTTCTGACCCCCTTCTTTCCACCCCACAAAAACAAGCACAGCTTGTATCTTACCAGCTGTTTTTCTCCCAATCCTTTGTTTAAACTCAGAACCATATTGCCCCTGAGGCCTGACTTTCTGAATACCAAAGCAGAAAATCTTTTCTTTTTCTCCCTTTCTTGGGCTCATTCCCTCCCTGAGACAAGAAACTCAGAATGGTTTCATTTGAGCAGGAGAAGATCTGTCCTTGGAGTTGGAGGGAGGGTTATAATCATTCTTCAGAATCTTACCCCAGTACATTTGCGTCCTGCATTCCACCATAAGATCCAGAATAAGCCTGCACTTCTTCCACCAAGCAGGGACCTTCGAAATGCTTGCTGCTAGATGCAGTTTGTCAGGTTTCAGGTAGGTATTTACTCAAAACAATATTTTGGAATGAGGGGAATAGATTTTTATTTTGTTGGGTGGTACTCAGTCATTTCCCAAAAGGTTCAATATCTTATTTTAAAAATTTGTTTTATTTGTTCTTTTTAGTTATATATGACAGTAGAGTATATTTTGACGTATCATACATACATGGAGTATAACTTCCTATTCTTGTGTTTGCACATGATGGGGAATCACACTGGTCACGTATTCATATATGAGCATAGGAAATTCATGTCCAATTCATTCTACTGTCTTTCTGATGTCTTATTTATATAATCCTTCTAGAACACAGCGGCCACAGTCTTATCTAAAGTGATTTTTGTCTTATTATTTTACTAGTCATAGTGATTTTTCTGAAGGTCTACACTTTGTATTGAAAGTCTCACAAATATTATTGCTTAAAACAGGATGCACTTACGATCCCAGTTGGCTCCACTCAGGTTGCCGTGGTCTCAGCTGAGCTGAGCTGGGTCCTCTACTCAAGGCCCAATCAAGGTGTCAGCCTGGACTGTGGTCTTGGGTTCTGGTCCAAGTTCACATGGTTGTTGGCAGAATTCATTTCCCAGAAGCTGTAGAATTTGGGGTGGTTTGCTTCTTCAAAGATAGTAAGACAATCTCTCCCTTCAGGAGGGACCAGTCTTTTAGGACCTTTCACTGAGTTGAGTCAGCCCTATCCAGTATAACATATGATTAACTCAAAGTCAACTAATTTGGGACCTTAATTACATCTGCAGAATCCTTTCACTTTTGCCTTTAACTTACTAGAGTGAAATTCCATCATATTCACAAGCCCTGACCATATTTGGAGGTGGGGAGCAAGGGTAAGGGCTATGTAGGACCTCCCTAGCAGACAGCAAGAATCTTAGGGGGCTCTCCTGGAATCCTGCCTACCACATGCTTATGGCATGCTTGCTCTGGGCCAGGCGCTATGCTCTGTACTTTTATGAACATGGATGAACACAGACGGAGTTGCTGTGAAGATGAGCACCTGAACCTCATCACCATTTGAAATCATCGTTGTTAAGGACTGCCAGTCTGCAGCCTTTAGTCACTGTGGTATTCTGCCTTGTGTTCTGCTACAACAGTGCTTGTTTTTTTTTGAGGCCATTAGAGAAGTTTTGTAAAACCAGGAAGACATCATGTCCTACAACAGATCCATAAGCCCTTGTTAAAACATGAAAGGTCAAGGGCTCTGGACAAAGATTGAAGGAGAGGCTAAGGAAGCATTTATTGAGCACATATGTGTGAGACAGATATTTTCATAGGATTCTACTTTTATTATATTTACAGTATCCCTGCAAGTAGGTATTAAGTCTCACCATTTTGAAAGATGAGGAAATGGAGCCTCAAAGCTTATGTACTTTGCCTGTTGCCACAGAGCTGGTGAGTAGCAGAGATGGATCCTGATCTGAGATTAAACAAAACACCTTTACACCATTCTGCAGTGTGCAGGCCAATAATAATGTTTTTCATGATGCACAGAGTCTGCACTTGTAAATACCTTCAGATCTCCCTTTCTCCCTTCTCCTCTGGACTGGAGTTGCCATCCAGGCAGCAGTAGGAACTCAAAATTACATGGTTATGTGGGACTTGCTGGTGTTTAAGTGTTCAGCCTTACCTTGAGAAACTGAACCAGCACAGCTGCTTTGTTGTGTGCTGTGCTTCTTACCTGGAAGAGGAATTATCCATGGCATTTGCTCATCTGTGGAAACAACAGCAACCACACCCTGGACAGTGCAGTTCTGTCTCCAAACCCCATCCTCCACTCACCCACAGCAATGCCACAAACTCTCAGAGCCATCCCGTCCCTCTTTGTTTAAGAGCCACTAACAACACTTCATTCAGCACATCTTTCTTTTAGAAAATGTCCTGACAGCTTTACTACTTTGGCTTCTTTATGGGGCAGTGGAAGAGTGAGAGACAGGAGAAAATCAATAGCAGGCAATGGCGGGTGCAGCAGAATGTCGAACACCCTCGCTCCATGACCTCTCTCCCTGCCCCCAGCCTGGCCCCAGTCAGAGCTAACGGTACTTCCATTTAAAAGTGTGCTCTTCAAGACCTGGAGGGCATTGAAAATGGAGCTGACCAGGTCTGGGGAGACTATAAGGAAAGGTCATGACCAAGGATTCATTTGCTCAGAGCCTGAAGGCTTCTGGGAAGGGGATGGGATCTGGGTTGCAGTGATGAATAGTCTTCAGAATTAAATTGTTGATGGAGTGCTGGGCACCCCTTCTAGAAGCAGCACTCAGAATGAAGGATGTTAAAGAGAAACCAGTATTTCCTGTGGCTGGAGTCATGGGACAGTCAAGAGAAGAGGAGGGGAATGTGAATCCTGACCAGTAAGGTAGGCGGGAGAGCGAGTAGGTGCCTCCTAATAAAGAAGTTGGAGTTTCCTGTCTACATTAAGAAAAGACTACTTTTCCCTTAGTTCTTCTTGACCCTGGCTCCACCTGGGTCCCCTCTGTAGACACAGTATCCTGGGTACAACAACAACGGGTGCCACTCTGCTGCAGAGCTGGCCTCTCCCCTTAGCCTTGGGGGAGAAAGAGATTGGCAGACAGCTGGGGGAATCCTAGCTAGTGACCTGCACCCCCTTTTTAAGGGGAACTCCCATGAGAAGAAACTAATTTCCATCATAGTGCTGTGATAAATTCCCAAGCAGCACTGGCACTGTATGTTCAATGAGTCAATGACTAAGTAGAATTGCCCTTTTGTGGCTATGAGTACCTAATGCAAATTCCTGCCAAAAGAGGTATCCTATTTTGTATTCACACAGAAATGG
>CM053399.1:43813799-43930966 GCA_028644305.1 Xerus rutilus
CCTGCACCCCCTTTTTAAGGGGAACTCCCATGAGAAGAAACTAATTTCCATCATAGTGCTGTGATAAATTCCCAAGCAGCACTGGCACTGTATGTTCAATGAGTCAATGACTAAGTAGAATTGCCCTTTTGTGGCTATGAGTACCTAATGCAAATTCCTGCCAAAAGAGGTATCCTATTTTGTATTCACACAGAAATGGGACGCACTTCCCTGTGGGGCTAGGGTAAAAAATTTTTTTGCAAAATTAATGCCATTTTTATTTTAATTTGCCTTTTTTTTCTTTTTTGCTCATTAGTGGGGGTTAAGCACTGGTTTTCCAGCCTTGTGTACCCTTTTCCCTTGGGCATTCCCTCGTGGGTAAATCTACAACTGGATCGTGACAATGGAAAGTGCCTGTCTTCTGCTCACCCACCCAGTGCTTTCTCTGCACCTCCAATGAGAAGAAAGAAGAAGAAAAAGGAGAAATAGAAGAAAAGGAAAAACTAGAGAAAGGGAAAAAACACTTCCTTGGGTACTCCCCTGAAGATATGCCAGTTAAAATGACTTTTCCGTAGCTTTCCTCTCAAACTCAGTGAAGCCACGACTCTATAGAACCTCAAGGAGGGCCTGATGCTCAAGTGGGGAAAAGCACTCCCCTAAAGTTAAGCAGGTCAGATTGGTCCAAAATCCAGACCAGAGTCAAGTCCCTCCACTCCCTTCAAAATACAGCTTGTACACTTGATAGATATATAACTCAGGCAAGTCACTAATCTTTTCTATCAAATGGAGATAAAGTAGTTCCAGATCCTAAGGATTATTATAAGGATTAAATGAACTACTGCATGAAAAGTACCAAATTCAGCTCCTAACAATGTCTACAATAATAATCTAAAATGATCACTAAAATTATTATATATATACATATATATATACAATAGCTAGAACATGATAATTACTAAAATGTGACACCTTTATAGTTGCTATTAACCTAGGCAATGTTGGCAGGTACTTATCTTTGTAAAGTAAAGCATCAAGATGGTGAACTGAGTGGATTTTCTGAACTGTGATGTCTGGAGGTGAGTCTAGGTCTGCGGTATATTACCCACGTTTTTATTGATTAGGTCAGGATACAAATAACTGGCTAGGAAAGGGGAGGTAAAGACCAAACAGCACAAACCTTTAGCACAGTGCTTGGCAAGCAGGATCTAAGGTAATAGTTGCAATAACGGCTCCTATTCTGCAAGTGGTATTGTGCCAGCCACGTGCTAAACCCTTTGTCTATATCTCCTTTTCATCCCTACACACCCTTATGATGTATCTTATACCCATTTCATGGATGAGACCAAGAAGACTGGATATGACAACATGACTTGGGCCAGGTCACCTTGTGAGATCTAAACCTGGCCCTCTCTGACTATGGGTACATTCTAGTTTTTATACCTTGCTTATTCATCTGCCACCTTTAAAAATTATTTCAACACTTGATTCCATCTTTATTTTCTCACAATCACATGGAATTCCATTGCCATGTGCGTGCCTGTCTTCCTCTCCAGGCTGTGACATCCTGGCGCTAACTCCTGTCCATATTGCCTAGTATATTCCTGTTTTCCTCAGCACTATCCTCCACCCCTAATCACATGGCAAATCTTTGTTGAATGCGTGTGCTCTTCCTAGCCCACCTCCCTCCTCTGTATTAGTCTTCCTCTACACAGCCCAGGCCCCAACTTCCTTCTAGCATGTTCTGCTTCCATCTTGTACTCACAACCAATGTCTTCTAAAGCAGCAATTGGACCAGCTGCAGCCCCTGCAGCTCTGTGCTCCTGGCTCAGCATCACCTTCTCATTGCTATTCCTTGGACTCTGAGAGATCCCCAGCCCAAGCTTTTGCCAACAGAGTTTCTGCTTCCATCCCTGTTTCCTACTCACCCATCCAGTGCTTTCTGTACATCTCCAGCAGTGTAGAGGGAAAGAGATGGTCTTAATGCTGTGGTGAATCACTCCACTCATCTCCTCCCAGGGATCACAAAACACAATCTGGACCACCTATCCTGTGCCTGTGGCCAGAGCTGCAATGCTAACCCTGAGGATATATGCCAGTTAAGATGCTTTTTCCAAGCTTTCCTCTCAGACCCAACAAAGCCAAGATCACAGACCTCAGAGGAGGCCTGATTCACAGGTTTGGGAAGCCAGCTAGAAGAACACATGTATTTTGACCCTGCTGACTGATGTGTTGTGATATGTTAGACCCTATGGTTACATAGCCTTTCCACCTTAGAACTGAATCCATCTCAGCAGCACTTATTGGTCACTAGCTTTGTTCATCACTCTGGGACAATAGTGATGACACTCAGTCCTCGTTCTCAGAGAGCTTTTATCCAGCTGGTGCATGTTCAAATGGGTTCAAGTTCATTGTGGTGCTAATCCTCCTCTTATACATACTTATACTTTATATACAGCTTTTTATTTTAAAAACTCCACTGGAGAACCATGCCATCTGTGTAGATTACCTCTTTCAGCACTTAGCACAGTGCCAAGGGCCCAAAGGCAATTAATTTAAACTCTCTGATGATACTGAACTTCCTGAAAGCTTCAGACATTTTCTTTCAGTCATGCTAGTTAGTGTCTTAATGTGATAACATGTTGATTGATTTTTATGTGAATCTTAATCACCCATCAGATGTTCATCCTGAAACTTAATTTCAGCTCCGCCAACCCTATGGCCTTGGGAAGATTGTTTTACCTCTCTGAACCTTGGTTTCCTCATCTATTAAAGTAGGCATAATAAAACCATCACACAAGCTTGCATACTTTCCTCAAATTCTACTGAGTCACATTGTTTTCAGACATATTGTGGTCTGGATTCTGTGCTATGCTTTAGAAATACTAAGAATAACACACGGTCTCTGTTCCCCTCAAATCCACAAACAGGTAAGCAGGCACAGATGCCAGCAAGTACTTGTGGTGCACTTAGATCTCTAAGAGAAGTTCTTCAAGGATAGTAGGAAGAGAAGGAATAAATATTTATTAAACTCAACAGTGTGAGTTAAAGGGAACCCTAAGGAGAGTCACTGTGGTGTGTATTTGTGTGTGTGTCTCCACAAACATACTTTGGACTTGGCCTTCTTCATGGCCTGGCTCCCTAGATGTCTGACTTTCCTGTGGTAAAATATCAGGAAGCTAATCCTGACCTTCCGTCCAGAGCAATCATGTCCCCAGAACAGCCGAGAATGCTGATGACCACTTAACACATTCTGAAGCCATTGGCCAAATCTGGGGCTGGATAAATATGCAAAGAAGGGCTCCCTATTGACCCTTCCCCTGAATGCTTTTCCCAGCCCTGCCGTCTCCTGCTGCCCAGTAACCCGTTGCCGTGGGAGACAAGTGTACTTAGTGTGACAAGTCACACTGCACCCTGGGCCTCTTCAATCCCATGTCAGACTGACCTTGACGCTATGCCAACTCCCCCAAGTTACTGAGGACAGAATGCATTCATGTTGAAATGCATCACACACCTCTCGGAGCCCTTCCCTTGAATAATCGTATTCCTGTAAGGAGGAGCTTCCCCTCCTTACAGGAGCTCACGGAGGGATGGATCTTGCCTGGCTGACACCTCTAAGGATGCCTGGATTGATTCTTCTCTGTCACTGCCATCTTCCGGGTGTCAGGTTCCAAACCCACCCAACAACAGGCCCAGATGGGCCCCTTTCTTAATGAGACTAGAGACACTTACAGAATACAAATCGCCACCCTGCACTAGGCTCTCTAGCAGTGCTGGAGATGGAAGGAGAAGAGATAAGCAGAAGCTGGCTTTAAAGCCTTCAGTTGTTAATGTCAATGGATGGGATTTGGGTAAAAGGAGGCAAACAAATTTAGCATTTCTGCAGCTTAGCCTGAATTTTTTCTTTCTCAGCAGAGACAAAACTGTCACATTTGGTATCCCTGAAAATGTATCACATGCCCTTGTAATGTTTTGCTTATAGTTTATTTAAGATGATAACAACAGCTAATATTTATTGACGTAGCTAACTTCATGCCAAGTACCAGATATATGTTTATTTCACTTAATCCTTGTAGCAACCCTCTAAAGTAGGCACTTGAATTAGCCCCTCTTTACAAATCAGGCATTTGAGGCGTAGGAGGTGTGATTCATTTGCCCAAGGTCACATGGTACATGGGGAGAGGCAACGTTCAAACCCATTATCTGACTGCAGACGACATGCTTCTAGCATTTGTGTGTTACCCTGTTGCTAGAGAAGCCGCCTGAAAGAGTGAGTCAGTGTGGCAGTTCTCTACACTTGCCAGCTAGCTGCATGACCTTGGGTAGGTTACCTAAGCTGTCAGTAAAATGAGCATAATAATAGTACCTACTTCATCCGGTGGCCATAGTAGTCAAACATTTACTATGTATAAGATGTTGAGTATCTTTCTTGGCGCAGAGGAACCAATACATATTGGTTATTTTTATAAACAATAAGTCCCTCCAGGTTAGGACCATGTCTTAGTCTTTGAATTTTTACTCTCAATACATTGCACAGTGCAAGGTACAGACAGTAGTACTCCCTTAGCCACAAGAGATGCATTCTAAGATCCCCCAGTTGATGCCTAGAACAGCAGACAGTACCTGATTTATGCTATGTCTTCCTATGATAAAGTTCAACTTATAAATTAGGCACAGTAAGAAATTAATAACAATAATGATAAAAATAGAACAATTATAACAATGTATGGTAATAAAAGCTATGTGAATGTGGTTTCTCAATATTTTGAGAAATATTATCATGACAGTGGACTCACCCTTCTTTCTGTGATGTTGTGAGATGATACACTGCAGATGTGATAGGGTAAGTGAGGTGAGGGGCGTAGGCATTGTGAGGTGGCAGTCGGATCCTACACAAGGGCCGCTTGAACACAAGTACTGCAGCACCACGAGGGCTTATCTGGTAACCAGAATGGCTCCTGAGTGGCCAATGGTGGGCAGCATTTAGAGCACAGGTATGCTGGACAAAGGGGTGATTCATGTCCTGGGCAGGAAGCAGAGGGACAGCTGGAGATTTTGTCACACTACTTAGAATGGCACATAATTCAAAACTTATGAATTGATTTGTTCTAGAATTTTCCATTTAATATATTCAGACTATGGTTGACCATGGGTAACTGGAATCACAGAAATCAGAACTGTGGATAAGGGGAGGACTACTGTTGTAGAAACTAATTCAACATCACTGGGATAAGTTAGGAGATTAAATATTCTAAAAGACAGTTACAACAGTTTTATAAGTACTTCATTACTTTTTAAATGCTATCATTTAGTTTAATTTGCTGTAAGATTTGTTTCTGAGTTAAAACATGAGGAAAAATTGACCCAGCAGGAAGAATGAAAACATATGTCTGTACAAGAACTTGCACATGATTACTCAAAAATATTATTCATAATAGCCAAAGGTGGATCATTCACTCATAGATATTCTTCTCTTCCAACCCAGCCACCTCTTAATGGCTTTTCCATTTTGCCTCTTGAATCTAACTCCACCAGGTGGAGTGAGTGGCTGGTAGGTGGTCAACCCAGTGCAGAAATGCTAAGTACAGACAAAACCTGATCTTTCTCAAAATTAAGTGCAGGTTCCTGAACTGGAAATCCAGGCTAGAAGTCTGTTAAAAAAATCAAGTCTGTTAATCATTTGCAAGTCACTTCCTTCTCCATGATTTTGTCACAGAAATAAATAAAAGCCCGATAATGATGTTTTTTTAAAAAACCTGAGCAATTGCTGATTAAAAAAAAAAAAGAGAGAGACAGGATTCTAATTAAGTTGCCCCAGTTGGGAAAGTTAGAAAAGATTGCCAAAGCTTTCCAAAACTGATAGGCATTTGAAAGTGAAAACAGAGCTGAATTATGCTTGAGATTCATGAGAGGCGCTACAGAAGTATGTAATTATGACTGAAACGGAAATATAATTTCGTCATTTGGAAATCTCGTGTTTCCTCTACTTTTTCACCAGCAACGCTATATATAGATGTACTCACAAGGGAAACTCCTTGGGTAGAAGGCAAAAAGAGAAAGAAAAGAAAGAAAGAAAGAAAAGAACTGCACTTTCCCTCTCCTGATAAGCTGTTAGTACTATTCATTTAAACCCAAGTTAATATTTATTTAGTGATACTGAGAAGATCTACAGATGATAAGTTGGTTTTGCTCAATGAAAAAAGCTGATCTCTACTGAGTACTCTCAGCTCCTCTCCTGATTTATCTCACTCATCCCTGCAGCTACCCTATGAGGTGAGTAGTATTATCATCATCACCATCGTCACTGTTACATTTTGCAAGTGAAATCAAGTAACTTCCCCTGGTATAAACGATAACTCTGAGTTTAAACTCCATCTGACTTCAGAACCCTATTTTTCAATATGACCCTCTTCAGCTTCTCCAATAAATTAACAGTTCTTAAATTCACTCTTGATGCGTCTACTTTAAGGGTTGAACATCTCAAGACATAGGAAAGGAACGTGGCACACAATATCATTTTTTATGTTTAGTAGGTATTACCATTTTCTTTGCTTCTTATGTTTATGCTGGTACCTTCTGTATGCAAGGCTATGTCCATAGCCAGCCACATGGCGATGTGCCTCAGGGACTTTGCACATGCTTTCTCCTGCCTGGAACACCCTTCCTCTGCCTGGCACCCTGCCTTCCCCTTCTCCACAATACTCAGCTAACACCTACTCAACTTTCAAATATTAACTTAAAATATCACTTCCCAGAGACGTTTTCTGATCTCTCTGTTCCTCATCTGCTTTGACTTCTTCCCTTATCCCCCTATCCTTCTCCTTTATTGCCCCTTCCAAGCTTTTAATCAAATGTGCAATTAATTAGATATTAAAGGGCTGTCTCCTCTGCTGGGATGCAAGTTCCAGGAGGGCAGGGCAAGTCCCTGTCTTGTTCACTACTGTTTCTGCTATAATGAGCAGCAAAAGGACAAATGAAGGACATATTAGTAGTGCCCTTGTGTTGCTTGCATTTTAGGAATGTTATATGCAAGCACGAATCTGCAAGGGGACATAGGGGAGGAGAAGGGGCTCATCAAGGCCAGGACACTTGAGCTGGCCCCTGGAGGATGGGCCAACATTTCAGATGTTGGAGAACACAAGGGCAAAGTGCTGAGCCAAGCAGGCAGAGCCTGAGAGTCAATTGCCATGTTGTATTATACTTATTTGGAAAATGAAATAAGAAAACAATGAAATGGCTAAGGTTGTTTTTCTTTCATTGTTTTTCTTTCAAAGCACTTACAGTCTGTCTTTTGAGGGCTAAAAACAAGTGGAATTGCTTAGCTTTATGTCTTCATGAACTGATGAAAATTATAAAAGCTGAGATATAAAATGTAACTTGTGTCTTTGACCTACGTACCATTCCTCACTGGGAAGAACAGGAAAAGAGCTGCAAATTTTCAAGAATGAGTGGAATGGTGTCTCCTTTGTCCCCTTACCTTGCACTGTCCTCTTTTCCCCACGAGAAGGGCAAAGTGGCAGAGTTTCTTAGCTTAGTCATGAAGAGTCTCTCAAAAACCAGTCCTTCACTTTTTAAGCTCAAAATCAATAGAAGAAATCACACAAAGATCAATAGTTTCGACTTCATAAAAATTAAAAACTACTCTATGTCAAAGCCCCACACAACCCAAATTAAAGGCAAACAATAAACTGAGAAAAATATTCACCGTGGCTGTGAGGGCAAAATCCAATTCAGTTTAGCTCAATATACACCAACTGTGCATCCCCAGGTAATGAGAACTCAGGTACAGACTGTTTCTGTTCTCAGAGCTCTGCTGAGAGGGCAGGACATAAAACTACCTGTTTTAATCAGCTTTTTGTCACTATGACAAAAAACTTGACAAGAATGATGTAGAGGAATATAAGTTTATTTGGGGCTCATGGTTTCAGAGGTCTCAGTCTATAGATGGCTGGCTCCATTGTTCTGAACCCAAGGTGAGGCAGAATATCATGGTGGAAGGAAAGCAGCTCAGACATAACAATCACGAAGCAGACAGAGCTCCACCCACCAGGAACAAAATGTTAACTCCCAAAGTACGCTCCCAGTGACCCACCTCCACCGGACACAACTTACCTACCTACAGTTACCACCCAGTTAATCCATCAGGGAATTAATGCACTGATTAGGTTAAGGCTTTCATAACCCCATCATTTCAGCTTTGAATGTTCTTGCTTTGTGTCACCCATGAGCTTTTGGGGAACACCACATATCCAAACCATAATAACACTGCCCATTCCAAAGCAACTGTTAAGTGGGAGGGTCGGGATAAATGCACAAGATGTTCAAGAGAAAAAATGAAGAAAGGACCTTTAAGTTAGTCTGGGGTTCAGGGAGATTCCATGAAAAGAGACCTCGAACTAATCAAAGGTGAGCTGGAATAATCCAAGGCAGCAAGGGTGCGGGGAGAAGAGGGCATTTAAAATAATGAGAAAAATGAACAGAGGCATGGAAATGTGAAGCATCTTGATATGTACGTGTAGATTGGGGGTGGTTACCAATTATTTAAAGTTCTTGAATAACATACAGAATTGAAAATGGTGGAGATGAGACTGCTCAGATAAATAGGGATTAATTTACAAAAGTTTTTACTTTATGTCTGACAGGTAGCCATCAAAAGCTCTAACAAGAGTCTGAATTGGAGGGTTTTAAAGCAAATCTTCAAAGGCAGGGAACTAGTTAGGACTGGGTAGAGTCCATGGCAAGGTGATTTTAGATTGATGAGTGCAGTGAGCTTAGGGTTTTGAAGTGAGTTTTAAATTAAGATCATGCTTAGCTTTGACAATCTAACTGTTCAGTTGGTTCACAGCCTCACCTTGAATGAGTTGCTATTTCCTGGAGCAAGCAACTAAGCTGTTATTGCTTTGTCTCTATTGTCATCACAGGCACAGGAAAGTGTGTCTGGTCCCAGCACTGTTTAATGCAAGGACAAGAAATTACGGTATGTTGGTTTCGGTGCAGAAACCTATCCACGTCTTGCTTTAGCATCTACTCTCAAACCATGTCACCTGCCCCCTTTGGCTGGATAAATCAGACTTTCATAAATGCATTTGTGAAACAGAATTGTTTTCCAAATGGACAAGTTGGAGAAAAGTTGGTCTCAAGTTAGACCATCCATCAGTTGTGAGTAGAGGCTGAGGTTTCCCATGCTGTGAAAGAGGGGTGCAGGGAAGAGTGCCCGTTCAAGCTGAAAGAAGTACACCATGGGTAAAATGATGGGGTTCTCTGGGCAAGTACGGCATAAGAAAAAACATAGTTGGTCTTTGCCCTGGACCCTAACACAGGACTCCTTGAATTTCCTGAGTGATAAGAGTGCCTGCCAGTCAGCAGACTCCCTTTGGAACACACTTGAGCTAGGCTAATGCAGTGACTCGGATTTCAGCCCATTGATAGTTTCAGAAAGGAGGCTGGTCACCAGAAAGCCCAAACACCAAACACAAGATAGAGGGTGAGAACTCTCAGTGACCCCCACCCACCCCTACTCCTGACCTCTGGGGACAGGATGGAGGCTGCAGATTGGGTTATAAAAACTCTTGAACAATGAGATTCAGAGAGCTTTTAAGTGGCTGGACCCAGAGGTGCTGGGAGGGTTGGGAGATTCAGAAGCTCCACATGGTCCCTCTACCTGGCCCTAAGCATCATCTCTATTTGGCTATTCTTGGGTGGTATCCTTGATAATGTAACAGGAATCCACTTATGCTTTGAACATAACCCTGTTGCTGGGCCACTGCAGCTTATTTTAAAACTGACATTTCCCCCCTCTTCCTTTTCTCCTTCTCCCTCTCCCTAATCATGGGGGAAGCAAGACTAACCTTCTTTCCATCCTAGGCTGAGTTATCTGTCTGTCCTTCAGCTCACAGACCACAGGAATGAAAGAGTCCAGACTTCAGAGCTGGTACCTGTGGATCTAAGAAATGGCTATTTGTCAAGGCTGCAAATGAATTATAACCCCTGACAGAGCACACAGCTGGAGTGCAGCCTTTGAGTCACCTCTTTAAAAGCCCTCTGTTCCCCCTGAAGGAATCAAGCCTCTGGGACAGAAGTGCCCTATGTGTCTCCTTTGCTAGCAAAGCGATAAATTATTATTTTCTTTTTTCTCAAAACCTTGTCCTTGTTATTGGATTGGCATCAGGGTCAAGAACTGAGATTTCCGTATTGATAATAAACCAGTAATAGTAAAGTGTTTTCCTGAGTTCTGTGATTCATTCTAGCAAATTAGCAAACTGAAGAAGGGGTTGTGGGAACTCTAAATTGGGCCGTGAGAAATATAGGTAGTAACCTACGACTCGTGTTTGAGGTGGAGACAGTCTCGTGGGACCTGAACCCTTAACCTTTAACTGTGCAAACCCTCGATAAGTAGTGTCAGAAATGAATTGTTGGACACCCGGTTGGTGCTGCAGAACCCACGGATCCACTTTCTGGTGTGTGATTACACAATTTTCTTCTTTTATGGAGATGATTTTTAGACCTCCTGCATGGATCTTTGGAAGTGAGGTGCCAGGAATTAGAGGTTTGAGCAGCAGAGAGAAATGTGGCCTTTGTCACTTCATGCAGCTGTGGAGGTGAACGTCAGGGGAAAGCACAGGGAGGAGGGTGGTGACATCACAGGGGCATCCACAGAGATGGAAAAGGAGGGAGACCTGGGTGCCAGAAGCAAACTGTCTCTTTCTTTGAATATGTTAGAGGAAGGTGACCTTTGAAGAAAGTAAGCTGACACTTGGGCTGCCTTTAGTGTCACTGGGAAAGATGCAAAATTTGAAAACCAAAAAGAGACCTTCATGTTAAAAAAAAAAAGGTATTCTAATTCTTTGCATATTTTGTGTAGGGAGGCTAAAAAATTAAATTAAAATGAGTAAGAATAGCCTACAAGATCCTTAATTGATAAGGAATGAAGAACTCATTTAGTTGGTGACTGTCTTGAATAATATGCATTGGAAAGTATGTAATCTAAAGTAGCAAGTAGAGTAAGAAAAAATAACCCAGGAAATAAGGAAGTCGTCAAGTAAAGTTCCATAAATTAAATCATAGTTTGAAAGGATAAAGTCATGTTAACACTCATTACCATATTTTAATTTCATGGTGATTAAAATTATAATGTAGCATGTATCACCACTTAATTGATCTGCCAACATCAAGTATTTGCAAGTTTCTTTTTGTTCTCCAAAGTCATAAACTATCTATTCTTTGCTGCATAATTTCAGAGGTAATTTTAAACCATAAATATTTCTCTTTATTAAAATTCTCAGGAAATTAGAACCTCGATAGCTATTTATTTATATCTGCTTTGGCAAGAGACCAAGAAATTCATTTTCTTACACTTTGAATTCCACAAAATTAAAGTGCTAAAGAATATTATCTATTAATCTTCGTGCTTCCTTTTATGGCAGTTTTACAGTTTAATCACAATGTTCAGAAATGTGAGGGTGACAGGCTAAGCTATGCCCCTTTACAACTGAATACTTTTCTTTGCTAAGAAACCTCTCTTTGTTGAGGATGCCAACCCATCCTACTGCTAAGCCCTGGTCAGCCTTCCCAGGATAGGGCTGTCTCTTGGTGACACATCTCCAGAGATCTAGTGGAGTCTATCCCACTTAGGTGGCCCAGCTCACTCACCCTGTGGATGAGATGTGTCCTTATCCTGCTGTCCTTATGATGACCCTTTCTCACAGTTGGCCCTGACCTCTCAGATAGCAGACCCCTCCAAGCTGATTTAGCTATCCCTCATCTGGTGCATCTGTGCCCAACCACCCTACTTCTTATGGAATAAATGGGACACATGTCATGTGGAGTCTCGTGAGTCTCTTCAAATAAAAATAAATTTGGAAAATGGCAAAACCTTCCAAAACAATACCTTCCTAATGATTCCTGTCTCCTTTGACACCCCATTGCTCTGATTAATGGTCATTCAAATTGACCACCTGGCATAGCTCACTGTCAAAATCAAAAAGGACACATTTTTTAAAAAAAGACAGGTATTATCCTGGTGTGTGGTGGGTGTGGGGGAGAGACAGACTATGACAATTAAAAGCAGATGTAGCATCTGAATGCAGAAATTTGTTAGTGGCCCTTACTTCACACATAAACTCACCAATACCACAATTCTTAGGACTTTAAATAACTGTTACAATTCCTTCTCATATTTAGCCAAAACTGTGAGGCTAAAGCTGGCCAAATGCTTTAAGCCAATTATAAGCAGAAAATTATATTTTAGAATCCTTCATTATGGACCACCTAGATGCTAAAAAGAAAGGGAGGCAACAGAAATGATCAGTTTTATCCTATTGATAAGCTATGAGCAAAGAAATCCAATGTCACTAACAAGTTTCAATGTGGATTTGATCATCCTCCCTAACAATTTTTTAATCTGGTTCTAACAAAATTTACAATTGCACACACACGAAATTCATACACAAGAACACCTCCCATGGTTATATTTCAGAGTCAGGGAATATCTGATTGTAAGAACAGAAACCCACTCAAAACAACATGACCCAAAGGAGAACTTACTGGATGCAGATTGGGGAGCTGTCTCAGACTCCAAGGGGGAGAAGTGCAGTCAGAGGGTCAATATCAATTAAAGTCAGGAACCAAGGTTAAAGGGCTCCTAATGATTGGGGTGATCTACTGGGTCCATGAACAGAGTACAAACTCCTGCTGCACCTGGCTTGCAATTCCAGCATCTCAGATAGACTAATTCAGTTTTGGAGTCTCTTGTTTAGGTTCAAGAGAAGAGGAAGAGAATGAAATTTCTCACTGACCAGTCAGTAGACGAAATGCACCTGGACCAGGAGGCTCAGAACTTTGGATAGGAAGAGTGGTATCATTAATTGATAGAGTGGCAGCAACACTGATTGATTATCCCAGTAACAAGCAAGGTCTCTGGTCACGAGGAGCTCTCTGGCATCTCACTTTGGGGACTTATTTAATGGGGGCTGGGGAGAGAACCAGCCCCCATTAAACCTCTATATGAAGAGGTTCCACCATTTCACATAGAGCCATTGGGAAGGGTATTTCATGAGAACACATGGGAGAGTTGTAGGGCCTGGAATTAGAAAGGAAGAACACTGAAGACTATAGGGAGCAGTTCTGCCCTTGGCACAAAAGTATTTACAAAACTGCAAGGGCCAGTGTAAAACTCTGCAAAATGGGACGTGACAAGGTCAAGGTCACAGACCAGGAGGACATTCCATGGGAGAGGAATAAGGAATCAAATAAAGAGAGATATACATCCTCTCACTTAATCCTTACAACGAACCTCCTACGAGGTCACTCTGGAGTCTGCATGCCTGGGTTCCCATTCTAGCCCTGCCACTTACTTGCTGTATAACTTGGGGCTAGTTACTCTTCTCTTCAAGCCCAAATTCCTCCTCTACAAAACCCCAGTAAAGGATGAGCTCCAATTCAACTCTGAGGTTAAACAAGATCGGGAAGGGAAGGGAGAGAAATGGAAAGAAAGTGAACTCATGTTAATCTATTAGGAGCTATGCCATATGCATACATTTGAACATCTCAGTAAACTCTCAAACCTTCAGATAAACTATGCGATCTTAGCTGGGTCCCTCTATGTCCATTCCTCTGACTCCCATCCTTGTATTGTCTATTCTGGAACTGTGTGAATATTCTGCCAGCATAGAGCTGGGCATGCCTCTGCATTAGGATGTTTGGGGGCTCCTTGTCACCTATAAGATCAAGTTCTTCCACTTTACTATGTAGGGTCCTTCTCACACAGCCCAACCTACCTTTATAGCCTCATGTTATGTTCCCCGTTCCCTCCACCCTGTCTTTTCTCAAGGATACTGCTCTTTGATGGTTTTGTACCTCCAGTTCTCATTTGCCTTGATTGTGTCCCACCTTGTTCAGAAGTTCATCAGTCAATCAAGATCAAGGTCAAATATCCACAGTTTCGTAGGCCTGTTAGCTGCTTCCCCCAGGTACTCAGATGTGCCTCTGTTATGGTGCTGAGCTCACTGCAGCACCTTCATCCTTACCTGGCTGTTTCTCAGCACACGTGCAGAGAAGTCCAGGGCAGATCTTGGGTCTTCTCCTCCCCTGCATCTCCAGGGCCTAGCACAAGATTCAGGTCTAGGTAGGCTTACAAGGGATGCCTGGCAAATAAATGTGATCCCTGAAGCTTTCACACTCACAATTGGTCCTAATTGATATTTCACAAGGTTTCTATTCCACCCCCTCTAGTTGAAGTTCGTTGGTGTTTAGAAACAGAAGAAGAAAATATGGAATATTGTTGCTGTGAGAACAAACTTGAAAAAATGACTTTCTTTTCTCCTTTGTATATATGTGGGAGCCCTATCTGGTGGCTGAGTTGCATGTGAATATGAACACAATGGCACAGAGCTTGCTCCTGAGGTGCTCTGTGGCAGTCAGCTCTGCAGACCGTGGATTGCGCTCCATGTGCCATTTGAACACATATTTTTTTTTCTCACTGTTATGTACAGTCACTGGGTTAAATATTGTTTTCAGTATATCCTACAAGAAAATTATTGCATTTTAGTGGGTTTCTGTTTGAAGACGTAAAATCACACTGCATAACAACTTTCTAAAGAAGAAAACCCACTTTTCTATTATTTTTTAAAGTTCCTTTCAAAAGTCTCTATTCTGTTATGTATTTTGGACCAGGCCACATGGAAAGCTTCTCTTAAGATTCAATAGAGATATTTTCCCTTTCCTCCCATGAACTCTGCCAAAAAAAGTACTAAGAGTAATAGCAAAACACTTTGCATCTTATAATATTGCCCCTTGTGGAGTGATTCTTTGTCTAGCCATGTTTTCTCCTGGGCACTTACATTATTGGAAGGAACATGTGGGAATTTTTTTTCTTTTCTCACCTTAATGGACATGAAATGCATATATTTTCATGTGTTAAAATCTCCTGACCTTTGGGGTCCTATAATTTGACTTTTACCATGTCAATAATTTTCCTTGCTTTTAATCTAAACTAAGGTATCAGCCCAAATATCTGTGCCCCCAAAAATTTAAAAATGGAATGTGGGATTCTCCTTTTAGCTTGTGTGGGATACTTTATTATTGCATTCAAAAGGCTTTGGGACAGCATTCAAACTTTCTCCATGTGCTTGCATGCAGCCAGTGCTCCTCATATAATAAATGTGTAGCCCACACCTAATCAATGTGACAGGGGTCTCAGATGCTGCACAAGTGGGCCCTTCCTGGCCGGGAGCAGGGAAATGCTGATAGCTGTGTAATCATTCAACTCTGAAAAATAAAGCAAAGCAAAATAAAAAGCAGAAAAGATAAATTTTGACTCACAGTGTTGTTAAAAGGATCACCTAGATAGTGCATATAGATAATGTAGAGTCCCTTGGGGCTGTCTTCATCACTTTGCATGTGCTACACTAGCTCTGGGTGACCCTGTTTGATTTGTTGTGTGTGTGTATGTGTGCCTCAAACACGTGCAGTTCAGATTTCAGCTGTGGGTTTCAGATGCCTATACTCAATTACCTCCCTGAACTTTCCACAGCCATTTTGAATATAAAATATGCAAAAATAAACTCCTCTTTGGCATTTCCAAACCAACTTCTCTTCCTGCATCTCCATTTTGTTAAGTGGCACTGCCATCCACCCAAGTGTCCAAGCCAGAAACCTGGGCACCCTTCGTTCCCTTCTCAATCTTGCTCACCCTCATTTCCCATCAATCATTAAGCCCTGTTGATTTTATGTCCAAATGTAACTGGAACCCACTTACTTTTCTCCCCTTTCCTTTGCTCACTCGGGGTGGCTGCAGCGGCTTCGTCAGGCTGTCTACCCAGGCTTGCCCTGTAATGCAGTCTTCCTCGCAGCCAGAGTTCTTTCTTTATAACACATAGCTTTTCTCTTTTAAGCTTTTTCATGGCCTCCTGTTCATTCTCATCTGGACAAGGCCCAAGCTCCTTAGGTTCTTTTAATCCTCTCTGGTTGCTCGCAGTCTCTTTTTCCGCTTCCCCCTCATGTTCCACATTCCTGCTGTGCTGAAAACCTTGCTTCTCAGACCTCCAGGTCTTTGCACTGAAACCAACGGGGGGGCAAGACCAGAGCTCCTCAGTCACAACAGAGGCAATCTTAGGATTCCTCCCCAGACTCTTTTTTATACTGAGGTGTTTTCATTTACTTCTCCCTTGACTCCAGGCTTGCCTTTCCAACTGTTCTCCAGACATCTTCATTTGGATATATAATATCTCAAAATCAACCATGTCCAAAACTGACCTCCTCTGAAACCAAATCCCAACGTTCTCCTTAACACTATGATAACTCACACACTAAGTATTTTACTATATTTTGTTTATTTTTTGTTATCTGTCTTCCCCACTGGAAGGAAATCTCCAACAGGTGGAGTCACATTTTTCTTTTCTGTTCAATGATGAATTCCCAGAGCCTAGTACACACAAGGGACACTCATTAAATGTTCAGCAAATGAATAAAAGTTCCTATATCAACAGAATGAAGAGCTGCTGAAACATACCCAGAATTCCCAGGTCTGGAGACCCAAGGCACAATAGAAACACCATGGATTAAATCAGGCAGAAGAGTCTAGTTGTGTGTGGGGCAGGGAGAGTGGGAGGGGTTAGTTTATTTAATTTCTTTGAGACATTTTTCTCATTTGGTAAAATGAAAATAAGATACCTTATAAAATAGTGTGGGTTAATTGACCTAATTAGCTTTAACCGTACTGTGGTTGATGGTCAATAAATTTATTCTCTTTTGTAGGTTTGACAAAGACAACTGGAATCCTTCAAAGTGTGGCAAAGTTATCAAACCTTATCCAAAGCAGATCTCAGATAAAGCAATTCAAGAGCTAATCAGATGACATTCTGTATGAAGTTCATTTTTAATAGTGCTAAGAGGACCAGGGTTTAGTGTGAGGGTCAATTGGAAAGCAGATTCTCATAAATAGTTGCTCAAGGCATGGTCTCCTTGAGAGGAATTGGGGACATGAACTCTCTTGGCCACCCATTTTCCCAGTCCGTTGGGAAGTGTTTATTGGAGACATTCTTTATTGAGCGGGAGTAGTTACATTGCCCTCTTGCATAATACCTAGTAGCTGTGCACTTACTTATAAGGTTCCCTTTGCTGAAATGTGACTGTAAGGAGCATATGCCATAGATATGCCTGGACATGCCAGGGACTCACTAAGTTGTTGGCCATAAAGAACAGTAGCCATTGACATGCTTAGTTATGCCTGCTTGCAATCGACAAGAGGCTGTAAGGGGCACCTAACCATAGGCCTGCTTAGCAATGATTGGTTACAATTGATAGGGAGCCCAGCTCCATGCACATGCACAAAGAATATGTCCAGTTGCAATTACACTATCTCACTGGACATAACCAATGGACATTGACTTTCACTGGGTGTAACCAATCCTCAGCTTACACCACCAACTTGGAACTGCATTTACATTGTTTGTCCTGCCGCACTGGGGGTTTTGCTCCAAGGACATCGGTGAGACTGGCCGCCTTGCTGTCCATCCCTGGGTCAACTCCACCATTCCCTGACATCCAGCTGTCGGCTAAAGAGAACCACCAGACAAAGACATCATCTGTTTTTTGGCTAAAGGAAGTCGTGTGATGCTGAAGGTATTTTGGGGCTTGTCGTTGGCCTAGGATTGTGTGAATTACTTGTAGTGTTCAGTTGCCCTAAGGTAGTGTGACTTACCTATAGTGTTTAATTAGTGCTCATTGAATGCTAGTTGGGGTGCTCCAACAACCCAACATTTTTTGCATTAATTGATTATATTTGATGATTGGTATGATTGAATATACATTTGCATTTAAAGATAATCCACCTCTGAGTAATTATTAATTACTCGCAACAGTGACTGCCTTTCAAGAGGGTTAGAATGGGAAGGAAGTAGACACCAAAAAACCAAAAAACTGGGCCATGCTAGATGCCTTAGGTTTCTGGTGAAATGAAATGAAAATACAGATTTGC
The DNA here is from genome assembly GCA_028644305.1 of Xerus rutilus. Classification (NCBI taxonomy): domain Eukaryota; kingdom Metazoa; phylum Chordata; class Mammalia; order Rodentia; family Sciuridae; genus Xerus; species Xerus rutilus. Next base: position 43,831,750 of record CM053399.1, read on the forward strand.
TCAATGCTCATGATTATCAGGGCAAAATAAAATACAGCCTTCTGCTGATGTGAATGTTAAGGTATGTTGTGATGTTTGCAGATACATTACAAGGGCACAGATGTCTGTTGGCACTTCAGTGACTCAAAGGAACTGGATGTGTTAGACCTGGAAGAAATGGATACATCATATGAGTCATAAACTAATAGAGTTAAATGAAAACTTACCAATCTTTCATTTTAAAGATAGGGAAATTGAAGTGCGGAGAGATGAAACAGCAGGCCGAGGGCCACATGCTAATAAGGAACAGAAAGACAACCCAAATCCTGACCTTTGGAGTCTCAGACCCAAGCCCTTTCTACTACAGTCTACTCAAAGCAAGGGAAGACAGGTCTATAGAGGCTAAGTGACTTCAGTCTTCAACGAAACGTTAAAGATTTTCTCCATGGTAGCTGCGCGTGGTGGCGCAAGCCTGTAATCCCAGCACTTAGGGAGGTTGAGACAGGAGAATCGCGAGTTCAAAGCCAGCCTCAGCAACGGCGAGGCGCTAAGCAACTCAGTGAGACCCTGTCTCTACATAAAACACAAAATAGGGCTGGGGATGTGGCTCAGTGGTCGAGTGCCCCTGAGTTCAATCTTCAGTACCAAAAAAAAAAAAAGATTTTCTCCATGGTGAGATTAAAATGACCTAAAACAGGTCACCTCTTAATAAATGAGATAATGTACATGAAAGCGTGCTGTAAATCATAAAATAGCACCCCAAAACTGGCTCAACTGCTGATTAAATCAGTGAGGTTAAATAAAATGGTCTGACCAGGTGAATGCACATTGTACAGTATCTAATGTCACATTTTAACAGCTCTCAAGCACAACAAAGTGATATCACCTGCTTTGTCAGCAGTTCCACCGATCCTTTGTTCCTGACTCCAGAAGAGGTGACTCATCGATCACAAATTTGTACAAGGAAAATGTATGGGAAAATTTGTTTTTATGTGAAATTTCTTTACATATAAAACTTCTTTACATTTTTTAAATTATAAAAAATGCACAAACTTATTATAGAACATTGGGAAAACATAGCAAAATACAAAAGAAAACAATGAAAATTAATGGCCAAACTACCCCTGGAAAGGTGGGAGTGTAGCTCAGTGGTAGAGGGCTTGCTTGGCATACAGGAGGCCCTGGATTCCATCCCAGCACTGGGAAAAGAAAAGAAAGGAAAAGAAAAGAAAAATACTACCATGGAAACAAATGCTATTAAAATTTTAATGCACTTTTGCGTATGTTTTAAAGACTAAGTCCTATAAGTACATATCAATTTCAAATACTGTATCTCCAACCATTATTTGGCAACTATTTTTCCATTAGTTTTTTAGCATTTGATCACTGATTGTATATTATTTCATCATATAGAACTATTACAACTTATTTACCTACCTGTTGTTGGAAAGTTACCTCCTTTCCAAATTTTCATTATCAGATTTCTGAAATAAAATGTTTGACCACACTTGTGATTTTTATCCATTTTAATCATTTAAAATAGATTCCTAGAAGTTGGATTATTAGATCAAAGACTATGGCAATTTTTCATGTTCCTCATAAATATTGTTCCATTGCTTTTAAGAGAATGTAACCTGCATATATTCCTGCTAGTGCTGCCTATGAATGTGGAATCTCAACACACTCTCCCTTCCCGGCCTTGTCATTTAAAATAGTTGACAATAGGTGAAAGCTTGAGGAGAAACAGATGTTTACTTTGCTTTGAAATAAATTCCCATAAGATATTTAATAACTACAGAGGGAAATGCAATCATTTGTATAGAGAAACCAGGAAGACACCATGTTAACCAAGAAATTATCAATACAATAATGGGTTGAATTGGCATCATGTTCTTCTTACAATACATTCACAAAGATGTGGTGACATTTCTCAGATATCAGAGGGAAACATCAGACAAACACACATTTCAAGACATTCAACAAAAGAAATGGTACGTGTTCTTCAAAAATGTTAACATCATAAGGCATCTAATGTTTTCCAGTTTCTACTGTGATCCAATTTCTTTCTCCCATTATATTATTATGTAATATTTCTGGCATTCAGGAAAGTTACTGAATTTTGTACATTTTTCTTGCATGCCACTATTTTACGTATTATGAATTAATGTTAAGAGCTTTCAGCTGATTCTCTTATCATTTTCAAAAGATATATAATCATTTTGTCTGCAAGTAACAGTAAATTTGTCTCTTTCTTTCCTATATTATTTTCCTCTGATTTCTGCCACATGTCTTGCCACAGCAGGTAGAGTTTCCAGAACAAGGTGACCTAGTGATGGAGTCAGCCAGCATCTCTGCCTCTTCCGGGTTCTGATGGGGATGGTCCAGCATGGAGGATGATTCGGGCTACCCAAGTGAGATGCCAGGTAGTAAAGGAAGTAGCTTCCTGCTTCTAGCTTTCTATGAAGATCATCTTTTTCTCAATTGGGCTTGAATGTTGAATTTTATCTTTTTCTTACCTATTGAAAATGTCATGTGGATTTTCTTATTGGTGTTATTGAACTGATGTCATTATGTTAATAGATCTTCCTCACATGAAACTACATTTACTTCTCTGGGACAAACCTACTATAGCTGTAATTGGTGATTTTCTTTTCTTTTTTTTTTTTTTTTTTTTTTTTACTGAGGATTGAACTCAGGAGCACTAAACCACTGAGCCACATCCCCAGCCCCATTTTGTGTTTTATTTAGAGATAGGGTCTCACTGAGTTGCTTAGCGCCTTGCTAGGTTGCTGAGGCTGGCTTTGAACTCGCGATTCTCCTGTCTCAGCCTCCCAAAGTGCTAGGATTACAGGCGTGAGCCACCACATCTGGCTGGTGATTTTCTTAATATTTCATTTTGCTGTTGTTATATTTTGTCCTTTTTGAAACTCTGCGGTGAATTTGTACTGCATCAACTTAGGTTAGCTATACCTGAGTTTCCAGAATTCTCTTTGTATAGTTCTGGGTCAGCTGGGCCACAAGCAACAATTGTGTGAGACTAGAAGATGGATGAAGCAGGACCTATGTACCTTACACTTTCAATGCTGCTGCAGTGCCCAGGGCACTAAGGCTGCTCATGGACTATCACTGCTTTGCTGGCTGCTGAGCCTATAGCTTCTCCAGATCCTGCTGGGCCAGAGACTTCAACTGCACTGTCTCCTGAGCTGGACATGTTTCAGGAAGGATATCCATTTCTGCAGTAGATCCCACCATGTGGAAGCTTAGAGACAGTGTCTAATGTAGGTTCCAGTCTACCTTTGCAGGTTCCAATTCTTGTCCCCAGTTCATGTTCAACTTTCTTTCCTCATTGCATGTCTTGCTGACTTGAGGCTCTAGTCCCAAACACAGCCATGTTCAAACTGACCAGTCCCCACAATTGTGTAAGTTCCAAATATATATATCTTTTATTTCATATATCTCCTAGTAGTTTCCTTCTCTGATAAAATCCTAATCAAAACACAGTTTTATAGTTGAAGTTAGTATAAATATGTTCTCATTGTTCTTTGTTAGCTTCATAAGATTCGTTCTCTGATCTGCTCAACTCTGCTGTGTCCTAGGGGCTAACTGATAGAGACTGGGGCTCAGTTGCCCTCTGGCATGTGTTGGGCTTGATTGCTGCGCACACTAGCAGAAGGTTGAGAGCAACAGGAGAATGTGTAGGCTTTCTTCTGGCTCTCCATCCAGCACAGGTGACATGGTTTGAGTAATGACTGTATTGTCAATATCTACAGTTGTCTGGAAGCCTCCTCTCTGCCACTCAAATGTTCATTATCTCTAGTAATATTATTTTCTCCATGCATAATTATCTATTGCAGTGTGACAGATTACCACCAAATTTAGCAACATATTTACCATCTCACAAATTCTGAGGATTGGAAATCTGGAAATAGCTTAGCTGGGTGATTATGGTTCAGAGTCTGTCATGAAGTTCCAATCAAGAGGTCTGCTGAATCTACTATCATCTGAAGGTTTGACTGGGGCTGGAGGATCTGATTTCAAGAGCATCCCCATGGTTGCTGGCAGGAGGCCTTGAGGCCCTACACTGTGGGCTTCTGCTTAGAAGTGCTTGAGAGTCCTATAAAATGGCAGCATGAGAATGTCATGATCTTCTTATATATCTCTATATATGTAGGTATCTGTGTGTGTCTATACATAGTACAGACTTTTTTTAGTGGGTGGTACCAGGGATTGAATTCAGGGGCACTCAAACATCCCCAGCCCTGTTTTGTATTTTATTTAGAGATAGGGTCTCACTGAGTTGCTTAGTGCCTTGCTTTTGCTGAGGCTGACTTTGAATTCATGATCTTCCTGCCTCAACATCCCAAGCTGCTGGGATTACAGGCATGAGCCACCACACTTGGCCCATAGCATAGAATTTTTATTTTTACTATAGATTTTAATAAAATAAAAATATTCAAATAAATATAAAATAAAATATTCAAATAAAACATTCAAATGTAAAATAAATAAATGTACCAGGACTTCAGCTGTGCTTAGTACCATCCCTCTCTTCCTACTCCTTCTGTGCTCTCTCTATGTTACAAGGGGGCTTGGAAACCTGAGAACTGCATTGTATGTGATTGTATGTGTTTGAATTCTCTATAGCGCCAGGTTTTTGTTTGGGTCTGATTTGATTTTGGGTCCTAATTTATCTGCAGAAGTCTCTCAAATAATTAGATAGCTACCAGTGTGATGGTTAACTCTAGGTATCAACTCAACTGGATTAAAGAACATGTAGAAACCTGGAAAAACATTATTTTGGGTGTCTCTGTGAGGGTGTTTCCAGAGAAGGTTGCTATGTGAGTCTTGAGTGGGGAAGGTGGTGAGGAACCTCCCTCAGTGTTGGCTGTCACCAATAGCCGGACCCGAAGAGGATAAATATGGAAGGCAGATTGTTTTCCCTCAGTAGCCCCCTGCCTGCATTCTCAGGTTTGGGATTTTGGATGACAGTGATGCCATCAGCTTCCCTGGTTGTAAGACCTTCAGACTGGGACTGAGCCATGCTAATCACATCTCCATGTCTTCATCCCGCAGACAACCATCATCGTAATAGCCAGATACGTAAGAAGTTTCCTTTGATTTATCTGTACACAAATCCTACAGGCTCTGCCTCTGGAGAATTTTGACTAGTGCAACCAATTTAATAACCAAGGATTATGTTTGTGACCATTTTTTAAAAAAAATATCTGATTTGATACTGTGCAATATGGTACTAGAATTTCTCACACTTTGGAATTGCTGGACGTTGTAGAGATTCGACTGCCTAGATTTCTGATAGAAAGACCTTGCATTTCCAAACAGGAAGCGTACAATGAAGAAGGAACTAGAAAAAGTACATGGATTTTAATCTTGGTTCTTTTACTTAATAGCCTTGTGACCTTCAGCAAGATAATTTGCCTCTCTGAGCCTCAGTTTTCTCATCTGTAAAATGGAAAAAATAATAGTGCCTGCTTCATAAGATTTTTGAGAAGATTAAATAACTGAATTAATGTAAAATGCTTCAAGCTGTGCCTATACATTATTACCATTTTATTTTCAGCTTGGCAGACTTCCTGTTTCTAATGTCAGAGCAAAGGTAGGACAAAATCTGCCTATTTAGGATAACTCCACTGGCATTTAAATTGTTAATTTGTCCCAGATTCTAGCAATAGTGTGTAGTCCTAGGTTGCAGTTTTTAAAACATAATTGTAACATTTTCTCTGTCTGTGTAGACTTTTACTGGGAGCTCAGAGGAGACTATGTCAGAGTAAGCATCCAACCCATTTTAAACCAAAACACTTGTATCTAATTTTTAAAATAACCTGCTTCAAGTGATTCGAGTTGAGTGGAGATTGACGCTATAATTCAATTGCTATGTAGAAATAACCATTAATGCACTTTTTAGTTCTGGTTGGGCACTTTTTTAATGGCCTCAAAAGACTTCGGTGAAATATTTCAGAGAATCCTTTTGTACTTATCAGGAGTTGATTTGAGAATTTAGGTTCCTTTTTTTCACATGTCATGAATTTCAACACTATCTTTCTGAAACATATCTGATCTACTCTCTAAAACCAATCACAGAATCATCTCTAAAACAGCATTCCTGCTCCAATCAGAGCTCCCTTTTAAAACTCATAAGTCTGACAGGCGTCGTGCATTTTAAATTGAACATAGACTGCAAAATAGCCCTCATCCATTAGTGCAACTGACCTTTGAATAACCCAGACCAGAAAAGAATAAGGCCATAAATCGAAGAAGACTCTAATCCTGGCTGGAACTTGGGAGTGCTATCAGTCCAGGAGTGGGAACAGCAGCCCTGTGTGATAAGTAATTGTTCTCATGTAAAAGCCAACCGTGGATGATGGAAGGAGCACAGCAGACAGAGGTCATAGTCCTGACTTCAAAACGTGTTGATTGTGCCACTTACCCTTCCAGAGACTCAATTCTCTTAGTATAACAAGGGGATAACATCCTACGCCATGCCTCCTTGAACATTATCTTCTCCTGCCCTCAGGGAGCTTGTGGAAGCTCAGGGAGACAGTAGGGCAAACAGGTGGAGTAGGTGAACTTTGGAGAGAGTCAAGTGGAGATTGGAGCATCAACTCTGCTCCCTTATGAACTATGTAACTCTGAGCAAATTATTTATGTTCTAGCTACCTCAGTTTTCTCATATGTGAAATGGGGATAATAATAGTATCTATGTCACAGGGTTGTTTTAAAGATTAAGTAAAATAATGCACAACAAGGTCTTCCTTAGCCAAGTTCTTGACACAAGTAAACACCCAATAAGTAGTATATACCTCTGATGAAACTGGTCCTCTTTAAGCAGCATTGGCCAATATAAGGCCAGATTCAATAGTTTACTCCATACTCCTCATACATTCACTTCCACACCAGCACCCACCCAAAATTAAACTCCAAAAAGATTGTCAAATACAGTAAGTGCCCTTTATCCAGGGTTTTACTTTCCATGGTTTCACTTACCCACAGTCAACCACAGTATAAACATTTATGAAAAATTCCAGAAATAAATAATTTATAAATTTGAAATTGCTATTCTAAATAGCATAATAAAATCTTGCACCATTGTACTGATTATGCCTAAGACATGAGTTATCCTTTTGTTCAGTGTTTCCACATTGTATATGCTACCCACCCCATGGCATTTGAGAGAGAGAAACTACAATTTTTTATTATAGTATATTGTTGTAATTGGTCTATTTTTATGATTGCTGTTGTTAATATCTTACTGTGCCTAATTTATAAATCAAACTTTGTCAGAAGTACACATGTATGGGAAAAAACTATATAGAGAATCAGTACCATCTGTAGTTTTGGGTATCTAATGGGGGTCTTAGAATGTATTCTATACAGATAAGAAAGACTACTAAAGATTTCATAGGGATTCAGAGGAAGGGTCAAAATGATAATGATAATGATAATAACAGCTACAGTTTGATCCTCAGTGTGTTTTAGGCACAGTGATGAATACTTCCCACAGATAATCTAATTTCATTCAGACAGTTCTACAACATATAAAGCAACTTTCTGTTGGATATTTCTATTTTTCTTCTGTATTTCTATTTTTCTTCTTTCTCTTCCCTTCAGAGAAAGAACTATTTTCAAGGAGTCTTTCTTCTGTCTCTTTTTGTCAAGGCATTTCTGAAAATTCCCTCTGTTGTTACAAGAAAATGATTTTTCCATCAAATTGCAAACCCTATCCAGCAAAAGTAAGGCAAGATAGCTAGATGCCTGCTCTCTACTTCATGCTACCCTGGAATGTCCCTGTTCATCCCTTCGTCCTTACTATTTGGGGTCCTAGGAGCAGTGGTCCTCATCATCTCATACGATCAGGAAGCATATCTAGATTTCAGTCTTGAGCTCTGTCTTATCTCCTATGCTGGATGTAGTGCCCAGCTCCTAGTCATTCATAAATATTTATGGACTGAACAAATGTATGATCAAACTAACATAATAAAGGTCAGAAAGAACTAGGTGTTTTACAAAGACAGTAGCAATGCGCTGGGGGAGGCTGACTGAGACAATCTGAAGAATTTTCATGGAGAAGACAGGATTTGACCTTGAAGCTGAGTAGGATTTTAACAGGCAGAGATAGGGACAAGAACATTTCAGGTGAAAGGAATTGTGTAATCAGACAGAGACCTTAGGGTACCTTATGCATTTTGGGGAGTAAAGATGTCAACTGAAAGTCTGTGATATGGAGTCTCTGTCCCTGAACCCTGCAGGTGCCAGAACCTTCAGGAAAGCAAAAGAGGGCATAGGGATGAGCCAGGAAGCTTTGTGGAAGCTGGCTCAAAGGCAGATTTGAATACCTTGACAGGAGTTTGACAGTATCTGTGGACAACATGGAAATCTACCGCTGAGAATTTCTGAGGAGAGACTGGATTGCTCAGGGGTGTCCCTTCAAAGATGACTGTGCAGAGGAGGGGCGGGAGACAGAGCAGGAGACAAGGACAGCCAGGCAGGAGACAGGATGGCAGAGCACACAGGGAGCACCTCCCCTCCATACAGTCCAAGGCCACCTCCTCTGAGAAAGCTTGTCTTCAGTGGTGCTGCCGCTGCTCCTAATAGGTTTGGGAATATCTGTCTTATGGAGTAGAGTTGTGTCTTCCCTCTCTTTGTAATCACTCTTAATACGAGGTCATAGAGAGGAATTTAACTAATATAGAAAAAAAATCATTGATCATACCAAGTCTAATAAGTCTATTCTAATTGGGTGGGTAAGTATATTCATAACTAATTTAACTAATTTAACTAATATAGAAAAAAATCATTGATCATACCAAGTCTAATAAGTCTATTCTAATTGGGTGGGTAAGTATATTCATAAGCGTAAATTCTGAGAAAAGAAAGAGGAGGAAAAAGGCACTTCTCAGACCCTGGCAGCCTCTTCATTGCTTTCTGCAGTGCTATTTTGAGCAGGTGTTTCTGTTATTCATTCTTTGACAATCTCTAACATATTCTGAGAACACTCAGAACTGCAAATAATAAGGCGTCTCTGTTGCCTTGTGGTACCCGCTTCTCCTTCTGAAGTTCACGGCCTCTTTCATGTAGTTGCTCATAGCCACCATCTTGTTTCCCTTTATAATTATAAAGGAGCTTGGCTCCTTTTCCTAACAATTACTTTGTACTTACAACTGCGCTCTGCCAATTTGAATTTCTGGTTAAATTCTAGTATTATACCATCATTATGCAATCTCCTCCTGTTCCTACTGCAATTTTAAAAGAATTTTTTCATGCCCATTAGATTGTATGTTACAAAGCGTCAGGAGTGGAGGGTGGAAGGCAATGGGCAAAACAGCAATAGTGCCTGCAGCTGTTTATGGATGTAACAGACCAGGAAAATGTCAAAGATGATTTATCTTTTCTAGCCTAGAAAGGATGACGATAGTATTAGAAATAGTATTGGGATTTGAGGTACTTATTTAATATTTATCAAAAAATTCAGGTCCTACCATAGTCCCTTTTCAAACCATAACCAGCCACCTTGATACACACAGACACAAACACACACACATACATGCACATACAGGGCAGAGAAAAGAACTGGCCAAAGCAGTTAAAGAAGTCTGCCTAATTTTACTGTTCCTTCCTCCTTCATTGCCCAAACTCATGTTTCCTCTCTTGCCACACTGATCACATGGATGGCAAAAACCAAACAGAGAGGGTACAAGACAGCCAGGAAGCTTGTTGGCCCTTACTGCTTTAGACACATAGGAGGAAGAAACAGATGAGTCAGTCAAACCTGCTCAGTTGAAGAAGGCCCTTGCCCCTGCCACGTGGAGAAGGAAAACAATCCGGAGCGTCTCACCAATGTAGTGACCTTTAAAAGCAGAAGTTGGCAAAGTACAGGGTATAGGGCAAATAAGTCCCCTTTTTATTTTTATTTGGCCAGCAAGTTAAGAATAATTTTTACATTTTTAAATACATTTATGCTATAGTAGATGACAGGGACATGCTCTGAGAAATGCAGTCAGGCAATTTTATTGTTCTGCAAACATTACAAAGAGAACGTACACAAACCTAGATGATGTAGCTCTTTGGGACCACCATTATGCTATGGTCCACCATCAACCGTCACACTGTTATGTGGTTTATCATGGTGTTGGAAAAAAAATTAAAGAGCAATATTTCATGACAAGTGAAAATAATGCAAAATTCAAATTTTAATGTCCAAACATAAAGTTTTATTGAAATGTAGTCCTGCCCATTCAATTACATATTGTCTATGACTACTTCTGGTTTTGACAGAGAAGGCATAGTAGTAGTTCACAAAGCCTGAAATAATCATTACCTGGTGGTTTATGGGGAAAAAATGACCAATTTCTGTTCTAAAGTATAGTGATATCACCCAAATAAACATGGCCTGATTAGATCTTTAAATATAGGATCCATCAATTTTCCCTCTCTGAGAGAAGCAAGGAAGCACTTGGAAAGAAGAGACAGGCACTCCTTCCTTTGAAGGCAACTATCGGCTAGAATTGGAACTCAGGAGAAGGGAGACTAAAAATTTGGCTAAAGGTATTTTGGGGACATCCAAGAGATGCCTGGACTTTTTCAGTATGAGCTTCAGTAATTAGAGTTGGAAAAATGAAGTTGTGAGTCACGTCTGGTGAGGGACTAGTGACGCCATGGATAAGGTTTCCCACGGAGAATGTAGAGGGATAAAAAGAGAGCAGGCTGGAGTCGCCAGAGAAAATATTTATTTGCCAAGTCTAAAAACACCACTGTGCACAGAACCTTGGAAGATCAAGTGTGAACAGAGAAGTAGGTGCCAACAAAGAAACTCAAAGGGGAAGTCAGAGGAGTAGGAGAAGAATCCTGAAGGTGCCGTTGTCCCAGGAGCCATAGTGACCTTGGGGAGGGCAAGTGGGTTCAAATGGGGGAGCAGGAACCAGTAGAAGGAAAAGAGAAATCATGAATTTGAATTGTCCTGATGGCAGAGCAAGGAAGAGCCTGGGGTAAGGGCTTCATTTGGAGGAGTAGGGGCCAGGTAAGCCTCCTTGAAGGAGACCGTGGGAAGAGGTTGAAGATATGGCAGAATGATTTTTTTTGCTATTGTCACAGTAGGCTGGGTTATTTCTCATCATAGCCTTACCACACCCACTACCAGCGAAAATAATCAATAGTTAAACCTCAGAATTAAAGCCTTGAATCTGTGCAATGTATAGACTGCTTATTGTCAGAGCTCACAGTGTCCCGTGAAAGGATTTTGTTTGAGTTTAGACCTGACTGGCTCATGGGGCATAGGCCACACTAGCAGTCACGAATTCCTTGCTTGGTAGAAATTTTGCCCAGGTGGATTACCATAGCAGCAAATATAATGATAAAGGTAGACAGTTCTTATATAGCACGTATTCAATGGCTGCATTGCTGTGTGTACTAGACATGGGCCATCCCACACGTGAAAACAGCTTCCTGGCAATTTCCTGGTAATAATGATAGCAGCAGTCAATATGAGTTGAATTTTTTGCGTCTGACTGTGGCAAGCATTTTATTTGCATCGTGATGGGACAATATTGAAGGGTGTGAGAGTGTTAGAGATAGGAGGGAGTTGGAAAGAGATTGAAAGGAGATGGGTTCTGGACAAGACGGTGAGAAAAAGAAAGGACGCAGACATACCATGGAGGGTCGATAGAGACGGGGACGCAGAGGTCAAGGTTAGTGGCTTCATTTTTCCCGGAAGAAGGAGACAGTATATACCCTCTCGTTGGTATGAATGAGGGGGCTCCCACATTAGAGAAAACTCTAAGACAGTAGCATATTCTATGATGGAAATTACTGAATGTGTTTTTACCTATAGACTTTAGTGTGAACAAGCACTAATCATGCAGACTGAAGGAAGGGTCTCTGGTTTTCAATAATGTATTACCAGGTCACCTAGGTAGGTACTACTCCTACATGAGGGCCAGCACCCAGCTCCTCACTGAGATACTCAGTCTCCTCCATGGACAATGCCTGCCTCCTCCAGCCTGTCCCGACCTCTCATCTGGCCTCATGTCCCTTTGACCCATTCCAGTCTCCTGAAAATCAGGCTCTAAGGTTGGATCCTCTCAGGTTAGGCTGTGCTCAGTGGAGCAGCACACAACTGTTGCCACAAACCGGATTTACACCTGAAAGTTCTTCTCCCCGAGAGGCTCCTCCCTCCTCGTGTGTACATCACAGGATCGGTTGGTCTGAGACAAGTGTGATCTGTGGTAAAGGCAGCCCAGGGAGAGGCCGATCCAACCTTTGCCTAGGAGCCAACTGACAGAACCAAAACCCATCTTTACATCATGCTCTTTTTGTTGGGAACCTATAATTTCATTCATAACTTTGGGAAGATAATTATACCATGCTGGAGAGAGACAACTTGATGAATAGCTGTTTATTTTCAAAGGAGACACGTTTCATGCACTGGCTGCATAATGGGGTCAGGAACACAGCAAGCTGTCACCATCTTTTCTATGTCATCTAGCTGCCTGGCAGGGTTTTACATGGGAAACAAAATCTCCTTATTTTAGAAAATATAATAGTCTTGGCTTTACGCAAAAGTTACATTTTGGAGGCAAGGTTTGTAAGTATTTTACTATTTGTCAAGCAGCACCTGCCAACCTTGTCTTGTTTCTGCCTTGCCTTCAGACTCTGCCCTGCCATGGGATCTCAGCCCAACCTCCACCTGGGAGATAGGAGCAGTTGGCCTCAGTCTCCCACCTGACCGGCCAGCCACAAAGGAGGCAGCTGATATCAGTACCCTGGCCGATCTTCCTATTATTTTCACTACAGATCAGATGCAAGATCTAGAATCAACCTCCTTATTTCTCAGAGGTTTTAAATAAACATAGAACATTACCCATAGAAAAAGCATGTAAAAATGAATTTAAAGTTTGGACCAGAAAATATATGAACTAGCATAATGTTAATGCTACCATTCATTATTCACTAGGGGCCTACTACTGATCTAAATGCTTCACATGGATTGACTCAAATGAATTTTGGGAAAAAACTTGAGGTACATATTATCATTATCACTATTTTGTAGATGAGGAAATTTTAAAATGTGCCAAAAAGTCCTTCAGCCAATGGGAGGGTTGAGCCAGAATTAAACTCAGTCTAAGTCTGTATGTGTCCCTGTTGTCCAGGACGGAGACCCATTTCCTTAGTTAAAGGGAGTGTCAGAGGTTGACGGCCAAGTCCCTTGCTGAGCTACGTTGTCAAAATCATGCTTTATCAAAGTTAAGCCAGCCATCTATCCAATGCACAGTCAGTGTAGAAGAATAAGGTCTCAGGCACTTGATCTAATCGGAAACAACCCTGAAAGTCCATCCATGATCCAGAGTTCTCCAAGAATCAGCCGAGGGCTTTGGCTGTGACAGTGTTGCAGTTCACTGTCTAGATTTGCCTGCTCCTGTCTCTTCCTTTTATGCATAGGTCTACCAACAAGAGTAGGCCCCAGTGCATTTCTTGCACACGGATCTCCCTCTCAGAATCTGCTGACCCAAAGGAGCTGGTGTGTGATACTTTCTCAGACAGGATCCAGCAGCAAACCTAAAACACAGATGCACAGGCCCCAGTACTACTGCATAATTATTAAAGGGAACTTCCCAATTTACCACTAAGCTTCCTGACATTCTAAGAAAAAATGAGGACATGAAGAGAACAGAACCAGGAATTCAGGGACAATCTTGGAGTCACACTTTTTATCTCAAAATTTATTCCTCCCTCCCTCCCTCCCTCCCTCCCTCCCTCCCTCCCTCCCTCCCTTCCTTCCTTCCTTCCTTCCTTCCTTCCTTCCTTCCTTCCTTCCTTCCTTCCTTCCTTCTCTGCTTATGTAGATGACATCTACTCATTGGAAAATTTTAAACAACACATAAATGTACCAGATAGAAAGTTCAAAATCACCTCAAATTTTATTGCATTTTAACCATCAGTAATATTTTATTGTTGTTTATCCTTTTGTGAATTGTTTTAATGTAGGCCTGTGTGAATAGCTAAAGAAAAATGAGTCTTCCTTTAGTGTATATCCTGAATCCAATCAATCATCCCTCACCACCTGCACCAGGTCCATCACCAAACTTTTTTTTTTTGCTTGGACATCTGCAAATAGCCTTCTGACTGGCATTCTTACATTCTATTCTCTGTACAGGAGCCAGAGTGATCTTTCTAAAAAATTCAACACATCATGTTGCTGCTCTGATCAAAACCATCTTGGAATGGTGGTGAAACCCTTTCTCCTCCAGAGCTCACAGGACTGCTCAAGGTCATGCTCTGCTGGCCTCTGACCTCATTTCCCACCATGCTCCTCACTCATAGATTCTTGCTATTTTCAGGTTCTTTCTCCAAGTTTGTTTCCCTGCTGGGCCTTTGCACCCATGCTCTCTGCTTGGGACTCTCCTCCCCTGAAGACCTGCGTGGCTTATTCCCTCACTTCCCCAGGTCTCTGCTCACATGCGTCCTCCCCACAAACCCTAACCACTCTCTGAAATAGCACCCCCACCCTATCTATCCCTCCTCTCTTTCCCCTTACCTTGGCTAGTTTTCTTGAACTTTACTAGAAACCATGAATCTGTCTACCTTTTCCCCCGCCTCTCCTCCACTACGATGTACCTTCCATGACAGCAGGGAATCATCTGTTTTACCACCCAGGGCATGGAATGGTGCCTGGCTCCTAATAGTCCCCAAGAGATACTTGTAAAATGAGCTACTAACCCACTTATATTTAACCTTGTATTAGAAGTCTCGTTGCTCACATTCTCCATCTCAAGACCTTTGCTCTGATTCTTGAATATTTTCCTCAGAGCACTTGGGATAGCCACTGAACTCTTGTATATTAGCAAGGCTGTACGCGAGGATGGGTACAGGACTCCTGGGTTGCTCTTCATCTGTCTTCGTGATCTATAGATTGTATTTCACCGGCCGCTAGCTCCAGTATTGCAGATGAGATGTCTGAGGCCATGTGGATCCTTTTTCTTTTGTAAATTCCACTGTTAGACCCAGGTAAAATCACAGAGCACTGTTGCAGCTCCAGGCACAGTTACTCTCACCATCTTTTTAATTTTGCTCAATCCATATTACTGGGTTTCTATCCTGGTCCACGAACTCAACTGCACAAATTATCTTTTCTTTTGCTTTCTTTTGAAGTGCATTGGGGAAGAGTGGGACCTCTTCCTAGAAATGGAATGACCTAGCACCATCATCAGTGAACACAGATCTACACAGACACACGGCTGTTTCAAGAGTATTCTCAAGTCCTGAGGGGATCTGCTCTCATTCTCTCTCCTTCTGTCCTGATTTTCTCTTTCTTCCCATTCCTTCTAGCCTCTTTCTTCATTTTGGTTACTCTCTTTCTTGCCTTTATACATTTACCTTTCTCTCCTAAGTAGAAATGAAAAAAGGTGGACTTTCCTCATGTGATTAGAAAGGGGATTTGTCAGACCTCTAACTCTGCAATTTAGGGTGAATAAAGGACTTTGGTCATTTATTAGAAAGTTTAAAGCATTAGTAGATGCCAACATGTAATAGATATCAGTCTGTTTTGTGTTACTACAAAAAAATACCTGACACTGGGTAATGTATAAAGAAAAAAAGATTTAATTAGCACCTAGTTTAGAAGCTTTAAGAATATGGTGTTGGTCTCTGCTCAGTTGTAGTGAGGAACCCATAGCAGATGGCATCACATGGCAAGTATGTGTGCAAGACAGAAGTTATTTTGCAAGACAGGAAGAAAAGAATGGAAGGGGCCAGGCTCACAATTTTATAACAACCTGTTTTCATGGAAACTAATCCACTCCTACAAGATCCAATGGTTTCCATGAGATCAGCATTAATCCCTTCCTACGGGGTGCCCCTGTGACCTAATCACCTTCCTATAGGTCTCAAACCTTAAAGGTTCCACCACTTCAACACCACTGCACTGGGCACTAAGATTTTAGCACATGATCCTTTAGGTGACAAACCATGTGAAAACTGTAGCAAGAAGTATGAAATCCAGTGAGGAGCTGAATCATCCTATGGAGACTACCAATAGAAAGTTGGCCACTGTTCTCTATCTCAAACCCACTCGCAATTTTGGAGTGATGATTTTGTGAGGAAGAGTTCTTTGGGGAAAGCTGGGCAGTGCTTTCTGTCTCCACCCTGCTTACAAGCAGGAGGGGAGTCCCAGGTGCCTGCCCACTCATTACAGTGTGGCAAGCAGGCGCTTCCTTCAGGCTACCCAGAGAGCTTAGTGTGTCTCCTCTATACATGCACATATGTACGCTCACACATGGTGCACCTGGGAAATGGAAAGGATAGGAAGCCTAGGATGCTGACCACCTGCTTTCTTTGGGCTGCCACGGGGCCCGGAGGTGCTGCTGCCCTCTGATGTCTTGCATTTCTAGAGATTGTCCAGGCAAGGGTATGTATTTTACCATGAAACACCTGTGGGTCACAGTGAAAGACATTCTAGGATTCTAACACTTGGCCAGAGGGTAAGAAGATTACAACCCATACAAAAAGGTGCATGTTTATGGGTGAAGATGAACTTAATGGGAACTCTAAGAAATAGGAATATAAGAAAGCACACCAGAAGAGAAAAGGTCAGCTCAAACATCTACCAGACCCAGGGCACCTGATAGCAAGTGAGACCCAACATTCTGAGTAAGGCCATTCCTACCCTTACCTTCATCTCTCCCAACTGGAAGAGATTGGACCATGGAAGAGCAAAGGGGCAAAACTAGGGATGCCAGCCACAGCACAGGATTTCCTATCCTACAGTCAGTCTGTGCCAGGGAAGAGGTAGAAGGGTAAATCAAGATTAGAGTTTGGGGCTGGACATTTGAATGACTAAATTGGAGTTTGCAATTTAAAGCTAAAAATATCCATTACCTGAGCATGAGCAGAGTAATTATGAACTTGGTAGAGATTTCACGCAGGGCAGGGGGAAATTTATCTCTACTAAATAAATTGCTAAAGCCTGTGGATGAGTGACAAAATAAAATTGTATTTTGATTATACCAAAAGTGGTGCTTATTCAACATCCCAGGAATATTTGTATACATGACTCTCATCTCAACCAGTTTCATGCACCTTCTTAGAGTAAGGGACTTTGGCATATTTTCTAGAGATCTTGGAAAGAGAGGAAGTTCAGGCAAGTAAAACAGAAGTAGCATCCCTGATAATGGGAGGAAGGGACCAGAATCCAGTTTTCCTGGAGGGAAGGGCATAAAAGATTGAGGGAAAGTGCTGATCCTTCCCAGCTCTGCAATTGAAGACAGCCTGGGTCCTGGAGCACCTGAAGACACCTTGCTAGACAGACCTTTGCAGAGGGTGCTTAGCATGTATTCCTTTTTGATACGGGAAAGAGCACCAAGGAGCTCAGATACTGCACCTCCTTCCCAAGAAGGACACACACACACACACACAGACGCACACACACACACATACACTGGCTTAACAGCCACAATAAACTTGGGCCTTCTGGCCTCTCTTACCATGTCTCTCTACCTTGCTCCCTATAACTAATGGCTTGCAGAGTAACTGAAAGGTACAGAGTTGTGTGTATGTTGTGAGGAGGTTCACACACTCTTCCTTCTACCTGAAACACCTGCTGAGTCAAGTCAGGTCTCCACAAGAAGCAGATGGCCCTCTCAAAATAGGATCATTTCAGGAGAATCTATTTACAAAAGACCATTACAAAGATGTGGGTATAGGGGACTGTGCAGTAGCCCTGGGCCTTCCACCTCTATGCACAAAGGGAGGTGGGAGGGAGTGGACCCCAGGAGGGGTCCACACATTCATGGGGCCCAAGATGAGAGAACAGTTGGAGACTCTCCAAACCATGTGTCCAAATATTTAAAAGTCATCATATAAACTAACAAACCACTAAATGAAATATGTTCTAACTGTTGACCTTGGCAAGTGCACCTTTATAACAACCTGGAAGACGACGTTGGAAGTTGGAAGTCTCAGACTGCTCAGAGTTCAATGCAGGAACACGGTAAAAGGGAAACACTCGGGTCCCAGCCCTGATTCCCAGCCCACTCCCTTCTCTCATCACCACTACCTCTGCTTACAACCTTGAGAGGCCACTCTCACACAGTTGGACACCCAGCCCTCATGCCCATGCTATCCTCAGAATTCACCACACGTACAATATGCGCCCTTTGGTCAATCTCTCAGGACACTGCAGATGTGGCCCATGCTGTGGAAGAGAGATGGCCACAACATGGAGGGTCAGGCCCAGGGTGAGGGAGGGGTAGTGGAGCAGCCAGGGGAGAACCTGAACTCCAAAGCTTGGTGTCTGTGACAAGGGCTTCCTCTGCTGCATCAATGGGCAGCCCAGCTGGCACAAGAGCATGGGAATAGTGGCTTTTCTTTAAAGGACCAGCCAATTAAACTGAGGGAGTAGACAGGGAATGCATACCTGGACTTCACATTCCTTCCCCACCCCTCCCTTGGACTTCCTAAGGAGCTGGGGCTCCCAACCAGAAAGCCAGAGCAGGCAGGGACATTATAGGTGCAATCCCAGGAGTCAGCCTCTAGGAACAGAGAGCAGGATGGAGCAGTGTAGAGAGGGGGTCTAGAAATGACTGGTGCTCTGTGCTCCCCCGCTCCTCTGGTTACTTTTCACTCTTGCTTGAGATACCAGCTCAAGTGTAACTCTCTCCAGAAAACCCTCCCTGCCCACCAGCTCTAGAGCAATTTTCTCCTAGGTGGTTCCCCAAACGTGTCCTTCACAGGATTCTCTGAAGCTTCTCTTATCTGTGCGGTTATTTTATAAATGACTCCACCAGACCCCAGGAGGAGATCTGTGGAGGACTCTGTGGATCATTGCTGTAATTCTACTGCCTGGCACAGTCCTGGCAGGTAGCAGGTCCTTCCTGTTCTTGCTCTTCTTTTTGAAGTTCCCTGCCTCTGCTTTGCTGGGGTCGGGGAGAGCAGTGCTCAAGGGAGTGTCAACAGTACACATGTTCATAAGTAACACACACACAGGACTTGGAAGTAAGTTCTTTGGAGTTTAAAAATAGAGACTCCCACATAATTGATGAGAACTATCATCATCCTAAAGAGCCAGAATAGCTCCCAGACCTGCAGGAGAACTGAAAGAAGTATGGTCACATCTAAAAAATGTGTATAAGAGCCAAAAGTCTGGTAGTCAGCTTTGGAGACACGGCGAAAAGAAAGGTTGTTCAAATAGTACCTCCAGGAGGGAGTGTCCCACCAGGCTGCTCAGGGGCTCAATCCACGGGCAGGCCTGCCCTTACTATGGAAATGGGAGCATCCATTTCTCAGGGTCTGGTGTCATTAAATTTTTACAACTCCTTTGTGGCTGCTTCTGTCTTCACCAAGCACCTGTCTGATCGTTTGGCCCTTGTGGAGCTGGATGGTCAGGCCCACACGATGACATTTGCTGTCAAGTGTTTTGCTAATTATACATTAATCAGGTGATGCTCTGATTTTATTCCCACCTCTTGGAGACTTAGCACAAATGGCCATTTGTAAGTGTGATCACTTCTAAACCCAGCTCACAGGTTTAGACTCCTTACCCTACAAAGCTGATGATCAGATCCCAGGCTGTGGAGAACTCAGGAACAATATCCAGCAGAGAGCATCCCTCTCAACTCAGCCATGAAAAGGCTTTTCCTTTTTTGAAAAAATGCTCTTGCAATGGGTCCAACATTTATCAAGAGGAAGAGGAAGGCATGTTGAGTTGCGTATAAATGGGAATGGTTTTGGTTTTCATTTTCCCCTTCACTTCTCTAGACCTAAATTGTCTTTTCAGCCCAAACACATAGTGGCTGAGAACATAGTGATGGTTGGTTTTTGACCAAAAGTCAGGGGAGCTGGGTTGATGGTGCCATCGGAGGAGGCAGCAGAAAATGAGAGTGTCCCAGGAATAGAGGAGGGAACTGAGAGGGACATTACACAGGGTTCCTGAAGGAAGACAGCTCAGAAAAGAAATGTGCATCAAATCTGAGGCAGCATAAAATTGAAAAGTGAGAAGCCAGGAAAGTTGGAAGTGGGCTGGTTGAGGTATAGGAATGACTTCCGTGCGCAGCTTGAATGAATAGCTTGGTGTTAAGATTTCCTGCTGCAGTTTGGTTTTTGCAAAAACATAAAGGCAAAATGCAAGATGGTATCCTGGATTGGGTCCTGGGGCAGTAAAAGGACATCAGTGAAACCAAATGAAGCCTGTAGTGTAGTTCGTTTTAAAGTAACAAAGCTAATTGCTCAGTTTTGACTGTGTAATGCACGAATGTAAGAGGAAAACTGGTGAAGGACATGTGGGAACACTGCACCTTTTCTATAAATCTAAAATTATTCCAAAACAAAGTTTATTTGAAAAAATATAAAGGTCTATTTGTTTTTCAGTTTAAGAAAGTTTTCTTCAATGTATCTTTGATAATTGCTTCTATTCTAATGGTTTTGTATGGTTTTATTTAAAAAACAGCTAGGAACATAAGGAAAGTTATGTCTGATTCATTCCACTGTCTTTCCTTTCCTCTCCCCCCTCCTTTCCCCTCATTCCATTTTGTCTAGTCCAATGTACATCTATTCTTCCTTTCCCCACCCTTATTATGTGTTAGCATCCACATATCAGAGAGAATATTTGGTCTTTGGTTTTTTGAGATTGGCTTATTTTACTTAACATAATATTCTCCAGTTTCATCCATTTACAGGCAAATGTCATCATTTCAATCTTCTTTATGGCTGAGTAATAGTCCATTGTGTATATATACCACATTTTCTTTATCTATTCATCTTCCTATGTTCATATATGAATACATTATCAGAGAAACTCCACATCATGTACAACTGCCAGAATGGGAAGTTATACTCCATGTGTGTATAATGTCAAAATACATATATATCTAAAAAGAACAAATTAAAAAGCCGCCATGATTTTTAGGTTGGATATCTCTTCTACTTTAAATAGCTATAATTATCTCTTATTGCTTTCATCTCTTTGTTCTTTTTTCTTGGAATGTTTGGAGACCTTCCAGAAATTGTTCTCCACAATATTAATCTGATTTTCTGTAATGCCTCTTCTGCTTATAAGTCCTCCAAGGTAAATATTTAGATATTTATTAATTTAACTGATACATTTTTAGTTTATTTGTAATTCATTCTTATTCAGTCATCTTTGTTTGCATCTGTGCCAGCTGGGTTTGCTTGTTTGTTCGTTTGTTTGTTTTGTACTGGTGATTGAATCCAGGGGCACTTTACCAATCAACCACATCCCCAAGTCCTTTTCATTTTTACATTTGAGACAAGGTCTTTCTAAGTTGCTGAGGCTGGCCTCAAACTTGTGATCCTCCTGCCTCAGCCTCCTGAAGAGCTGGCATTACAGATGTGCATCACTGAGCCCAGCTTTCAGCTGTGTTTTAATCACAGATTTTCTTCTACTATCATTTCATGTTACCAATTTACAGAGGCCATGGGTATTTACCTTTGAGTACACACCCATCTAGTATGATTTTGCAAGATCCAAGCAGGTGCCTTGTCCAATAGTGGCCACTCCTTTACCCGCTGAGCTTAAGGAACACACGAGAACATACACTCACCATTTGAACAAATGCAGAGCTCACTCTGTCTGCACAGCTGCTTATATGTGCTTTTAGAGATTTTATTATGGAGAATTTGAAATTCTTGATCAAAATACCAGAAAACTTGTATCTTCTGAATAGTTTGTAAATCATAAATAAAAGATCTACTGTTATATTAGCTGATATTCTGTTACGTTATAACAAGGCCCACTGGCAATGGGATTTTTTGGTTAGAAGGTACTTTCTAGAGAATGAGAATGTGATTATACACCACCTGAAATTGAATTGGGGAAAAAATCATTGCTATGTTCATGAATCCTCTATTTTAAAAAATGACACTTCTGTTATTGTGCATCTAATAAAGAATGTATTGTGTAGTGATTGAGATATTATTCCATTGAACTCCAAATGGACAAAGCCTACCTTTGTGAATAGGAAACAGAATTCTCATCTGAGCAGCACATTCTTCAGAGAGTGTGTGTGTGCGTCAACCACCAGGAGTTGCTTCTCAACTGGGGAGAGAGTGAGGCCTCTCACTCAGACCAGACACTAGACTAAAGGGAGTGCTTAAGAAGAAGCTGAGCCGGGCGCAGTGGTGCAAGTCTGTAATCCCAGCACTTATGGAGGCTGAGACAGGAGAATCGCGAGTTCAAACCCAGCCTCAGCAAAGGCGAAGCGCTAAGCAACTCCGTGAGACCCTGTCTCTACATAAAACACAAAATAGGGCTGGGGTCGAGTGCCCCTGAGTTCAATCTCCAATACCAAAAGAAGAAGAAGAAGAAGAAGAAGAAGAAGAAGAAGAAGAAGAAGAAGAAGAAGAAGCAGCAGCAGCTGTTTATTTCTCCTGGTGGGTTAAGGATGTCTGGGAGACAGGTTTTGGTTTGGTAGAGAAAACCTGGCTAATATGAAGGATGGAGAACCTCAAGGACCCATGATGTGAAACACTTTTTGGACAGAAGCCACTCATGGTCAAATAAAAGAAACCAATACAAAACATCATTTTGAAAGTCTATGCTGCTTGTGTTTTCTTTTTAGATCTCATTATTTTGTCAAATTTCTTTGGGAAGTCAGATTATCTCAAGAGATATTTCCAGTTCTGCAAGACCAGTCTTCAATGACAGTTGTGCAGCATCCCTGGAGATTAGATAGTAGGTGACAGCTGGAGCCTAATGGGACACTGCTAAGGAAAAGAGAATTCGCAACTGATGGAGACTCCCTCAACAGACGTTGGCTCCACCCTGGGAGGGCCACCGCTCTGCTTTAACTCGGAGCCATCCTGAGATGGTTCTCATGTAGACTCATCTTCCCTGTTCATGGTTCAGACCTGCTCTCACCTGCTCTTTCTGCTCCTTCCAGCACTACAGAGAAACCCACATGCCAGCTAAGAAGATGTCATCAGGAGAGGAAATCACTGTGATACCCAGAATTCATGAACCTTCCTATTTATTCTCTGCTAGATAAAGGATTTGCTTAATTAAGAGAAGAGTTCAATACGTTCTAGAACTTGCTTTGCATTTTTAAAACAAGGTTTAGCAAAGTGAAATTTTAATCTTTGATTTTGTATACATGTATTTGATAGAACTGCATCGTGGATGAAGGGTTTCAACCATAGGCTGGGAAATTATCCTCACCCAAACACAACTTCCAATTCTGACTTTTTCTCCAGCAAAGTTTGCTATGATTCAGGCTCAGGATTTCATACCTACCCACCTCCTCCCTGTAAAATTCTAGGAGGAATTGCTAATATTTATTGACCTCTTGCTCTTTGCCAGACATTACTTTAAGTTCTTTATGTGTAACCATGAAATGAAGGACGGAGAGGGTTATAAAGCAGAGAAAGACAAGCAAGGAGTTTTAGAGTTAGATTTACCTTGTTCAGATCTCTAGTCTGCAATTTATACTACCTAAGCCATTTTGCTTAGATTTCTTAGCCATTTTATGTCTCAGTTTTGTTATTTATGAAAAGAAACTAATAGTATTACTTAATCTCCAGAGTGCTCTTTGAACATTAGGAGAAGGAACATATGGAAGGATTCCGGGCACATAACCAGAATCCTTCCTCTTTACTCCTTCCTGATAGAAGCGTAAGTAGAGCAGAATGAGTCCAGTTTGACCTACAACACTACAAAATGGGGTGGTCAGCTTCCCACCTTCCAATAAATGGTTTCATTAATTTTCTGGCAAAGAGAGAAGAAAAGGGCTGGCAGCTTGCCAGGGCTAATGGAATCATTTTGTAGGACTCTGTGGCTTGTTGATGAATGATGCTCTTAACCAATATTAATCTGCTGGGCAGCACAATCCAAATTAGACAGTTATAAGAGTCCAACACCCATGGGTAGCAGAAATGTTGATTCTAAAGCAGTGGTTCTCAGACCATGTGTTAGACTCATCGGGGAATCTTTGACATGAGTAGTTGCTGGTTTGTACCCCTAAACATTCTCAGCAAATGGGTTAGGAGTGATATCTGTGCATTCATGTGTTTCATAACGGGGTTGGTGATAGAATGTAAAGATCTACCTTTGAGGTCACAGGTCTGGTTCTGCAAACACGGCCTCCCCATGTGGATGTCAGTCAGTGAAAGAGCATCCTTCCACTCGGTTGCTGATGCTCGCTCTACCAGCTGACCACCTTGTGTACCATCCTGCCTGTTTCAGTCAGCTTTTTTTTGTCACTGTAACCAAAAAACCTAACAAGACCAATTTTAGAGGAGGAAAAAATTATCTGGTGTTCACAGTTTCAGATGTCTCAGTTCATAGACACCCATCTCCATTGCCCTGGGCCTGAGGTGAGGCAGAACGTGGTGGCTGATGGGGGTGGCAGAGGAAAGCAGTGCAGGAGGTGGCACAAGGAAGCTAGCTCACTAGGGACAAAATATAAGTCTCAAAGGCACACCCCCAGTGACCCACCTCCTCCAGTCACTCTCTGTCTGCCTACAGTTACCACCCAGTTAGTCCATATCAGTGGATTAATGCACTAATTAAGTTAAAGTTCTCATAACTGAATCATTTCCTCTCTAAACTTTCTTGCATTCTTACACATGAGATTTTGGAGGATACCTCATACTTAAACCATAACACTACCTGCCGCTGTATGGCTAGAGATAGCTTACATCCACCACCAAAATTTCTCTAGGTCTCCCGGTGTTTGGAACCAGCAGTACCAGTTTGATACAGTAGGGGATGAAGGGGATGAGGAAAAGGGAATGTTCCTCTCTCCCCTAGTCCAAAAATCCACTTCATGAGCATTTCCCAACATGATTGACTATTGGGAGATTTGTCCTCTTCAGAGAAAAATCCTTCCCCATCCACCAGGTTGTGGTCTGTTCCTATGGTCTCCACAAGACCCACAGGAGAGTTCCATGCTATATATCTTTGTGTGCCATAGTCCATCTCTTCCACAATTACTTTGAGCTCACACTCAAATGAGAACCACAAGCAATTTACTCTGATCATATCCAGCAGTCTCTAAAGACCAACAGTCTCTGGTTCATCTTCCCTGAAGGACTGGTAATTAGGTATCTAGTATGACCAAGGGAATAATTATGATCAAGCTGGGGTCATCCTCTCTGAGTTCTATGCTCTTATGCTAAATTCATCTGCCAAGCTGGGATGTTACACTTTAAATCTTAGTCTCTGTTTATAGACTTGCTAAAAACTAAATCTCTTAGCATTGCTTTTTACAGAGGCTTATCATTTCCCTAGGGCATTGCTATTTTATCATTTCATGCATCATGCAGTTTATTTTAAAAATGATTTTCAAATGTTTTTATTATAAGATAACATAAGCTTTATAAAATATCCAAGCAAGATAAAAGATAATACTGTATCTTCCCTTCCCCTCACAAATACTACTCTCTAGAATCAATCTAGACTCTCTCTACTCTCAATTTGATGTGTATCCTCTAATTCTTGTAATTATCAGTGTATAAGGCTATGTCTTATATACTGATAATGAAAGAAAACACACTTTGTTGCATAAAACATTCTGTAGTAACTTTCCAGTCTCCTTGATCATTGTTTTAAACATTTGCCTAATGTTCCAATAAGTGGAAGTACATTAACTGGTGACTTACAAAATGTCAATGTATTGGTCATTTCCAATTTTTCATGACTATAAATAATAGTATGATAAACATCCTCATCCATTTTTTTAAATTTCAGATCATTTGCTTTGATTCAATTCCCATAAATGGAATTACTTAGAAAAAGATGTAAACATCTAAAGAAGCAATCTGCAATTTAATAAGGTGATAGGAAAATAAGAAAGACATGTAACCAAGCAACTTATTTGGCTAAATAAATTATAGTTTATTTGTATAATTAAATACTATGCAGCCATTAAAAATAGTGTTATAGGAGAATATTTAATATCATGGAAAGATTTACACAGTATATTAAGTAATTTATAAAACAAGTTATTAAAAAGTGTATGCACTTTATAAAAGCATTTTTATAACCAAATATGTATGAGTAGTATTTTTATGTAAGTACAAAGACCAAAGAATAGCTAAAGCAATCCTGAAGAACAAAATTGGAAGGCTTACTCTGCCAAGAATCAAGATTGATTGCAAATCTTCAGCAATTAAGAAAGTATAGCATCAGTGCAAGAATAATTTAAAAAAGAGAGAGAGAATGTAGGGGTCATAAACTTTTTCTGAAAAGAACCAGGATAGTAAATACTCTAGGATTTGCACATAACACTGACTCTGTCATAACCACTGTGCTATTGTAGCATAAAAACTGCCACAGGTAAAACACAATGAATGGACACAGCGAGACTCTCACACAACTTTGCTGGCATAAGAGGCAGCTGGCCTTCATTTGCCTATGCCGTGATAGAGAATCCAGAAACAGAGGCAGACATAGATCTCAATATCAAAATACATGTATAGACACATCGATATGACTTGTATTAAAGAGGCCCTGAAAAGTCATCAGGAATGGATGATTTTAAAAATAATTGGCCAGATATATTGGAAAAAATAAAATTGGATCCCTACCTCGCATGATACATAAAATAAATTCCCCTTCAAGTATAGGTATAAATATGAAAAAACTAATGATAAATCTTCTAGAAAATTACAGAACAACTTATGACTTTGGGGTACAAAATATTTTTCTTAAATAAGACCCCAAAAGCACTAACCATAAAAGAAAAGACTGGTATTTTAGGTCATAATGAAATTATGAACTTTTTCTTCATCGAAAAGTGTTGGTAAGGTTTAGTCTGGGAGACAATGTTAGAAACACAGAAAACTGGAGTAGAACATATTTTTATACCCAGAAAATATTTAAAATGCCTAGAATTCCACTTTTTAAAAAGACAGAAAATCTAATAATAAACTAGCCAAAAGACTCAGACACTTGTCAAAAAGGGAATATCCAAATCATCAATAGATATATAACAGGATATTAAACTTCATTTGTTTAACAGTTAAAATATATCTAGCTCGGCGCAGTGGCACAAGCCTGTAATTCCAGCACATAGGGAGGCTGAGACAGGAGAATCATGAGTTCAAAGCCAGCCTCAGCAAGGGCGAGGCGCTGAACAACTCAGTGAGACCCTGTCTCTATATAAAACACAAAAAATTGGGCTGGGGATGTGGCTCAGTGGTCGAGTGCCTCTGAGTTCAATCTCAGTACCAAAAAAAAAATTATATATATAAATATATATATTATATAAAAATTATATATATAATATATATATGTTAGAATATCAAGAATTAGTGAGGATGTGGAGCAATAATAGTATCAAACACTGCTGGATATAAAATGATATAATGGAAGAGCCACTAAAGTTGACCATACTTATATTATGACCCAACAATTCCCCTCCCAGGCTTACACCCAACAGAAATGTGTATGTATTTATGCATATCAATAATACATGCACAAGAATGTTTATAGCTACATTATTTACAATAGCTTTATATTCATTTTTTTCTATAACAGAATACCTGAGACTGGATACTTTTTAAAGAAAAAGGTTTATTCTGGCTTATAGTTCTGAAAGTCTAAAAGCACGGTGCCATCATCTTCTTGGTTTCAGGTGAAGACCTCATGGCAGATGGGTGTGTGTGTGTGTGTGTGTGTGTGTGTGTGTGTGTGTGTTTGAGATAGAGATAGAAAAAGGAGATGATTATTTCAGGCTTGTTTTATAATAACCTCTTGCAATAACAGACCCTGTCCCATGAGCACAAGAACTCATTCCCTTGAGAAAAGCATCAATCCCTGTAACAACATAATCACCTTGTAAAGGCCCAAATACCTCTCCACATTTATACTGGGGGCCAAGCCTCACCATGACTTTGGGCAGGGACAAACTGTCTTCAAAAAATACCAAACTGCAGACTGGAACTCAAATGTCTCTGACCAGTAGAATGGATTTTTAAAAAATTGGTATGCTCACATGATGCAAACTAGTAATACTATTCCAAAGAATGAATTCTCCTTTACTCCCAAATATGGACAAATCCCACATATGTAATCTGCATGAAAGAAGCCAGAAAGACCAAAGAGAGAAAACCAGCACATCAGCCCAGGGCAACAGAAGTTGAGAAATTGGGTGAGCATTAGTAGAGAAAGCTTCAGAAGGCATTCTGGTTTCCTATAACATTTGCTTATTGCTCTGAAGTACAGTCACCTGGATTATTCATTCTGTGATGTTGTCAAAGTGTGCATTTATGAATGATATGATTTTTGTGTGTGTTACATTTGGATATTTAAATAGAAGTAGAATTAGACAATTGATGCTATCTAAAGTTGATAAATCAAGAAATAAACATAAAAGCTTATTTTTATGTGGAGCAGTGCTGCCCAACAGAACCCTTAGTGAAGATGGAAGCATTCCATAGCTGCTCTGTCCAACATGGTGGCTTCCTGCTGCCTGAGGATGGAGCACTTGAATATAGCTAATGAGGCTAAGAAACTGAATTTTTAATTTCTTTAATTTTAATCAGAGAGCCATATGCTGGCTAGAGGACAGCATATTGGACAGCATAAATCATAAGTGATGGAGACAAACACCACAGGAAACAGAATCCACTAAGCTATATCTACCTGGATAGTGGGGTAGTATGAAGCGATTGAAATACAGCCAAGTTGCTTCTATCATAAACTCTTCCATGCTATTTGATGTGCGATGCTCTGTAAGCATTACATAGAGATTAACATTTAAATTTTAAAAAAACAAAGAATTATATGCTTAAAAAATTTTTATATAAATTTTATATAAATTATATACTTAAAAAATCAACTTGAATTATATACTTAAAACTGTTAAGTGATTATCTTGAGGTGGTGATTTTTCTTTTCTTCCTTTTAAAAACATTCATATTTTCTAAAATGTTTACCATAAGCAACTGTGGAAAAAAAGAACAAATTAATAAATCAAAAGCTAGAACTAAATACTGACTGCAAATCAGAAAATTCTTCAGGGGCTTATCTGTACTTCTACTATTAGTGAAATAATGTATGTAATGAAAATTTATGGCAGGTCATATATTTCTTCATAAACTTTAATATCTAAACTTGCTGGCTAAGCAGAGATTTCACATAGAGCATTCCAGATTTCAGCAGCTCTCTACTTCCTCATAAGATACACAGACAGTTGAGTGTGGGCTGAATCAACAGTACAGAACTTGGTGTGGCCCACTTTCAGGTGGCTTATGCAAGTCTCTCTGGAGGAATTACCTTACTCTCCTCCTATCTTATGGCCCAGCACCAAGGTGCAACAAGGACTAGATCTGGTGAATGTCATATTAAGTTCATGGTAAAGTAACCATGTAACTTCCCAACTGTGTATCCAACTACCTGCTAGACCTTCCCCATCTGGATGCCCTATAGGCCCCTCAAACTCAGCCTCATCTATCTTCCCCCCCAAACTTGTGCTGCTTCTAGAAGCACAATCCCATTGTATGGTCCCACTGTCCATCCAGATGACCCAGCTAGAAATCTGGAAGTGTGTATCCTCCCTACCTTCCCATCTAAGACTCTGTATCCTAGCACTTTCCAAACCACTCGCCATTTCCTGCTCATTTCTGTTAAGTTGGACAGAGCACCTTTATATTGGCACCTGATGTTCCTCAGCTAGAATATCTTTCTTCTTTTTTCTTCATGGTGAAAACTAACTCATCCTCAAGACCCATATCAAAAGTGGTCTCCTTTTAGAACATTCTATATTGGAGAGGTTAACCACACCATCAGAAGATTCATGATCCTATATAAGTGAAGCTGCTTAACCTTCAGCACTAGCTCAAGGACAGTCCTGTGACCTGTCCTCTGGTCACAGCTATTGTAGTAGGGGTGGGTAAGTGACCTGGAGATAAACCGTTGGCCAGGACCATTCATTCATAAGCTAACCTATTGGCAAACATTAAACTTGAAAGTAGGTGAATTTTATGTCATATAAATTTTATACTTCACTAATTTGTTTAAAACAATGAGGGATTTTGAAACACCAAGCCTTTTGGGAGTGGGTATTTGAAATTGAAAGCCTGAACATAGATTGATGCCCTGGAAAACCAGGCTGGCCATGCACAGGCCAAAGTCACAATGCAGAACCTATGACTAAACAGAGGAAAGCAGCCAGGAGTGAGAAGAGAAAGAATCAGACAAGGAAAGGAAAAAGGAGATGCCAAGAGAGAGGCCAGGAGGCTCTGAGAAGAGCAGCTGGTCCTCAGAGTTGCTACATCTTTCTGCAGTTTGGGGATCATGATCCTGGTCCCTGCATCTTCCTCATGTTAACACCCCCCTCTTTTTATGATGAAATCATTTGATTTGTGCCTAGAAGAAGTTGATAGCCACTCCCTGATCACCCAGAGCAGAGTCCATGTCTCTCTTCCTCATGACCTTTGCACATATATTCTACTGAAAATGTTCTCATATTGAAAAAAGCATGGCTCTGGAGTCAAATAGACCTGAACTTTAACCTTCCCTTGCCACTTAGAAATATAAGACTGAAGGGCCCAGGCCTTCTCTTTGGACCTTAAATCTCTCATCTGTAAAGTTTACATAATCCTGATAGTGAGGATTTACTGAGACAACATATGAAGCATCAGGTACGGTACCCAGGCCTCAACAGGTGCTCAGTAAACATCAACTTCATTCCTTTCCACTTCCTCTTTCATTGACCTGTAAATTGTGGCAGACACTGTCTTTGTTCATTTGGGATACTCTGGCATACAAGCTTTTTGGGTTTTTTTTTAATTTATTTTTTAAAACAAAAGAATGTATTTTAAGTCATAGTACACATATGGAGCACAATTTTCCATTTCTCTGGTTGTAAACAAGATAGAGTCACACCATTTGTGTCTTCATACATGTACCCAGGTTATTGATGTCCATCTCATTCCACCATTTTTCCTTCCCCTATATCTCCTCCCATCCCTACCTCACCTTTGCCCTATCCAAAGTTCCACCATTTCTCCCATGCTCCCCACCCCCACCCTCATTATGTATCAGCATCCACTAATCAGAGAAAACTTTCGGCCTTTGGATTTTGGGGATTGGCTTACTTCACTTACTTCTCCAACTTCATCCATTTACCTGTAAATGCCATAATGTTATTCTCCTTTATTGCTGAGTAATATTCCATTGTGTATACCACAGTTTCTTTATCCATTTGTCTATTGAAGGGCATCTAAGGTGGTTCCACAGTTTAGCAATTGTGAATTGTGCTGCTATAAACATTGAAGTGGCTACAACACTGTAGTATGCTGTTTTTAAGTCTTTAGGGTATAGGCCGAGGAGTGGGATAGCTGGGTCAAATGGTGGTTCCACCCCAAGTTTTTAAAGGGATCTCCATATTGCTTTCCAGATTGGTTGCACCAATTTGCAGTCCCACCAGCAATGTATGAGTGTGCCTTTTCCCCCACATCCTCTCCAGCCCTTATTGTTGCTTGTATTCTTGGTAACTGCCATTCTGACTGGCGTGAGATAAAATCTTAGAGTAGATTTGATTTGCATTTCTCTAGTGGCTAGAGATGTTGAACATTTCTTCATATATTTGTTGATAGATTGTACCTCTTCTGAGACGTTTCTGTTCAGCTCCTTAGCCCATTTATTGATTGGGTTGTTTGGTTTTTTGGTATTAAATTTTTTGAGTTCTTCATATATATCCTGGAGATCAGTGCTCTATCTGATGTGCATGTGGCAAAAATTTGCTCCCAGAATGTAGGCTCTCTGCTCACCTCTTTGATTGTTTCTTTTGCTTAGAAGAAGCTTTTTAGTTTTAATCCATCCCATTTATTGATTTTTGATTTTATTTTTTGTGCTTTAGGAGTCTTGTTCAGAGAGTCGGGGCCTAATGCAATGTGATGGAGGCTTGGGCCTATTTTTTCCTCTGTTAGGTGCAATGTCTCTGGTCTAATTCCTAGATCCTTGATCCATTTTGAGTTGAGTTTTAGAGAAAGGGATTTAGTTTCATTTTGCTGCATATAGATTCCCAGCACCATTTGTTGAAGAGGCTATCTTTTCTCCAATGTATGTTTTTGGCACCTTTGTTTAGTATGAGATGCCTATATTTATGTGGGTTAGTCTCTGTGCTTCTATTCTGTACCATTGGTCTACATGTCTATTTTGGTGCCAATACCATGCCATTTTTGTTACTACAGCTTTGTAGTATAGTTTAAGTTCTGGTATCTGCTTCACTCTTCTTGCTCAGGATAGCTTTGGCTATTCTGGGTCTCTTATTCTTCCAAATGAATTTCATGATTGCTTTTTCTATTTGTATAAAGAATGATGTTGGGGTTTTAATTGGAATCACATTGAATCTGTATAGTGCTTTGGGTAGTATGGCCATTTTGATGATATTGATTCTGCCCATCCAAGAGCATGGGAGCTCTTTCCATCCTCTAAAGTCTTGTTCAATTTCTTTCTTCAGTGTCTTGTAGTTTTCATTGTAGAGTCTTTGACCTCTTTTGTTAGATTGATTCCCAAGTTTTTGTTTTTTGTTTTGAGTCTATTTTGAATGCAGTAGTTTTCCTGATTTCTCTTTCAGAGGATTCACCACTGATGTATAGAAATGCATTTGATTTATAGGTGTTGATTTTATATCCTGCAACTTTGCTGAATTCATTTATTAATCTAGAAGTTTTCTGGTGGAATTTTTTGGATCCTTTAAGTATAATATCATGTCATCTACAAATAATGACAGTTTGAGTTCTTTTTGTATTCATATCCCTTTAATTTCTTTCATCTGTCTAATTGATCTGGCTAGTGTTTTAAGGACTAAATTGAATAGCAGTGGTGAAAGAGGGCTTCCCTGTATTTTTTTAGGGAATGCTTCCAATTTTTCTCCATTTAGGATGATGTTGGCCTAGGATTTAACTTAGATTGCTTTTACAATGTTGAGGTATATTCCTACAATCCCTAATTTTTGTAGTGTTTGGAAGATGAAAGTGTACTGTGTTTTGTCAAATGCTTTTTCTTCACCAATGGATAAAATCATATGACTCTTATCTTTAAGTCTATTGATGTGATGGATTATGTTTATTGATTTCCATATGTTGAACCATTCTTGCATCCCTGGAATGAACCCCACTTGATCTTGGTGAACTATTTTTTAATATGCTTTTTAATAAAATTTTTGCCAAAATTTTATTGAGAATTTTCACATCTATATTCATCAGGGATATTGGTCTTAAATTTTCCTTCTTTGATGTGTTTCTGTCTGGTTTTGGTATTGAGGTGATACTAGCCTTGTAGAATGAGTTTGGAAGGGTTCCCTCCTTTTGTATTTCATGGAATAATTTAAGGAGTACTGGAGTTAGTTCTTCTTTGTAGATCTTGCAGAACTCAGCTGAGAATCCATCTGGTCCTGGGCTTTTCTTGGTTGGTAGGCTCTTGATGGCATCTTCTATTTTCTTTCTTGATCTATTTAAGTTGTGAATGCCCTCCTGGTTCACTTTGGCTAGGTCATATGCCTCTAGAAATTTGTTCATGTCTTCAAGGTTTTCTATTTTACTGGAGTATAAATTTTCAAAATAGTTTCTAATTATCCTTTGTATTTCAGCAGAGTCTATCACAACATTTCCTTTTTCATCACGAATTTTAGTAATTTGGGTTTTCTCTCTCCTTCTTTTCATTAGGGTCGCTAGGAGTTTGTCAATTTTATTTTTTCAAAGAATCAGCTTTT
The DNA here is from genome assembly GCA_028644305.1 of Xerus rutilus. Classification (NCBI taxonomy): domain Eukaryota; kingdom Metazoa; phylum Chordata; class Mammalia; order Rodentia; family Sciuridae; genus Xerus; species Xerus rutilus. Next base: position 43,865,409 of record CM053399.1, read on the forward strand.
TGTTTTGTCAATTTTTTGAATTGTTTCCTTTGTTTCAATTTCATTGATTTCAGCCCTGATTCTAATTATTTCCTGTATTCTACCTCTTTTGGTGTTGGTTTGTTCCTCTTTTTCTAGGGCTTTGAGATGTAGTGTCAGGTCATTTATTTGTTGACTTTTTCTTCTTTTAATAAGTGAGTTTAATACAATGAATTTTCCTCTTAGCACTGCTTTCATGGTGTTCCAGAGATTTTGATATATTGTATCAGAGTTCTCATTTACCTCTAAGAATTTTTTTATCTCCTCTCTGATGTCTTACCCATGCATCATTCAATAGCATATTATTGAGTCTCCAGGTGTTGGAGTAGCTTCTATTTTTTAATCTGTCATTAATTTCTAATTTCATTCCATTATGGTCAGATAGAATGCAGGGTAGTATCTCTATTGTTTTGTATTTGCTAAGATTAGCTTTGTGGCATAGCGTATGATCTGTTTTGGAGAAGGATCCATATGCTGCTGAGAAAAAAGTGTACATGCTTGTGAAGGATGGAATATTTTATATATGTCTGTTAAATCTCGATTATTGATTGTTTTATTGAGTTCTGTAGTTTGTTTAGTTTTTGTTTGGAAGATCTCTCCAGTGGTGAGAAGGGTGTGTTAAAGTCACCCAGTATTATTGTGTTGTGGTCTATTTCATTCTTGAAGTTGAGAAGGGTTTGTTTGATATATGTAGATGCTTCACTGTTTGGGGCATAGATATTTATGATTGTTATGTCTTGTTGATGTATGATTCATTTAAGCAGTATGAAATGACCTTCTTTACTAACTATGACCTTCTTCAAACTAACTTTGGTTTGAAGTCTACTTTATCTGATTTAAAGATGAGAACCCCTGCTTGTTTATGCAGTCCATGTGAGTGATACATTTTTTCCCATCCTTTCACCTTCAATCCACGGATTTTTTTTCTATGAGATGAGTCTCTTGGAGGCAGCATATTGTTGGGTCTTTTTTTAAAAAAAAATCCAATCTACCAGTCCATATATTTTAATTAATGAGTTTAGGCCATTCACATTCAGGGTTACTATTGAGTTTGTATTTCCAGACATTTTGGTTTATTTTTAGTTTTTAACTTGACTAGTTTTCTCCTTTGATTGGCCTTTCCTTTAATGTAGTTCCTCCTTTTGCAGGTTTTCATTTCCTCCTCATAAAATATTTTGCCAAGAACGTTCTGTTGTGCAGGCTTTCTTGCTGTAAATTCTTTTAATTTTTGTTTATCTTGAAAGGTTTTTATTTCATCATCAAATCTAAAACTTAATTTTGCTGGATATAAGATTTTTGGTTGGCATCCAAAAAGATTTTTGGTTGTCTTTCAGTGCTTGGTATATGTTGTTCCAAGCTTTTCTAGCTTTAAGGATCTGTGTAGAGAAGTCTGCAGAGATCCTAATTGGTTCCCCCTATATGTAATCTGATTACTTTCTCTTGTGGCTTTTAAGATTCTCTCCCTATTCTGTACACTAGACATTTTCATTATAATGTGCCTTGGTGTAGATCTGTTGTGATTTTGTACATTTAGTGTCCTGTAAGCCTCTTATATTTGATTCTCCAATTTGCTCTTCATGTTTGTAAAATTTTATGATATTATTTTATTGAATAGATTGTTCATTCTTTTGGTTTGAAATTTTATGCATTCCTCTATCCCAATAATTTTTATGTTTGGTCTTTTCATGTTATCCCATAATTCTTGAATGTTCTACTCATGATTTCTTACCCTATTCACTGTGTGGTCAACTCTATTTTTAAGATTAAATATTTTGTCTTCATTGTCTGAGGTTCTGTCTTCCAAGTGATCTAATCTGTTGGTGATGCTTTCTATTGAGTTTTAATTTGGTTTATTGTTTCTTTCATTTTGAGAGTTTCTGTTTGGTTCTTTTTCAGAATCTCTATCTCCTTATTGAAGTAATCTTTTACTTACTGTATTTGCCTATGTAGCTCTTTATCACAATGATCTTTTGCTGCCTGTGTTTGCTCTCTTATATCATCCTTTAATTCACAGAACATTTTAATTACATACATCCTGAACTCCTCTGACATTTCTTCTGCTGGGCTGACCCTGGATTCTAATACTGTAGTATCTTCATTTGTTTGGGTCACTTTCTTCCCTTGTATTTTCATGTTGTTTGTGTGTCTTCCCTTCTAGCACTGCAGATCTGAGGTGTTAGAGTCTTATACTGTAGGCTTACAGATTCCCTGCATGGTTCCAATACCTCTCCTTTAAGGGGGAGTCCAATATTAACAAATACAAACAATATATAGCTTTAAACCAAGTAGCTCCTCATAGGACATTTATGGCTTTGTCACAATATAGAGAAATTATGAGTTCAATAAAGAGAAATTATGAGTTTTTATATAGTATCTACTATATAAAAAACAGGTTTTCAAAATTGTCCACAGTTTCTGCTGGTGGACTAAAGAGAACTAGGGTTGGGGTGTAGGATGAGATGATAGGGAAGTAGGAAGTGAGGATATAGAGTTATTAGATCCTAGAAAGCATGAAAGAGGAATCCAAAAGAAGTTGGCTAGTAGTAGAAAAGAGAGAAAGAGATTTGGGGAATACAAGTAAATAGGAAGAAAATAGAGTACAACAAACAAGGAAACAAAAAAATTAAGAAAAATAGAATATGTAAAAATATGATATGAGACTATATAATACAACTGTAATATACTAATCCCAGTCCTCAGATATCCCAGTCCTCAGTAGCCTAATGCATAAAAAATACTTGGTTTCACAAATGTTGGGGGTGTGAGGGTGGGAAAAGAGCGAGAGAGAGAGAGAGAGAGAAAAGAAGAAAAAGAAAGGAAGACAAGAAAAAAAGGATAATAGAGGGGGGGAAGTCTCAAGATAAATAAAAAGGATTGCTTCTCTTCTCATCCAGTAGGTGGGGCTGTTTGTTGTTTACTGGTGTCTCCCTGCTCAGGTCCAAGATGGCCTGGAAAGTGTCCCACAATGGAGGTGTCTGCTTTCAGAGATAGGGTGTAAGGCCGGGCCAGGCACTGGCATTGGGCAACATGTTCAGAGATACAGTTCTATGGCATGCTGAGCCAAGTAGAAGGTTGTCTCCAGGTCCTGTCCAGTGTCCCCAGGTGTTGGTGAACAGAGGAGTTCCATGCTGGTTCACACAGGAGCAGCAGCCATGGGTCCTGCTGGGGATCTACAGCTAGGGGTCCTGCGTGGGTGGGCGACCCAAGGTCCTGCACAGGACCCAAGGTCCTGCGCGGGAGTGGGTCCTGAAGGGGCGATTGGCCAGGGTCCTGCACCCGTGAGCAGCTGGGGTCCTGTGCAAACACTGGGGCCTGGCGACCTGCCCAGGCACACGACTGGAATTTCTGCAGGGAGGCAGCTGTCAAGGGTCCTCTAATAACTCGCAGAGAAACTGTATTTTCACTGCTTTAATCCCCGGTCCTGGGGAGACTAGGAACACTATGTCTGTCTAGGCTGCCATCTTGGATCCTCCTCCCATACAAGCACTTTGCCTGGAGAATAAGAGTTATTCACCAAACAGTTACTTATTTAATTCAATAATTAAATCCATAGACTCCTGTGTTCTACCCAGTGGAACTGCCAGATTTAACAAATAAAAATACAGAAAATCCAGTTTTCATTTCAGACAAACAGCTGACAATTTCTACAATGAGTGTGTGTGCTGCATACTTACACTAAAAATTACTCCTTGTTCAATTGAAATTCAAACTTAACTGAACTTCTTGCATTTTATGTGGCAACTCTATATCCTGACCACTAATTTCTCATCAACTAACACAATGTTTATAGGTCGCACACACTTGTTTCTACAAAATGCACTGTTTTGGAATAAAAAAGACTTAGGTGGGTGCCTTCTCTCACTTACGATTCTTATTAATGAAGTCTAGGAATAACGATTGTATTATTTGAGAGTTTACTAGGCATGGGGACCACAAGTATAAGTCTGCCCTGGAGAGTCCTGATTGCCCTTAATTTGGCATGCTGTGTCACTGTAATTATGACTCGATGCTTCTTTCACTTTCAGAAGGGACCCAGTTGGGAAGATGAATGATATGGCCTCCTGTGGGGCAGGCATGGGGCCAGGACCTCGGCCCATGCTGTCTGTACAGGGGATAGATGCTGTTGCTTCCTAAGACGTTGGTCCTCGGGCTCTGCTTTCCATGTTTCCTGGCTATTTTCTCTCAGAGGGAAACATGATCGGGGAGCTACCTCTTGCTCACAGTGGCAGCCCCCTGTCTAGTGCGCCACCCTGTCACTGGTGCTTATTGGAGCCTCCTCTCCTTCACTCCCTACTCTCTCCCATTTGCCCTGCATTTCTGCTCTATGTGTCCTTCTCTTCCTCTCTCTCAGGCTCTCCTCCATTCTCCTCACTCTGTATCCCAAGCCCAGCCCTTCAACATCTTCATTAGCTCCCCCTTACCACCTTGCCATGCTCTTAAGCACTAACTGCCATTTATTGGTTGTTCACTGTTAAGAACCAAGAAAAGCACTTTCTATGCAGACAGTGGAGGGAGCGCCATCTTCCTCCTCCCCTCACTGCTCAGAGTCAGATTCAGACTCAGTCCTCTCAGCTGCAACAGGTGGCATGGTCCCACATTGCATCTGCCATGGATGCTGGACAATTGTTTTTGTGCAAATAAATGCTATGAGCGTGACCCTGAGTGTGCTCCTGGAGGGGGTGGCAGTCCCAGGAGGGAGGACTTGGAGTGAACAACAGTAACAACTGTGCATCCCAAGCTGTGACTGCAGCACTGAGAGCCGTCACACTGGGTCTCACCTGATCCTCTCAGCCACCTCTTGAGGTAAGCAGCGACGTGATACCCATTTTATAAATGAGGGAATAAGGGCTCAGAGGGAACACCAAGGTCAGGTCCTTTGTCACCATAGTCCATGTGTTTCCATGTGTTTCCTAATGCACTGCATGTGCCTTTCCAAATTACATTACTTCTAGAACTCTCACCCCAGCTCAGGCAAGGGGGAAATGTTACAGGCAGGTATAAAGAGAAAAGCTCCTTCAAGATGTGCTCAAGACCTAGAGAGGCCCTCCGGGGGGGGGGGGGGGAGTGCACCTGTGGATGCATGCTCACCTCTGCCTGGAAGACCCTCATAGCCCGTCCACTTGTTCTCTTGTTTTCTTCTGGTAAATACTCAGAACAAGTGGGCCTACATACGGAACAAATGCCATCTCATTTGAACTTGAACTTGGCCTCACAGACTGATGCTTCGGTCAGCCCATGAGGAAAAACAATTATTTCACTCCAGCTAGCACAGTCACCAGCTGATGAGGCGGCAGCAGCAGCACAATGGTTTATTGGTAAAGGATGGGAAGTTTGAAAAAAATCAATTTTGTTAAAAATAAACAAACTATAATTCCACCTTCCTGACTTGAGAATATTTCCAAGACAAGTGAATAAAAGCATGACGTTTGAGTTCCCAGAAATGATTCCAGAATCATCTTTACAACACATCACCTAACACCAAGTGCCTTGGCACGGCATTCAAGGCCTCCTGGATCTGGCCCTGCCAATCTTTCGTCTCTTACTATGTGCCTCTTCCAGGAGCGCGTTCTGGTGCCAGTCATGAGGAGCCATTTCCAGTTCTCACAAACATACCCTACGTACACTCTCCTGATCCTGTTTCAAGACTCACTGCAGCCACCACTGTATCCACAAGATGCTCCTCCCTCAGTGCTTCAGTCCTTCAAGTTTTTATTTCTCTCTCTCTCTCTCTCTTTTTTTTTTTTTTGGTACCAGGGATTGAACGCAGGGGCACTCGACCACTGAGCTACATCCTCAGCCCTATTTTGTGTTTTATGTAGAGACAGGGTCTCACTGAGTTGCTTAGCGCCTTGCCATTGCTGAGGCTGGCTTTGAACTTGCGATTCTCCTGTCCCAGCCTCCCGAGCTGCTGGGATTACAGGCATGTGCCACCACAACTGGCTAAGTTTTTCTTTTTTAAAGAAGTATTTATGGAGCATTCACTGGGTGCAAAGCATGATGCTAGGAGCTTTTATATGTATTTTAACAATCTTTGGAATACTGTCATGGAGGGGATAAAACATTTATATTCCCATTTTTAAACAAGAAAATCAGGGCACCAAAAAGGGAGGCAAGTTGTTCAAGGTCAAGAGCTGGTAAGTGATGGAACCAGGACTTAAACCCAAGCAGTTGACTCCAAATTCTACACGACTAATACTATACTGTATTTTTCTCTTTTATGAAGCAACGGAGCCCAGGGCTTGATGCACAGAAAGTGCTTAATAAATGCAAGCTGAGCAAACTAACAAAGGAAGCCTGTTTCTTGGCTCCTAGAGGCCTTGGGTTGCTGATGTGCAACATCTGCTTTCTTGGCGAGGCTGCTATCCTCACAAGCCCTTGGACACAAGGCTGAGAAGAGAGCGAGCCTGGTTCCACTGCTCAGTTCCACCGAGTGCACCTGGACATCCAGGCCAGCCCTGGTTAGGCACAGATGCCCCCGCTCTTTAAAAGAACCTCCGTTTCCACTGAAACAGGTAAATTGCTTCAGGGAATGACAGGTCTCTGTTCTCTTTCTGAAGATAGAAACTGTTCCTTCAGCCCAGAGTGAGTTCGTTGGAAAAAACTGATTTCACGCTTTGCTGAGTCTGATTGTCCTTGAACACCAGAGCGCATTATCTGCCCGCCTGCGCAGGGGGAAGTGTGAGGGCTGCTATGGCTGAGGTGCAGGGGTGCAGCTGGCCTCTGTGTGGGGAGATCTAGGATCTCGAGCCTTCCCTGGTCCCCCAGGAGCTTCAACAGAGCAAAGCCATCCAGCAGGCAGAGCTCCTGGCCCCAAAGCCACAGTCCTTACCCTGTACTCCCTCAACCCTCCCATATTCTCCACAGCTCCTCAGCCCTCATGTGCCCGAAAGAGAACTTTCCTTCTCAAACCTGCTTTGCCTGTGTTCCCACCATGTAAGTCACCTTCATGCAGCCAATCCCCAAGCCAGAAGTCCCTTCTGCCCCACTCTCTCTGTTATGCATTTCCTGGTCCTCCATGTGTCCCCTTAATGTTGACGTGTCAATATGAGAGGGTAGCCCCAAGCCCCTGCTTCCAGCCCCTGTGCACAGGATGACATGAGCCTAGCAGCCTGGAAGGGAATGAGTAGATGAAAGAGGCCTCATGAAGACCTGGCCCAGCCCCTTCCTTTGGAGGACAAATGTGTGACACAAGGGTGCAGCTGGAGTGGGGTGCCTGGCCTGGGTGGCAGTGTGTGTGGTCAAGGGCAGTGAGGCAAGAAGATGAAATCAAAGCCTGACGGCCTCGTGCTCAACCCAGGGGTCAAGTGGAGCGGAGGAAAGAAGCTGGAACCAGATGCTGAGGAAAAATCAACACACGAAACGCAGCAGCCCTGGAAGGGAGGTCCTCTAACAAAGGAGGGAGCTCATTCCAGTAAGTCCGGCATGTAAAAGGGAAAACTTTCAGAGACCCTCCGAGTGCCTTTGAAGGAAGTTTCTGAAAAGTAACCAATTTCAATAGAACCCCTTAGTGAGCTTTAGATAAGCAAAGTAGTCCAGAGTTTGTGGGTAGAGGGTAGGTAGTTGAGGTACTCTCAATATGAAATTAATTGGAATTTGGTGGTTAGGGTGGGAAGCTGGCAGCATGGGAGGGGAGGAGGAAATTCATAAGGCTGAGAGCAGAGACAACGTTGGGGCCTAATGAGAAGCCAGGTCAGGGACAGGTTTCTCAGGGCAGGGAGAATCCATTCGCTGTCTAGATGCTAACAAGTAAGACATGATTGTAGGCTATGACCGTGAATGTGCTGTGCTAAAATCCATATAGTACCCTAGAACCTTTTGGAAAATCTGTATGGGAGGCCTTATGTTAGCAGTAACCAAGAGAGAAATGAAGAAAATTGGGGTGGTATATGAAATGAGTGAGGAGGCCAGTTAGAGTGAGGATCAAGGGTACAGGAAAGGTGGGAAACTGGAGATGCTAGGAGGATGCTGGGTTCCCCCTTCTCCTCCTGATGGCCTTTGAGTTACTTTTCTGTGTCTTAAAGGAGAGAAATGCCTCTGTAGGTTGGAGGGTGTGGGACTCCCGGTGGCTGACAACTGCATTAGATTACTGACCAGAACAAGGTTTGGAGCAAGGAGCAATTGAGGGAAGTTAAGCCTGGAGGGGCTTTTTTTAAATTAGGAATCCGTGGCCATAGAGGAGCTGGAGAGGGAGTTGTTGCTGGCATTGGCCTGAACAGGCCTAAGGCAAAATAGAATAGAAAGAAAGTTCCCAGAAATCCAGATAGAGAACTAAGCCGATGCTGAAGGCTACAGACCCAGATGGAAGATTTGTGCAGGAGGATGGTGCTGTGTCTGGGCTAAGAAAGTGGGGCAGGGAGGCCTCTGGGATGACTGTGCCTAAGGTGCCAAGGCACAAGGGAGGGAGAGAGCCGTGATGGTTATGTGTAGCCAGCTTCTCCACACTTGACCTTGGGAGGAGTTAGCCTGGAGTTATCTTTGCTCCTGTAGAACTGAGGGAACAAATACCAGTGAGCTCTACCTTACTGGGGCCACCAGACCCTCAGGAAAAATCCAGCTCTTGGCAGAACTATTACTGATGGAAACACAAGTAACAATATCCGTCATCCTCACCCCCAGTCAGCCACAGAGACCTGCAAGTTCTACTTCCCAAATACTTCCTTTCTTCCTTGGCTCCCTAATACTCCCGTCTGCCCTCTCCTCATGGGCTCGTGCTCCCCGGAGCCTGGCACTCTGTCCTCTCCTTGGATTGGGTCTCTGAATTTCCTTCAGGCACATGCCAACAGGTACTTCATAAAAGATTATTAAGGAGATAGTTTTGGGGTACATTTTAGTCAGCTTTTTGTCTGCTGTGACTAACGGAGCTGGCCAGAAGAACTGTAAAGGAAGAAAGGTTTATTTGGGGGCTCACAGTTTCAGAGGTCTCAATCCACATACAGTAGGCTCCATTACTCAGGCCTCAAGGTGAGACAGGACATCATGGCAGAGTGTGTGGCAGAAGGAAGCAGCTCACATGAGACCAGAAAGCAGAGAAACTCCACTCCAGATACAAATATATGCCCAAAGCCACCCCCCAATTCCCACCTCCTGCAGCCACACCCTACCACTTCAGCTACTACTCAGTTAATCCCAATCAGGGCATTAAATCATGATTGAGTTAAGACTCTTATAGCTTGGGGCTGAGGTTGTGGCTCAGTGGCAGAGCGCTTGCCTCGCACGTGTGAGGCACTGGGTTCAATCCTCAGCACCACATAAAAATCAGTAAACAAAATAAAGACACTGTCCATGTATAACTAAAAAATATTTTTTAAAAAGACTCTTATAGCCCCATCATTTCTCCTCTGAACCTTCTTGCATTGTCTTCCACGTAAGCTTTTGAGGGACATCACAGCTAAAGTATAACAGGGTAAGAGGCAAACCCTTGTTCTCCCTGCCTCCATCCACATTTCCTAGCTAGCTAGTTTCCTTTCCTTTAAAAAGTACATCCACTGCAGTTTCACACACTAATATTTAAGTATACAAGTAAAATTTACCAACATGGGAGAACTGGGACATCATCAATGTGCTACTCAGATTTCATGAGAATTACTACCTGGCTCTATAGCTTTACAGGGACATGGGGAACAGGAAGCCACTCTATTCCACAATGGTGAATGACCCAGCTGTGCCTTCAGGGACTACTTAGAAGCAGACTGCCTCCCTTTTGCCTTCTCTTTTCCATCTTCTTCCTTTCTTCTCCCCTCTCTTTCTCCACCAATTCATCATTTATTAGTATTTTCTACAATGTCAGGCACTGGAATAGGCTCTGTATATAACTTACTTCAACTAATCCTCACCACCACTCTCTGAGAGGAGTATCCATATCCCCACTCTACATGAGTTGAGAGACTTGCTTGTTTGAGCTTCCAGAGCCGGGGAGAAGTAGTTCATTTTTATCTAAAACCCACACTCTTTCAGCTGCCCTAGGCTGCCTTTCATGCAGGTAGGATCATCTGGCCAGTCCCTTCTCCTTATGCCCTCTAATCTCCATAGAGCCTTGCCAGTTGTATACCTCTCTTAGTCCCCTCCCTTAATTTACAATCTGTTAGATCAAGCTCCTCTCATATGCCCAGTTTTGAAGGTTGAAAACCTTGATTGCTTTCTACCAGAAAATGTATTTATTCTCAACAAGTCACATTTTGATTGTCAATCTGCTTCCACTGATGCACTGTCAGCTGATAGAATAGGGAACACGTCTGGTCTCCCTCTACTGCTTTCAGGATGCTTTATCCAGAGACCAGGGCACCAGAGACTATCATTTGATGCTTTTGAGTAAAGGGCAACAGCAGAATGTAGAGCATGGGCCCTGCAATTAAACAGTCCTAGGTCTGATTATCCTCCATCACATCTAGCTCTATAACCTTGAGAAGGAAGCTCATCTTTCTGAACCTTAGTCTCCAAAATGAGGAAAATAATAGCACCCACTAAATATGGTATAAGAATGAAATGAGAAACACACATAAAAAATTAGCATACTGAAAAAGCAATCATGAAATTCATTTGGAAAAATAAGAGACCCAGAATAGCCAAAGCAATCCTCAATAAGAAGAGTGAAGCAAGAAGCATCACAATATCAGATCTTAAACTATACTACAAAGCTATAATAACAAAAATGGCATGGTATTGGCACCAAAATAGACATGTAGACCAATGGTATAGAATAGAAGCACAGAGACTAACCCACATAAATATGGTTATCTCATACTAAACGAAGGTGCCAAAAATATACATTGCAGAAAAGATAGCCTCTTCAACAAATGGTGATGGGAAAACTGGAAATCCATATACACTAAAATGAAACTAAACCCCTTTCTCTCACCATGCACAAAACTCAACTCCAAGTGGATTAAGGACTTAGGAATTAGACCAGAGATGCTGTGCCTAATTGAGGAAAATTTAGGCCCAACCTCTTCATCATGTTGGATTAGGACCCAGCTTCCTTAACAAGACTCCTAAAGCACAGGAAATAAAAGCAAGAGTCAATAAATGGGATGGATTCAAACTAAAAAGCTTCTTCTCAGTAAAAGAAACAATCAATGAGGTGAGCAGAGAGCCTACATTCTGGAAGCAAATTTTTGTCACATGCACATCAGATAGAGCGTTGATCTCCAGGATATATGAAGAACTCAAAAAACACCAAAATAAACAAACAACCCAATCAATAAATGGGCTAAGGAGCTGAATAGAAACTTCTCAGAAGAAGATATACAATAAATCAACAAATACATGAAAAAATGTTCAACATCTCTAGCCATTAGAGAAATGCAAATCAAATCTACTCTAAGATTTCATCGCATGCCAGTCAGAATGGCAGTTATCAACAATATAAACAATAATAAGTGTTGGTGAGGATTTGGGGGAAAAGGCACGTTCATACATTGCTGGTGGGACTACAAATTGGTACAACCAATCTGGAAAGCAGTATGGAGATTCCTTAGAAAACGTGGAATGGAACCACCATTTGACCCAGCTATCCCACTTCTCGGTCTATACCCAAAGGACTTAAACACAGCATACTACAGTGACACAGCCACTTCAATGTTTATAGCAGCTCAATTCACAATAGCTAAACTGTGGAAGCAACCTAGATGCCTTTCAATAGATGAATGGATAAAGAAACTGTGAGCCGGGCGCAGTGGCACAAGCTTGTAATCCCAGCACTTCGGGAGGCTGAGGCAGGAGAATCGCGAGTTCAAAGCCAGCCTCAGCAACGGTGAGGCGCTAAGCAACTCTGTGAGACCCAGTTTTTACATAAAACACAAAATTGAGCTGGGGAGGTGGCTCAGTGGTTGAGTGCCCCTGAGTTCAATCTCCAGTACCAAAAAGAAAAAAAGAAAAAAAAGAAAGAAAAGAAACTGTGGTATATATACACAATGGAATATAGTCAGCATTAAAAGAGAATAAAGTTATGGCATTTGGAGGTAAATGGATGGAGTTGGAGAACATCATGCTAAGTGAAATAAGCCAATCCCAAAAAAACCAAAGGCTGAATGTTCTCTCTGATAAGCGGATGCTGATCCATAATGGGGAGGGGGCATGGGAAGAATGGAGAAACTTTGGTCAAAGGAGAGAGAGGGGAAGGGAGGAGACATGGGGGCAGGAAAAATGGTGGAATGAGATGGACAAAAAATACCCTAGGTACAGGTATGACTGTACATATGGTGTAACTCCATATTGTGCACAACCAGAGAAATGAGAAGTTGTGCTCCATTTGTGTACAATGAATCCCAATGCATTCTGCTGTCATGTATACCTAATTAGAATAAATACATTTTAAAAAATTTTAAAAATAATATTGTACAATAAGTTAGCAAATAGCAGAAACAGGGCCCTCTATACATTAGTGCTGATTAAGAAATAATTTTTTAAACATTTAAACAAATGGGATAATTCCAAAGAAGAATCCAACGATTCTTATGTTCCTGCAATTTATAATTAAGCAGCATTGATTCTTTATCATTGTTCCTTCCCATTTTTCAAACAAAAGATAAAAAATATTACCATGTTATTTATATTACTATATTATTTTCTTTCTTCCTTTCTCAGAGAAAACTATTACAGGTTGAGCATCCCTAATCTGAAGATCCAAAATCCAAAATGCTCCAAAATACAAAAATGTTTGAGTACCAACCTAACGCCAACAAGTGAAAAATTCTACACATGACTTCATGGAAACTCGGGGGCACAACACATAGTTTATTTAGTGTCCCCAAGAAAAAAAGACCTTTCTGCTCTTTGAGCCGCAATACAGAAATGATCTTTTATGCACAAAACTGCGAAAATATTGTATAAAATTATATTCAGGCTATAAAAAAAAAGAATGAGCATACTGCCATAATGGAAGAAGGGCTAGATAGATGTTGGCCATTATTGCTGCTGTTATTGGTGGTAGTACTGACTCTACCCTTTTTATCTCTGATCTTTCAAGAGCACCAAACACAGCTATCCAAACCCCTTGGGTCTGTCAGTGGCAATTCCTTTGGATATTCTTAATTGCTTCCATCCTGCTCTTGCCCTGACCTCATTCCCCCAGTTGTGATCTCGGTACTCTGCATCCAGTCTTCTGATTCCAATCTTGCCTCTTCCCTTTGTATATGTATTTTAATGTTTGCTTTCTTAGTGTTTGACTGGTAGATACTCCATCCTGGTTGTGGTCTTGGATGGGTCCTTTTGGTTCTGTCCAAGCTTGGGGTCTGACTCTGTCCTAGTTCCAAATAAGATCACCCAATTTGCCTGAATTCTTCCAGTTTTCTCTTCACACTCCTTCCACCAAGAAAGAAGAAGAAGGAAGGAAGAAGGGAGGGCAAGTGGCAGGGATAGAGGAAGAAAAGAGAGAAGAAAAGAAGAGGAAAGGGAGTAAGTTATCCCCTCCTATTCTTCTCTGGACTTTTCCACCAGTGCCTGGACTTGTATTGTTACTTCTGATAGTATTTTTAGCCAGTTCATCATTCATGTAGTATAATCCACTGAAATAACAGTAACAACTAGCATGCATTAACCATGTATTATGTGACAGGTGCAATTCAGAACACTTCATTTATATTAATTCACTTAAGTCTCACTACCAACATATGAAATAAATAATAAAGCCAACCTCACTTTAAAGATGAAGAAGCCAACATGCACTGACCCACATGCTTGAGCAACTTTCCCAAGATTGTACAACTCGTAAAGTAGTAAAATCCCATCAGAACAGCCACTTGGAATGAAGCCTGTTTGCCGTCTCTGCTTTACAATGAGCCTATCTTTCAAGTGAAGTGTAGGCAGAGTTTGATGCAACCTGTTTAGATTTGGTTACTGCCTGGGGCTAGTGGATTTGGGTCAGGTTCAACAGTTGTGCCAAAGTACCATCCTAATCCTCTGAACAAATTTACCCAAAAAGTTTAGCCAAAATTTGAGAGCCCTTTGAGCCGGAGACAGGCTCAAAAAATCCCACTGCTCCCTCTTCCTTGTACATGCATGTGACAGTGAGAGCCTGCAGCTCAGCGGCTCTCTTACACCTTTGTCTCCCCTACACTCTCTTAGCCAGCATGTGCCCACCTCAACACATGCCTGAAACACATGGGGTTATTTATACTGATCTCTCAGGGAATTTAAATAATATTTATAAAAACGTCTCTTAAAATGTTAGATATTTTTTAAATAAAATTCATCATTGTTATTATGTAGCTAACTCAAAAAAGTTCTGACTAATTGAGGTGTTACTGAAGAATATTTATGTCCCTGGAAAAGGAAAGTAGGAAGGAAAGCCATTTCGCTTCATTCCTGCTAGACAGAAGCACAGTCACAGAGTTTCTTTTGAATGGGGTCAAATTGTCTGTGAAGGCCTCTTGATAGTTGAAATTCTGCTTTTCTTGCTCAGACTGTGGAGAAAGAGCTGCATGAGGGTCCCACCTCTGCCCCTCACCCACCTATTTGTGGCAGAGCCCTGTCTGGAGCACCAGGGCTCATTCCTTGACTTTGGTCTATAAACAAATCTGAAAGACTGGGTAGCCAGTATGGGTGTTTGTACAGAGCAGTTGAGGAAACATTCCCAGCTCAAGGGACACAGCTGGGGAGGTTGTCAGACCAATCTAGGCCTCTGGGAAAAGGCGAGGCTTAGCCCAGCAAACATGGCCCCGGCCTGGGTTTGACCTCCAGATGCCACGTGTCACCTTCGGTGGGAAAATAAATAGTCGCCTTGTCTGGAATGTGCACCCCTTCTCTTGTGGAACATGGGAAACAGCCAGCAATTGTGTGGGAGGAAAGGCCTGTCTGCAAGCTGTCCGCAGAGCATGTGGTCAGGCTTGCTTCCCATCTTAGATCAATACTGCCATTGTCTCCCTTGATGGGGAATGCCTGTCACTCACCCTCCCAAGATGCAGGCTCTAAATTTCAGGATGAGACAGGCTGGCATCCACACAGTTGTGTCAAGGGAAGAAAGGCAAAGGGGCACACGTTTACGAGAGGAGTCCCGGAGCTGCTCAGCTTGTGTGAAGACTGCAGGTCTGTACATCTTTAGATAGTGGCTGATGAGATCTGCTGTGCCCTCAGAGGTGCAGAGCAGACGCAGAGTCTTGTGGTCAGAGTGAGAAAGCCAGCCTGGGTGTGGGGAGTTTGCCAAGCAGGCACCAAGTGAGGGCCACAGCCTTCTTACCCACAAGTGTAATTCTAAACCTTTAGGACTATAAGAGGAAGTGAACAACTTTCATCTTTAGAACTCGGTTAATTCATTGATAATGGCTACCAGAAGCTGTCGTATTGTGGTGTTCTGACACTGGGTTCAAGCTTAGAGAGTGAGAGAGACTGGTACAATTGATTAGTGAGCTCTGCTGTGAGATCCCACTGAGAAGGACTGTGATTGAATGTGGGCCCCTCTCTGCCATCCCTGCCAAAGCCCCACTTCTACAATGCTAGAAACCTCAAAACCTCCTAGACCTTATCACAGACTTCCCTTTCCTCTTTTCCCTCCAGATATGGATAGTTCACAAATCCAGTCTTACCTCCTCATAATCTTTTTGGCCATCCTCCTCCCTCCCCTATCTACACAGCCTTTGTCTCAGCTCATCCGTCGCCTTGTTATGCTCAGTGTCCTTCTAACAGGTCTATCTGATGTGAGCTCTTCCCACCCAGCTCCACATCCACCCATCACACTCATCACAAGAGTGATCCCAGAAAGGCTTATGTCAAGAATTACAGGCTCCAAGAGCCTCAACACAAGAGAGAAGGAACTCTTCAAATGGTGAAAGAGCTGCCTGAGATGACTCCAGGCAAATCATAACTTCTGGGTCTCCCAGTGGTTAATATTCAAGATAGGGCTCTAGTTTTCCCTGTTCCCTGTACTGTTCTCCCCACTCCATCTTGTGCCCTCCCACACACACTTACCTTACTACCTCATCTCCCAAATACCCTCTATAGCATTCCTACTCAAGCACGTGGAGTAACCAGTTCAAAGACCTTTATTCTTCAAGCTCTGCAATCTAGGAAAGTTCATTTTCTCTTGTTGTCCAATCACTACATTTTCTTTTCTGGTCATTTTGTTCCTGTCTCCAAAGGAGTCAGGTGCCCAAAGGAAAGCTCAAGATAGAATTTAAATGATGATTGGCCAGTGAGAGAGAAGCAAGAAGCAAGACAGTCATCAGTGAGGTGTCTGTCCTGGCCAGCAGAGAGCAGTTATAATTTGATCCAACCAGCCACAAGGGGATGGTTTGGGGATGATTTATTCCCTGGAGAAGTAGGATGGGCTTCGTAGACATGAAAGAGGAACAAGAGCATGTTGTAATAAACCCAGCAGATGCCCTTGCCCTGGAGGAAGGAAAGCTCAGTGACTCAGGCATTAAACTCTCACATCATGACTGGAGACAGGTTGAAGGAAGAGAAACCTTGTTGTCAAGTCAGGTTTCCAGATTGTGGGAAAGGCGTGAACTGCCTCCTGGTAAAAAAATGAGTAAGACAGCTTCCAGAGATAGACATGTAGGGAGAAAGCCAGGGAGCTAATATACCTTTTGTAATTGCAAAATCCAAGGTGTTCACCTTTCTTGTGGTTTGCAAACAGTACATAATGTCTCTGTGCTGCACATGGCAGGAAAATTAATTATTTTACCCAGAGTCCTCAATGGACTTACTGTTTTGATCATTCAGCTCCAGAAGCATCCTGAGGCAAGAAGAGAGGCAAGCAGAAAATACAGACAATGGTAAATGTCTGGAAGAATATGCACAGAGAGGTGTAGGAAAAGATCAGAAATACTGAGATCCATTCGAAGGAAACTGTTAGCACTTTTTCTAGGTAAACATTGTGTGGATTTCTGATAATTAAAATTGACATTTAAACCACTAAAATACTACTTTTTTTCCCCCAAGGAAATTCTTTTAATATTCTTCAGGGAAGACTCCCCTGTCCCTGAGATGGGCTTAGATGAGCCTGTTATGCGAACTCATGGCCTCCCATAATGTCCCTTCAAAGAACTCCTCATAATGTTTAATCATAACAGCTGTAAGTTTCCTCATGTGTTTAATACCTCATCCTCTGCTAGACTATAAATTTTGGGAGTGCAGAACTGGGTGGCCTTTTTTTCTGCTCTATCCCCAGAATCTGACAATTTCCTGGGATATAATCTAAACTCAAAAAGACTGATGAGAACAATGGACAGTATGGGGAAAACAGAGAAAGATCTGGACATAAGGAGACTCAAGAAAACAACCACAATGAGATCCATAGATTGAAGTCCAAATAGGTATGAAGAATGATTATGGGATGCATTTCTAGAATGTTGGCAGAGGTGATGAGAAGCACAGATTGAGACTTTAAGAGGAGGTGTAGCTACTGGTAACAACGAGATCTGGACAGAGGTATAGCAGGTGAGTTGTAAGCTGAAGTGGGGTAGAGAAACTCACCAGGGAATGTGAGAAGCTGAATATCTGAGGCCAGTTGTTGGCTGTGTCTTCTCCATAGATGCTGATATTAAGGTTTCTGATGTCAGGATTCATGTGGGGAGCAGAGGGCATCAGTGAATGATGACACAGGAAGATCAGGAGATGGTAACAACCAGGAGAAGTAGAAGGTAACAGAGTCTGATGGCATGTGTCCCTCATCCATTTTCTTCAACAAATATTGACAAAGTGCATGCTATATATGAAGCCCAATGCACACTACGAATTATATAAATAAGAGTAAAATATTGTCCTTTTTGAAAGGGCTTATAATTTGCTGCCTATAAATGTAAGTAACATCAAAAGTCACTTATAGATTTAAGAATTATTGATGATCCTAGTCTGCACCAAGCATAATGCCAGGCCCTTTAGAATACAAGACTCATGTTCTCTGCCTTCAACGAGTTTGTGATATAAGGAGAGAGATCAACAACAACCCACAAAAAAAAATTACAACCCACCTGGATAAATGGGACTATTATAGGGTGAATGGAGATTGAATAGTCCCAGGTACACACGATGTCAAGGGGGCATGAGGAGAAAACCTAATTGAGACTGAGGAAAGGAGTTCAGAAAAGATTTGATGGAAAAGAATATACCTGATTTCAGTTTGAAGGAGAATAGAAAGAAGCAATGGGTGAGAGACAAACTAGAGGTTGTTCTTGGCAAAGTGCACACCAGTTGCACACTTGGCGGAGTGTGGTTGTTTTTGATGGGTGCAGCACACAATGGTGAACGGAAGGGTGACAGACTCTGAGACCTACAAGGAGCTCTGTGTGTTGGGAGCCCAGGGGAGATGCAGGGAGTGGCAGCAGAAGATGAAGCTGGAAGGTAAGCAGGTACCAGGTCATGAATGTTTTCACGGCAAACAAGGGCCTTTGGACAGGATCCTGTAGAAGACAAGAAGCCAGTAGAGGGATGACATGAGCCTGACTTATTAGTAGCAAATGATGAAAACAAAGAAACAAGAAACTCAACTCAAACTAGCTTAAGAAAATACATGAATTCATTGGTCACATCTATCAATATTTGATAGAAGTCAGCTTTACTGACTGGTATGACTGACTTTATGACCTGGTACCTGCTTACCTTCCAGCTTCATCTTCAGCTTTACTGACTTCTATCAAATATTGATAGAGAGCTTAAATTATTTTATCAGGACAGGGCATCTCCCTCTCTTGGTTCTGCTCTCCTAAATGCTGGTTTCATGCTCTTGCTCCTTGAGATGGTAGATCTGGGCCTATATCTGCTTAGAGTTGAATCCCGTAGAAAGAGTTTTTCTTCTTGCCAGTTCTCACTCAAGACCTAGGAGTCTTTCTCATTAAACCAGACTTGGTCACGTGACCTGTCTGAACTAATCACTGTGGCAAGGAGCGGCTGGCTTAGTGTGGTGATTGGTCATCCTGATCCTGCGCTCCACTCTGTAAATGGGAATGGTGCCCCATTCAAACTCCATAGAAGGAGAAAAGGGAAGCTGGTCCCTCCACTTAAGGGCACCGTCACAAGAAAAAGATGAATGGATATTGATTAGGTAAAAACAAATGTGTCCTCTAGTTTTAAGATCAGTTTTGGTATAACTCTGTCGAAAAGCAATTTGATAAGGTAACCCGGAAGGTGGGATACTTGTTTGTTAGTCCCAGTCATATAAAAGGTGATGAGGACCTGAAATAAGGCAATGGAAATGTGAGTGATCTGGAGGTAAAAGCAATAGAATTTGGAGGATGGGTGGGCATCAAGGGGAAGGAGTCAAAGATGACTCCCAGGTTTGAGCTTTGACAACTAGGTGGAATCATTCAACAGAGACAGAGACTATTGGAATAAAGGCAGTTTGGGTGGTGATTCAGATGAATAAATTTAATCTGAGCTTCATGAGTTTAGAATGTCTGGAGCACACACAAGTGGAGCTTTCCCAAAGGCAGTCAAATTGAAGAGTCTGGAACTCGCCAAAGAAGTCTGAACCAAAAATTTAGATTCAGGTGTCTTCAAGTCATAGACAGAAATTGAATCTGGGTGGGAGGCTCAATAACCCAGGAAACATGTGTAAAGGACAAAAGAAAGGGAGTCCAGGAAAGAGTCCCAAGCATGCCAAAGCTTAAGGGGCAGGTAAGGGAAATGAACTAGCAAAGATGACTTGGAGCAAAGTACCTGAGAGATAAGTTGTAAAGCAGATTGGAGCATCTCTGCAGAAGGCGAGAGTAAGGCAGCAGCAGGTAGATGCAGCTCTGTAGAGGGAAGAGGATGCTCACCTTCCACCTTATCTTCTTAGGAGAATGAGGCAGTGATGCTCAGGGGAGTGAGGCAAGACAGCACCTTCGAGGGAGAACAAGCTTCCAGTTAGGGCAAGATGCTGAGAAGAAAGCAAGGTGTGCTTATTCTTGAGTATGGAGTTCTAGAAGGTGTAGCAGAGAAATTTGGAAGGAAAAAGGAGGGTAGAGGGAGATGAGCCTGCAGAAGAGGACTGGTGACTGCAGGGGCTTGAACTGGGGACAAGGCTGATGGGAATGTGGGTACAGTGGGGCTAGGCAATGTCCAGGTTCCTAAATAAACTGCTGCTGAGTTGTTTCAGCACTGGTGTAGGCTGGTGATGTCTAAATCAGATAATGTCACCCCATCCCCCTGTGCAACTCAGCAATGACTTCCCATTTGTTCTTGGAATAAAATGTAGTTCCTTGCTCTGGCTTTTCTGACTCCACCTGATCTGGTCCTGACCAGCTAAGTCCATACCAGGCTTGTGGGCTCTCGATCCACATCCCAGCATACAAGCATCCTTTCTTGTGCCTGGAAAACCCCATCTCAGGACTTGGGCACCTACTGTTCCTTCTGTGGGCAGTCATCTTCCCGGCCACCGCTGATGCTTCAGTTCATTCTGGTTTCGGTTCACCCAGCACTCCCTGGAGAGGCCCTTCCTCCCCCACCTTCTTTCCCTTTACCCTGCCTTATTTCCTTCACCATGTCGATTACTCTCTAAGACGCTCTCATTTAATTATTTCTTTCTACCAGAGTGTGGGCTCCAAGAGGTCATGGCCTTTTTTCTGTCTTTGCTCACCATGTTATCTTCAGCATCCAGAACTGGGACTGGCACAAATAGATGCTCCATAAATATTTACTGACTAAGAACTGAATAAATGAATATTTAAAGTTGCAACAGCCTCCCTAGGCTCTGGATAGAGATATGGTCAGGTTCCTTTGAACCTTTAGCTGTAGACAGGTTGACATATTTTGACAGAATAAATCACTTAAGGTTCTTCAAACATGATATTTCCCTCTAATATAAATTATTCTGTATATTATACAGCATTTCCAAAAGACAAAAGCTCTCTTATGAAAGAAAGCATATTAAAAGGGTAATTTCCAAAACAACAAATCTACTTAAATAAAATACAGCAAACAATGGTCCACTTATAAATAGGTTCCCATAGAAGCTGCTGCACACTGCACAAATCAAAAAGCCACCTGCTCTTACCGAAACTATTTTTGGAGTTTTAATTTTAAATGGAAATTTTAGAGTGCCAAATTGTCAGGCACTATTGAGGTATAATCAGATGACTTGGCATTTGGCAAAGACCACGAGAGTCCATACCCTGACTGTCATGGTTGTAAAACTGTATTTGCCCAAACAGAACTTCTTCAGAGGAGTTCCGTGAGGTGAGAGCTCCTAGGAAAGCCTTCCAACAAAATGGAGAATGTGGGAAGGATTAGATCCCTGAACCAGAAGGGGGATATTAACATTTTTCAAACTGTGTTCCAAAGAAGGCTAGATAGAGTCCCTTAGCTAGAACAACAAAACTGGGTGTGTGTGGGAGAGGGTGGCATTCTGTAAAAATAAATCTGGTCATGTAGCTATTAAATTAACTTAGGCTTCTTGACTGCAGGGTTTCCATGCACTTGGAGGTTTTTCCCCAGCAGGAGGTGGGCCATCATCTCCACTCTTTTGATCTCAGTACTCCCCTAAGAAACACCTACATAGGTCATGGTATCAGTGATAATTGTATGATTTTTTGATGATAAACTTGGCTTTGATATGCAGGAGCATCAAGGCTGAGTAGTGGGTTGAAGAAGGGTTAAAAGATGAGTCAATATACATAGAGGAGGGAAAGTAAATAGCAAAGACATAGCTTTGAGGATTTGCTACCCTGAAGGGCACAGGCTGCAATACTTGAGGTGGAAAGGTGGGAAGTGTTGGGATTTTAAGAAGAATTCACATTAGCTGTGCCAAGCCACTCAACAAAGGCTGCAAAGCCTTCCTCTGCTCCATTTAATTCATTTGGCTAAAAGCCAACTCTGACAGAAGCATTTCCTTATCTAAAGTCTGGAGTCTTTTTTTTTTTTTTTGTATTCTATTTGAATTGAAGCCTATTATCGCTTCTCTTTTGATTAGCATAAATTTAGGTAGAAAAGATCCTTTCTCTTTTCTTTCATGCAATTCTAGAGCTAAGATTTTCTGAGAGGCAGGGGTATGTACCAGCTTGGTTTTATAAAATATAAGTTACAATAAATATGTGAAATGTATCTTGTATTGTTTTTAGTTACATTGAGGATTTCCTCAATTATTCTTTTCAATAGCCCAGGTTCTTCTGGGATCAACTAAAGTAGCAATAGGCTGGAAGTTCAGCAGTAAAAAAGCCACAGCAGCCCTGGAGGGAGGTGTTGAGGGTGGATTAGGCAATAAGCTACTCTTGCTGTCTGGGTAGAGAGACCATCACGCTGCTGGTCCATCTGACAGGCCCTCTTTGAAGGACCTACAAAACCATGGAAGCTGGTCTTGTGGAACACAGATCTCAGTGCCTCCCAATAAACTATGGGCTTAAAATGGACACTTGTATAATGCAAGGTAGAATGTTGTTTTCATAAAAGAGGATCAAAAATATATGTGGTTGCCAGGTGCAGTGACATAATGCCTGTAATCCCAACAGCTTGGGAGTCTGAGGCAGGAGGATAGGAAGTTCAAAGTTAGCCTCAGATGTAAAGAAAAAGGTACACTCATACATTGCTGGTGGGACTGCAAATGGTGTAACCATTCTGGAAAGCAGTATGGAGATTCCTCAGAAAACTTGGAATGGAACCACCATTGACCCAGTTATCCCACTCCTCAGTTTATACCTAAAAGACTTAAAATCAGCATACTACAGTGATACAGCCACATTAATGTTTATAGAAGCTCAATTCAAAGTAGCTAAGCTATGGAACCAAACTAGGTACCCTTCAACAGATGAATGGATAAAGAAAATGTGATACATATACACAATGGAGTATTACTCAGCCATTAAGAAGAATAACTTTATGATGTTTGCTAGCCAATTGATGGATCTGGAGACTATCATGCTAAGTGAAGTAAGCCAGTCCCAAGAAACCAAAGGTTAAATGTTTTCTCTGATAAGCCACAATAAGGGGATTAGCAGAGAAAAAGAATAGAAGTACAGTAGATTAGAAAATTGGGAATGGAGGCAAAGGAGAGGGGATAAGCAAAGGAAAGACAGTGGAAAGAATCTAACATAGTTTTCCCAAGTACATAAATGAAAACAACATGGTGAATCCCACCATCATGTACATCCATAATAATGGGACTCTAACTAGAATAAGATATTCCATGTTGTATAATTATATCAAAATGGATTCTGCTGTCATATATAACTAAAAAGAATGAATTTTTTTTAAAAATCCAGTCTCAGCAACTTAGCAAGGCCCTAAACAATTTAGCGAGATATATATAAAGAAGAAAGTAATAATAGATGATAGGGGGAGGGATGTAATTCAAGGGCCTTCAAAGATAGAAATATAGAACCTGAGGTCAAAGAAAGTTGTAGGGAAGAGGCATTGGGTTAGACAGTTCCTGCACTGGTGCACGAGCCGGGGTTAAATGATCAAGACAGGAAATGACAGATGATCAGCAGAGTACAGTATGGTTTGTTCATGGCATGGTTCTACTTGGAAAAGTCCCCAGGTCCCCATTTTTCATTCGATTGCAGAGGATGGCAACCACAACCGAAGTCTCCTTGGACCTTATGGATTTCAGAATCAAATCTGTATTTGAACTCTTAGTATGTGACTTAAAACAAATTATATCACTTCTTGACCCTCCATTTCTCCACTTGCAGAATAAGTATAATAAAACCTTTCAGAATCATTGTAAATAGTATATAAAATTGGTGGTTAGAAGGTATCTCATTTCGTTTTGTGCTGTTATAACAGAATACCTGAGACTGGGCAATTTATCAAGAATACAAACTTATTTCTCACAACACTGGAAGTTGGGAAGTCCAAGAGAGGCACAGGCATTTGGTCTGCATTCTCACATAGCAGAAGGCAAAAGATAAGGGAGCCCAATGCTTCATGAAACCTCTTTTAAGAGGGCCTTCATGTGCCGGGAACAGTGGCTCAAGCCTGTAATCCCAGCACTTAGGGAGGCTGAAATAGGAGAATGGCGAGTTCAAAGCCAGCCTCAGCAATGGCGAGGTGCTAAGCAACTCAGTGAGACCCTGTCTCTACATAAAACACAAAATAGGGCTGGGGATGTGGCTCAGTGGTCGAGTGCCCCTGAGTTCAATCCCCAGTACCCCCCCCAAAAAAAGGACCATTCTGTTAATGAGGGATAAGCCCTCATGGTCAAAACACCTCTTAAAAGTCCCACCTCTTGATGCCATCACACTGGCTTAAATTTTGGAGAAGACACATTCACACCATAGCAGAATGTATCAGCCCAATACCCAGCACACAGCAGGTGCACAGAAATTCCCTACTGCTGTAAAGTATAAAGTATAAGCCACAGTAAAGTGGGTTATAGAAATTAGATTTTAAGATTTAAAATTTTTCCAAAATTAGATTTTAAGATCCTGCTTTGTCTTAATAAAGAAAAATGCATGTGCTAGGCACCTCTCAGTGGTATTCACATACACACATAGAAAAGAGTTTTACATTCACTGCTCAGCCACAAGAGTCTTTTATTTAAGCTGTGCATCATGAGTATCAGGAAAATGTTTTTTGGTGCACTTGGTTTAAGCCTATCTACTCTTCACTGGTTATTAGAATCAAATTAATTTCTAGTCATTTAGACAACAGTAGCCAAATAGGAAATTCAGACAGGTCTTTCTCTATATGCTGCTCAAAAATTGTATTCAATCCAAACATTAATAACAATGACAGTCCAAAACACTGTTTATGAAAAATCAATATATCATGCAATGGTAAGCATCGCTGCTACTGGCCAAAAATAACTCAGGAAAAAAAAAAAGTCAAATGCATTGTTTGGAAAAAGCTTAGGCTAAATATTTGATTGTATTACTAAAAAAAAAGTAGTGTATAAATATAATTGTGTGAAATAATTAAAAAAAAGTGTTCTTTAACATCATGTTCATGTTTCCCGAGGCCTATTTCTACATTAATGGTATTTTATAGTGGACGATGACTTAGACTCTAGGAATCCTGCCATTTTCTGGTTTGGGTCTAGATCCGCTTTCTTTGTCATTCCTGCCTTATGCTGTTTGTGTGGACCCCATGCCAATCCACACCTTTTCCCACAACACCAGCTACACCTTTACACCAGAATCATCTACTTTTCTCTCTGTGGTTGCTCAAATTTCAGTCTTCAAACATTAAAGCAGAGAAAGGGCTGGCAGCACAGAGCCCAGTGTTGAGAACCTTGCTCTCCTAGTTGGACAAGTCCCCGCCACTCCCTATTGTTTGACACCCTACCCACTGTGCTTATTTCAGTTACCAGCTGGACCTTCATGGGCATTTGACTGTGTGACCTTACTCTGCAGGCCTACCAAAGACAATCCCTGATTTCCATTCTTCTCTTAAATAGTTTATTGCTGCCATTGGTCCTGAAGAGTTTATTTCTGTTCATCCCTGTCTGCCTCCACCTGGACCAGCTCCTGAATTCCAACTATCCTTCTCAGTCCTGCTTCATTTTCTCATATGACCTGGAAGGTCACGGAGGAGTCTGCCAGCTGATGGAGCCCAGATCTCCTGCTTGAGCACAAAACACAAGGGTGGAGAAGATGCGCTCGGACTTTCTCTAATAGGCACACATTCCACTCTCTTGTCTTTTCCATCTGCGGAGGATGAAGGCTGTGCTCAGTTCTACACAGGGCCTCACTGGTTCCAGAGGAGGCATTGCAGAAAGGACAGTTTTCTATTTCCTTTCTTCATAATTAGTCTCCCTTCACCAAGAGGAAATCTATGGACACTGAATGACTAATCAAAGCAAGGTTGTTTCTAAAGTGGGGTGGAGGCCTTGGCTCTTTCATTTATTTTACTCTCACCTAATTAGACCTTTAAAAAGGAAGCTGGAAGGAAGGAAAGAAGAGAGGGAATAGGAGAGCAGATGGTCAACCCTCACCCTGGCTGCCAGAGCCCTCCCCCTGTGACCCTTCCCCAGAGATCGGCCATGGACAAACCTCAGGTGCAAGAAAGAGAACCCCTCCCCCCCGCCCTCACACACCTTGGCTCACCCTCTACCCTCTGCCTCAACTGCTGCAGTGCCAGTGGCTGGACTCGCTCTGAAAAACTGATGAGGTCAAGAAAGATCCAAGGAAAAGGAGCAGGAGCTGGCTGCTTTGATTTAAAGTAGCCCTACGCCTTAATAGGGGTGCAGAGGGGCCTTTGCTAAGCAGACAGGGAAAGAGCAGGACAGCAGTGAGGAGTGGTTTTGAGGCTGACTCCAAGTTAGGAATAAAGAGCAAGGATTTTGTTCTATGTTCCCTACTTTGGATTTGCCAGGTACCTAAAAGGGTAAAAAGGAGATTGGAAGGGAGGAAATCCTGACATTAAGATATCTTAAGGATTCCAGTCCCTGGACGTGTGTTGATTGACTAATGGACTGATCCTCTGGTGACCCATTCAGTAGCTAAAAGACAATCTAGAAGGCTTTATCTGTGATGCTCTTCTAAAAATTGCTTTAATCACTAGCCATTATAAAGCCCATAATGCTCACTGGATATCCCTGACTGGAGAGAACTGGCTTTCTTTTAAAGGAGTAAAGACAAAGAAAAAGAAACCTTTTTTCTTGATTTGTGAGCCCTGAGTTGCTTGAATGCTTCTCTTCAAAGATTATTTTCCCCATTTCACGCCCGTCGCTTTATTTTCTGATACCTGCTTAGAAATAACCTTGTCTTTCTGGTACTTAGTTATACCACATAAATCCTTTCGCCATTTCTAAGAAATCACAGAACTCTGCTGACAGCCTTCCACCAGCAACAGCCCAGCACTGCCACCTAGTCTGGCTTAGGGGAGGGGGAGAAAAATTAATGAGCTTTCTCCTGTGGAGGAGTTGGATGGAATTTGTAAAATGGGATTTAATTGGGACTGAATAAACTGCACTTTAAAATTCCTCACACATCAGCCTCTGCTCATGGGTGACAACAGTCTGCATTTGCTCTGATTTGTAACAGAATCCTAGTCATGCAGGCCAGTGCCCCAGAAAGAGGGAAGCCCCTGGACCCATATGGCCTTTGGATCTCTGAGCGGTTCTGGGAGAATCTCTGTGATGAGAGGGCTTCTGAACTAAGGAAGAACTCTGGACAGAATTTGAAGCTTTTGTTAGTGACAAGCTGTTCTGATCAATGGCTGCAGAATCTCCACTGGCTTCTTGCTACCCGGATGCAACTTTAGAAACCAGGTGCTAGTGTTCGAGATTGGTAGAGGAAGTAAGATCAGACCCTTGACTAGTGAAAGTCTGAGACGCTTAGCAGGAAAGCTTGTCTCTGACCTGGAGGCTCACTACTACACCAGCTGAGAAAGCCACACATTCTCTTGTTCTTGGGAGGGAACTGGGGAAGTTTGCTCTTTGGGCAAGAGGGAAGAAGAGGGGTGGAGGACTTACAAGTAACCCGGGGAGGGTTATCTGTGTATAGATCCCTGTAGCAGGAGAGGGAGAGAAAGAAAAGGTCAACTGGGGTTACTGTGATGACAAGATCTTCCTCTCCCCACTCTAGAAGATGGAGGGTATGCTTACAGTCAGAACAGCACATGGATTTGCTCTTAGGTGCCAACCCTGCCCATTCACAGTGGCTGCCTGGAAGACAGCATTAAGAACGCTTTCGGTTCTCTGTCTAGGCTCTGGGAGGGAAAAGGTACTGCCGTTGATTAGTAATTATGTAGCATGATCCGGAATAGTGAGGAAGTTTACCTCTACCCACAGATGGGGAGTTAGGAAAGAGCAGCTCAAGTCTTGCTCCAGAGGCCCCAAATTTGCCAGTGTGTTTGCATTTTGCTCTTGCCTCTCTTTTACAATAGTATTCAGGCAGATTCTTGCTACATGTGTGCTCAGTTATGATACCTAATCTGATATGCTGCCTGAGCTGAACCTACAAATGAATGGTAGATCTCCTCTCCCAACCACTGTTCTGATACTACCATTATTGACCTAAGGCACAAGATAACCAAATGACAAGGAAATAGCAGTGAAAGTGTTCACATTTATAATGCAGAAATTCAGACAGGTCAGATAATTCAACTTTTTTTTTTTTGCTAGCAGAAAGAATAATACTTAGTGTCTAATGCCTATTAAATGCATAGAAACAACTTTGCCAATAGGTGAATAATCAAATTGTTCTGAATAATCTAATCCAGTGTTTTCCTGTTTCTTCTTCATGCTAATTTATTCTGACATGGCTTTTCAATAATGAAAATCTGTTCTTGCAGAATCCATTTCATCGAGATTTTCCATATTAAAATGGAGATGGAAGTGTCATGGAGAATTAGATTATATGTCCTCAATGCGGGCACTTGGCATTCCTGGGGAGGGGCCTTTTGTCTTGTAGCGGGTGACCAGATGGCATTAATTTGAGAGCAGCAAGTGTACCTTCCTCAACAGACCAGGCGAATGTTTATATAGTGCTGTTCCCATCTAATCGAAGCCTCTTGCCTGCACTGACTTAATTTTCTCCTTTCTTTGTGAAATTTGTTAATTTCCAGGGCTTTTTCATCTCTAATCATTACCACCAGGGTGAAAAACTAGTGTAAATAAAGGTCTTAGTGACTAGAACATGTGTTAGTGTCTCATTCCAGAGAAATACTCTCTGGGCACACCAAATCTTTAGCATCAGAAACAGAAGAATTGGTTGAGACACACATTCAGGGGCTCCTTCTAGGCACAGGTCCCATCCTAGGGGCTGGCAGCACTGCAGGAAACAAGGTATAATTCTCAGCCACCAGGAGCTAAGGTCTAGAGTGAGGGTCTTTAAACTTCACTGTGCATAGGAAACAGCCAGGGACTGTCACAAGTGCGGGTCTCCAGGGAATCAGTTGGAATCAGTTGGTGCTCGATAGAGGTTTGTTACCAAAGGAAAGTGTCTGTGGCATCCTTCATAAATGTACTCAGATAGTTTACTTCCTATGATAGTCCAGGTTGCCATCATCCATCTTTTGGGGGAATATCTTAATCTCAACATTCTTGAAAATTTCTTAAATATGAGGCAGGCTCTTTCTAAAAGTTGTGTATGTAATCTTCAATTCACATAAAAAGATTCATTTGGTTATTGTTATAGAGAGTAGGCAAGTTATTGATCTTAGTAATTTTATCTAGTGTAACATTAATTTTTACCAATTCTAAAGTACCACTGCTACTCTTATACAAGGTTTCTAAATAATGAAATTAATAATAATTACAACAATAAGTCATAGCTGCTGACAACTTGATGATATGCCAGTAAGCATTTTGCATGTTCTATTTCCTTTAATTCTCACAACCACCCTATGTGACATATGCTACTATTACCTCCCTCATCTTTGTGTGTGTATAGGGTGGGGTGGGTACTGGGGATCAAGCCCCAAGTGCTTATCCACTGAGCCACATTGCAGACCTTCTTATTTTTTATTTTGAGATAGAGTCTTGCTAAGTTACTTAGGGCCTCATTAAGTTGTAGGGGCTGGCTTTGAACTTGTGATCCTCCTGTCTCAGCCTCCTGAGCCAATGGGATTATAGGCATATGCCACGAAGCCCAGCTCCATCATTCATCTTGACAATAAGATTCTGCACCAGTGGATGTGGGCTTTCCAGCCCAGCGATGATGAGGCTGCTGTGGCACCACATAGAGCAAGCACACTGCCTCATGATAAAGCCAACACAATGCGGAGCAAAACCTAGGCAGAGAGAAGAGGATGGCAACGTGCCAAGGCATTGCAGGAGCTCTCTTCCCAAACATTTGACAAATGTGCCCAGGATTTCCTAGGTACTTGATACAATTTCCTTTCCTTCCCTCTCCATTTTAAGTCAGGCATTTGTCACTTGCAATCAAAATCAAACATTCAAACCAATGCACGGGCTCAGCTCCTTCCTGATCTTTTGCCAAGTATCACCAGTGAGTTTTAAAGTTTGAGAGACCTCTCTCTCTTACTATCTATAGAGCCACCTCAAATGCTGCTTCCTTTCACGCCAACTGTTAGTAAAGTCCCTTGGTTATTAAAGAATTAGAAGAGATAAATATGGGAAAGCAGGTGGACAGGCAGATGCCAAATGC
The DNA here is from genome assembly GCA_028644305.1 of Xerus rutilus. Lineage (NCBI taxonomy): Eukaryota > Metazoa > Chordata > Mammalia > Rodentia > Sciuridae > Xerus > Xerus rutilus. The sequence continues at coordinate 43,895,330 of CM053399.1, forward strand.
ATGGGAAAGTGGGCGTGACTGTGGACTTAGATGGATCTGGATCACTTACGTTTTTGTGCATCTAAAATGGAAGCAGCACAACCTACCTCACAAACTAGGGGGAGGATTACATGAGATAATATAGGAGAAAGTACTGAGCACCAGGCTTAAAAATAGTTAAGTGCTCAATTTAAATTAGCATCCCTCCCTTCCCCTTAATTAAGATTCATGAGTGAGAGGACTGAATGGGGGAGGTTCAGGTTAAACAGCTTTGCACTGTTTCCTCCTTTCAATCATTTATTCAGCCCATTATTGTCACAAATGCAAAACAAAGGAAGGTGCTTGCCTTTGAGGGGCTCAGAATCGTCAGCTTTGAAGCCTCCTATAGAAATCAGAGGTGGGAGATTGGGAGGGAGAGATACACCCAGGGACAGCGAAAGGGGCAGGTCAGGCTCTGAAGGTGCAAATGCAATGGGGAGTGTCCTGGGGAAGACTCTGAATATGACCCAGCAGTGTTGAGAGCCCTGCTAAAGTGCAAATATGCTGCCTGGGGCACAATTAGGCCTGCTTGTTTCCATTTTTCTCGGGGAAGGGTTGGCTGCTGACAGGCATTTCCTGGAAGCTGGTTGGTGAGATGAACGCAGTGGACACAGAGAGACTGAAGACATAGGGATATGAAGAGATCACAGAGAGAAGGCTGTGACTCTAGCAGGAGGTGCTGGGCTGTGGATAGAGATAAAAGCCATCCACAGTGTTCTCCCTACATAAGCTTCATGAGGTTTCACAGGGTAAGATCTGCTGGACTGCTAGGGCATGGGTGTGCAGGCTTCCTGGCTTCTCTGTGATGGGCCAGGAAGACGGTTACAGTTTGGGTTGTTCACAAACAGGGCATCTGGATTATGAAGAAAACTTTTTTTTTTCCTGCTATGAAAGTATGTGTGTCAACCAAAGTTGCTGCCTAAGCAGCCCTGTCGGGACACTGTGGGAGAGCAGCTGCTCCCTGGTTTGTTTCCATGAGCACCAACCAGTGCCAAGGGCCTAAACAGTGATCAGAAAGAGCTAGCAGGGCCACAGTGTCCTGTCACCAGTCCCCACCAAGGAGGCTACAATTTGACTTTCTGCAAAGGGGAAAGAGCGGGTTTCTGCTTGAAAGACACTGATTCTGACTTTGATAGTTATTTGCAGATTGAGGAGGGGATCGGCTGCCAGATACCCAGGAAACAACTATGCTGCGCAGGAAGGAATGAGTTCCTTCAGATGCAATCCAGCAGGGAGAATTCCATGCCCTCCTGAGGGCTATGTGGGGGCACATGGCATGAGTCACTCATGGCAGCTTCCCACTCACACTCCAACGATCACACAGAGGGTGAGCTGCCTGCTGTGACTTCTGGGCAAATTGAGCAGAGGGAAGGAGCTGTCCTTAGGGATGAGGAATAAGCAGAATGCTCCACTCTTGGCTCTGTGGACATAGGAAGGGCTCTGGTTACCTGGGAGACTTCCTTTTTCTTACTTCCTTTGATTGATTTTTGAGGGGTGTCATGGAGGGATTCAAGAAGTGTCTGGAGTTTGAAGGGGCTGGGTTCGGACCTAGCTCATGCCTCCAAGATGTGTCAGCTGGCAAGTGAGGACAAGTAAACCTTCTTGGAACTGCTGGAGGCTCATGGAAAGCACCCAGTCCCTGGGTTTTGGTTTCCAGAGCACCTATTCCTTTAAGGGAGAAGCAGCATACCTCTCCAGACCCCAAACACAGACAAGAACGGTGTTAATCAACACATAAACAGAAGGAGGGGATTGATTTGTTCTCCTTCTCACGCAAAGCTGAGCACGCGACAGGTTATAGTTTTGAATATTAATGCATGTGAAATGAGAAGAACCACTTAGAACAGAAACTGTCTTGCTTGCAAAGATTTATTCCCTGTGTAGTTTTTCATGGCTCATAAAAGGTGATGGATGAACGTAATTTTTAGTTTAATTTCTTGCCATGCAGTTCAGTAATTTTTGAGATAAACTCAAATTACTAAGGATCTGGAACTGTTCAAAGCAATGAGGAGTCATGTACATCTGGTTGTATACAGGACACTTGGCATGTTTAATTTTTTTAATTCAGCCAAAGAAGGGGTGATGAGAAATCTCAGCAAACCTGGTACCTCCAAATTTAATCTTCTTTTAAGAAAAAATAAATGTTTGTAAGGGTGTTACTGAAAGCTTGGTCCTCGTCCCTGATGCCAATCCAATAACAAGGACACAGTTTTGAGAAAAAGGAAGTTTTATTGCTTTTCTAGCAAAGGAGAAACACAGGGTACTCCTGTCCCAGAGGCTATGATTCTGCCTATCATGGGGAACAGAGGATTTTGAAAGAGGTGATTCCAAGGCTACATTACAGGCATTCTCTGTCTAGAGTTGTAATTTACTTGTTAATTTGGGAGACAGTCATTTCTTAGATCATCTGGTGCCATCCCCAAGTCTGAGTTACTTCGTTCCCATTCCTATGGTGGGTGGGTGGGTGAGTGCTCAGCGACAGATAATTACCTAAGATGGGGAAGAAAGGTAATCCTGTTTCTCCCTCTCCCCATATTAGGGAGGGAGATGTTAGCCAAGGGGAAGTGGGGAAGAAGAGAAAGAAATATCCATTTTAAAAATAAGTCTCAGTGGCAGAGCAACAAGGCTATATTCAAAGCATTAAATAGGCCATTGTTATAGGGGGAGAGAGAGGGGACAGAGAGCAGGGACATGTATAGGCAGGTACTTATTTTCCTAGATATTTTGTATCCTTTTATTAAAATAGATATTTGAATTTTTCTAAAAATAGAAAAGTAGTCCTTGGGATGAGGGGGTGTAAGTTGGTTTGGGATTGTAAATTTTATTTTGTTTTGATTTTTCCTATAGGTTTTAAATGTTTATAAGGCTATTGAGAACCTACATCTTTTATGAAATTAGCAACGTGGTATATTGGGGGGAAAAACAGAGTTTTAGAATTAATCAGGTACAAGACCAGTGATCAGGATACAAACTGGAACCAGAAGTGGAAGCCAGATTGATAGAGACGGGGGCAAAGATGTATATAGGCCAGCTTTCTCTGCAAGTAATACATAAGTAAATAGATAAGTAAATGATGAAATAAACAAAAACCAGAGTGTGGTTAAGTACTGACAAAAGTTAATTTTCAGAAAAGATTTGTGGTTTTTTAAAAAATATTTTTTAGCTGTAGATGGACACAATGTCTTTATTTTATTTATTTTTATGTGGTGCTAAGGATCGAACCCAGTGCCTCACATGTGCAAAGCAAGCGCTCTACCACTGAGCCACAACCCCAGCCCCAGATTTGTGTTTTAAAAAAATATTCTTCCCTTCAGTTTTTCTGTGGAAAAAAAAATGCTCTAAAAAAAAAATCAAACCTAGTGAAAAAGCATACATCTTGCTCTATGTTGTATCTTGCCTTAAATGTGTTCCCATTTATTAAACAGTGTTAGGTTAAATAAAATATGCCACTATCCTAATGAAGATCTTTTCCTCCTTATAATCTTCTTGAAAACAAAGAGAGAAAGATAAATGTTCAAACAACCACAAGCTCTGCTCTGTATCACTGACAATAACCTGAACAGAATTCTTCTCTATCAGCAACTTAACCGCAGTGACATTGTGCACTCCCAGAATTACAATTTTAGTCTGAATGACGATATGTGGTATTTGCAGCACACCAGGCACAGACAGCGTTGGAAATACAGTGGGAGGAGCCTCTATACTGTTGGAAATAGAGTGGGGGGAGCCTCTATACTGTTGGAAATAGAGTGGGGGGAGCCTCTATACTGTTGGAAATAGAGTGGGGGGAGCCTCTATACTGTTGGAAATAGAGTGGGGGGAGCCTCTATACTGTTATAATTCTGTTTCTGTGGCTAGAACCATCTTCAGAAGTCAGATAATTATACCTTCAAGGAAAATTTAAAAGGATATAGAAAGTAATGATATCAGAAAAACCATGGTGGCAGTTTGAAATATCTGTGCATGCCAAACACAGTACTCACTTTTGGCATGTTGGATGTTCTGTAAAACTTCTATTGATGGGAAAAACAACCACAGCCTAGAAATTTGCCAAAGAGTAACATAAATAAGAAGATATGACATCAAATAAAATGAGTTACAGTCTTACCAGTCTTTACTTATTTACCATTTGTATACTCTGGGTTTAGGAAAAGGATTTGAAGTGGCTTTTAATGAAAGAGTCAAAGACATTATCATTCTAAATTAAAACAATAGGGCCAAAAAAAAAAAAAAACATATAACAAAGGGAAAGGAATTTGGGTCCTTCCTGGGGACTTTAATGTCTCAGGTTTGCAATCCCAGTGAGCAGCAGAACAACCTAAAATGGGTCTTCAACACTTTCACATTGTCCCAGGTCTTTGCCAGAAGTCCAAGCACTGGACCTGCTTCTGATTCTCCATGTTTCCAAACTCAAGCTCAAGTCCTGCTCATCTCACCTCAGGCCCTTCTGCTCAGCACCCGTTCTTTTGGTGTTGACCTTCAGTTTCTCTCTCTGGCTTATTATGCAGGAGGAAATTGATCCAAGATCAAGGAGAGAGATTTAATACAAATTGCTACTGACGTCGTATACCAATTTAAACATTTATTGACTCTAACCAACCATGTTCAGCTATGCCAATGCTGCATGCTCATTTAAACTGCTCCCTATTGTCTGCACGCTTGGGCAGTTCTGTCTCACTCAAAATCAGCAGCAGCACCACTGACTGTAGCAGTATAAGGCATTCTTTCCTCAGCAACAGCCAGGTCTTTTGCCTGTCTCACGGTATCTTCCAATTTTGGTCACTTGATCATACTGATTTACCCGTCTTCACAAAATAAACTCACTCTCCCTACAGCCTTTAGACCTGTAGCTTTCTTTTCTTTCTCTTCTCTTTTCTTTTTCTTTTTTTTTCTGTACCCAGAATCCACAGTAGGAAACATGTTCCTAATCACAGCAAAGCATAGGCATGCATGCGCGCACACACACACACACACACACACACACACAGAAACAAAGGCTTCATTACAAAAACAAACCAACCCTGACTGCATGGAATCCATACTGATGTTTTCTATTCCATTTTCTTCTATTTTTTTAAAACTTTGATTAAGATGCTGTAAGTCAATTTCACAATCTACTAAAAGCTTGTGGCCCAGTTTTATAAACTCTGATGTTGTGTGGTACATAGTTTTGGTCTCATCTCACTGGCAATCAGGCCTTTATTTACATTTTTTTGTTGTTGTTGTTATTGTTTGTTTTTGTGGTGCTGGAGATGAAACTCAGGGCCTTACACATGCTAGATAAGAACTCTGCCACCGATCTATACCCCTGGCCCGCCTACTTTGTTTTCTACATTTAGACTATCCAACTATTGTAAACAGTTCTCGAGGTGCTCCTGGATTTTGCTAGTTATGTTACTATAGGTTTTAGGGTCATCTTGAATAAACACAAAATCTCTCTTCCTCCACCTTTTAGCTCCCATGGTATTTCTGATGCATCTTTTCCAGTTATAAAATACCCAAACTTGTCTTGGCTACAGTCACAGTCTTTCCTGTCTTCTGCCACCCTGGGTTGTCCAGGTTCTCCATATCTTCCATCACAGACCAACAGCATTTTGCTCCTTTGCTAGACCCTAAGATGAGAGAGGTGCACCCACCATCTCAGTAGAGGGTAATTTTTTTTCACTCGAACACAGTTCTGAACTCCCTGACAGTCAGAATAAAGAGGAGAGCCCCGAGCAAGGGCTTGTCAGAATGTTGGCATAATGTTCATAAAATAATAAAAAGAAATACATTTCATCAGAAGAAATGTGATTTTTCCTGGAAGTACACAGAGGAATTTATAGTGTGCTATTACATCTCTAGCTCACATGGAAATGCATAAAAGCTGCTGGATCTTTATATATAAAGAATTCTAAAATGTATGCCTTGGTTTTGTCATTATTTATGCAGTTAATTTTTCTAAGTTTATTTTAAAAGTGTTCCAGAATTATCCCTAGATTCCCCCAAAGAACATTTATTTAACTAATTGGCAGAACTGGGTTCGGATAGCCCCTAAGCAACCTTGAAAGAAATTCAGCACTTGCTACTTCCACTTCCTCACACACACACTCTTTGACTCCCAAACTACATTTTGTTTTTCCCCTTTAAGATCCAACTCCAATATCTCTTAGTGGAATCTATTTTCTAGGTGAATCTAATCAGTAAGGATGGCTAAGTAATGCTATTGTAACAAATGACCCTAAAATCCTACTGACTTAAAATGAGGTTACTATCTCACTTGAGCTAACATGTCTGTCCCACACTGGCTGGGAGGTGGGGCACTCTGTCCTATGTCTCACTCAGGAACTCTGGCTTATAAAGCCTCCGTATCTGGAATGTTGCCAGTTATTGTCATAGGGAGAAAGAGGTACAGAAAACTGAGCACCAGCTCTCAAAGTAGCATACTCCATATACTAAAGATAAGCCACATGGCCATGTCTAGCATCAAAGGAATGGAAGAAGTGCCATTTTTCCCTTTGCCCAGGAAACACAGATTTGGTAAACGGCCATTTTTCTTATCTGCAAAAAGGATGTTTCTCCTTTGCTTCCCTGCAAGCATTTCTGCTGACCACCTCTTTCTCTTTAGTCTCTCCTCTTTGGTGCTGATCACATCTTCTTTGACTCTATTATCATTCTTTTATCTCAACATGTATATGCCCCCTCCCCCAATTCAGATCTAAAGTATTATCTAGAGCGGAGCACGATGGCACATGCCTATAATCCCAGCAGCTCGGGAGGCTGAGGCAGGAGGATTGCGAGTTCAAAGCCAGCCTCAGCAAAAGCAAGGCACTAAGCAATTCAGTGAGACCCTGTCTCTAAATAAAACACAAAATAGGCCTGAGGATGTGGCTCAGCGGTTCTGTGCCCCTAAGTTAAATTCCCAGTACACAAATAAAAATAAAATAAAATGTTATCTAAAATGTACCATGATGGGGCCTAAAAAAAAAAAAAACCAACTTCAAACTTTTATCCTTGCTCTTACAAAGAAGAATTATCTCAGAAAATCAGTGCAAAAGTAAATACATGCAGATTTATAAACAAAGTCGTGTTTTTCTCCAAGACCTTTCTTTTTCTGGCAGGAAATATGACCAACACACCAGAAATCTCACTTTAAAGAATCTAATATATAAGGGTATGTAAACCAGGAAGTTTATTGTATCATTGTTTATAAAATCAAAAACCTGGAAAGAACTTCAATGTCAAGCAACGAGAGGTGTTGTTAACTTAATTGTGATTATCCACAGTATGAACTAAATCTGTTTAAAATATCAAAATTTACATTGCCAAATGGGAAAACAATCTGTAGAGTTACACTTATAACACAATTCCATTTCCATGAACACAAATGCCAATACCAACAAAGAGTCCTAAATATGTGCTTTCAGTTTGAGCATGAAAGAAATTGTGCAGAGATATGCAGCAAGGTGCCCACATTGATCATTTCAGGGGGGGATTAGAATGGAGGGCAGCAGGAAGAAATTTTTAAACTTCTAAAAATATACTTTAGGGCAATTTCATGGGTTATAATTATTGACACTATCATTTTAATTTAATTAAGGAAAAATCTATACAAAAACTAAACTGAATGAAATTTTAATATAAAAAAAATAGTAACAAAAATAAGTCCTGTAATTTTAATACCTCCAGCCTGCCCCGTGGTCAGTCCCCAGATTTATTTTATAGCTGCAATCCTAGCGAACACATTCACTTTAACTTAACTTCACATTTGCAATGCTGTTTCTTATCACCCAGTCTTTACAAAGATTATTTCCTGTATCTTCACCACCTTCCAAAGGACCAATAAACTATAATTTATCAAACTACTATTTCATGGGTAGCATGACGATCATCAAAATACTAGAACTGTCATCCTAGTTTATACTTTTAAACATTATTTTTCCTTGAGGTGCCTTTTCTATTATGGCTTTTTGATAAATGTACAGCATTATTTTCTTTTTTTGTTCTAGTATGATTTAGAAGGTAAATATTCTGTTTTAACATTATTCATCATTAACTTCAGACTTTCCATGAAAAGCATGTGTACTATAGCCATAAATTTATATGTATCCATTCCAGCATCACTTTAGAGTTTCTTTTATGGCTGATAAGGAGTTGGGTAGGAAGTTTTTGGATTTTCTTACTTCCCCCATGCTTCCTCATTAGTCATTGGTCTATCCTAAGAGATAATCTACTTCTTTTTCTGTCATCTGTACTCATTCTACAAGCAAATAATAATAATTACTTCCACTCTTTCCCCTCCTGCCTATTTTTAAGAATACATATTTATGTTTACTTGTTCATAAGAAATTTCTCCCAATGGTTATATCGATTTGCTACATATATCTGTGATAAGTGAGGCGGAACCAGCTGGATAGGGAATAGAACCAGTGGGGACATAGGTATCTTGCAATGTCTATCTGTCATCTCTCTAGCTATGCATACATCTCCTCCAGGTGTATTAGCTAGAAACAATTCCAACAGGCCCAAATCAGGATAGGGTCACATTCTTCTACTACAACATACAGTGTCAGAAGACAGTGAATTCTGTTTTTAGAATTTTTGAAGGAAAACTGAGTGATATGAGATGACTGTGTTCATTGAAGCTATTTTTTCATAAAGGCAGTGAGAACAGCTTTCTTCAGAAACTATACAACTCATATATTTCTGTTAAAACCTTTGGAAGGTGTTATCTAGAATAACAAAAAAAGTTAAAAGGGGAAAATTTAGCTACAGAAATGGATAAATGATGAACACTGAAATCACCAATTCTATATAAAATATAACTTTTATTTCAAGTACCTATTTTGAATATAAGTAGAAATAACCTAAATGGAAAAGGATGATTACATCAGAACAGAAAGTAAATACTGGAGGAGTGGAAGGGAGGGAGGGACTTAACAATGCATGTTTATTTCTTGTTTATGTGAAGCCCAGCTGGCTGAATGGTGGGGGTACGGAAACCCTGAATCCCTTTCTACACCTTGTTTTCAGGTATCATGTGTATTTTGATCATATCTGTCTTGTGTTTCACAGTATTGTCTTCTATAGTAACCATTTTTCTTTTTTTATAGTCTCCTATGATTCTAATCATTGTAGAGCAGAATTTTAAGCTGTTCTGTTGGTATTCATAACTTTTAATTCCTTGAGATTGGCTCGTGGGTTTTGTTTTGTTTTAATTTTCATGCAGGTCAGGGGATACAAAGAGAAATAGGAAAATGAACTCAGAAAAGAAAATCACCTCTGTCACTAAAAGATTTGCAATCCAGAAAAAGAGAGGCATATAAACAAATAATTGCAGCAATATTAAAAAACCAGCCCTAGAGAGAAATGTATAATATTATATGGGAACAAAAAGAGAGAGCAATGCATTTCTCCTTACTCTGGGAAGACGATATTTGATCACCGCTGAAAAGGACCTTGCATCCCCCAGAAAGCATCCCAAATAGAGGGATCAGCACCCACAAAGATCTAGTACCTCAACTGCAGAGGTCTGCTAGAAATTTGGTAAGAATACTGTAGCTAAAGAAAGAGACTCAACTTGAAGTGATCTCTCATTGATTGTTCAGTCCTTCCAGAAATACATAATTTTATAAGTAGATCAATTCAAAATAAGTGTGCTTTAAATTCTAAAAAAGACTGAAAATCCTGGGTTCTCCACATGTAGCCTCAGGATGCTTGCAGAACACACCGGCATGATGTCAACATTCCGGTGTGATGGGAGGCAGGGGATGGATTTTAAGCTGTCAGAATTGTGATGCAGCTGCCAATGTGCATGAAATCAGCTGCACAAACATCACAGGCCTCCCTGCTCTGTAACAGCAGAAAGCTCCAGCTTTTTATCAAGTTAGAAAATAAAAATAAAGGAAGACTCTGTGTGCATCTTCTCACAGAGGATCCACCTGCCACATCCAGATTTTGTGTGCTTCCTTTCCCATTTTCTAAATGCCAAATATGTGTCTTCTTTCACTAAACAATTTATTCCCTCTGGGCCTTCACTTAATGCTAGAGTTTTACTTTTTTGAAATATTAGAAATGTGAAAAGAACTGATAGTACATTTTGAACTGGCGTTGCATTGAAAGACCAATATTCCTGCCAGAGCTTCTGTGAGAGAGAATTACAATGACTTTGGCTCCATGGCTGGCAATGCTGAGCTCACCTCACTGGGGCTGGGACATGCTGATGGGGAGAAAAGTTAGAGCTTCTGAAATGTGAGTGAGTCCAGCCCATGCTGCTGACCTGCCACCTGACCCGCCACCTCCCTCTGATGGTAGATCGGGAAACGAGAGCACTGAGAAGGACATTTTCATGAATAATACATGATAGCCGAGGATGGTTGTGGCTCTTAAGACTGGAATTTCTCCTAATAACAACGGGATCAGGTTGCTTTAGACATTTTCATTAAATTCAACAAATGTTTATTAAATACTTTGAACACAGCTGCCAAGATCCTGTGCCATTTCTGGAGCACCTTCTGCAGAGGCAGCAAAGATAAAGATAATTCAGGCTTTGCCCTCAAGAGCTTCAAACCTAAAGAGAGGGCTGGAACAAGTACACCAACATTCTTAGTAAAATACAGAGATGGTGAATACCAAAAGAGAGGTCCCAACAGGTGTCTGTGGGGTTGAGGGGAAATGAGGAGCCTGCACATCAGTGAGGGGTACCTGCAGGAGATGTCAACTGAGATGGATTTGAAGAATGGGTGGCCAACAGTTTTGAGCATCAACTAAGTACCAGAGGCCAGCATGTGCCATCACACTTAATCCTACCAACAATCCTACCAAACAGGCATTTCTGTCCCCATTTAATTGATGGGTAAAGTGAGGCTCTAGGAGGTTAGGCAGCATGCCCCCAAAACCTTAACTAACAGAACCAAAGTTGAAGCTTGGATGTCTATCCCCACAGCACCAAGCTGACTTTTCCAGGTAAAAATGGGAAAAATCTTTAAAGAAACAGGAAAATGAGGGCACAAAGAAGGAAAGGGAAATACATATTATAGACACAGTAATCTGGTTAAAATACAAGAAAGGATGGGCATTTATATGACCTTTAATGCCACAGTGAGAAGTTTCCATTTTTGCTGGCAGTAGGGAGACCTGGAAAGTTTAGCAAAAATGACAGGTTGGATCAGTGCTTGGCGAGCACATCTAGATGCACTGTGTAAACGGGACAAGACTAGGAAGAAACCAAGGTATGTTTCATAGCCTGGAGTTCAGGAAGTATCAAGCTCTGGTGTAGGATGAATCTGTCTGACTTCTGTTTTAGTCAGCTATTTCACTGCTGTGACTTAAAGACCTGACCAGAACAACTGTAGAGGAGAAAAGGTTTATTTGGGGGCTCACAGTTTCAGAGGTCTTAGTCCATAGAAGGCCAGCTCTATTCTTTGGAGCTCCAGGTGAGGCAGAACATCATGGCAGAAGAGTCTGGCAGAGGGAAGCAGCTCACATGATAATCAGAAAGTAGGGAGAAAGAGGTCTGCACTTGCCAGATACAAATATATACCCCAAAGCCCTTCCCCCAGTGCTCACCTCCTCCAGCCATACCCTACCACTTCAATTACCACTCAGTTAATCCCTATCAGGGGATTAATTCACTAATTGGATTAAGACTCTCACAACCAAATTATTTCTCCTCTGAACCTTCTTGCATTGTCTCACATATGAGCTTTTGGGGGACACCTCACATCCAAAGCATAACACCTTCCCAGAAAACATGTCTCTTCCATAGTTGAAACCCCTTGATGCATATCTGCAAACTTAGAGGCCCATCTTGTTCTTAGAAGAGTTAGCCATTTGCAGAGCCACTTTTAGTACCAGTCTGACTAACTTCCTTGTGTGACCATCACCCTCTCTCCACTGGATCCTATTCTTTCTTCCTATATAAGTGAATGTGAATGTGCATATGTCCACACAGACAAAGGGAAACACATGCCCTATTTTCAGTCCCAAGTCCCTATTTTCAACCTCAAGTAGACAACTACTTCCCTTCTAGTATCTAACTGATTCCAACACCTGCCAAAACACCCATCTGTTCTACCTTTACAGCAGTACATGGCCACATTACCTGCCAGGACCATGAGATTGGGGCACTGGACTCCATCTTTCAGAATGGTACCTCGTGTATCTTCTTACCTGATATGAGGCTTATTTCCAGGACCTGCTCTGCCCTGTATGCAGGTCTGTTTGCCATGGTCTGGTCCATCTTATTTATCTTCTGTACTCGCTTTAGGTCAAAAGTAACAGGAAAATATAAGAAGAGATAATATCAGAAATGAATGAAAGAGGCACTAACCGGGACTTAGAAATAAGCTGAAATGAAGGAGAATGAACCAGAGATGACTCATTCATTCATTAATTCAAGCAATACCATCTCTCTATGTACCAGGTTCAGTGTCAGGTGCTGGCTACATAGTAATGAAAAAAAAAAAAAACATGCATACCATTGTTGAGTTTACAGACTAGTTAGAACCATAGGTATAAAAAAAATTTTGAAAATTAAAATTCTTGGGATCTTTAAGGAATTGAGAAGATGGTAGCCAGATGTAGGGAAGGAAGACATTATTTAGAGGGATGGAGAGGTGATAGCTCCTAGACAATGTAGGATCACTCACTTAGACCACACAAGAGGTTAGGCGATAAGAGTGATGGGAGGAACTACAGTTACCTTCTTGTCACTTGCAACTCAAGTAGCGGCAATCTCTTCTCTGACCCTATAGGTACCTCTGCCTTTCCATGTGCCATCCCTGGTGTAGAGCTAGCACCTTTTTTCATCTCCTCCCACCTCAACCTCCCCGAAGGCATCAATGGGCAACATGACTTTGCATGAAGATCCCCTCAAATAATAAAGTAGTCCCCACAACTCACATGTCCATTGTCCATTTTATCAGTTTTATGCTTTGTTGATGTTTCTTTTGTTCGGTTTAGTTGGGATGTTTTATTTCTTTCTCTTTCCCTTTTCCACCAGTACTCAGTTCCTGGGTTCTTTCATTTTAAATTTCCCTTTGAGAATCTCAGCTTTCTCTTTCTCCTGTTAAGCAACTCAATCCTCATCACTATTATCAACTTTACATACTAACTCTATTTCCCTTTTGTGGAAACCAAGAGTCCTGTAATTAACAGGTTATGCCGTCCTTAAAACACTGTAGTGATCATCTTTTCCTTCTTTGAAGTGTCCTAAAGACTACTTTCACATCCACCTCCATTCCATCTTCTCATGCCTCCACATCCTTTGTTGCCTTATTTGTTTCAAATATAGGGCTTTTCATAAAGAATTCCAGCAACAAAAACATCTCCATCTTATGGTAAGTTATTTATGCATGTACTCAGAACAACCACTATTTTTAAAGTTATCAAAAAGCTTTTCCTCTTAAGTTATGAAAGAGAACTTATCTGTAACAGGCAGAAAAATATCACTTACACACACACATATATACACATACCCGAAAGAGGTCAACACCTAAGGCCCATCACCTGTGAATATAATATCCTCTATGGCAAAAGCAACTTTGTAGATGTGCTTAAGATCTTGAGATAGGGAGATCATTTTGGATTTTCTAAAGGGACTCAGTATAATCATGAGTAAGGGAAAAGGGCAGGATAGTCAGAGGCAGGAAAGACACATTGCTTGTTTTAAAGATAGAAGGAGGTCATTCCACAGGCCAAGGAATACAGGAAGCTTTTAGAAGCCAGGAAACGCAAGGAGACAAATTCTCTCTTAAAGACTCCAAAAGGAATGCAGATCTGCCATCATCTTAACTTTAGACCAATGAGACCCATTTAAGATTTCTGATCTCTAGAACTATGAGGCAATAGATTCATGTTATTTTAAACCATCACATTTGTGGTCATTTGTTATAGCAGCAATGGGAAACTATGACATCATCTCTGAGGCAAGACTAATTTTTTGTTTGGAAAAGGAAAACACTTCAAGGCAGCGGTTTGTTAAACAAAGATAAAGTCTCTTCTATTTTTGAATGTTGACACAAGGTAATAGCTGTCCCAGTGGGGAAAAGGGGTGGGGAAGACAAAGAGGGTAACAGAGCTGAGGCAGGTATAGACTTTCATACACACCCTCCTGTGAGCCCCAAGGGTATTGAAGGCCTGAGATTTTTAGACAGAGAGTGGAAAGATAACAGCTGGGCCTGCAATAAGTGACAGCATGGAGCCAAGGAAAGTTCTGGCCTTGGTTACAGGAGCCATGTCTTATGGTGATTAGGGGTTAAGATGCCCAGACCTCACTTAGGATTAATTCTCTCTATATTGAAGCTATTGGCAATAAATCTACTACCAAGTTTTGCTGAAATTTATGACATGATCTTAGGAAAAGACCTCTACCCGCATACGGGACAGAGAACCTAGATAAAGGCTATTAGGTGGGAAAGGATGACCCAAAGGTCAGGGGGCAGCCTTTCAGAGCAAGATGGCCAGCTGAAGTGACAAGCAATGGCTGGAACTCACTTCTGTCTCATACAAACATCCTTAGGGAAATCTCAAAAAATACCTCCAGAGAAAAATCTCAGGAAAGACCAGAATTCCCAGGGAGGGAATCTTGAACTATCTAGGTCGGGTATTTTTAAAAAGGGTGACCGGAAGGTGGAGAGCTTGAGTCATGTATATTTTTAAAGTCTCGTTTTAAAAACAAGCAAGGCTGAAGGAATTTGTATTTGAATAGCTCCATATCTCACTTAAATGTACAATAGAGAAGACATGCATTAATTCACTCACCCAGCACATTTACATGATATTGTAAGATAACTAAAACAGACAGGATAGAGATCCCTCGGGGTTTCTTTGCTTCAAATCTTGTCTCTTCTTTCTTCTTCTTCTCCATTTCATTTTATTTTTTCTTCCTTTTTTGCCACCTTTTCCTCCCCTGAACCTTGACTATTAGAGAAACTGCAAAAAAAAAAAAAAAATAGCTCTTGAAAGAACCATTCTAGGGTTGTGACAATGATTCTGAACGAGAGGCATGAAGCCAAGCTCCGGTTTCATGGCATTTAGGAAAGAAACAGACACAGGAGCCAAACCACAAGGACACCTGTTCCTCTCTTCTCTTTGCCCCATAAAATGACAGGAGCTCCCTGATGCACATCAGTCGGTTGCAGACTTTGATCACTAATGAGCAACATAAACTCTCTCTCCTTTGTATCTTCCCTAAGTTGGGCATTTCATTAGGGGCTTTACACATTGTCTCACTTAACCCTCACAAATAATCCTAAAATAGAAATATTATTCTCATTTTCCAGATGTCAATATTGAGGCCTAGGGAAATTGTATAACCTGCCTAAAGTTAAACAGCCATTATAGTTAAGCCCAGATCTACCCGACTGCAATCACTAGTGCAGACTGAAATGTAGAAACCAAGAGACAGTGGACAGTGGTATCAGGAAGCTGAGCGGGGAGGAAGAAGTGACTCCCGCCCATGTGCCAGGCCCTCTGCTATCTGCTTTTACACAGTGCATCATTTAATCCTTACCAATGCAGAGGGCACCGTGATCTCCAATTCACAAATGAAGATGTGGAGGTTCTAGAGGGTAAGTGCCTCTTCTGAGTTTATGCAACCAGGAGGGGCTCTTGGCTCTCTCCCCACCCACTTTGTAGGGATGATGGACTACCCACTGTTCTTACCTCACATACTTCCAGTAGATCCTTCTCAACTTGGGCACAGCTTTCTCTCTGTCCTCAAACTCCTGAATTCTCAAAGGAAGTGCCCTGCCTCGCCCCATGCCACTTTCTTACACCCCACTCTAGAAGTAAGTTTATATTTCCCACTTTCATTTCCTCAATTCCTAGCAACTGGTTTAAGCCTGGCTTCTGCCCCCAGAATTTCCCCGAAACTGAGCAAAACCTATCAGAGATTCTTTAATGGTCAAACCCGGTGTTCACGCTCACCCTCCATCCTTCCTGTGACTTAATGGACTTAATACTATCTACGTGGCATTAATATATAAAACAGATGAAAATGGAGCTACTCTGATTTTAGCAGGGAGAAGGCCTGACCCAGTTAACTCAGCCTTCTTTGTTCTTCTCCCTCCCTGCAGGACTCTCTGAAGTTCAGGCAAGCCCTGGAGCTCTGAGGAGCAGGAACTGAATACCACTTGTATTAGCCCAGGTTTTCCAGAGAAATAAAGTGAAAAGAAAGATATATATACACACAAATACACACACACATATGTGTGTCCATATATCTATATACATATGTGTGTAGGTATGTGCATATTTTCATCTATATGGAAAGAGAGAAAGGAAAAAAATGTGGAGGCTTGGCAAATCCAAAAATCTGCAAGTTAGGCCAATAGGTTGAACGTCTAAGGAAAAGTGGCAGTTTGAGTTAAAGGTGGTTTTCTGGCACAATCACTCTGCTTCTGGGGGATGTCAGTCTTTTTCTACCAAAGGCTTTCAGTTGATTGAATGAAGCCTACCCATATCCTGAAGAAGAATCTGCTTTATTCAATGTCTATTGATTTAAATGTAAATGTAAATCTAAAAAATACCTTCACAGAAACATCTAGAATAAAATAGCTGGGTATCATGGTGTTTACAAGTTGACACATAAAATTAACTACCACACTACTCTGGAGACCAAAAGAGCCCAGGATTTGACAGCAGTCTGAAAACAGTTACATATTTGATGCCCCCAAGCTCACCCTGTAACCCTGAGGAGGGTAATGAAGCCAACGACTAGACTGCACAAGTGTTGGGCTCTTGCTGGAAAGGACAGTAGGAAGTTCAAGGGTGTTGACTGATAAATGGAAGAAAAAGATACTTGAGGGGCGGACACCAGGAACTTGGTATCAGAAACTACAGGCAGTTCATTAGAGTTTACCTTCAATCTCAAATCCTCAAAAGAAAGGACAACAATCAGAGTAGTTTGCATCCCCTGAAGGCTGTGAGTTTTTTGTGGATAGAGATCAGGTCACGTACTTTTCTTTGTTACCACTGAACCCAGCCCTGCGGTGGATGCTTAGGAGAAGCTCCTTAAATGTGTGGTGGGTGGCACAGGATTGAAATCCACCCACACAGCATGTGTACTTTCCTTCCTCTGTACAGTCACACTCAGTGCTGAGCCCACAGCTCTCTACAGGTCTGGGGAGTAGATAATACTGACATTTCTATACCTATATTAGCCATTTCCAGTCAATTTCCATGGATACCTAGAAGGGATGCAAGGTATCAACATGGAGTAAAATTCAACTTTGAAATCTTACAAAACCATAGAAAAGTTTACTTGTTTTGTTGGATGGTTGTTAAAACATTAACATTTCGCACACACACACACACCAAAAAAATAGTCTGTTCTGCTGTCAGTGGGATAAATAAATGAAGGGGACTTGTACTTGGCCTGGAAATTCTGAAAAGAATTTGTTTGCTTTTTTCATTTTACAGATCGTGGCACCTGTCAACTTAACTCACACAAATTCTGAGTGAGGAACTTTCTCTCCATTTTACAAATTTTATGACAACGCTATCTATTTCCTGTCAAATTAGTTCAATTCTCTTTTTATTAGCCTTTTGTTATGTAGATCTATGGATAATTTTAATTCTATTGACCTTGTCTTTATTAAACCGATATCCTCTACTGGATTAAATTGGGTCATAAAAACAGTATCACATTATTTTATGTAGCATAAATATAATGTCGAGTGTTCAGTGTACTGTCAAGTCTTGGTGATAATGAATAACTGGCTTTCATTGTCTACTGAGAATGCTGACTCTCCTCCTGTTCCACAGCTGTGGCCCATGCCAGACTATTTTCAAAGTACACTATCTTTGCTTTCCCCTAAGAATCAGTGACACAGTCACCTATTCTATTTCAAACTAATTCTACCATCTCTCATGGAAAAAGGAGGAAAGGAAAAGGGAGAAAAAAAAGAAAATAAGTAGTCCACCTCTTTGTTCATGATTCAAATTCTCGGATGAAACTCTTCATGGGCAGTAAAAAATCGAATGCCTTAATTCTGAAAAAATATGTGGTCTGTTGATAGTGACCTGATGGGACTTCTTCCATCTGCAGTGTCCTGTGAGGCTTTCAGAGACACCGGTGTTCTTATCAGCCAGGGACATCCACTCATTCAGGTAGGGGTTGGTCCTAGCTGCCTGAAAGGACTGGGATGGAGTCATGATAAGACAGCGCCCCCAGAGGTCAAGGTGGGAATGGCAGAAGCTAGGAAATTGATCCAAGTTCCAGAGAGGCACAGTGCCTAGGTGAGGTGTCTCCAGTGCTCAGCCAGGCTGGAGCCCTTGGGCTGAGGGGAAGCTTTCTGAAGGAGAAAAGCATCCCTGTATTTATCCTAAGCTGGGGAGAGTGGGAGGAAGGGCAGCTATAGTGAACTCTACTTTCTGAAATAAAAAAGGTCTATGGCTATCAGGGCTTTTTGCAGCCATTTCACGAGAGGGTTAGGGACTCTAGACCCAAGACCAGTACCCTACAGACTCTGCAGGGACCTTATTTCTGTCATTCTTTCTATGTGTCCCTGTAGAGACCTGCAAAAGAATCCTTAAAACACAAAGGATCTGGATGTTTGTCTTTGAGAGCAGGGAGGAAGCAGGGCATTGAGAAAATTGCAGGCCACAGTGCACCGAAGCCTAGCGGGAAGCAGACCAGGGATAGAGCAAATGAAAGCTCTTTAGGAAATAAAAGTGGCTATGCCCACTGGGATTTGTGTCAGGAAAAGGGAAAGGAGAGAGTAGGGAGCTGGCTAAACCTCAAAAAAGCAGAGCAGCAGAAATGCCTGGACTAGAGCTCCTGACATCATTTGCCAACTGGCAGGGCCTAATCAGGGAGGTGAAGCCATCTGGGGCTAAAGAATCCTGGATTCGGTCTCTGCCATTGTTGGCTGTGCAATGTGGGCTGTACCTTTATAAAATGGACATGATAATAATTCTAACCTCTTAATGTTATGGTGATTATTTTTCTTCATGTTTCTCTCTGCCTTAATATCAAAATTTCTTAGAAATATTGAGATCTCAAAAAACATTTGGAGGGGGAAAAAAAAAAAACAAGCCATACCTAGACTCCCTAGATATGGAGAGTTGGCTTGGTCCTTATCCTCCCTGAGTAAGCTATTCCAAGAGCAACAGTGATGTTCCGGCCAGCTTGGAGCCCTAACAGAAGGGGAGTCCTTCAGGGCTCAGAGTTTATGCTGTTGGTTTCCAAGTCAACCTCTGGTTCATTAAGAACTGTATGACTCCATTTGTCATTAGACTGGATAAGGTGGCATCTGGATTTTGCAGTTACAATGTGTTCCCAGGTACTTCTCCATCTGACTTAGAAGGGACTGTTTTAGATGGTGATAATGAAGGCAGGCAGCTCCCAGAGAGAGGGTTACTCACAGGCAGAGCTGTCAGTGCCCTGAAAAAGTGCAGGGATCTGGCAGGTTGGGATATGAGCTCCTGTACAAACAAAGCAGCAATTTCAAGCTGCCTTGGCCTGAGTCAGAGAGAGAGAATGCGTGCGTGCATGCGTGTGTGTGTGTGTGTGTGTGCGTGTGTGTGTGAAGGAAGCATGGGCAGAAATACCTAGCTGTCCCTTTACAACACATTAGCTTAGTTCATATCCTCCATCCCCCACCTGGACTTGAGCAACAGTCTCCTGTAAAGAAATGAAAGTAAAACACAGAAATTTCCAGATTTGAGAAGAGAAGAAGAAAAGTAAGGTAAGTAGAGGTCACTGGCCAAAGAGTTCCTGGCCAAAGGTTTTCACTTTCCACCCAGAACACTCTCTCCTGTTACCATACAGACCCTGAAAAGCAGCGAAGACAGGAATAGTTCCCACTATATGATTTAGGCACAAATATGGGCTAAACCCTTAGCACCATTTAATATAGCTGTGAAAGATGACATTACAAAGAAAGTCACTAAATCCAGAGAGGAAGAGAGAAAAATAATAAAATAATTCCCAAGAGTACAAACAACATAAGAAATAGCATGGTTTTCAGAGTTTCTGATGCTACCAAAATGAGCGGCTAGTTCTATAGGAATAGAGAGAGCCATTCCTATGAGCCCATCTTAGGAAAATAGCAAACAGTAGGAAACTCTAGGCTCCAGAGAGTTGGCAGGCTTTCCCTAAAATGGCCACATTACTTTCCTGCCCAGCTCCCAGCCTGGCTTCTTCAGCAAGCACCATTTTGTTTTATTTTATATAAATTATTATAAATTATATATAAATAATCATGGCATATTTATGTTCCTGCCAGTTTCCTCTCCAGGTGGGACCAAAAGAAATAGTTTGTTCCTCTTCCTGAGTCCATGTGAACCCTTTCTTCAGCTCTACTTTCCTATCTGAAAGACATACCTCTTCTCCAGGTTATTGACAGGTTTATTACTGACTGGATTATATCACAAGTGGGTGGGGAGAGATTCTGGGAATGTGGAGAGACCAATTATGGGTCAAGATCACGAAAAGAAGGTCATCATATGGACAACAGACTCATTATTACATCTTCAATAGATGTTCTCCACACCTTATCTTTATGCCAGAATAAACCATACTTGGTTCTCTTGGCAATGGAATGGGGCACTGTAAAAGTGGAGAAGGGAAGTTCTTATTCATAACTATCAAAAGATTAGGTGAGTGAGTGTCTTATTTGGGATTTTTAAAACAAAGTTTCAAACTGGTTGACTTATAAACTATAGAAATATTTGATATTTGGGGGAATTTTGTCATAGTTCTTGAGAATGGATCAGAATGCCAGGCAACAAAGTCAGATTCTGTGAGGTCTGGTTGTAGTTGTAGACTGTTGACATCTTTTATCTTCACATGGTAGACGTTTTAGTCAGTTTTCAGTCACTGTAACAAAGTACCTGACAAGATCAACTTAAAAAAGTAAAGATTTATTTTTGCTTATGGTTTCAGAGGTTTGTGTCCATGGTCATTTGGTCTCATAGCTTTGGGGCTTTGCTGAGGCAGAACATCATGGCAGGGAGCATGTGGTAGAACAGAGCTCATGGTGGCCAGGAAGCAAAAAGAAAAGAGAGCAAGGAAGGGGTCAGAGACAAGACACCTTCTAGGGAACACCTCCAGTGACCTACTTCCTCCAATTATACCCTGATTCCTATAGTTTCTAACACCTCCCAATTGTCCATTCAATCATGAAACCATCAATGAATTAATAAGTTCTCATAATTTAATCATCTCCCCAAGCCCCACCACTGAACATAGTTACCTTGGGGATCAAGCCTTCAACACATGAGCTTTTGGGAGACATTCCAGATCCAAACTATAATTGTGTGGAAAGGAATGAGAAAGCTCTCTGGTGTCTCTTTCTACCCTCATGACCTAATTGATTCCCAAAAGCGCCACCTCCTAATAACATCATGGTGGAGATTAGGATTCCAAAAAATGAATTTTAGGGAAACACAAACATTCAGCACATTGCAGTAACTTTATGCTTGGATAATTTTTCATTAGTCAATTCAATCACTTCTTTATGATGCTTTCTCTAACCTTTCTTCTTATAATAGTCTCCAAAGATAGCTACCATAAATTCCTTCCCTCTATGCCCATGGCATTTCACTCATCAAGAAGTGAAATTTAAGTTGCTCCTCATTCTA
This sequence comes from Xerus rutilus, assembly GCA_028644305.1. Taxonomy (NCBI): domain Eukaryota; kingdom Metazoa; phylum Chordata; class Mammalia; order Rodentia; family Sciuridae; genus Xerus; species Xerus rutilus. The sequence continues at coordinate 43,916,918 of CM053399.1, forward strand.
TCTGATCTGGACTTGTGACCTAATTTGATAATAGAATGTGGTAAAAGTTACATTCTAGGACTTCCAAACCCAGGCCTTAAGAGAACTAGCAGCTTCTAAATCTACCCTAATAGCAGCTATCTGCCTAATGAAGTCTGAGTACCCTGAGAAAGATACACTGTGAGGAAGCCCAAGCAATCCAAGTGAAGATGCCACATACAGGTGAGAGCTGCCTTTTAGCACTCAGATCTTCCATCCCAGATGAATCAATAGGCAGGCAAGTGAAGAAGCCACATTGGACTTTCTGTCCTAGCAGACAACACATAAAGCAGGAGAATCTCCCAGCTAAGCCAAATTCAGTCTACAGAATCATAAAAAAATCATAAATTATTGTTGTTTTAAGTCACTAAGTTTTGGGATGGCTTATTACACAGCAATAGATAACTAAGGCACCACCGACCCTATGCCATAGTAATTCATCCCCTCATTTGAGGTATTTAGGTATTTTCGCACATGCTTTTGCAATTGCTGGCTCACTTATTGGTTAGTATTCTTTCCAAACCCTTAAAAGCAAGAGCAGTGTCTTAAACACCTCTGATTCCCCCAAATATCAGGTGCACACTCATTAGTTGTTGGAGAGAGAAATGACTAGATGGATGAATGAGTGCAAGGTAATGAATATAGAAGTCCTTTTCTGACACAAGGCCAAAAGGAATGACTTAGCTTCAGGGAAGATTTCTTCTCACAACCTCTTCCTCTGATATTAGAAAGGAAATAAAATAATTTAACACATAAATACAGATAATTTGGAAACTGAGAGTGAGGGAACTCCATCTCAGCAACAATGAAGGATGTATAGTTATTTATTAACGATGAGTTTGGAGATAGGGAGCTAAATAGCTAAAGTACCCAGGGAAAACACTGCAAGAAAGGTATAAGAATAACTACACAGGAGAGAACATTTCTGGGCATATCAGTCACAGGCAAACGTTATTGAAAGAAGCTTCTAAGAAGGAAAATCATCTTATCCAGAGAGAAGGAAACAGATCCAAAGGAATAAATGAAAGTCTTTCATCTACTAAATAGATATGATGTCGATTCAGATTTTAGAGAAATCAGTAGTTTGCCAGAAAGGTCAAATTGAAATACCCAGTGAAGTGAACTTATGATTAAATTTATAAAAATAGTTGTATAATTTTTTCAAGTAGTAAGATTCAAAATGCTTGGCTAATGTAGATGAGGTAAGGCATGCACCATCTGTATATACAAATTATCACCAAATGCTTTCACACATCCTACTATTTTCATGTGCCATGAGGTCAAAGGCAGAGATTGTAGGACATAGAAATTTTTAAAAATAGATCTTTGCAAATTACTTTGAAAACTGAAAACAAATTATCACTGATATCAGCTTATTATTGTCATTGATTATTCAAAAAAATAAAACTTTTATGTAGCCGGTATTAATTTATAATCACCACACTTAGGTAAAGAAGCACCATGTTAACCTTTTTTCTTAAAATTATATTAAATCTGACTCTTCCTCCACTAGTCAGCCTCCTTTACCCTGGTGTGTTACATAATCCAGAACATTCTGGAAGGGACAATACTAGTAACAGCTGATATATCCCTTGTCTACATACACATGCTCCCTTGAAAGTGGGAAGTTCCATGGGTTGTATTCCTGATTGAAAATATACTTTAGTCAAAAGATTTTTGAGGTATAAGATGACTGATGAATCAGGAGATGATTGCCATTCAAAAGGTAGTTTGTTATTCACAATTCCCAAGAGGAAGGGGAACACATACCACAGGGGACCACATGGGTAAAAATCAAGTTCACTCAGGAGGTGAAGGGTGCTGTGAGCAAGAGCCCTTGATTAGCACAGGAAAGAAGAGGCAAGGCAGGCTAAGTGAGTAGGCTTAGGATTGGTGAGTTTGAATCATTTGGGTGGGCTCTGGGGCATAGCAACTCTACCTAGTTGTCTGGTGGTTGGCCCTGGGGTGATCAGGGAGGATGGATGGATAGCGGCCCAGAGCATGAGAGCTCATTAAAGAAGGTATGGGGATAAGGACTCTGGATTTATTTGTTTGCATTTGAAAAGCTTTCTCATGGGTGAGTTATTTGCTTTCTAGAAATTAGCTACCCTTACTTCCAGGGTAGCTAATTACTTACTTCAGCAAGTCCCCAGTTGTTAAAACATCAGAACACAGAAAATAAAGAACACAGTTACTACAGTGCTAAGGTTGGGCCCAGTGATCTTGGTGGAGCCTAGGATCTCTAAGAGTTGTCTTTTCATCTTTGAGAACCTATTACTTCCCAAGAAATCATCTCTTTCTCAGCTTTAAGAATATTTATCCTCCCCCATATCAGCTACTTCAACTTAAACCTTTCCACATTATTAGGATAACTCCCCACAGTATTTTTTTTTTAAATTCAACTCAGATTGGCTTTAAAAATATTATTGGTTCACTTACTGGTAGGAAAGTCTTCAGACATCGTTTTGTTTTGTTTTTAAAAAACCAGAACATTTGTTGGGTAGCTAATTGTTGAAACTCTTCAGATGAACTAGATGCTATAACGGCTTCCTTCTTGAGTTTAGGAGTTGTTCCTTCATGGAATCCATGTCAGGCATCATTATATGAGTTCTAGCCCCTTGTGTGTGGTTTTTAGACATTTCTATGAATTCTTCGCCATTTTGCTTTTTAAAACGTTAAGGTTGATTTCCCTCTCTTTGAACAGGGACTCAACTTAGCACCTCACTTCTAATGAATGAATGTATGACTTTTGAGAATAAAGACATTGAAATGTCCTTCTTCCTTTTTCTTTGGTGATTTATTCTGGGGAAAACCAGTTGTCATGGCATGAGGACATTCATAGAGAAGACTTGAGGTTGCCCATCAACAGCCAGCAAAGACCTGCCATCTTTGTGATTTTCCACCATAAAGCAAGGTCCTCCAGCCCTAGACAAACCTCCAAAATGTATCAATGGCTGCTCCTTTGGGAGTTGTTCTTTGTAGAGTTATTTCCTCTTTCTTTGCCTGGCATTCTAAATTCTAAAGAAAAGCTATACCTAAATGATCAAGACGTTAACTACTAAATAATCCTTCTTTAGGAAACTGTACTATACGTACCCAATGGAATATTACTCAGCATCAAAAGAAAATAAAATTATGATATCTGAAGGTAAATAGATGGAGTTAGAGAATATCATGCTAAGCAAAATAAGCCAATCCCAAAAAACCAGGGGCCAGATATTTTCTCTGATAAGTGGATGCAAATCCATAAGGTGGGGGGCATGAGATGCGTGGAGGAATTTTGGATGGGGCAAAGGGGAAGGGGAGGGGGCATAGGGGTAGAAAAGATGAGACAGACATCATTACCCTAGGTACAGGTATGATTGCACAAGTGGTATGACTCTACTTCATGTACAACCAGAGGAGCGAAAAACTCTGCTCCATTTGTGTACAATAAATTGAAAAGCTTTCTGTTGTCATGTATAACTGATTAAAACCAATAAAAAAAATAAAATAAAAATCTTTCTTTAGACTTATAGAACCTAGAACATCTACTGGCCTTTAGATAATATCAAAATGTGTAATGCCCTTCTTTATTTGTTAACTACACAAAGCATATAAATTGCTGAGGTTTAACTTGCAGAAAAGTAATATGTTTGTCTAAAGAATTATATGAACTAGATCCCAGAGGTCTAGGTCAATTGCTATGTTCCAGCCAGAAAAGGAAGGAAGGAAGGAAGGAAGGAAGGAAGGAAGGAAGGGAGGGAGGGAGGGAGGGAGGGAGGGAGGAAGGAAGGAAGGAAGGAAGGAAGGAAGGAAGGAAAGGAGGTACGGAGGGAGGGAGGAAGGAAGGAAGAGAGAAAGGAAGGGAAAGAAAGAGAGAAAGAGAGAAAAAAAGAAAGAAAGAGGAAGGAAGGAAGGAAAGAAGGAGGAAAGAAAGAAGGCAAGAAAGACACGCATTCTGGATAGGGAAGACCCCACTAGCATATGGTCTTCCTGACCATTGACCCCCTACATCTCCTCTCTCTCTCTCTTCCTATTGTGGAGAACAGGCTGTGCCCTACTCTGAGTTACTCCCTAATGTATAGAACAGTAGCTCTCAGCATCTAAACCTGTGTTACTACATTTTAAAAAGCAGTAGTTTGCCATGAGTCACTCCGTTTTGAATTTAAGTGCTGAGATAGAATGACTCTACACCTAATTTGTACAAGTAAACAACCACCATCTACCTAGCACAACCATAAGGCACAAACTGATAAATGAATCATGCTAATATAAATGACCACCTCCGGGCACGGTGTTGCATGCCTGTAATCCCAGTGGCTCGGGAGGCTGAGACAGGAGGATCACAAGTTCAAAGCCAGCCTTAGCAAAAGAGAGGCACTAAGCAATTCAGTGAGACACTGTCTCTAAATAAAATACAAAATAGGGCTAGAGATGTGGCTCAGTGGTTGAGTGCCCCTGAGTTCAATCTCCAGTACTCCCCCCTAAAAAGACCACCTGTGAACTTACTGAATTAATCAAAATTACATGGATGCATGAACATATTAAACTCACATTGGAAAAACCAGGCCCATGATTTACTGAACACACCATACCACTGAATGAAGTAACCCCCTCATCTGATGCCAAAAAAAGGCAGAGCACCCCAAGACTGGACACAATGGTACACTGACACTGTCACCTGGTCATTGGCCACTAGACTTGCCCAGGAAAATTACTACAGTGATGAACTTCCAAATCTCTGTCCTGGGGCTTCAACAGAACGCTGTTTTCTCCTGCTTGTGATGACGCACACAGACCACTCCAAACTGACATCTTGAAATGACATCTCAAGCTGACACTCTGAAATTGCCATGGGTCTAGACCTTGGCCTAGAATAAGCTCTTGTGCTTTGACAGCTCTGTGTCCTGAAAAAGTTCTTCCCTGGTAATCTTATCTAACTACCTACAGTGACTCTTTGCATGCATATCTGCTCTCTGCATTTGCTCTCAGTTCAGTCTCCAGAACCCCTACACTGCTGCTGTAACCCTTTTATAACCTTTCTATAACATATATATGTATGTTTTATATATATATATAAAGTGTGATGTGTCCCTTGAGTATTATAAATATCAGTAATTAAGATTGGAATAAAAGAACTTGTGTTTGCCTGGCTTATGACTATCAGGCAACCTATAAGCATTCAGTAAACTGCCACCTCTAAAACTGGTATGGCTGTGAATGTTTTACTCAATAAATTCTGACACTGTGGAAAGACACAAACATGTTTGGTCTATGTTAATGACACAGCTAGCTCACAATGCCTATATAAGCCCTTTCCCATACCTGAGATCCCTAAAATAGTCTTTTGGTTGGATATAAGAGACCGATTCCCATCTTCTCAGGGTTCTGGCCCTTAAATAAACCTGATTTCCTTTCCACTCACTCTTGTTTCGCCCATGTAGGCTTTCGAGTGGTGAGCAGACAGACTTGGGTCCAGTATCACCATATTCATGGCTGCATCGCTGTCTGACATCTTCACTACAATGTCTGAGAAAGCCTAAGTCAGAACCACCCATATAAACCACTCCCAAATTCCTCATCCAAAGTGACTGTGTGAAACATTGTCTATTGTTTTAAATAACTTAGTTTGGGGGCAATTTGCATACAGGAATGGATAATTCATGTGTCCATCTCTGTTATTTATCTCTCTCTCTCTTTCTTTCTTTCTTTTTAATCTCATTATGCTTTTCTTCACAGGGCAACTTAGTTCTCGAGTATAATTCCCTTATGTGTGTAAAATGGCTATATCAGCTCCAAATCCAACAAATATCATGTTGCCCAAGAGGATAGAATTTATGGGTATCTCAGAATCCTAACAAAGGCCTTAAATTTCTGGCAAATTGGGCCACCTCTGAATCAATCGGTGAGATTGCGGGGAATACCTTATGTTAACTGATAAAACCCTGCATTACCTGAACTGTAACATGGAGAACTAGTTTCATGCAAATCGCCTGACTGGCACAATCTCCCTGGGAGACGCTTTCCAGGAAACCCTGGGCTTTTGAAGATAGAAGTGTTGATTGTTGCCTTCAAGCAATGGATGCCTTCCAATGCCAAACCAACTCACCCTGAGACAAAAGAAAAAATAAGATGTGGGTTCCTTTTTTTGTCCTGGGGGACAAGGATGTTGAGAAAAAATATAATCACAACAAAATACAAATAACTACACATTAGTGGTTCTCTGATGACTCCCAAATCTATATCTCTATCCTGAAAGCCCTTCTCAAACTCTAGATCAAATGTACAACTGACTGTTGACATTTCTACTTTAATATCTAATAGACATCTCACACCAGCCATATCCAATTTGAGATCCTGATACTTCACACACATGCTCATGCTCAGAATCCAATCTAACAGGAAATCATGCCATCTCTGCCTCCAATCTACCATGTCTTCCTGTTACCTTGAGTCACCATCATCTCTCACCTCTATGACTACCTCCTAGCTAGCCCTTGCTTCCTGATAGGGAGAGGTGATCCCCTGACACCCCAATTCTCACCACCTCCAGTCCCTTTCCTTATTCTCTTATGCTATCCCCTTTACACTCAAACATGCCAGGAACCTTCCCACCTTGGCCCTGGGCATTAGCTGTTTCCTCAACCCATTAGAGTCTTCTTCCAGCTACCACTTGCACAATCCCTTTACTTTCTTCAAAGCTTTGCTCAAATATTAGTTTAAACAAGGCCTGCCTGCACTGCTTTATTTAACACTGGGTCCTACACAGCCCCATCCTGCCCACAACCCTGCTTTCCCAATTTCCTCTAAACTGATCCTATTTTCATTTTTTCCATAGCACTTATGATATTCTATATAATAGATCTATTAATTATGCTTATCATCTACCACCATTCCCTGTACCATGTTAAGCTCCATAGCAGCACGAATCTTTGAACATCTTTTTTACTGCTGTATTCCAAGCACACAGAAAAATGCCCAATGATCTGGACCTCAGAGTAGGTGCTCAGTGCTTACATATTTGTTGAGTGAATGGCCAGCTGTTTACCTGGCTGATTCTCTCCCCAGTCCCATGATGGAGGTAACTCCTTTCACCCCCATTTGCTGAGGTTCAGCAACTTCCTAGATATTACAAAATAAGAGGATGAAGAGGTGGGATTAAAGCCAAACCCATTTTCTTCCCTGCAGACCCTTCCTGAATCCAATCTTATAGAATCTCTATAATTAGAGATTAGTTATGGGTATGAACCCCTTTTCCCCAAAATTCACATGACAGGGACTGAATAGGGTAATCGTGACTCTTACAGTCACACTATACTCTAATGGACCAGTGTCTAAATGTGACCAAGATCCCCTCCACTGGGGACTGGGGGCTCAGGCATAACTGTGGCTGTCTCCACCTTTCTCTGAATGCTCAAGTTCTTTGGTGGGGGGCAACAGCTTTAGAGGTCAATTCAGAGCTGGGAGAAAGGAGTGGTCAGGGATTGTCTAGATTCCCCTCAGCCCACCACTTCAGGCATCTTTAAGGGTAGTCACTGGACTCTGGTCAGCAAATTCGCCTGCCTGCTCTCTGCCTGCCCCTTTCTCTCAGCTGTAACTTAGAATATAATTATGGAGATTTTAAAAAATCAGAACAGATTTCATTAAGTTAAAGAAAATGTAAAAATTATGAACATGGCTTGAGGCTCAGAATGCTATTGGGGAAATGAGGCTCTTATGTGATTTGACATCTGGGAAATATATTTAGTAATCACTTTTGTCTTGAAATATGTAATAGTTTCCTCGGAAAATATCTTCCTCTTAACTATTTCCATCTTTACCTAAGCCTATTGGATCTGTATACCACCTCAAAAAAAGAGAGAAAGAGAGAGAGAGAGAATGAAAAATAAATTGATGAATCCTTATATATTTTTTTGAAATATTTGTGCTTAATGTTTCTGACCTTGCTCCTTTATTGAGTATTTAATGAAAAAAAATGTTTCTGTTTTATCAGCAGAAGCCCAGAAATTTGTGTTACTCTGAGATGTAACAGAGTGACTTTTTCTATTTAGGGAGAGACTAGCGAATCTGGCATTTGATAACAGTAAAAAACACTCAGAGCCCACCTCCTCCCTTCATGACCATCAGCCACTTATCCCCTCCATAAATGCCCAACACTGGTTTTGCCTGCCAGGAAGAACCTACCCATATACTTCACCACAGGACATGGTCTAAAAATGAAGACTAATGAAAATGAGGGACCCACTCAAATTTATCCAAAGTGAGTGAGGTTTACATTCAAAGCTTGGATGTACCTAAAAAAAAATACCCTTCTGATTTCCAGTATTATAATTCAAATTAGATTATGTTGTTCAATCATGAACTTCCAGTGTATTCTAATAAGTCCCATAGCACAGCAGTTGGCTCACTTGGAGAATTATACCTTGTTCCTCGGCTCTTTGTCCCTCTAGACAATAAAGTCTTGGAAAGTGAGACCTTCTCTAACTCATTTACTAATGTAATCACTGTGATGGATACACAGTAATGCTTGCTGGATAGGATGAAAGAATGATTGAGTTAATTAATTAATAATGTGATTGAGGGGCATTTGTAAATAATGCATATAGAAAAAAATTGATTAGTGAGACTGAGTGAAGGTTGAATCAGTTGTTTCCAAAAACAGACACTGAGTTCTGGTCACCAGGAAGATAGTCTATGGTATATAATTGGCAGTCACTGAACTTATCAAACTGATTACAAATCTTGGCAGGAATGCAGCTAAAGAAGCTATCAGGATTTCTTTGCAATGACCCTGAAATTCTATTCATTGAAAAGAACCAAAATGGAATGGGCTGACTCTGTGGTGGTAAATGTGTGTCACTCTGAAGTGGAATGCCATTTTCTGAAGGGCCTCATACATCAGGTAGGGAATTACACTAAAAATGCCCTAAAGTTCCTTTAATGTGTCACTTTATGAGTGTGGCCTTGAAGGGCAAACACTTTAACTAGGAATCAGAATATGGATTCTTCAGAAGTTGTTGCAGGGCTGTGCATCTGGAGCAAGTCTAGAACAAAACTTCCCAGGGATGCTCCCATCTCATAAAGAGTTATTCCTGGCTGCTATTGAAAGGAAAGACCTAGGTAATGATGAGTGATTTCACAGGGTGATGAATGAAGAGATGTGAAATAACTAGTATTGTTAGAAGTGTTTGATTGCCAGTACCCCCACTTGGCCCAGACTGGAATGGATTAAAGATGTTAAAATAATAGGGAAGACATTAGCCTGAGATGGCTCTAGGATCTTGCGTTCTTATGTAAGCAAATCAAAACTTAATTCAATGTTAACAGTAAAATTAACCTTCACTAGCACAAATTGCCAACCAACTCTAACTAGGGAGTTCCTAGTTAGGAAGATTATACCCATATAAGGCAAATGTCCAGCTGTAGTCAATCAAGAAATTTCTTCACTTCCACATTTAGCCTGTACAAGCTCACTGCTCATGCTGTTGGGCAGAGCTCTCAGAACCTCTTTGGGTTCTAAGTGCTGCCCAACTCATGAATGGCTCTTTGCTTAAATAAATAGTTAATTTGTCTAAAATTTTTAACAAAGAAAATACCTGTCACACATGACCCCTCATCTAGTGTTGGCTATTATTTCAAATTGATGTTGAAAACTCACCATCTTCCTTTCTTCACCTCCTCCATAAGAGTTTTTTGTTTTTGTTTTGTTTTGTTGGTTTGTTGTTGTTCTTGCTTTATGTCTGTCTTTTCTTCCTTCCCTCTTCTATAATATTGTCTTCTCTGTTCTCTATGCAGTTTGGATCTTTAAATTATTAGACCTAGAAATCTATAATTTTAGGATTTATAAGAATTCCCTTTGTTCTTGAAATGAGACTGAAATTTTCCCTTAAGGCAGTCTCTGCTTTTGTTATTTTTTTAAATCATGTAGAAGTTTGGCAGGTATCCACCCAAGAAGTAATTTTAACATAGATTCTTCAGACTGCTAATGTCAAGTATTCTATATAGTAAAGAAAAATCCATTCATTCATTGAACAAATTTTAAGTGGCTGTGTGTCAGACTCCATGTTCAAGGCTTGGTTGTACTTCTAAAGCAGCTAAGGCACTCTTAACAGTGAATTTTAATTTCAACATCAGAAACCTTCACATTTGGAGTAACATTGCCCTCTCAAGATTAAAACTTTAGCATCTTTGCCACCATTTTATATCTTTGTGTTTTACTCTGAGTTACCTTGGATTCCAGGAACAAATATGATCAATCAATATCTTGTGACAAGAATTAAAACTACCCCTGAGGCAACAGCAACTGTCTTATTTCTGACAAGCCTCCATCAGAGGAATCTTGAGATAGTGATCAGTCAGACCACAGTTTGGCCAAAACTGCTTTACTGTGTATATTAGTGGTCCCCCTTGTCTATATAATCTTATGTCAGTACTAATAGGTGTGGGACCCAAAAATAATGTAATCTGAGAAAAAGAAAAGTAGCCATGCACTGATCGCTTCCAACTCCCCCAACAAATGCCTCCCTGATGCTAATTACACTGGTATCTCCCACCTCCCCCAACAAACATCTTCCTGATGCTAATCGCAGGAAGAAAGGAGCCTATCATCACACTAAGGTGATAATTTTTGGCAAGAACAAGGACCCTTGACCAAAGAGCCCAACTTCCTGACTATCTCATTGATTGATAAAAACAAGCCCCAAATTCCTAAGTGCCTGAGAGAACCAGCACGTTTTTCTCTAGACCACCTCCCGAAATAGCCTAAAAAAACCCAGTCCCTTTCTTTGTTCGCTGGCTCATTTTCCACCAGGAAAGTGGGTCTGTTCCCATAGATGTGGCCCTGTTCCTGAATAAAGCCTGAAATGACTTGTGAAGTTTGCTGCCATCTTGGTCTTTTGTGCTAACAAGTACCCTGAAGACAGGAATGGAAATACTGGTCCTCTTTGTTTTCCCCACATGGGCACATTGATTTAAGTTCTTTTCCTGCTTTCCATCATTACTTTTTTCCATTTGATTTTTGCGGCAAGGGGTAGACCAAATTTTGTTGGAGCCCCCAGTATCAGATGTCTGTCCTAGGACTCTGGTAACAAAAACAGAGCCCCACATGTTCTTGGACAGCTGAGCCTCCATGCCTCAATGAGTTGTCTTAAAGGAATAGAAGAGATCACAATCCTCCTTGACAAGATCCCCATCCCCCCTTCCCCTTCAACATCTACAGCTTCACCCTAATCATCTGTTTTGGGACACCAGAACTAAGTGGAACTTGCCCTTCATCTCCCTTATTGTTAGGCATTGATAGAAACCCAGGTCCCTCAGTTTACCTTAATCTTCCAAATCCAATCCCCAGGATGTTTTGCCCATTCTGATCCCATCTCATAACTCTCTTTAATTTATAAAACCATCTACCATCTAGAATATAGGTCATAATAAGTAATATCCTTTAAACCCTGGACCCTTCTCTAAGGTCTGTCTCTACCTTCTGGCTCTAAATGAACCTGGATCTTCCCTGAAGATGTTGTTCCTCTGCAGCCCTCTCAAAGGATGGCCATTTTATTTCCCACATCAGTGAGCTGATGTGGGGTAGCTCCTCCCTATTCCTCCTGTTGCTTCCCAGCCATTCTCCTTTTACCTCTCTTAAAAGTTATGGCTCTGACTTGTATATTTTTACTTTACCAGCTACTATCCTTCATTGTGGGATGTACACTGAACCTGAGTGACCCCCACTTTTTTCTTCAATATTTGGGGTCCTTTCCATGTCCCTCAGTCCAGCTCTCCTTCAGAATCTTGGTTTGCATTAAGATCTGTATATTTAATCCTTCTAAAACTCTGTCCTCTAGTTTCCTGACCTCCTACCCTCTAATTATCTTTACTTTGTGGAAATAAGTAAATGCTTGCTATGTAGGGTCAAGAGGGAAACAATAGAAATGCAATGGCATTGGTATGGATACTTAAAATGGAGTTGGGAGGCCACTGTCAATCAGATCGCACACAATAGCTGAAGCTGAATCTTTGCACTGGGCTGGCTGCACTGATGTGGGTGGACCTTTGGACTGGACCAGAATGCAGCCTCCTGAAACATTGTTAGCCTCTGCTGACCTTCTGTATAATGGCCACCTTCCCCAAACTATCTAGAGACTGAGACAGCACCTAATCCCTTTCTTATAAGACAGATTAAGCTTTACCAGTGTCAATCATAATTCCTGACTAACTCCCTCACAGTTTAAAGCTGTAAATACAGCCACCATTTTGTAAAACCTTGCAGCACATCTTCAAGACTAGGTTTTCCCAGACTGGAATCCTAATTAGCTCCAAGTAAATGTAGCTTCTCTGTTATTCTTTTTTATTTATTATTTGTTTTAATTAGTTATACATGACAGTAGAATACATTTATGCACTTTGATATATCATACATAGATGAGGTAAGATTTCTCACTTTTCTGATTATACATGTTGTAGAATCACATTGGTCATGCAGTCATATGTATCCATAAGGGCAATAATGTTCGTTTCATTCTACTATCCTTCCTATCCCCATATCCCTTCCCCACCTCTCCCTTCACTCCCCTCTACCTAATCTAAGGTAACTATTCTACCCTAGTGGCCTCCTCCCTTATTGTGAATTAGCATCCACTTATCAGAGAGAACATTCGGCCTTTGGTTTTGGGGGATTGGCTTATTTCCCTTAGCATGATATTCTCCAACTCCATCCATTTACTGGCAAATGCCATAATTTCATTCTTCTTTAAAGCTGAGTAATATTCCATTGAATATATATACCACATTTTCTTTGTCCATTCATCTATTGAAGGACACCTTGGTTGGTTTCATAGTTTAGCTATCATGAATTGAGCCACTATAAACATTGACACGGCTGCATCACTGTAGTATGCTGATTTTAAGTCCTTTGGGTAGACCGAGGGGTCAGATAGCTGGGTCAAATGGTGGTTCCATTCTGAGTTTTCTAAGGAATCTCCATACTGCTTTCCATAGTGGTTGCCACAATTTGCAGTCCCACCAGCAATGTACAAGTGTACTTCCCCCCCACATCCTTGCCAACACTTATTGTTGCTGTAGCTTCTCTGTTCTTGACTACACTGATTTTATTCTTGGTCTAAAGTAGCAAGGAAGCCAGAAACTGAGTAAATAAATGACTCTCTGCCAAGACTCAAAGGCAGGCATCTTTATAGAGAAAAAAAGGGGAAGGCTTCAGGTAAGTTCTGCTTGGAGGTTATTGGCCTGAAAAGCTAGAGGCAGGCTATCTAGATGTGGGGCATTTTATGTGATTGGTTTGGAAGGCATATTTGGCTTCCTCTAGTTGGTCCTAAGTAGGAGGTAGGACAAGAAATAGGGAAGCTGGCAACCACTGACCAAGTTCTGACCAATGTGGGTGTATGGTTCCAGGTGTTGTGGTTGACATTACTGTCTGATTGCTACAGAAGCTGGGGGTTAGAATTCTATTGTCATTTATGATCCATTTGCATATTCAGTCCCAGTCTTCACCCTTCCTCTGTCACTCATTTCCATAATCATGATCCTGGACCATATGAATACCAATAACTATAACTCGGATTCAGGCATTCCTTTTCCTCTCCTCCTATTTTTCTAGCTCATTCCTTCTGGTATTCCAATAATCCATTCCAAGACCTACAATCCATTTATTCTATCACCTTTTACAATTAAAAACTACCACTCTCCCATCCATTTGTCCTCTCATTCCTCTTTTTACCCAGTTGAAAGTCTATCATCAGTAGTTACAATCACTCCTTTACATATTCCCTCAACTCCTTGACCCTTCACTCAATTCATATTTTTCACCTGACAAAACCACAATTCAGGTTAAATCCAGCCAACTTTTTTTTTTTTTTTTTGTGGTACTGGGGATTGAACTCAGGGGCACTCGACCACTGAGCCACATCCCCAGCCCTATTTTGTGTTTTATGTAGAGACAGGGTCTCACTGAGTTGCTTAGCGCCTCGCCGTTGCTGAGGCTGGCTTTGAACTCGCGATTCTCCTGTCTCAGCCTCCCAAAGTGCTGGGATTACAGGCTTG
>CM053399.1:43938549-43953605 GCA_028644305.1 Xerus rutilus
TGGAATATTCTATATATATATCTGTTAAGTCTAGATCATTGATTGTTCTATTAAATCTTATAGATTCTTTGTTTAGTTTTTGTTTGGAAGATCTGTCCAGTGGTGAGAGAGCTGTGTTAAAGTCACCCAATACTATTGTGTTGGGATCTATTTGGTTCTTGAATTTGGGAAGGGTTTTTTTGACGCACATGGCTGCCCCATTGTTTGGGGCATAGATATTTAAGATTGTTATGTCTTGTTGATGTATGATTCCCTTGAGCAGTATGAAATGACCTCCTTTATCCCTTTTCACTAACTTTGGTTTGAAGTCTAGTTTATCTGAAATGAGGATGGAAACTCCTGCTTATTAACACAGTCCATGTGAGTGATAAATTTTTTTCCATCCTTTCACCTTCAATCTGTGAGTACCTCTTTCTATGAGATGAGTCTCTTGGAGGCAGAATATTGTTGAGTCTTTTTTTTTTTTAATCCAATCTGCCACTCTGTGTCTTTTAATTGCTGAGTTTAGGCCATTGACATTCAATGTTATTATGGAGACATGGTTTGTATTTCCAGACATTTTGGTTTATTCTTCGGTTTTTAACTTGACTGGGTTTCTCCTTTGATTGGCCTTTAGTGTAGTTCCTCCCTCTGCAGGTTTTCATTATTGTTTTTCATTTCCTCCTCATGGAATATTTTACCAAGAATGTTCTGTCATGTCGGCTTTCTTGCTATGAATTCTTTTAATTTTTCTCTATCTTGGAAAGTTTTTATTTCATCATCAAACCTAAAACTTAATTTTGCTGGATATAAGATTCTTTGTTGGCATCTACTGTCTTTTAGCGCTTGGTATATGCTTTGCCATGATCTTCTTTCTCTCAGGTCTGGGTTGAGAAGTCTGCAGTGATCCTAATTGGCTTCCCCCTATACGTAATCTGATTCCTTTCTCTTGTGGCTTTTAGCATTCTCTCCTTGATCTGAATGTTAGGCATTTTCATTATGATGTGCCTTAGTGTATGTCTGTTGTGACTTTGAACATTTGGTGTCCTGTATGCCTCTTGAATTTGATTATCCAATTCATTCTTCATATTTGGAAAGTTTTCTAATATTATTTCATTGAATAGGTTGTTCATTCCTTTGGTTTGGAATTCTATGCCTTCCTCTATCCCAAAAATTCTTAAGTTTGATCTTTTGATGTGATCCCATAGATCTTGGATGTTTTGTTCATGGTTCTTACCATCTTCACTGTGTGGTCAACTCTGTTCTCAAGGTTAAATATTTTATCTTCATTGTCTGAGGTTCTGTCTTCCAAGTGGTCTAATCTACTGGTAATGCTTTCTATTGAGTTTTTGATTTGGTTTATTGTTTCTTTCATTTCAAGGATTTCTGTTTGGTTCCTTTTCAGAATCTCTATCTCCTTATTGAAGTGATCTTTTACTTCCTGTATTTGCCTATGTATGTCTTTATCGAAGTGATCTTTTACTTCCTGTATTTGCCTATGTATCTCTTTATTGAAATGATCTTTTGCTGACTGGGCTTGCTCTCTTATATCATTCTTTAAGTCACAGAACATTTTAATTATGTACATCCTGAATTCCTGTTCTGTCATTTCTTCTGCTGTACTGACCATGGATTCTAATTGTGTAGTATCTTGGTTTATTTGAGTCACTTTCTTCCCTTGTTTTTTCATGATGTTTGTGTGTCTTTCCTTCTAGCTCTGCTGATCCAAGTTGTTACAGTTTTTAGTCCTATATGGGTATAGTTTCCCTGCAGGGTTTCAATACCTTTCCTTTAAAGGGGATACCAATATTGATTGATCTCAGTACAAGCAATATATAGTTTCAAACCAAGTAGCTCCTAATAGCTCCCAAATACATTTACAGTTTAGTCACAATATACAACAATTATGGGTTCCTTTACAATGTATTATGTAAACAATAAGTTTGCACAAGGGTCTATAGTTTCTGTTGGTGGGCTAGGGAAACTTGAGGGTGGGGTGTAGGATAGAATGTTGGGGTAGTAGGAAGTGAGGGTATGGTTATTAGATCTTAGAAAGCATGAAAAAGGAATCGAAGAGAAGTTGGCTATTACTAGAAAGAGTGACAGAGAGTTGGGGAAGACCAATAAGGAGGAAGAAAAGAGAGTACAGTGAGGAGAGATGATAGCAAGAAAAATAAAACATATGCAAGTGGGAGTTACAAGACTATATAATACCACTCTAGTATACAGTTCAGAAATCCCAATCTACCATATCCCATTGTATAACAAATACTTGGTTTCACAACTGTTGGAGATTAGAGGGTAGGAAAAGAATGAGAGAGAAAAGAGGGAAGGAAAAAGAAAGAAAGGAAAGAAGAAAAGAGCAGAGAAAAAAACAAAAAGATTAAACAATAGAAATATTAGGAGACAAAGATAAAGGATAAAGTAAAAAATAAGAATAAAAAAATAAATAAAAAGTCTCAATGTAAATAAACAGGTATGGTTCCTTTCACTTCCAGTAGGTGGCATTGTCTGTTGCTTGCTGGACTTTCCCTGCTGGTGTCCTGGGTGTGGGTTTCACAGCAGGGTGAAGCTCTGAGTCGCTGGTGGGGACGCTGTTTCGCGGTGTGCTGTGTTGAGGTCAAAGTTTGTTCCAAGGTGCTGTCTGACGCCCCTTGATGCAGGTAGTTCTGCCATGTTAGATGGAGATCCACAAAGAACAGTAGCCGGGGTTCCCGCTCAGGAGACGGTTTGTCCACAGGAGCAAAATGTCCCCTGCT
This sequence comes from Xerus rutilus, assembly GCA_028644305.1. Taxonomy (NCBI): domain Eukaryota; kingdom Metazoa; phylum Chordata; class Mammalia; order Rodentia; family Sciuridae; genus Xerus; species Xerus rutilus. The sequence continues at coordinate 43,941,288 of CM053399.1, forward strand.
AGGGGTCCTGCGTGGTTGGGTGGGCGCTGGAGCTAGGTACCCCGTGTAGAAGCAGGCCTTGCCTGCCCGGGGCTAATTCTGGGCTGGAGCCCTGGGTTGGGGCCCCACGCCGCAGCTGTGCTCTGTCACTCGCCGCTGACATCACAATGTTTGTGGCAATTGCTGCTGCCTGGTGGCCCTGCGTACACACATGCGAGTGAATTCCTGCAGGGGATGATGAGCCATAGGATGATGTCAAGAAGCTGGCTGGAAGATAGAATTTCCACTACTTCCAGCTTCGGTCCTGGAGAGACTAGTATGGAGGAGGCCTAGGCCACCATCTTGGAACCGTCCCCTCTAATGGTATTATTTTAATGACATTAATTTCTTTTAATATCCTCTATGGTCTTTTTAATGTCTTTATCTCTAGTGTTTACCTGTTTTTCATTTATACTTCTTGTGCTTTTTTTCTTTGTTTTTTTATTTTTATCAGTCTTACTGAAGTTTTATAAAATTATATTAAACTTTTCAAAAACAACCAACTTTTGGCTGTGTTGATCTTCTCCATTTTATTTTGTATTTTGTTTCATTAATCTCCATTCCTTTCTTCCCTCCCTCCTCCTATTTTTCTTTGGATTTAATATAATGTTCTTTCACATGCTTATTAAGTTGGATTTATAGATAATTAGTGTTTTTTTTCTTTTCTAACATAGGCATTTCAATCTATAAATGTTTAGGATATTTCAGTGAATTAAATCTTTAATTGTTATAAAGTGTCCCTCTTTTTCTTTTGTAATGTCTTAAAGTCTTCTTTAACTGATAATATAGCCACACCAGTTTTATAAAATAAATATTTGCATGATATACCTTTGTTCAATTTTTTTCTTTTTTTTCCTGTATTTTAATGTTGTATGTGTGGCTAATGTCATGCATAATTTGGGTTTTCTAACAGTGCCTAGTAATCTTTGGGTTTTAATCAGAGCATTAATTTGTTTTTTATTATAATTACCCATATATTTGGGTTTTAATTTCTTATTTTATTACTTGCTTCTTTTTTTTCATAATCATTCAGTTTATTTCCCAGGATTTTTCTTTTTATTTTCATTTAACATTTAAAAAATCCACCTGTAATATCCTTTAATCTTATTACATTGACATTTTTTATTCTTACTATACTTCCATTTCAGAGAAAATAATCAGCAATATAGTATATTATATGGAAATGAAGTCTTTGCTCTAGCCTGACAATGCTGTTAAATATATAATTACTTGCTTTCTTTTTGCCCACATATTCTATCTTCTTGCTTTCTTTTTTTCTTCTTTCTCTTGAAAATCTTTAATTTTTCAATTTTTATTTTCTGCAAATTGGAAGCAAAATGCTGCTTTATAATTCTTTTTTACTCCAACAATTGCATCATGGCTTATCAACTTATAAAATCCTATATTAAGTGATATTTTAATTTTTTCCAAATCTTTTTGTACAATGGAAAGTCCTTACAATGTTTCAACTCTACCTCTTTCTCATTTACATGCTCTTTGTCATTATATAATTTATTTCCAAATTTTATCTTCGACAGTCTTAAAAAGTAAATACTATATATATGTGTATATATATTCACTCAGTATTGTTTTTTATCCCTTCCTACATTATCAGCTGGTATCATTTCCTTCTGCCTTTTACTATTTCCTTTAGTTCAGATATACTGGTTGTAATTGTTTCCCATTTATATTCATCTGAAATTGTTTGTATTTTACATTTATTCTTTTCTTTGGAGGGGTGTACCATGGATTGAACTCAGGGGAATTCAACCACTGAGCCACATCTCCAGCCCTATTTTGTGTTTTATTTAGATAAAGGGTCTCACTGAGTTGCTTAGTGCCTCAATGTTGCTGAGGCTGGCTTCGAGCTCAAGATCCTCCTGTCTCAGCCTGCTAAGCCAGTGAGATTACAGGCTTGCACCACCGTGCCTGGCTTTACATTTATTCTTGAAGAATATTTTTGAAAAGTATAAAATTCTAAGATTCACAGTTGTTTTCTTTCATTCTTTGAAGTTCTTCCACTACATTTGGTTTCCATTTTTCTTTTATTGTTTCAGTTCTTGATCTTATTGTTGTGCCTTTGAAAGTAACATGTCTTTGTTCTGTGACTGCTTTTAAGATTATTTCTTTATTTTTGGTTCTCTACATCTTTACCACAATGTGCCTAGATGTAGAATTCTTTTTACTTATCCCACAAGAGGTTTGTAGGGAATCTTAAAACATTGGATTCATTTCTTTCATCAATTCTGAAAATATCCTGCTCTCTTTTCTTTTCTTTTCTTTTTTTCATTGAGCTATTGAGCTATGTCCTTAGCCCTTTTATTTTGAGACAGTATCTCACTAAATTCTGAGTTGCTAAGGCTGGCCTCAAACCTGCAGTCCTCCTGTCTCAGCCTCTCAAATTGCTAGGATTACAAATGTGAGTCACCTCAACCAGCTGGAATGAACACTTAGAGAGGAGCGTTTACTGTGTGTCAAATATCCATAATGCATTCTATCAACCATTGTCCCTTGAACTATGGATTCTTTCCCATTTTATCCCTGTCTCTCCTTTGCCTACTAGAATGTGATGGTTAATTTCATTTGTCAATTTGACTAGGATATAAGATGCCTAAATAGCTGGTAAGCATTATTTCTGAGGGCTGGTGCTGTAGCTCAGTGGTAGAGCACTTGCCTGGCATGCATGAGTCACTGGGTTCAATCCTTAGTACCACATAAATAAATAAATTAAATAAAGATATTTTTTAAAAAACAAACATTATTTCTGGTTGTGTTGGTGAGGATAATTTCAGAAGTGATTAATATTTGAACCTGTACAGTGGGTAAAAATCCCCCTCAGCAATGTAGGGTGGGCATAACCTAATCTGCTAAGGACCCCAATAGAACAGAAAGGCAGAGGAAGGGCAAATCTGTTCTCTTCTTGAATTAGGACACCTGTCTTCTCCTGCCCATGGATACTGGCACTTTTGGTTCTCAGGCCTTCAGTTTGGGGCTGGAAATGTACCACTGTTTTCCTGGACCTCCATCTTGCAGATGGCAGATCATGAGACTCCTCAATCTCCAAAATCCTGTGAGCCAACTCTCACAATAAGTCTCTTTCTGTATATCTAGATATACCCTACTGCTTGTGTTTCTTGGGAAAACTACACAAATGTCAAACCCTCATGTTCTCTTCTACTCTTGTGTTTTTCCTACTTCTGGTTTTCTTGGTTTCAGCTAACTGTTTTCTTTCAATCTTTTAATGTTATTAATAATTCTCATTACTAACAACTAATGAGAGAATTAATAGCATTAATATTATTAATTCTGTCATTAATATGATTAATTCTTTCATTAGTTGTCAAACCCATTCATTAAATCCTTAATTTTGGTTTTAATATATAGGATATCCATGTTGTTCTTTTTAAAAATAGCTTTAAGTTCTCTGCAAAAATTCTAGACATTGTATTTTATTCCCCCTGAATGTGGTAATCACCATTATTTTAAAGACCTACCACATGATCCAGCTACCCTACTTCTGGGTATATAACCAAAGGAAATGAAATCAGCATACCAAAGAGATACCTGCATGCCTGAGTTTATTGCAACACTATTCAAAATAGCAAAGATATGGAACCAGCTCAGGTAGTGTGAGTGTGTGTGTGTGTGTGTGTGTGTGTGTGTGTGTGTACATACATACATAATGGAATTTTTCAGTCATAAAGAATCAAATCTTGTCACTTGCAGTAAAATGGATGAAACTAGAGGGCATTATGTCAGGTGAAGTAAGCCAGACACAGAAAGACAAGTATTGCATATTCTGTCTCATAGGTGGAAACTAAAAACAGTCAACCTGGAAGTAGAACAGTGGTTACTAGAGCTTGGTAAGGGGTTGGGGCTGGGGTCCAATAAAGGAAGGTTGGATTTGATCAGTGCACATCATATGCATGTTTGGAAATATCACACTGAACCCCATTAATATGTACAATTAATACATATTAATCAAAAATGTTTTAAAAAGATGAAGGCTTACTTACCATATGACTAATAGGCAATGCAGGGAAATTCCATGAGCACACTCATCAAGCTGACACTCTAATTGATATCAGTTGTCATTGTTCCAAGCAAAGAAAAATAATGGCAGCAGTTGGAAGGGAGGGGCATCAGCCAGGTAGTACTTTAGACCAAAAGAACAGAGAAGTTTACTGCGGTGGGTACAGACCAGCTAGCTAGCCCTGGGGCATTCATTCAATCTCCTGTGATGGAGAGAGGCTGTATCAGTTAGCTCTTATATAACAAACCATCCCAAAAATCTTAGTGAGTTAAAATAACAATTATTTATTTTTGATCATAAATTGGGAGGTTATTTAGGCTTTAGCTGAATAAACTGGCTTCTACTCCTATATCTGTCACTCTCCTGAGCTAACAGAAGCCTGATGTGTTTTTTCTATGGGAATGTAAAAACCTTCAGGAAAGAATGAGAAATACAGTTGTCCCTCAGTATCCATAGGGGATACTTTTCCAGGATCCTCCATGGATACCAAAACTTGCAGATGTATTAAGTCCCTTATTCGAAATGGCAGCATATTTTCATCCAACCCACATACATTCTCCCATGTACAAACCACCTCTAGATTACTTTTGATACCTAATACAGTGAAATGCTATGTAAATATTTGTTACCCTGTATTGCTTGGGGAACAATGACAAGAAAATACAGTAGTACCTATTCAGCACAGATGCAGTTGTTTTTTTCTGAACACTTTCAATTCCCAATTGGTTGAATCCAAGGCTGCAGAACCTGAGGGCAGAGAGGGACTGAGTACAGTAAGTCCTCTTGTGCCTGGGCTTGAAACTGGCACCCTCTCACCTCTTCCAGATTCTCTGAACCAAAACAAGCCACGAGAATGGAAACAACCTAAATGCCCGTCAGGAGTGGAATGGGAAGACAGACTATGGCATTTTCGTACAATGTCATGCTACTGAACAATAAAAATGATCCAATTACTGACACACACAACATGGAGAATAAAAAGTGATATTTGAAAAGATAGATTTTTAAGAAGTCCCCAGCACTTTTTCACAGGAGAAGGCACAGTGAATGCCAAGCAAGACCATTCCCTTAGTTTCTACTACTTCTACCTCCTATTTTAGGGTGTCACTCCACAGAGTGGGGTTCAGGCACCTCACCAGCAATTAACTTTCTTTCCTTGCTGGGTCATTTCCTCAACACTCAGCCCAGACACTCTTAGCTTGCTCATGTGGGTTTGAGAAGCAAGATAACTCTGTATTTTTACAAAATTATTGTTGAAGCCCAGACTCATTTTAGGTTTCCAAAGCCCTGTAATATTACTTATTTGGATTTTCTTCGCACTGCTGCTATAACAACCTCACAGCCAGGGCTGAGGTCTAGTTTGAGGGAGGCTCAGGGATAAAAAAAAAATGGGAGGAGAATGCAGGGGGAAAATATCAGTTATTACTTTAAAATATTAACCCACCTCATTTACTTCTTGGAAGAAAATGTTTCTTTTAGCCAGAAGTTTAAAAAAAAATACTGCTCTTTTTTAGGGGGGGAAATAAATCTTCCTTAGGGCTTTCCTTTTATGAGCAGATCCCATAAGTGGTGCATCCCTGGCTAGCACTCACTGGGTCCCTTTCTGAAGTTGTCAGCACTTTTCACAAGCTGCATTTACCTCCTCCCACCCCCACCCCCACCCCCACCGCCACCCAAGAAATGCCATGGCTCTGAACACATTTTCAACAGTCTCCTGATAATGGGAAGAGACAACAATGAGCGGATGTTAATTGCTTCCCGCAAACATCCCAGCATGTCAAGCTTCTTGAGTATCCTCAGCTGTAAGCCCCCGGTGGAGGGCAAGGGTGATGGTATTTCAAATACTCATCATTAAAAGTATAGGAATTATTCTAGAACTGAAACAATCCAACACCTGAAACTAATTTTCTTGACACCTTCGTACACTTTAATGACAGCTTCATTAATTGAACGTGGTCACATGGGGGCAAAAATCATGTTTTTCTTAATGACCTGCCAGATGATGGATTTGTTTGGTTACTTAACTTTACTCTGAAAATTTTCAGAGGAAGGAAAGAGAAAGAAAGACAAGCTCTGGGGGCCACATCACAACTGAGCTTGACCAAGGGGTTTCTTGGGGTCTCAATGGTGAGCCCCTGTGAAAACCATAAGGAGGGTTTGGCACATTATGGAAGCAATATACTGTCCTTTTGGGGAGCCTTGCTACTTAAATGTGGACTTTATGGACCAACAGCATCGGTATTACCAGAAGTTCGTTAGAAATGTGGCATCTCCCTCATTCTCCCCCAGATCTATTGAATAGTAATCTGCATTTAACAAGAGCCTTAGGGAATTCTTAGGCACGGTAAGTTTGAGAAGCACTAACGGGGAGCACAAACTTTGAATGGCGTCCAATGGGCTCAGGTGGGGATTCCAATTTCACTTACTGCTGTGAATAGGGCATGTTGTTTAACTTGTCTTAGCCTCAGCTTTTTATCTGTAAAACTGGAGTTGTGGTTTCTACCTCATGGAATTATGAAGATTGAACATGCACTTAACACAACTCCATGTGTGTAACTCATTTTAAATAAATGGTAAGTAACCATATTCTTGTGACTTCTCTTGTCTATCCCATTTTGGAGAGAAAGTTTAATACAAATAAGACAGAACTGAGTTCAAATCCAAGTTTACAGTGTAAGAACTGGGTGCTTGTGGTCATCTCACCTAATCTTTCTGAGCCTTCTTTCTCCTTGTGTGTAAAATGAGCACAACTTAAATGCCAGTTCCCGAAGTCTTAAGATCTAGAACAGTTATACCAGAGAAGTCATAAAACATCCTGCAGTTTCTGCAACCACAGGGCTTGCCCAGACTCCTACCAACACTGCCCTGTTCTTCCCACATCTCCCTCCCCTTGTACAAAGTTTGAACCCACTAATAGTTTCTGCAAGTAATCTGCCTCCTCCAAATTCTTTGCCAATTGGGTAAAATTTTCCAAAGATTTGGAGAATGGGTGACAAGGAGGGATCATTTGCATAGGGCATGGCCTTAAACCATCTCCCTAGCTTTCTTTCCCTCCCTCTCATTTCTCCTTACAAGAACTGCCCCCTCCTCCAAAGAACAAGAACATGTCTCCCTTCTTTCTTCAGAAGAAAGTCCAGCTTCAGCAGATGTAGGGGACAAGCAGTGAACATCAAGCTAGATGTTTGTTCTCAAGCAAGTACTATGGCTATTAGTTATTCTCCCTGGCCCTCCATTTCCTCATCCACAAAATGGAGCCAGAGTCCCTTAACCACAGGATGGCATGAGAATCAATGCAGTTTTGAAAACACTCACCTAGTGGCTGGTGTGTGGCATTGCTGGTTATTGAGCTATTTGTCCGCTCCATTTTCCCTGAACCACACTCTGCTTTCTGAAGTTGGGGCTGGCCCTCTGCAAACATTTCCCTTTGACAGCTTGCTCCTTTATAGCCTCTGCCTGTCAGGAGTGCCACAGGGACTTGAAGGTTGGAGGTTCGGAGGGAGATGGTATCTCTTTCTTGTTCTATCAGCAGTGCCCCAGTGACATTGCCTCGCCCTGGCAGCAGCAGCTGGCTCCGGCAACACAGATGGCCCTAGTTAGCAGTCGGTCCTCACTGTTAGAGCCAGCTTCCTAGTGCCTTCTCAGAAATACAGCACCAGCCACCAGCTCCTGCTCTGAAGTCAAAGTCCTAGTTCTCATCTACAGCCTCCAAGCTCCGAGCACCAGTACCATTTGAGCAAGCCTCCTCACTAGAGGGCTGAGCGCCAGCTCTGCAGGCCCCTTCTCCAAATTTCTAAATTTTAGTAGTCCCAATATTTTACCTCCCCACCACAATCTCTAGGGGAAGCAGCTGCCTCTGGCAGCCACTACCTTTATAATACCCAGTATCCCCCTTTCATTCTTCAGTTTTCTTTATATTAAACTCTTTGCTTAAATAGGGACCTAGTTTCTATCCCCATCAGGATAATACTCCTATCAAAACCCTGTCCAATACAGAAAGTGTGTCAAAGATACTCACTTCCTTCTAGAAAATAAAATTTACCTTCTAAATACCAAGTTTTTTTCACCAATTAGGACATTCAAAAGAACATGCCAATGACTTTGAAAGCAATTTCCAAGGAAAATTTTCCACACTATTTTGGGCTCTGACAACATTGTTGGAATAGAACAATAATTCTGAGCATTTGGAGCAAAGAGTCAAAACATGTTTCTAGGGAAAGAAATGCAGAGTCAGACTTAACTCACAAGAGCAGAGCTGATGCACTATCTAGGGTGAAGCTACCTGTGTAGATGCTAGAGGAAACAAGGGCGAGAGAATGAAGAGGAATTCATGTCCATTCATGTCTGTGGACCTAGCTGCTCCATTACTGAAAATTAACCCTAAAGAAAGTAAGACAAAAGGATTTTTAAAAACCTGTTGTAAAATTCACACGACCAGGAGAAGATTAATTAAGCCACTCAGCAAGGCTTTATTGGAAGGCGAGCCCTCAGACCACTTCCTCGTCCATCAGAGCGGGTCGGGAGAAATGGCGTCCGAGATTCTGTGCACAGAGAATTTCAAGAAAACCCGGTCAGGAAGGGGAGGGGTTGGGTACAGGAAGAGAAGGCCATAGTCCTTCCTGATGGATCAGGAAAACTCGCTGATTGACAGGAGGCATGTCTACTAGTGACGTCACATCTGGCTTGCAGCTCCGCTGACCAGCTTCCTTATTTGGGCATCTTGGACCCTGACCAAACCTGACACCTGTTAGTGAAGATATTCAGTAAATGTTGTATATAGGAATGAAGAAAAAATAGCATCATGTAATTATAAATAAAGGACCAAAAGTGCAGCCACAATCACTTGATGAAGTAAGTTATAATAATTGTGAAGATAATGAAAAAATATGAAAGATTTTTGTGGCGTGATATTAAGTAGAATAAAATCAGGACATAAAATGTAAAGGAGGCAAAGAAAGGATGCAAGAAAGAAGGTTCAATAATGTTACTCTCTTTTACACAGGGATGTGCATAGGGAGCACCAAGAGCCTGTACCAAGGTACCACACCAATGAAAGAGGTCAGCGCAAGGTGAGCAGAACAGAGAAGCCATGCAGGTACCCTCACTACCTATGGTATAAAGTGGAGTAGATCCCTTGATCCAAAAATGATCAGCATTGCATGTATGTTTGACTATAGGTGAGACGCTATTGTTACAGACTCGGATCCTCCATTGTATAATAAACAGCAGAGTTTTAAGGTTCTTTCTCCCATAGGATCAGCTCTGAAGGTGGCCTTGGTCCAGGAGAAGCAGGAAGGAAAGAGAATTAAGGGGAGAATCTGAGCCAGAGAGAGTAAGCATGTGTGAAAGATTCAGTGTACCCCAAGTAGAAAAGGAAGTGATAGACCACTGAGTTAAACAGCTGGTCAGTGATTTTGAAAACAACAAAAACAAAACATAATAGTTGGTCAACCAGCTTGTCAAGAGATGATGGGCTGCCTAGTTAAAAGCTAATCCTGGCCTCTGACCAAAAGGATTTTACTAGTACTTGTTGTTTGACCTTCCAGGGGCTTTGGCCAGCCAAAGCTATGACTGACTTCTTTTGAGCTTTAAACTCTCCCAGAGTTCTAAAAGCTATGTGGGTTTGGGCTCCACATAAGGCATAGACGTCATTCCAAACAGAGGAGAGGAAGTTGGAATTACCAAGTCCACAGAGAAATCTAGTTTTCCTGGTGATATTTGCTATTACTGCAGAAAAACCCATGAAGGTCAATTTACTGACTGAGATTATCCACCACCCTATAGATTTGAAGAACCAAGTCTGGAGATCCCCATAGCAACAGGCTAGTTCACTTGGTTGCTGAGAGATGAAGAGGGTGAAGAGGCCCATCTGAGGGTGGAACCTGCCAAAAGCACTCATTTGTTCAGCAGGCATGCGCTGATCCCCTGTTCTACATGAAGCCCACATGCTATAGGAGTGACAAAAACTGAGACAATTCCTATAGAGGCTAAGTGCTGTGGTCTGAATGTTTGTGCCCTGCTCCCCAAAATCCGTATGTTGAAACTTAATTCCCAATGTGATGGTATTAGGAGGTGGGGTCTTCCGCATGATTAGGTCATAAAGGTGGAGCTACCACAAGTGGGATTTGTAGCCTTGTGCAAGAGGTTCCAGGGTGTTGCCTGTCTTCTACCACGTGAGGTGAGGTGGAGCCATTAATGAGTCAGAGAGGGCCCTCACCAGACAGTCTGCCAGCACCTTGATCTTGGATTTCCCAACCTCCAGACTTGTGTCTTGTTTATAAGCCACAAATGGACTAAGACACTGACTTTATAATCAAGCTCTCATGGCTTCAGAAAGACAACAACAACTAATTTTTTTAGGGTGTTTTATGGAAAAACTTCCTAGAAGAGATGCAGTCCAAGTTGCGTTTTGAAATAAGAAGAGGCATTTCCTCAAACTGTGTATTGGAGAAAACAAAAGAGTTTTGTGTAGCTAGTGTCAATCTAAATTTAAAAAATGTCAGAGAGTTCCTGCAAAGAATACTGATATTTATTTGAGAATAGCACTGCAATGGGAATACATGTGCCATAGTAAACTATGGGTTATTCAAAGAGGTTGAGGCAAGGGAAAGTTTTTTAAAAAATATTTTTAATTGTAGATGGACACAATACCTTTATTTTATTTATTTATTTTTATGTGGTGCTGAAGATCGAACTCAGTGCCTTACCCGTGCTTGACAAGCACTCTACCATTGAGCCACAGCCCCAGCCCCAAGGGAAAGTTTTTAAAGACAAAAATGAGGAGGATTACAATAGATGTTTTAAAATAATCCTTCATCACAGTGATTAATAAGAGTGGCATCCGTCTGAGGTTGAACAGACTGGAAGATGTCCTTGTAAAAGAACTTCCTGTATAAGGTTTTGGCCTCTGTGTAAGCTTCTGGTTCTGACACTCTTTTGTGATAGCTACTATCAGGCAATCTGCCTTAAGAACCCTTCCTTCATAACTTCCTGACTTCATTTACATTGTGTTGTTAAGGTTAACACTAACTATTCCATTTTGATTCTGACAGCTTTCACATTTCTTTCACACTGGAATGTTCAAGATGAAAGAGAAGTAGCAGGAGAGACGTGACCTGGCCAAGGTCATGAGGGCTCTTAGATACCAAACTAAGGAATTCAAGAAACATCAAATGGTTTTGAGCCCAACAATGAGATGATTGAGACTTTCATTTTAGAAAAAGGACTGTACTGTTGGTTGGGGTGGGGGAAGGTAAGATAGGTAGGGACCGAGAAAATAAGTAGGGGACTCTCGGAATAGTCAAGGCAGGAGATAATGAGCATCTGAATTATGGCACAGCCATGCAAGGAGGATCAAAGCCTCGCTTTTCCATTTCTCTGCCCTGTCTTCCTTCCCTATATGCAGATGGGGTGTGCCTTGTTCCCAAACCCTAGCAGTCACCCCAGAATCAGACAGCTGCCTGCCTGCTCTATACTTGCTGCAGGTTGACTGGTCCTCATTCCAGAGATGGATACCAGTACAGGGAGGGTTCGAACAAAAAGGCTTGTGAGTCCATGGAGGCGAATTCAAATCCCAGTGTCATCATGTTATGGAATAAATTGTGCCCCCACTGCCCAGATTCATATGAGCCCTAGCTAACTTCCAGTGTGACTATACTCTGAGAGAGAGCCTTTAAGGAGGGAATTAAGGCTAAATAAGGTTATAAAGGTGGGGCCCTAATTTGATAGGACTGATGTCCTTAGAAGAGGAAGAGACACCAGACCTCTCTCTCCCTCCCTCTCTTCAAATGCACAGGAGAAAGCCCATGTGAGAACACAGAAGGCAGTCAAAAAAGGACACCAACCCTGATAGCATCTTGATTTTGGACTTCCAGCCTCTAGAACTGAGAAAGTAAATATTTGTTGTTTAAGTCGCCCAGTCTGTGGTACTTTGTTACGGTAGCCTGAGCTGCTATGCAGTGCCGTACACACTATTTATAACTAAGTCATTTATGCTGACTGAACCTCAGTTTCCTCATCCCCAAAATGAAAATGGTAAAATGGCAGTGATCCCTACATCCCCAGCTCTTCTACTGATCAAATGAGCTGCACAATTAGCAGATGAAGTTTCTATGAAAGCTCTTTGGGGCTGAGGATATAGCTCAGGGGTAGAGTGTTTGCCTACCATATGCAAGGTTCAACTTCAAGCACCAACAAAGAAAGAAAGGGGGGAAGCGGGGGGGGGCAAAAATAAAAAATCATGAGAGCTCTTCACAATTTTATATGTAAAA
>CM053399.1:43954105-43984386 GCA_028644305.1 Xerus rutilus
GGGGGGGGGCAAAAATAAAAAATCATGAAAGCTCTTCACAATTTTATTTGTAAAATAAAATAACAAATATTCTTTCCAAGTGCCCCAAAGTGATAAAAGATTAAGATATTTTCAATGATGCTAGTGTAACTATTATGTTTCACTATAGTATCTATATCTTGGATATCTTTTAAATCTATGTAACCAGCCAATAATCAAAAACTAATTGATCACAGATGTCTACTGTCAGTTGAAATTCAATGATTACAACCAGTGCCAATAAAGCCATTTGTGGGAATTTCTACATTTTCATTAAAAAGAACATAGAGTTCCAAATATATGAAGAGCCCAAAATACAGCCTTGATAAGAGACTTCTTTGAAATGTTTAATGTCTGTGGCACATTCTGAAACAGGAGTCTCAACATTGGTTTTAATTTTACTAACATTCCTGCTAAATGGAACTCTTGGTAAGTGTGAATGCAATGAAAATCATATGAAAAATATATTTGAAATGAATGTATTCATTCCACCTCATGCTGAATCCTAAGGTAAAGATGCTGCAACAGAGAAATAAAAGCTGAACTATGGCACACTGCACCCTAACTCACCCCACAGTGTGTCCATGGCCTACTGAGAAAAGGCCCCTGTGGCAGCAGTGTACGAGTAGCCCATGGATGAGCTCTCCCAGATACTGCAGGTGGGACAGGGCATAATTTGTGACTAATATCTTGATGCTGGTCTCAGCTCCCCTCAGCTGTGTGGCCTAGGCCCTCAGGTCATTCCCACATTACAACGGAGTAGAAGTAGTCAGAACATCCTTCAAGGCTCTTCAAGAAAAAGGCTGATTGGGAGGCTGAGACAGTAGAATCGCGAGTTCAAAGCCAGCCTCAGCAATGGTGAGGTGCTAAGCAACTCAGTGAGACCCTGTCTTTACATAAAACACAAAATAGGGCTGGGGATATGGCTCAGTGGTGGAGTGCCCCTGAGTTCAATCCCCGGTACAAGATAAGAAAAGAAAAGAAAGAAAAAGAAAGAGGCTGAGTCTATCTTTTGAGACCAATTTTGGAGTCAGCTAGACCCAGGTTTGGTTCCTGTTTCTTTGGTCCTCTAGCTGTATGACTGCAGGCACATTACTTAAGATTTCCAAGTCTTACTTTCACCTCTGTAAAATGGAAATAGCAATAGTCCTGGGAGGATTAGATTAGATAATGCATGCAGTGTGTCCTTTGCACAATGCCCAACAGAAGGTAAGCCCTCGATAATTGTCAGCCCTTGACCATTATTCCATTAAGTAATCTAGCCACATGAAATCCAGGACAATTTGGGTTAGCCAGCTTTCTGTTACGGTAACAAATACCTGAAATAAATCGACTTATAAAGAAGATGGGTTTATTTTGGCTCACAATTTCAGAGGTTTCAGTCCCTGACCAATTAGCCCCATTGCTTTGGTCCAGTGGCAAGGAACACCCTGGTAGGGAGCATGTGGTGGATGAAACTATTCACCAAGAGAGCAGACCAGGGTCCCACAATCCACTTCAAGGGCACACCCCCAGTGACCTAAGACATCCCACTGAGCCCTGCCTCTTAAAGTTTCTATCACCTTCTAAGAGTGCCAAGCTGAAAACATTCTAGATCCCAACCACAGTAATTCCTCAAATATGACCTTATGCCTTTGTTCATGTTTCCCCTACTTGGAATGTTTTTTTTAAAATATATTTTTTTAGTTGTAGATGGACATAATATCTTTATTTATTTTTATGTGGTGCTTAAGATCGAACTCAGTGGCTCACGCACACGAGGCAAGTGCTCTACCACTGAGCCACAACCCCAGCCGTGCTTGGAATGTTTTGATGACCATTATCTCTCTGGAGAACCTACTCCAATTAAAATGTCATCTCCTCTGAGGAGATTCCAGGAAATGTTAATGAATTTCTCTGCAACTCCTACTAATCCGGTTAGAGCTCTAGCCATACCATAGTTAGTTCTCTCTCCTATTCACCACCTGTCCCTACTGGGCTGTGAGTCTCATGAGGGCATAAGCCTGCCTGTTCCCTCACACAAACCCTAAAACCAGAAATGATGTGCTGCCGCAGGACTGGTGGCTCTGTTTCTAGAGCAGCACCTCACTTGGGAAGTCCCGCCATATACTCTCCATATGAAGTCTTTCTCCAAGTCTCACAAAGCCAAAGTCACTGGGTTTTCTACCACCCAGAAGACTTCAGTCCAGCCAGAAAGTTCCTTTGTTTTCATGTCTGGAAGCTGTACGCATGAATGCTGTGCGGATCTTCCTGGGGATGTTGCACACTCCCTTGTGATAATCAGGTTGTACAAGCTTTAACTTCTCAAATACTTGTTAAGTACCTGCTCTGTGCCAGACACGGTGCCTTTTCAGGGTCTAGTGCAGAGCACCAAGGCTCAGAGTGCTTGTGTCACTCCCCAAGATGACTCAGAGCCCAGGTTCACATCCCTCTGTTTCCTAGTTCTCTGTTCCTCCTTTACATCACAGTTGTCTCTTTCTGATACTGGAGCAGACTTGAGGGTCCAGGAATGACAGTCTGTCTCCAAAAGCCTTTGAGGGGAAGGTGGAGATGTTTTATGCTATAGGATTGGTGTTTAGGGAGGGAAGAGGTAAGAAGTTCCCTCCACATACCCGAGGGGCAGCCATCTTTCCCACAGGTGAGGGACCTGAAGCTATTGCTATTCCCCTGTGTTCTCATGCCCTTCTCTGTTCCCATCCTCCTCTCTGTCTTCAGGTAAAAATCAAAGGAAACATGCCTTTGAGCAAACATCAGCAGTCACCCACGATAAAGCTGAGCCCCATTCCTAGCACAGGTCTTAGGGACCCGCTTCAACGAAAGGACCAGGTTTGTGATGAACAATGGACTCCTACACACCTGGAAGTGTCTTGAAGGTGAAGGGAACTGCTCAACAGAGTCAGCTCTTGGAGGCAGACAAACATGGCTCAGCTTCAGTCTCAGCATAGCTAATGGACATGGCAGCACATGGGTAGAGGATACGCCCAGTATAAAGCACCTGGGCAGAGGATCATCACTCTCCTGGCAGCAGAGGCCCACCATCAGGCCTCTGCCAGTGATCCTGAACTACACTGGTGACATGAGGACCAGAAGGGACTTGTGACAAGGCAGGTTCTCAGCTGCCCCACTTCAGGGTTCTCTTCAGATGGCCTCCTGCAGCCATGTGCTCTGGGAACTTCCACTCTCTCTATGGGCTTTAGGTGGGCTGTCGAGGCCCAGAATGGAGAACAGGCAGACCTGGGCCCAAATCCTGACTGCCACATGCTAGCTGTGTGATCTCGGGCATGTTCTTTTCCTTTCTGGGTCAGTTTTCTCATCTCTAAAATGGGAGTATTCATGGTATCAACTATTGCAGGGTGGCCAACACCTCGCCAGGAATTCTTGCCTGCTCAGAGGGATAAGCTTCCTGGAAAATAAAGTCTAGAATAACTAGTAAAGAACAAAAGACAAACTCAGAAAAGAGTTTCAGAAGTTGGAGCCCCTGATAGGTTCAGTCCACACGGGAACTGGAGCTAGACAATAAGAAAGTGGCTCCCGTGGTTTATTTAAGGGGGTATATCAAAAGCAGGGATAAGGTTTCAAGGGTGGAGTCTTGCTTCATGATGTCTTGCAGTCAGCAGGTTGATTGGCATCTTGGCAGGTCACACCCATCTCAGAGGGACATGAGACTACAGCAGGTTGCCCTATCTCCAGTGCTGTGTGGAACTTTTGGCAGAGATTGAATAGGGCTCACAATGAGTCAGGGCAGTCAACCAGAGGAAATGTCCACTGGTCATTCCCAGACATCAGATTCTTCTCTTCAATAGGCTAGGATGCACGATAGTCCACACACAGCCCACAGGTGGCTCTCTACAATCAACTACTTGCTGTTTTTATGAGGATGGAATGAAATTTTATATGTCAAATGGCAGAGCATCGAGCATGGCAATGACAGGTGCCATTAAATGACATAAAACCAATGCACAGACACCATGAAGACCACTCCTGCCTCAGCCCGTATGCTGAGGAAGACCTCAGTCTCCTCCAGCAGGGGTATGACTTTTCCCAGATTAGCACTGGATATCATTGCTTCAGTCTCCAGGTACATTTATATATGCAACTCACTTTGCTGCTGCCATAATTCAGGAGGGCTCTGTTTCCTGAGATCTCCCCTTTTGCCCTGAGGAGTCCACAGACTGCAGAGGAAGAGAGTGCAGCTGAGCCTTCATCAACAGGAGCAGCAGGAGCAGCAGGTTGCCTTGGCAGCAGCAGCACTACTGTTACATACCTCTGCTAAGGAGCCAGGAGTGCTGGGCTTGACCTCACCTTGCAGCCCCACTGCCTTCCAAGATAAGACCCTCAGGACTCACTGTTGATAGAAAACCTAGCAGTGCATCTGAATAGAGACTCCAGGCTCACAAGACACTCTAGCAAGCCATCTGCCCTGGGATGGGGGGATGTTATATTTTCTTAGAATTATGATAAAACATATATAACAAATTTTACCATCTTAGCTGGTTTTAAGTGTACAGTTCAGTGGCATTAAGTAGGTTCACATTATTGAGCGACTATTACCCATCTCCAGAACATTTCTTTCTTCCCATACTGAAATTCTGTTCCCATTAAACAATAATTCCCCATTCCCTCAACCCCCAGCAAACAACATTCTATTTTCTGTCTCAATAAATCTGACTAGTCTAGGAATTTTTTGTGAATGAAATCATGCACTGTATGTCCCTTTGTGACTGTCTTGTTTCACTTAGCATAATGTCCCCAAGGTTCGTCCTGTTGTAGTATGTGTAAGAATTTCATTCCTTTTAAAGACTAAATCATAGTTATTACGGTTTGGATGCGAGGTGTCCCCCAAAAGCTCACATGTGAGACAATGCAGAAAGTTTTGAAGGAGAAATGATTGGGTTATAGCCTTAACCTAATCAGTGATTTAATCCCCTGATAAAGATTAACTGAGTGGTAATTGAAGTGGTGGGATATGGCTGGAGGAGGTAGGAAGTGGGGCATGGCTTTGGGGTATATATTTGTATCTCACAAATGGAATCTCTCTCTCCACTTTCTGATAACCATGCGAGCTGCTTCCCTCTGCCACACACTCCACCATGATGTTCAGCCTCACCTCAAACCCCAAGGAATGGAGCCGGCCTTCTATGGATTAAGACCTGTGAAACCATGAGCCCTCAAATAAACTTTTCCTCCTTTAAAATTGTTCTGGTCAGCTCTTTTAGTCACAGCAGCAGAAAAGGTGACTAAAACAGTAGTCCATGGTAGGTAGAGAAATTCCAACGAATGGGTCAAATCCTGTTGACCCATTCATTGATGGGCACTTGGGTTGCTTCCACCTTTTGGCTATCATGAATAGTGCTGCAGTGAGTATGAGGGTCCAGCTCTTTCTTTGCAATCCTGTTCTCGGTTCTTTGAGGAATATATCTAGAAGTGGAAATACTAGATTGAATGGGAATTCCACCATTCCTGTTCTCAGAAATTACCTTTTCCCCTTAATTTAGAAATATATCCTTTTGCACTGCTATTCTCCATGCTCGTCCACACCCAGGGGTTCCTGGAACTACCTGTCAATATATGCAGACTCATTTCTGCTGCTTGGGTGCATCACTATCCATCTCAAGGATCTCTAAACTTCCATTTCTTTCCTGCTCCTGCTCTGGGAATGCACCACCTACCTCATACAGCTGAGCCCCAACTCCAGACTTTCTACAGAAGCCATCACCAGGCACTTTTTTGATTGTTGAGGAGACAGTTTGGGGGAGATGTTGCTTAAATGATCTTTTTCTTCCTGGGTGCAATGGCACAGGCCTGTAATCCCAGCAGCTCGGGAGGCTGAGACAGGAAGATCCAAGTTCAAAGCCAGCCTCAGCAACATCAAGGCACTACAACTCAGTGAGACCGTGTCTCCAAATAAAATACAAAATAGGACTGGGGATGTGTCTCAGTGGTTTAGTGACCCTGAGTTCAATCCCTGGTGCCTCTCTGCCAAAAAAATGATCTTTCTCTTTTCTTTTTTTTTCTTTTCTCAAGCAGTGCTAGGGATCTAGCCCAGGGCCTCACACATTCTAAGTAAGCACTCTACCACTGAGCTACACTCCCAGTCCAGCCCCACTTAAAGGAGTTACACAAAACAAAGTCTTAATAAGTGTACTTCTAAAAAAGAAGCCATCCTGTTTTTCTCATTTTGGGAGTGATTCACAATAACTTTTGAATTCCTCAAAAAATAGGGAAAATTGAATTTAAAATTCTGTTAATGTGAATTTTTTGTAATATAAATAAAATTTATTATTTTTTGTTGTGATTATCCTTTGTCTTAGATTTTAAAATTCCTCATCCTTTTACCTATACTAGTATTCCAAGAATCAGAATCTACTTCTGTTCTAGCAGCGATTAGTTAAACGTTGACATGAGCTCATTGTCTACTGAATTCAGCCTCCATCCCACCAAGATAGAGTGGGGCAAACAAGGAGAGAAACACACTCTGAAGAAGATACTTCTCAATGTGAAAAAGAAAGCATATTTCTCAACAAATGTCATAAAATAATGACCCGAGGCAAGGAGCACTGTGTAAGGCTTGTGTTTGGGGACTTTGCAACAAATGCTGACATCGCTTTTAATGCTAGTTGTTAAGAATCAAAGCCCAACAGTATTTCCTCCTGGAACAATTACCTATTTTCTTTGGATTTTTAGGAGACAATTAAGCAAGAGAAGCAGAAGATGCTGTCCCCAGGACCCTCAGAGGGTAAGTGATGTGAACCGACTTTGCAAGATGAAAGAAATGCTGTCTTCTCCGGAGTTTATGTCAAACGGATTTTCTATTAAACAAAACCTTCCATTGGAGTACAGGAAGAAAATGCTAGACACTATTTAGTGTGTTTAAAAATTTTTAAATAAATTCAGGCTTAGTAATACTTAATTTATAGATTGATGATAGAAACTAGCAATGATTTATGAATAAATATTCAGGTATTATGCATGGGTGCATGTGCCAGAACAATTTCAGTGATGGCCATCCATAGTCCCTGCCTTAGACATGACCTTAGAAAATATTGCTGCCATTTCTGTAACCTGCTCTTGCTTGACGCTGATTCAGAAGAGTTTGAGTGTCAGGCTAAGGGATTTGGCCTTTATGCAGTGGACGGTGAAAGCCCTTGGAAGGTTTTAAGTAGAGAAGAGAAAGTAATAAGTCTGGAAGCAAAGTTGGGCCAGGCTTGACAGCAGAGTAATTGATATGTGGCATTTGGAGCCAATCGAATCATTTAGGAGCTGTAATATTCATCACTTTTGTGAACTTGGGTAAGTTTTTTAGCCTTTTTAGGCCTCTGTTTTCTCATCTGTAAAACAGGGTAACAAAAATAACCACCTCCTGATGTTATAAAGTTTAAAAGGAGTGACACATTCAGAGCACTTCCCACAGAGCTTGGCACATGGCAAGCCATCCACTAGAGTTTGCTATGATTCTATTTTAGGACATCACTCTCTTGGATCTGTGTCTCAGTGTCAGATTCCGACCTTGAGCCGCTGCATTTTAGAACGAGCTCTTCAAATATAGGTGGAGGCTGCCTAAAAAGCAATCCTTGAAGATGCATAAATTATTTGGTTCTAAAACCTTTGCCCCCATTACTCAGTTCTGGGCATAATGGTTTTGAGGGCCTCTGCTAACAAGCCATGGCATGTTTGGAGGGTGTAAGCACTCCAGGGTATCAAGCTGTATTTATTCTAATAACAGTAAACTAAACCTTGTTCCCCTTCAAAATGACTTTTTTTTAAACTTCAAAATATTACTTTCTGGTTTAACACCACAACATTGAGGCTAATCAACATTGGATTTTTAAATCCAAAGGGAAAAAAATGACAGGTGGTGTTATTTTGTTCTTAACCACTTCCCTTCTCGCTGGTTTTAAAATTGCATTCCTCTCCCCCTCAGAAAATCCAAGCCATTCTCTGTTAAGGAAGTATTTGCAGGTGCCCATGAGTCTGTTCTTACAGCTTTAAGGGATCCTCTGCCAAAGTACATTCAAGAGCGCCATCTCCTGGCCAAAGTTTAAAATGAAAAGAAAATGAACAAATAAGCAGGTGCCTAAATGGTCTTGTGCCTTTAATCAGCCGCTTAACTACTTAACCATGAAAATGAGCTTCCTAGGGCTAATGAGAGCTGCCCAATTTGCAGAAACAGGGTGTTTATTTTTGTAGCACAATTTTCCAGCTGCCTGCATCCTGCATCCTTTACAGTATGTAGCATCTGCTTATATTGCATTGTTGGTGTATATGGTTTTGCTTAAAGGTCCCTTTGGTTGCTGAGGGGCAGAGCCATGTACTGGGTCTCCCAGGTTGAAAATCAGATTCAGGGATCCAGACATATCTGTGGGTTCAACCCATTAGGACCCATAAAACAGGTACAATTTCTTAATGTTTAAAATTAGACAGGGAAATTATAAGAAGGCAGGTTGAACTTTGATGACGCTGCATAAAAGCAAAGAAGCAAATGAGAACTGAAGTAAAATAATCTGGGGTCAGCACATCCACAGCTATCTATTATTCTGCTTCTTCAGAAAAAAAAATGCAGGTGCTTCTACAACAGTAAGATATATGTGCTCCTAGGGGGAGGAAAGAAACACACTTTCTGTTAAATTGCAAACTAAAAATAATTAAGACTTATGGGGGAAAAAGGATGGAGGCCGACAATCCAAAACACACAACTTTGCAACCAGAGCACTAACAAAGGCAATAACGACCTTGATTTTAAAAAAGCATAGTTTAAAAAGAAGGCTCGGTTTCTACTAAATAAATAAATAAAAATTCTGCTGGAAAGTAAAGCACTGTGTCTTAAAAAGACAAAGAGAGAAAGATAAGGTAATTTGAAGGGCCATCGTGTAAGAGAAGTTATAGTCTTCCCAGTCACACAGATATATATCCAGTTCTCCCACAGGAGCAGGGAGAACTGAGCAATGAGCTGTTCTCATGTGGAGACGATGGCTTCCCTGAAGCCAAAGGTTGGGAAGAGGCTAGTGAGAACAGCGGACAGCACGACTTTCCTTCTCAGCTTGCTGCACCCAGCCGTGCGTGCCCACTCTGCCTTTATAATGTTGGCAGGCTGGGAGCATCACAGATGAACCAGGACCACTTCTACATTTTACTGACATGGTTCCACCATTTATCAACCACATGTGAGGTAATTTATGTTAAAATCACACACAAACATGTAAGTGTTAGAGTAAAAGAGACTGAGCGTGGGATGCTTCTCTAGCACACATCTTGACACTAACCTCTGCAGTCAGAATGGATTCTGTCAGCCTGCTTCTCCTCTGGCCCGTCTCCCTGTGGCTTCAATGTGGAATTCACAGATGTCCGCACCTCCTGGCCAAGGAGGCCTCATCATGATTCTGGGCTCCAAAGGGTCTATATCATCTATGGAACTGTGCTATAGTCATTGGTAAGACAGTATATATTTGATGGTTATTTTCATTACAAGTGAGAGAATCCCAGTTGAGACTTATCTTAAGAAAGGAGACTGTTTTTGCTAACTTAATAAAAAGTCCAGATGTACATACAGCTTAGCTAGATTCAGGGGCATGAATTTGGTCCTCACATGTGTGTGTCTCTCACCTTCTTCGTCCCCCATTCTCTGCTTCCCTGGGCGGTCCTGCCGTTCTTTCCCAGGTGCTCTCTCATTGATGGCACCTCTACTTTCCAGATTCAAAACCCTCAAAGCTAGCAATCCTGGAGGGAAAATGACTTCTCTTCTTTGATGATTTCAGTTACACTGGGCTTACTTTCTCATGTGGTGACTATAGCAGCTGTCCCTCATGGAACCATCCTTTCCTGTTCACGGGAGCCCCCATGGCTGAAAAGAAGTCAGTGGTCATGGCCAAGAACTAGGACTTAGCTGCCTTAGCTTTACAGTTTTGGAATTAATTAACAAGGTAATTTATTGAGATACTTATTGGCATTTACTTCCCTAGCTGTAGGCAACTGTAAAGGTGAAAATTCCCTCCCCCACCACTGGAAAAACAGCTAAGCATTTGTGTCTCTAAGATCTAAATGACCTTTGCATTATGGTAGAAATAATAGGCTTTTGTTTTTTTCAAAGGCCTAGTCACACAGAACCTATAGAGCTGGATTGATCCAGAGCAAAAAGTATTCCAAGAGTTGACAATGAGAGAAAACACCAAACCCAGAAAAGAATATCACTCTTTCAGACTTGAACAATAGAAGGGAGTGCTGTATTCAACAGTGATCACAATCTTTCCTCATGTTTAGTTCCCCAGGGGGGCAGGACTCAATCTGTTAGAATTTCTTCCATTTTAAATGATGGACTACACCATAAAACAGGCTGAAGGGAGAGGGAAAAAAGAAGAGCAAAGGGTTTTGGGTAATTTATTGATTTATGTAACTGAAAAGTCCAAGAGCAACTAACTTCAGATATGGTTTGATCCAGTGGACTGAATGATACCATGAAAACGAATTCTATCCATCTCTCAACATAGTGTTTTCCTTTCTTGGCTTCATTGGCAGGATCTGTGTATCCATGTAATGGCCCCCCAGCAGCTCTCTCTCTCTCTCTCTCTCTCTCTCTCTCTTAAACACACACACACACACACACACACACAAACTAAAATGAAAACAAAAACCACCTCATTCGCTTCTCAATAGAATGTATTGTCAATCACTAAGCCAATCATTTAAGCCATGAGATACAATATTTCAATTGGCCAGTCACATGCTTCTTCCTGAAACTTGGAGAACTGAAATACAATAAATGTTTTAAAGAAGGTAGGAGTGATAGCAGAAAACTACTGGAGATGACAAACAGATAAGGACACTGGGTACCGGGCACCAGGGCCTTGGAATCTCAATGAACAAGCTTGTTATAACATACCTAGAGTCCACTGCTTCTAAATGAATCCCATTGGACATGCACTAGGAGTGCCAAGAGCCCCACTCACGTGCAAAGATCTTTCTCTTGGACATACCCATGAGCCCCCAGGACTCTTGCACAATCACTCGTCAGGAAAGGTTTGCACATGAACTTGTGTGCACACATACACACACACAGGCACACACAATAGTAGACTACTTTCTCACTAATCCTGGCAGATGAAAGGCTAAGCCGAATCTCTCTGTTTGGGAATGTAATGTTTCGAACACCCACATAACCATAGTAGATTCATTTTTGCCACAGGAACTTCTGCTTTTGATCCACTGTCTCCTCGCTGCCGTCTCTGCACGGCTGCCACTGCGTTGCATTACACTCTGTTCTGCTCCTCTCTTCCTCCCCTCCTCTGCTCTAGGTCAACTCTCTCCCAGCTCCAGCCCTTCTTTGTCCTGCCAGCGTTAAAATCATGTGCTCCATGGAGACCTGGCACACACATGGGTCCTGCCCTACACCAGGAAGGAGAAACCTCCCTTCAAAAGGCTTCTTCCGTCTTGTTGGAAAGAGCAGCCCTGGGCCAACACTCCACAATGGAGATATTTAAATGATAATAATGACATAGATAAGATAGCCCTTCCTGGTGGTACTGCTGTCTTCCTTTTGTGTAGTATTTTTTTCTGACCCATTTTAACCTCTGTCCTCTTTTACTGAACATAAAAATACCATATTATTTTCTTCTCAAGAAATTTGAAATTTTAGACTATTTTGACTAAAACTTAAAGCAAAGATACTTTCAGATCGCCCTCCCCACAGCAACTCTGATCAAGCCCCAGTGGCCAGAGCACATGCCCCCACCTCAAAGAAAATTCCCCTTTGCAACCTCTTGACCAGGAGCAAGTGAGGATGTCACCTTATAGCACATTGGGGTTTAGGGGGTTATCACTTTCTTCAGGCCTTTCTGTCCTTCAGTAAAATTCTAGTGAGTTGGGTTATGTTTGACAACAAGTGTGGTGACAAAGCTGCTTTGCTTGGTCAAACTTCAGGCAGGCTTCTGAGACTTTTCCTAGGCCCTTCTGAGCACTCCCTGTGAAATCCAGCTTTAACAATGAGCCCTGCTATGTTGGTTTAGCCAGAGCCCCTCATCCTCAATATCTGATTACCTCCAAATCTGATCAGATTCCTCCTCCTCCACCACCCTCAGGTGACATCTGATCACCCAGAATCTCCCTGGCCCCTGATGCTTCCTGACAGCGATTTTCTATCCACTGACCAGCACCCTGTTTCTTGGTGATAAACACCCACTTGTCTGGTCTGTTTGCAGTTGAGCCCAGGTTCTCCTCACATCGCAGCAACCTGTTACAGTGGTCCCTGCACTTATCATAAAGGTCCTGAGTGAAGTCTACCTTACCACAGATCTGTGCTTCAGCTCATACCATTGAATAATTTTTTTTTCTCTAAAGGTGGGCATTAACCAAACTGAAGCCTCAACCTTCTACATATTAATAAATATGCAAATTCATAAACAATGTTGCATGCATGTTTTAAATATATATTTTAAAACTTTACATACATATATAAATACACATACATAAATACATACATATATAAATATGTATACACACAATGTGTTCATTCAGTCATTCAACAGATATGTATCAAGACCCACCATGTGTTGGACACCATGTTGAGTCACTAACAGTGAAAAAAAGACCCAGCTCTGACTTCATAGAGAAGAAAAATCTCACAAATGTGACAGCAGAGCTGTTTTACCCCCGTCCTGCCTTACAGGCAATTACTAAATGCTTCCTCCCAGTCCTCCTTGGACAGGGCAAACATTCTCCTTTTTGTCCTGGCCCCCCTCAGGCACAATACCCCACACCCTGTACCAACCCCACACTCTGCACTCTAGAAAGATTGAGCTGCTGGGTCACAGAAAGGGGGTGTGTCCACAAGTGTTGCTGGGTTTTCCATCTGCCCCTGCTTTTGTTTTCTCCCCAGGGCAGAACTTGGCCTCCTTTTAACTAATGTCTTGAAAAGGAAGAAAAAAAAAAGAAAAAAGAAAAACACTCACTCTGCAAGTTTGTACTGGAATATTCAGTCTTGTGCTTAGAACAGCAACATTTTCTTCTTTGCTTACAGTTGAATGTGTGCAGTTTTGTTCTGGTTCCACAGTGGGGGATTTCTATCCAGCAGTCCAGACCCGGCAGGGAAGAGGCCCTCACAGTCCAGCAAAGTCAGAGAGCCTTGACTAGAGTGGGTTCACTGAATATTCACCCTCATGAATATTCTGAAATGTGATCAACAAACTCAAGGGAGGCCAGCATGGTGTATGAGATCCAATAATAGGGTATTTGTTTGATGAGAAATTAAGTAGAAAGGTCTCCGCCTGGCAGCCTGGAGACCAGTGATACATCCCTGATGGTAGACCAGGAGTAGGGCGGGGTCAGTGGCAAAGTGGTAGGCTGGATGATCTGAGCTACATTTTGTTGTTGTTGTTTTATAAAATTAATCTTGATTCATTTGACAAATGCATAGAGTACACAAATAGTTTTAATGACCTTAAAATGGTCACAGAGTATGTAAAGAACATTTCATCACAGTGACCTTTGCAGGTGTGTAAGGCAGCAGCGGCTTCGCTGCTGAGCTACATTTTGTAAGTAGCAGGAAAGGATTTGCTGAGGTGTGAGGGAACGGATGGACTGGAGAATGGTTCACAGATTGCAGCGTGAGCAAGCTGAGCAGGTGGTGGTGGCGCAGCTCACAGAGATAAGGAGCACACTGGGAAGAGCATATTTGGAAAGAAGAGGAGAACTGAAGAGCTGTGACTTGAAGTAGCCAACTTCTGTATTTGATTTTTATCTTAAAAGGGTAAGAAGTAGATTCACAACAGCAGTGTGCACTCTTAGGAGAAAGGGCAAACGCAGGCAGGGGTTTGAATCCTGGCTCTACCCTCCCCTCAATATGTTTGACCTTGGACAGTAGAGTGACCAGTTGGTATAAGAACTGCTTAATTAATTTTCAGGGTTAAATGGAACAATGGAAAGTGAACAGGATTGCTTGGCGGGGTCCACAGATGCTACTTTGGTAGTAAAATTCACACTCTGCCCAAATATTCATTTTCTGGAGTGAATAACCTTGAGAAGATGTGAGCTTGTGGATGGGGTACTAAGTCCCCTAGGCGGGCAAAAGGGAAGTAAGGACCAAGGTGGAGAGAAGAAAATGCTGACAGATCTCTGGCCCATTCTGAGGTTCCAATTGTGAGTCATCCCCTACCAGGGGTGGGAATAAGGCTAGAGTGTGCCAGGAGTGGGAAAGGGAAGGCCGAGGGCGAGGGGGGAGAAGGCCAGTGGACAGTGTCAGAAGCTGAAGACACTCTGTCAAGGAAGGCCTGTGTGCTGCTTCACAAACCAGGTGACCCAGTGTGACTTGGAGCTGAAGAGGGAATGTGCACACCACAATGGACCCCCACTAAGCTCCCTACTCTGCCCCCCAGAGCAGACAACTCACTAGACAGAGCAGCATAATAAAGCAAAGGCACATTAGCAGGACAGGGTGGTTTGTAGGAAGAGTGGAAAAGCATGAATGGACTCATCTGAGCACAGGTGGGCAGGAATACCTGGGGACAACTTCAAGAGCACCTGGAACTGCTTGGGAGCAGATGGGAATCATAGCTCTCAGGATGTCAGTCAGTGTTCATTCAATCACTTTTTGTACTCAGGCTAGCAAAACTAGTGGGGATATGAGGTTATGTAGGTGAGGTCAAAAATGGCCAGCAAATAGCAGATGTAGCTTCTATGGTACCCCATTCTCCCTTTCCCCCTTTTAAATTAGAAGGTCCTTCTGATGCAGATTCCACTGTGTTTCAATAAGAACCCTTGTAATTTCACCTTATTGACATCAGCTGGCACG
Organism: Xerus rutilus; assembly: GCA_028644305.1. Classification (NCBI taxonomy): domain Eukaryota; kingdom Metazoa; phylum Chordata; class Mammalia; order Rodentia; family Sciuridae; genus Xerus; species Xerus rutilus. The sequence goes on from CM053399.1 coordinate 43,968,900, forward strand.
TAGCGTGGCTCCTCCATATCAACTATACATAAAGCAAATGTGTTCCCTGTTGCCTGGCAACATCAGAACAAAGCTGATATATGGAGCTGAGTGAATAAAGATGATATTCATTCATTCATTCATTCAACAAATATTTAATCTAATATGTCCCAGGCATTGTGTTGACTCCAAAAAAATAGCATATTTATTACAAAATAAAGTACCATTGCACATGTAGATTTTTCCTTTTATACTAATCTTTTAATCTCTTATATAAGACTTTAATATGGAGAGAACTAGTGTTTACCACTGACATTAAATACACACACACACTGGGATGCTCAGTGGTTGGCTCCCCAGCACTGTAACACATGGGGACACACACACACATACCACACACATAGAGCAACTTCTGGCTAAAGCAAGCAACACAAAGCTCATGTTCCTGCTTCCATATGTTCTTAAAATCAGAGCTGGACAAGCTGCCCCTCAAGTGGACAATTACATGATCTGGGTCTAGATAAATGCTAAAAAATAAAAAGTGCAAAACGTCTTTGTCCCAAAAGAACTTATAACATAGCTGGAAAAATGAGACACCTGAAACAACTACCTTTCCCCATAAGGGACGGGCACCTCCCAAACATGCCTTAGACTACCTTCCCAGCCCACTGTAGGAGGATAGGGCCATATGAAGTTTGGTGTCACTTTCAGGTCAAGTATTTAATTGTCCATGCAGGACCCTCCAGAACAATCTCCCTTGAGCATAGAGGTCAGCACCATTTTGTGTCCCTGTGTGTTCACCATGAACAGAACCCTGCCAACCCCTAATGGACACATAGTAAGAATGAGAGATGAACCTGCCTTTGTTTGAAGCCAGTGAGTGTTGGAGCTTATTCGTTACCACAGCATAATCTGGGCTCTTCTGACTGAAACTCTAAAGGGATGAAATGACCAAAGCCCCAAGGTACTTTAGAGAATAGAGGATCTTGAAGAATGGAGACCAGCAAATATTGAGATCAATGGTGTTTTGTTTTTATTTAAAGGATGTTACAAGAACTACAGGCTGGCAAGTTAGAAGAAATTCTGTACTACAAGAGTACAGAAGAAATTTGTGAAAAAAAGAATTGGTTTGTGAGCCCTTAGAGAAGCAAGCAGTGATCATGTGCTCTCCTGGCTAACTCATTTCCAATCATTTTGCAGACATGTTTTATGTCAGGGTCTTGGCAGGGAACAGACATTCTCAAACTAGAATGTCTTTCAAGGAGACTTTTATAAAGAGACTATACCCAAGATAAGCAGGATGTAGGAAAGGCACATGAACAGTACAGTACCCTGGGCATCTAGCAATGCGATTTATCACCCCTGAGTCTGACCCTGAAACCAGGAAAGCTGGAGACACAGAGACTGTACACAGAGCCACACCACCTTCACCTCCTGCCTGAAATGAAGTGACCCTGTAGCAAGGGAGCTGGGAGAGTTAATAGCCTAACTCTCTATTCTCTGTCCTCCCAATCTCTGGTGCCCACTGGCTAAACCCTCCTGGAAATACAATGGAGGGCTAAAGAGCCCTTACTGTTGTCCATCCTGTCAGCCTCTGGGGGCACAGAGCAGGGTGGAGAGGGCGGAAAGCAGCTTTGGAGGGCTAATGGAAGTGACTGAGGACTTAAGAGCAACAAAAGATTTCAAACATTTCTGGCCATGAGCAAGATATTTAACAAGGGCTATTTATTAGAAAGTTCTTGAAGAAAAGCTCGAGAATGGTGGACAAATTTATACCTGGTAGAATAAAGTACAGGTCGTTCGTTGGTGGGATTTATATATAGAAGACCAATTTAAAGAAAGTGAAGTACTGACTTTAAGATAAAATTTATTGTCATTGGTTTTGTTATTGTACAATGACTAACATGATAAATGAGGAGGCAATATTGACCATGCCCTATTCTGCGCTCCCCCCTTGCACCTGTCTTCAGAGGGCACAATGGAAGGTATAGTTTTATCTCCTCAGCATGCTCCTTCATTTCACTTCTGGCAAAAGCACTGTCATATTCTCCAAGAACTCATCTCAATCTTTCTGCATTGGATGTGGTCAGTTGCCATATTGTGTCTTCTCTGAGTCCTCTACTCCAAAAGGTGGGTGCCTGAAAACTCAAGCCAATTAGAGTTCTAGAACATCCCTGCTGACACTAACCAGAAAGATGTTATCTCACCTTTCGGTTACCATGCCAGAAAGATGCAAGTCTGGAGCAATGGACAAACATAGTCCCAGCTCAGCAGAAGAGGCTATTGACAGTAAGAGAGTTTGTGATCCTCACACGGAGAAGCAGGGGGGAAAATCTAAAAGATGAAGACAATTCTAATAACATTGTCTGGGTTTCTGGATCGAACTGTTTCTGAGTCAATCACTTCTAGGTTTCTTGGTTATATGAGTCACTCCATATATTTACTATTGCTAGATTCAGCTGGATTTCTTCTGTTTACAGTGGAGATGCCAGATGAAATCTACCCGTGTTATACGTCTCCAAACATTATCATGTTTTCAACATGTTATCATAATTTTTAATCCAAACAACAAAGACTAATACAGCAGCAATTACAGTTGTTGGGTGCTCAGTAATGTTTATGGGATGAATGAAATGTGTAGGCCTATACAGGGCCACACAGTCCTATGTGCCTCTCCAGGAATTTGTTCTTCCTTCTCCCAGTCCTTGGTACAATGTCTGCCACTACTAGAGAAGTTACAGAAGGAAAGGAAAAGGAAGTCGGTTTCTTCCCTTCCTTGCTCCTATTTTCTCCTCACTCAAGCTGCCATTTGGGGCCTTCTCCCCAGTCACATGAACAAACAGATTTGAGGAAAAGGGGAAGACTTTCCACAGGAAATGTCATAATCCAGCTTTAGTGTTCTTGGAGTAGCAGGTGCCAAAGTACTGGCTCTTTCCTTCATAGAATATGTTTGTGGTTTCCCAGAGACCCCTTCCCTGGGGCTCTCCCACGGCACTCGCCTCTTCTGTGAGGTAGGCTCTGGTTTTCTGGTATATTCATTCCTTGCAGCTTCTTTTAAACTGCATGAAGTGCTCTGCATTGGATTCTTCAAAGCTGCTAATGTCCCATGAAGAACACAGCCTGTTATGATTTGGATGAGAGGTTTCCCCCAATAAGCTCATGTTTGACAGTATAGGAATGTTGAGATGAACTGATTAGATTGTGAGAGCTGTAACTTAATTGGTGGATCAAGCCATTTGATGGATTAATAATTTGAATGGATTAACTGGGTGGTAATTCTAGGTATGATGTGAATGGATAAAATTAGGTTACTGGGGGCATGGCCATGAGGATTACATGTTGGCTCCTCCTTTTCTTACTCTGTGCTGCCAGGCAGCTACCAGCTTTCCTTCATCATACCTTTCCAACATGATGTTCTACCTTTCTTAGGCCCAGAACAATGGAGTTAATTGACAATGGACTGAAACTCTGAAGTCATGAGCTCCAAATCAACTTTTCCTCCTCTAAGTTATTCTGGTCATGTGTTTTGGTCACAGCAATGAAAAGCTGACTAACACTTGGCCCTTGCCCTGCCTTCAGCACAAGCTACCTTATCCTCTTTCTTTGTCGTGAGGGCAGGGTCATCCCATGTCTTCTCCAGTCATGAGTCAGACATCAGCTTTTGTACTGTACAAACCCCCGAAACCTCCCCTGCCATTCCTTGGCTCAAATTGGAGAAAGGGATCTACCCTTTTAATGTCCAGGAGTAGTGAAGGAAATCACACTCTTTTCAAAGAAATTTCTACTCCCCAATTCTACTCCTCCAGCCCCTACCTCCCCTTACAAATGTCCTGAATGGTGGAATAAGGCTCATAAGCTGGTGGAGATTTCCAGTTAGAAAGACCTTCCTAGATGACCAGTTTCCTTTCTTTTGAATTGCACCATTTAATATGGCAGCCACAACCACCTTTAGCTATTAAGCACTTGAAGTATGGCTGGTCCAAACTTGAATAGCACTAGAAGTGTAACGGATTCAACAGCTTTCAAAGGCTTGGTACAAATAAAAGAATGTTAAAAATCTTGTTAATATTATTTATAATGTTTATGTGTTGAAATAATATTTTTGATATATTGGGTAAATGAAATATCTCATTTATAGTGATTTCATCTCTTTCCTTTTTTCTTAATATGGCTTTTAGAAAATTTTAAACCACATATGTGGTTTACATTGTATTTCTATTGAACAGTACTGCTTTAAAATGTATGGGCACATGGCTTTAGGGCCTGCCTGAACCCAAACTTCAGAACAGGAAAAATCTAATTCAGTGATATTTGTAAATCCCTTGGGCTGCTGCCTGGCACATATTAAACATGAAATAATTAAGATAAGGGAGGTGGAAGAAGGGATAAGATGTTGTTGTCACTTTCTGTAGTAGTAGTAGTAGGTGATGTCGCTACTAATATTATTCATCTCTGTTTACCCATCTATAAAATAAGAAAAATAATTGCTGCTCTGATGACTTCATAAGGTTGCAATATGTTTGAGTCAAATAAAAGCTCTTTAAACTGTAAATAGCTGCAAAAATAGTGCTTTAATAATCACATTACTAATAATCACAGCAGCTGCTATAATAACCTGGCATGCCACCCTGTAGCTGGGCCTCAGTAGACCAGCTGTTCTGGCAGCTTGGCCTGGGGCCCAGCAGCTCTTTCTGTTGCATCAAAACCTATGCATTGGGTCTGCCGCCAGGTGGCAGTGAAAGATACACAGCAGGTCCTGCAAGGTCCCCTGAAGCACAGCCCCACCCTGCAGAGGAAAATATGTTGGGTCCCTGAGGACACCTGGGTTAAGTACCTTTGTATCTCAAGCTTGCTACTAGGCACCATAAGGAATAAAAAAAGCATAAAAGACATGATCCAGCTCTTTAGGAGCTGTAGTGAGTTTTAAAAAAATTATAGAAGTCCATTCTTTTGAACTGAGCTCCTACCCTAGGCCCCAACAGCACAGACCAAACCAAAATGGGGTCATTCGTGCTAAATGCCCAATAATTAAACTGAAATTTTAAGTGGGTAGATTCCCAAAATCAGGAGATTTCAGTCAGAGTCAGCATAAGGAAGTCCACTCTGCTTTAACCTTTCCTAAAAAATAACCCGAAGTGCCCTGACATTAACCAATCAAAATTTTTTTCTATTGTTCTCTTCCCTTGTCCCTATCTTACAAGCTCCCACTGTTCTTCCATGGTCCAGTGGGAGCCTGTGTCCAGTATTCTATTTTATACAATGGAGGCTACCTCAATTCATGGAGCATGAATAAAAGCCATTCAGATTTATCCCTAAATTTGTTGTCATTTTGTCTTTCAACAAGTATAATAAGGACATTGACCCCTACACAGTCTGTCCAATAGAGGAGATCCCTGCTAGGACAGAGGAAGGCATGGCACCTGTGGGCACCCCTGGAGAGGCCTGCAGGGGAAACTGGAGGAGCTTCCTGTGGCATCTGACATCTGACATTTGAGCTGGGTTTTCATGAAGAGCACCTTAGCTCGTTGAAAAAGGGTAGAGGATGTTCCAGGAAGAGGAACAAGCAAGTGCAAAGAGTGCCTGGCGCAGCTGGGAAAGGGTGAAGGCTTTCAGTGTGGAATGGTGAGGGGATGGGTGCGGTAGGCCTTTACTGAGTGGAGGCCAGTGAAGCCACATTTCCAAAAGTGAGCAGGACAGTCCTGTGCAATGAAGAAATGCCCTGCCTGAAATGGCAGTAAAAGTCCTATTGAGAAACTTCAGTATAGATGGGAAAGTGTGAGTTGTTAAGTGGAAAAATAAACTAGGTCACTTTGAGAAGGATGTCATGAGCAGACTATGGACTCTGGGCTCTCTTGAAGGTGACACAGGGCCACAGAATTCCTTTCCATCTGCAGAGAAACCCAGCAGGCATCTATAGGGCTCTGAAGGGAGACTGTGCAGTGGATATACTCAGCACCCAGCTCTACTCCACAGAGCTGCAACAAGATTCTCGGTTGTCTTGTCTCTGGCCCCAAAATGAGGTCATCTTCCCTTTAAACATCCAGACTATGTGTGGACACAAATAGGCACTTCAACATTTGCCAAACTGAATTCACTTCCAAGACTTACACCATCACTTTCACTTTCACTGAAAGCAAGTGAAACCTTGTTCCAGGTTGTTGATCTTTACATTGAGTAAAGCTGGCACCCTTGGATTGTCTGAAGCTTTGCTCCGAGCCTGCTCAAGGGTCTTCATTTCAGTAAGAGACCAAAGAACTCACTCTAGTAGACGTGCCTATTCATAATCAAAAGAGCTAGCATTTATTAAGTGTCCACTTTGAATTGGGCAGTGTTTGAGGTACTTTATATGCATGATCATATTTTATCTTCATGGCAACTCAGTTTACGTATGAGAAAACTGAGACTCAGAGGGGTTAAATAGATTGCCTGAGGTACCAAAGTGGCAGAGCCAGACCTTGAATGTAGGTTTGTCTTACTCTCAAGGCCCTTTTCCTTTTCTAGCCTGTGTCTGTCTGACATGGTATGCCACGGTTTGAATAAGTGTCCCCCAATGACCCATGTGTTAAAGACTTGGTTGCTATTGTGATGTGGTGGAATCTTTTGGAGGTGGGGCCTACTGCAAAGAAGTTAGATCATGGGGGATGTGCCTGGTTCCTTTCTGTCTCTACATCCTGGTCACCATAAGACGAGTAGCTTCCTCCACCACACGTTCCCATGATGATGTATTGTGCTAACACAGGCCCCAAATCAACAGAGCCAACTGATCATGGACTGAAACCATGAGTCAAAATCAACCTTTGCTGCATATAAGTTACTCATCTCAGGTATTTTGTTTCTATGACAGAAAGTTGACTAATGGATGGGGAAATGGTGGTTTCTTAAAAGAGAGGAAATGGACTCCAAGCCAGGTGACCACCAGAAAATGAAGAAAGGCATTCTCCTTCAGCTCCCTCAGCAGGACATGATCTGCAAGGGCTGTGGTGGGTTCCCTGAGAGAAGGTGCTGAGAGATCCAGCCCATCATTCTCCAGATCCTCAGTTCAGAAAGACTGGAAGCAGGAAAAGGAGCAGAGCTTGGACAGGGTGCCATCTTGCAGGAGAGCCCCAAGTGACCTCTGCTAACTTCTCACTTTGAGTTGGCACCATGGATACCCAACAGCAAATGACTTAGAGGTCCTTCCGTGGGAGAAGAGCTTCTGCTTTTGGTTGCAATGTCTCTAGAGCTACTCCTTTATCCTCTTAAGGAACCACAAAGGGCCATAGCTCATAGCCATCGGAGCCACTGTACAAGCCAGATCTGCCAGTGGTTGTTTTTCTTAGCATTTTCTTGGGTGACAGCCAACTCTTGTACTACCAGAGGGCTATTATCCTACATGAACAAACAAGAGAGACTAATGGCTGTTGGGACTGGCCTATGCAGCACTGCTGTGGCCTCCTGACATCCCTTGGACTCCAGGCAAAGAATAAAGAGAATAATAGTCTTTCCATCCATGTATTCATCCATCCATCCAATTATCTGATATGTACAGACACTTAGCTGTGGGGAACAAAATGTGAATAAGAATAGTCCCAATCTTCAGAACATGGAGTTCAATTGTGGAAAGACTGATATAAATATAAATGTCCTTAGTCTTCACCAATCTGTGAATACAAATGAGGGTCCACTAATTCATGTAACTCCTTCAGAACCTTTTAACTTCCTGCAATGTATCCTTCACGTAGAGTTAACGAGGAATGTGTGACGTATGATCATGAGCCAACCCATCAGTTTTAACCCACACTTGGCCCTCACCTTCCAACTTGCCATGCCTTTCCCTTGTCAGTATCCTCTGTTCTCATAGCTGCACACAAGAGCCTCTGCACACTCTGAGATGACAGTTCCTTTTCTAAAAGCAATGGCTATTCTAGTGAGGCTGCATCTGACCATAAAGTACTCCATACAAGTTTTCTTGCTTTGGCGAACTTGAGCCCCATTTCCAAACCCTTATCTGGTACCCATGTGAGGGACAAACCCGTGCAACCTAACATGGTAAGGCTGAGTTTTAAGGATTCTCCTCAAACCTCAAGGCCTCAGGTTCCAGAGTGATACTGGGTTCCATGCTGAGGAGAGAATGGCTTCTCACATTTGCTTGGGACTTTTGTCACTTGAGTAACCAAAAGCAGTGCTGCTTGAGCCTGGAGTCTCACAATGTCTGTGATTCATTTTTTCAACAAAACACATACATTTTAAGGGACTCGGCAGAGTATATATATTCCAATGTCCTCCTATTGCCGATCTTTCTCTTTCTCATTCTTCCAATCCCACATTTACTGCTTCCCTCCAGAACACCCTCATGCAAAGAAAATCCAAGGGTGCACTCACTCCACTGATCCTGGTCCAGCCTGGGCTCAGAACACTCCTGCCTAAATTACTACAATGCAGTGGTAACAAAAATATCGTGGTTGTGAGAACAGAAAAGGGGCATGCAAATCTAAGGCACATCTGAATTGAGCCTTAAGCAACAAATAGGGAAAGTTAAAGGGAAACAAAGGATGGCATTCAGAACAAAAGGAAGTGTGAGCAAAGGTGCAGAGGTGTCAGCTTGGTGTTGCTGGAGTGTAAATTCAAGGTAGCGAGGGGGAGGTTGAAGGAGCCAGATGAAGATGGTTTTATAGACCATGTTGAGATTGTACTTTACCTGAAGGCAATGGGGAGCCTTTGAAGGTGTCTAAAAGAGGATAAAAATGATCAGTTTTGTTCTTTAGAAAGACTGCTCTGAGGTGTATATGGTGGCACATGCCAGCAATTCCAATAACTCAGGAAGCTGAGGCAGGAGGATTCCAAGTTCAAGGCCAGCCTCAGTAACTTAGCAAGACCTTGTCTCAAAATAAAAAATAAAAAGGACTGGGGATGGAGCTCAGTGGCACAGAACACCCCTGGGTTCAATCCCCAGCACCTTAAAAAAAAAAAAAAAAGACTGGTTTCAGCAATAGAATGAATTTGAGGAGTGCCAGAAAAGTAGTAGATTTACTAGGGGGCTGTTGGAGTGAGAGGTTATGAGGACTGGAGATAAACGGTGGTAGAAGGAGGGTGCAGAGGGGAAGGACTGAAGCACTTTCATAAGTAGAGGAGGGCAAGAATGACTCCCAGGTTTCTGGCTTGGGCAACCCCATGAACTGAAGCCACTGACTAAGACAAATGACATAAGAGAAAGGAGAATTGAAAGGTGGGAAATTCTTTAAAGGTGATTATGATACATCTTTGGGGGATGACAGGCAGAACTGTGAAGTATGGATCTGAAACCCAGGGGAAGCGTCCAAGCTGATGATGTACACTGGAGATCATGAGAGAGGAACTCCTGCTTGTGGGTGGGATGCAGCCAGAGAGCACCACACGGAGAAAAAGAGTGCTGCAGGCAGACTTTTGGAGGACGTGGATATATAGAGAGTCCACGAATGACAAAGGTAATGAAGGAGAGGACATATGACTGTTAGGGAAAGCCAGGGGAGAAGAGAGTCTCAGGAATGGCATGGTCAACAGTGTGCCAAACTGGGCAGAGTTAAATGAAACAAGGACTTACTAAAGAGTGGCCATTGGATGTGACTAACCAGATTACAATGTGCTGATGGACTTGAGATAGAAAAGGGAGACTATTTTTTCAAGACTGAGGTTGAAAGGAGAGAGAAAGGCAGGCATTAGTGTGAGGAGGGAGGAGTGGAAGGAACACCTGTTTCTCAATGGAGCGCACTGCAGCATGCTCCTAGGTTGCAGGGAAGGAAGAGTGCACAGCAGGAGGTTCAAAGGAATGACTGACAGGTAGATGTCTTGGAGCAGCCAAGGGGAGAAGGGCACCAAGCATAGGTGGGGACTTGGCCTTGAGAAAGGATGCAGCTTCTGAGACCCAGGAATCTGTAAGTGGGGGACTTCATGCCTGAGGGTCTCTATTTTGTGGGGGGAAGGATCTGGACTGATTGGGAACTTGTGGAGAGTGCAGAAGGCACCATATGACCACCATGGGGTGTGGGCAAAGCAGTCCAACAGGGCAGATCCTAAGAGTCATATTTTAGTTTCTATTTCCTTTCTCTGTAGCCTTGGCACAAGAAAGAATTTGCCCCAGCAGAAAAATAATAGCCTGAGAGTTTACGTGAATCATCTCTTTTTCCTTTCACTCTTCTCCAAAAGTCAAGTGTCTTGTGAAACTTTCAGCCACATACTCAGCAAGTGCCAGCACTGTGATGGAAGGTCTGCAATTGCCCAGAAATAATATTACTGCTGAGGCTTTTGAAAGGCCTCCTGGGACTTTCTTCAGGTTGGCCTCCGTAGGTCACTGACAGGCAATGCCTATGGCAGATTGGCTGTGTGGGCGCCATACATTTCAAAGGCTACCTTTCTGGGCAGCCTGTCTGAAACCGCCTGGGTGAGGCAGTGGCAAAAGCAGGTATGTTCTAGAAATGGGAGTTGTGTTTCTTGTAGCAGAAAATTTCCAGATTGAATAGCAGAAACCATAAAAGTTGGTGGACTTGCCTTAAGACTCCCAAAGCAGCTGAACCTGCAAAATGGTGGTAGACTGAGGCAAACCCAGGGTAGCTCTGCCCCTGCAAAGGGCAATCTATGTTCCCCTCTAGTGGCCAGACCCCTCTGCAGAGGATCACAGTTAGTCAAGGGAGAGTGTCACATACAGTACCTTTTCAGAACTAACCTTTCTCATTCTGTGACCTTTGTTTGAAAATCCTAGTGGGCCAGTCCCCTGGTCAACCCCTTAATCCTCCAAGGTCAGGAAAGGTGTAAGGAACCACTAAGCAAGCCCATCTGAGGAAGAACATTTAGAAAGGGCAGTCCTCCACCCTATGAGGAAGTGGACTCTGTCTCCACTGCCTTAATCTGTGTTCCTCCCACCAGTCACAGACACTATTGTGTTCCCCCACTCCACTCCTGCATCTGCCTGGCCTCTGCTTCCTTGTCTCTCATTTCTGAGTTCACTGAACCTTCCCTAGTCCCTCAAAGCTCTGCTGCATCGTGTGCACAAAGAGCTCAGTCTTTGGACTAACAAGATTCTCCTGGAGCTCAAGGACTAGATCTCCTGTGTCCACTCACACAGCCTGAGTCCAGGCTCGAACCTTTCCAGGCAGTTACAGTCTGCCTCACCCTGCTCACAGACTCCTGGCTAGCCCTTTCTTGCTTGGAAAAACTCATTCTTGAGTCTCTCTTCTCCTTAGCTTTCCCTAACACAATGACTTCTGCTTGTTTGACATGTTTCTGAGCTCAGATGCAGTGGGAACAAGTGACTCAGACTCTTGCTGTGGGTCCAATCACCTGCGTGAGCCACAGTGAGGGCTGCTGTGCTCCAAGTGACATCACCCCCACTGAATGAGTTCCTTGAGGATAGAGAAGGAATTAGAACCACAGTTATCTCCCTAGCACCTGTGTCCACCTGACCAAGAGCCTGGCTCCTGAAGAGATGGACAAACAAATGGCTCTAACTGCTTGATGGAGTCTGCCAGGTGATCCCTGCCCAACTCTATCCAGCGAGGCTCCACTTGGTATTTTGAAAAGGCAAGTCCAGTTGGTTCTAAAGTTTTGATACTGGAGGAACTTAGGAGTGGCACTCAGGTTGGGAAAGTCTGTAAGGGGACTGGTCTTAAAGTTGCGTTTCCACAACAAGCACTTTTTTTGGTGGTAAAGAGGAAGATGTGCTACCACACTGTTCACAGAAGTACTGCAGAACAGACACCAGTCAGCAGGCGGCCTCAGTGTCAGCCCCCTCAGGGCGTGCTATAGCTGCGGAGCTGCCATGACCAAAGTTATGCCTTGACCAGGGTAGTCCTTAGGTGGTGTATCTGGTGATCAGTAGGGTGGCATATCAAGTTTTGGCCATTTCAGCTCAACTCAAGACACTTCAAAAGGCAATACTGATGCCTGGGGACTGAGGCTTTCTCAGTGTGGTCCCTTTCTATGCAGAGCCTAGCTCCTACCTGCTTCTTTCCACAAATATGGGCTATTAAAAGTAAAAAAATATTACTGGCCTATTGAAACTTTATAGAGCATTTAGAGAAGAAAAAATAACAATGTGCAGTGAAAAGAACAGGCAGGAGAGATAACTGAAAATATGGGGTTGTAAGACTCTTAAATGTTAAGTGGCATAACATAAATTCAGAGTAGACTGTGCCAATATTTGTTTACCCAACAGACCGTGTAAATATTAGCAAACTGAATTTAGCAGTGTATGTAAAAGACAATATACCATGACTAAGTTGGGTTTAATTCTAGAAATGTAAGGTTGTTTTTTCATCTAAAATGACATAATTCACCACGTCCACAAATTAAAGGAGATAAAAACAAATAATCACGTTTTTCTTACTCTATAACCATCCTTTTGCATTCTAACAAGCTGTGAACTGTTTTAATACTAGGCCATGTTAGAGACGCATTAATCTGACAAAAGATGGCAAATACACACCACATAATGTCATGCTTCTGTTTTCTGTACCCATGACAGACATCACTAAATAATCATGCCTTTCTCTTCTGCTGAGCTTCAAATTTTTTCTCAACACAGGTAGCAGCTAAGAACTAAATTGCAATACTGCAGATGAAATGTGGTTATGATATCTGGTTTGGACCAGGGGAATAAGTATGCAGAATAAGGCATTATCAGAATTATGGGAGCAAGAGTTTAGAAGACGAAACCTACTTTTACAAATAAATGCTAATCACTATTACAAATAACACTTGAAACTGCGAGTTCCGCTCCAGAGTTCCTGCGAACCAGCAGGAGCCACACAGAGCCCAAATTCGCCCTCAGGAAACTCCACGGGTGTCCAGCCAAAGGGAGACCAGGGACTGCTAACCGCTAGCCACTGGGGAACCCAAACTCAGGGTAAGAGTCACCGCAGAGACCCCAGCATGAGACAGCCCCGCCTAACTGTGGCCTGGGCCCACCTCAATTCCGCTCCAGAGTTCCTGTGGACCAGCAGGAGCCACAGAGGGCCCAAATCCACCCTGGAAACTCCACAGGTGTCCAACCAAGGGTTGACCAGAGACAGATAGCTACCAGCCACAGAGGAAGGCACACCCAGGGTAAGAGTCACCTGCAGAGATCCCAGCGTGAAGAGGCCCCACCCAATGCACTCTGGGCCCGCCTCAGTTCCGCTCCAGAGTTCCTGTGGTAAGGCGAGACATTAGGCTCAAAACCGCTCTTAGGGAATGCCAGGGGTGCCCAGATGAAGGCAGACCAGAGCCTGCAAGCCGCCAGCCCCAGAGGAGCTCACACTCACTGTAAGGGTCGCACACAGACTGCTTGTGACCCTGCTTAAGTGAGACCTGGGCCCAACTCCAGTTCCGCTCCAGAGTTCCTGTTCACCAGCAGGAGTGCAAGAGAGGGGCAAAACAACCCTCAGGGGCCACCTCAGGAGCCCAGCCAAAGCCACTCCCACTGCCCTCTAGAGGTACGTCCGCTACCTCCACCACCAACTTTTGTGGCAGTAGTGCCCATCTGGGGACACTAGAGGAACAGAAGTAGCTCCAAGGAGAGACACAGGTAATCTGGAGTGTCAATACAAGATTATAGGACAGAAGTCGCAATATTTCAGATTGGTATTTCAATAAAGGAAGATACACAATGAACATGAAAAAACAAGGGAAGACAGTGCCCCAAATAAACCTGAATAGCACTGTAACAGAATACATTGACAGCACAGTTGATGAAATGTCAGAGAAAGAATTCAGAATGTACATAATTAAAATGATCAGTGAACTAAAGAATGACATAAGTGAGCAATTATAGGCAAAAATTGATCAATCCAACAAAGAAATAGGAGAGCAAATAAAAGCAACCATTGATCATTCTAACAGAGAGATAAGAGAGCAATTACAGGTAGCAAAAGATTACTTTAAGAAAGAGCTAGAGATTGTGAAAAAAAAAAACAAATGGAAATTCTTGAAATGCAGGAAACAATAAACCAAATTAAAAACTCAATTGAAAGCATCACCAGCAGACTAGATCACCTGGAAGACAGAACCACAAATAATGAAGACAAGATATACAATCTTGAAAATAAACTTGATCGTACAGTGAAGATGGTAAAAAAAATCATGAACAGAACATACAAGAAATATGGGACTGCATCAAAAGACCAAATCTAAGATTTATTGGAATAGAAGAAGGTGCAGAATTTCAAACCAAAGGAATGCACAATCTCTTCAATGAAATAATATCAGAAAATTTCCCAAGTATGAAAAATGAAATAGAAAATCAAATACAAGAGGCTTACAGGACACCAAACGTACAAAATTTCAACAGATCTACACCAAGGCACATGATAATGAAAATGCCCAACATACAGAATAAGGATAGAATTTTAAAGGCCACAAGAGAGGAACCAGATTACATACAAGGGGAGACCAATTCGTATCTCAGCAGATTTTTCAACCCAGACCCTAAAAGCCAGGTCATGGAATAACACAGTCTGAGCCCTGAAAGACAATGGATGCCAACCAAGAATCCTATATCCAGTAAAACTGAGCTTCAGATTTGATGACAAAATAAAAACCTTCCATGATAAACAAAAGTTAAAAGAATTTATAGCAAGAAAGCCTGCACTACACAGCATTCTTGGCAAAATATTCCACAAGGAGGAAATGATAACCAACAATGAAAATGTACAATGAGAGGAACTACACTAAAGGAAAGACCATTCAAAAGAGAAAACAACTCAAGGTTAAATCCAAAAACAAACCAAAATGACCAGAATTACAAATCATATCTCAATAATAACCCTGAATGTAAATGGCCTAAATGCACCAATTAAAAGACATAGACAGACTGGATAAAAAAAAAAGACCCAAAAATATGCTGTCTTCAAGAGATTCATCTTACAGGAAAAGACATCCACAGACTGAAAGTAAAAGGGTGGGAAAAAAACATATCACTCACATGGACCCCACAAATAAGTAGGAGTTTCCATCCTCATATCAAATAAAGTGGACTTCAAACCAAAATGGTGAAAAGAGATAAAGAAGGTCATTTCATACTTCTTAAGGGAATCATACATCAACAAGACATAACAATCATAAATATCTATGCCCCAAATAATGGAGCTTCTATGTATGTCAAACAAATCCTTCTCAAATACAAGAATCAAATAGACCACAACACAATAATACTTGGAGACTTTAACACAGCTCTCTCACCACTGGATAGATCTCCCAAACAAAAACTTAATAAAGAAACCATAGACCTTAATGAAACTATCAATAATTTAGACTTAACAGACATATATAGCGTGTTCCATCCATCAACGAGTGAATACACTTTTTTCTCAGCTGCACATGGATCCTTTTCCAAAATAGATCATATGTTATGTCACAAAGCCAGTCTTAGCAAATACAAAAAAATAGAGATTCTACCCTGCATCCTATCTGACCACAATGGAATAAAATTACAAATCAATGACAGATTAAAATACAGAAACTACTCCATCACCTGGAAACTAAATAATACGCTATTGAATGATGCATGGATAACAGAACA
>CM053399.1:43984886-44022375 GCA_028644305.1 Xerus rutilus
CTATGTTGAAGCCGGGCGTGGTGGCGCAAGCCTGTAATCCCAGCACTTAGGGAGGCTGAGACAGGAGAATCACGAGTTCAAAGCCAGCCTCAGCAAGGGCGAGGCGCTAAGCAACTCAGTGAGACCCTGTCTCTACATAAAAACACAAAATAGGGCTGGGGATGTGGCTCAGTGGTCGAGTGCCCCTGAGTTCAATCTCCAGTACCAAAAAAAAAAAAAAAGAAACTATGTTGAAAATTTATACTCCAGTAAAACAGAAAACCCTGAAGACACTGACAGTTTTCTAGAGGCATATTACCTACCCAAACTGAACCAAGAGGACATACACAACTTAAACAGATCAATTTTAAGCAAAGAAATAGAAGATGCCATCAAGAGCCTGCCAACCAAGAAAAGCCCAGGACCAGATGGATTCTCAGCTGAGTTCTACAAGACTTTCAAAGAAGAATTAATAACAATACTCCTCAAACTATTTCATGAAATAGAAAAGGAGGGAATCCTTCCAAACTCATTCTATGAGGCAAGTATCACCCTGATTCCAAAACCAGACAGAGACACATCAAAGAATGAAAACTTCAGACCAATATCCCTGATGAACATAGATGCAAAAATTCTTAATAAAATTCTGGCAAATCGCATACAAAAACATATCAAAAAAATAGTGCACCATGATCAAGTGGGGTTCATTCCAGGGATGCAAGGTTGGTTCAACATACGGAAATCAATACATGTAATACATCACATCAATAGACTTAAAGATAAGAATCATATGATTTTGTCAATTGATGCAGAGAAGGCATTTGACAAAATACAACACCCTTTTACGCTCAAAACGCTAGAAAAAGTTGGGATAGTAGGAACATACCTCAACTTTTTAAAAGCTGTATATG
Organism: Xerus rutilus; assembly: GCA_028644305.1. NCBI lineage: Eukaryota > Metazoa > Chordata > Mammalia > Rodentia > Sciuridae > Xerus > Xerus rutilus. The sequence continues at coordinate 43,985,777 of CM053399.1, forward strand.
CTAAACCCAAGGCCAACATCATCCTAAATGGAGAAAAATTGGAAGCATTCCCTCTAAAAATGGGAACTAGACAGGGATGCCCTCTCTCACCACTGCTATTCAACATAGTCCTTGAAACACTAGCCCTTTGACAGATGACTGTATATATACACAATGGAATATTGCTCAGCAATAAAAGAGAATAAAATTATGGCATTTGCAGGTAAATGGATGGAGTTGGAGAATATCATGCTAAGTGAAGTAAGCCAATCTCAGAAAACCAAATGCCAAATGTACTCGCTGATAAGTGGATGCTGATCCATAATGTGGGGAAGGTCATGGAAACAATGGTGGAACTCTGTTCACAGGGGTTTAAGGTGGGAGGGGGCATGGGGACAGTAAAAGTGGTGGAACATGATGGTCATCATAGCCCTAACTTTATGTATGACTGTATGTTGTGATTCTATAGCACTCACAACCAGAGAAATGAAATGTTATCCTCTTAATTAATAATAATAATAATAGTAATAAAATTTGGGAAAAAAAAGAAAGATGAATCATCTAAACCTGTGCTGTCCAACATGACAGTCATGAGCCACATGTGGCTACTGAGCACTTACAAAAATACAAGTGCCATAGAGTGAAATAAACAACACTGAAATATTGTTTCAACATTTTTGAGATAACATTTTAAGTTATATTTCTTTACATAGTATTTACTATCAAAATAATTGTAATTGTTTATTCTTGTTTCTTAAAAAATTACTACTACTAGAAAAATTTTAAATTATATTTGTGACTCATTATGTTTATGAATTAGACAATGCTGATCTAGACAATCATAGTAAATGTGTTGGTGTACTACTTTCTAATAGTATTTCTCTACATGATTTCCAGAACAAACGATATTTTCATTGCCTCACCAGGTATACTACATTCATGACTTAAAAGTTATCTATAAGGGGAATTGATAGTAAAAATAAAAGTATTTGAAATAAAAAATAAATAAATAAATAAATAACATTTGAAGTTGCAATGACAACACAAATAATAATGAATCAATGCTAGCAACTGCCTATTTCCAGGCTTTTTACAGAAGAAAAAATCCACCACAACCTGTTCTTTTTTTTTTTTTTTTTTGGCACTGGGGATTGAACTCGGGGGCACTCAACCACTGAGCCACATCCCCAGCCCTATTTTGTATTTTATGTAGAGACAGGGTCTCACTGAGTTGCTTAGTGCCTCGCCATTGCTGAGGCTGGCTTTGAACTCATGATTCTCCTGTCTCAGCCTCCCTAAGTGCTGGGATTACAGGCTTGAGCCACCACGCCCGGCTCCTGTTTTCTTTTTAATATTTGCAACTGAAAGCAATGAAACATGAAAACTGAGTGAGAGTAGATAGAACTTTGCAGGTAGAGGGACACCATGATCAAGGCAAGACAGAAGTAGAATTTATGAAGAGCAAGGAGTGCTTTAGGCAAGAGGAATAAGGAGAATGTGAGATGAGAAGCTGTTGTTCAGATCATAATGAGCTTTAGAAATTGTTTTATAGATTTGATCCTGTAGACAGTATACAAACAGATCTGTGATTCAGAAACCTTATCCTGGCTACTGAAGAGAGCAGGCTTTGGAGTGGAACCACACTAGGGGCACAGAGCCCAGTTAGGAAGGTATTGTCAAAACCTATGTAGAAGTATAGGTCTTCCAGACCAGAGGAGTAGCAGCAAAGACGGAAGGAAATTAACATATCCCAGTATTAAGAGAATAGAAAGCATTTGGTGACTGATTCAGCATGAGGCAAGGGATCATTTAAGAATGAGTCTCAAGTTCCTAGCTCACCTAGATGGGTGATGGGCTTTTTACAATGGGACATAGGAGAATTCTGGGAGAAAGAGGAGTACAGATATAAGAAAATTTCCATTTTGAGTAGCCTTGAGCAGTCTCTTCCAGAGATGATCTTACCTTAGGGAATGAATGGAGGGCCGCATATTGAAGCACTATGACTTTCAAACCTGAGTAGAAAGGGAAAAAAATTTTTTCAATTTACCTCCTGAATGTTGGTGGGCTAACCAACTGGTAGATTCAAAACACTGCTGTCTGGTGATATATATGAAAGACTAGGACTGATTTCCCATGTAATGATAGCATCCCCATATTTAGTAATGACCAAATAGTATAACTTGGAAAAGAAAAAAGCAGTGAGAAAATTTTTCAGGACTAGTCAATAGGCCTCATTCCACCACATTTGGGGTCCTGAACCCTACTAGTAGCACGGCCATCATGTATATGAGCAACTGTATTGAAGTACAGGCAAGAAACAGCATGGTCAGAAAAGTAATGAGCTGTAAGGAAGAGACTATTCCTGTGAGCACCCAACCAGGGATGTTGAAGCACAGGGACCAGCAAGTGGGAAGAGCTACAGGGGAAGGGGAGGAGGCAATTACTAGAACTCTACAAAATGTGTAGCTGCAAGAGGGACCACCCTACAGAAGCTCGGGCATTCAGTAGAGAGGAAGGCAACCAGTGTCATGCCAGAATCCAAAATAACTGAGAATAAATATTCCAGTTTTCTCGCTTCTCTTGTCTTTCACTCCAATGACTCTCATTTGTTGAACACAACTGGAAGCCAGAGGGCAAGGGGAACCCAAATGTGTCATCCTCAAAGGTTAGCTTGCTGTGGCCAAGTGCAGTGTGAGAAAAAAGAGAGGAGGGGGACTGTTAAGTGTAAAGGGAGAACTCTCCACACAGGAAAGAGGGGAACAGAGTGAGGCGGGCACCTCCAAAGTGGGGACTGAATCAGAATTAGAAATTCAACTCAATTTAAATTACTAGAAAGTTTTAGCAAAGAAAAAAAAAGTAAAACATTACCAGATTCATTTCATGAATGTATTGATTTAAAAAAAAAATTTTAAGCTTGGAAAAAAACTCTGGCAACTGACTGAGGAAACATTTGTCCATTCTCCTTTGAAAATGAGATAGGGTGAGGAAAGCTTTATGGAATGCATAGAGCAGCAAGACCCAAACCCAGGGCGAAGAACCTGTGATTCAGCAACTTCTAAGCACATGCACTCTGCAATTTCTTGTTTCAAGAGAAGGGCTTCTCATGAAGATTTTTGGTTCTAAGGAAAAAATCTTAATTCAAACTGGAAGATTTGGGGGAGGGAGTCTGGGTTTTCAAATTGGTAGCTTTTAAGTATATATTTGTGTAGGTGGGATGGTTTCCCCTCCATTTCAATTAACTGAGTTTCTGCGATTTTAAAGTTTTTACTAACTATAGGGCACCGGTTGCCCTGTTGTTTTGGTATTGAGGACTGTAAGACTTGGAATGTAAAATATTCTTTAGAGCCAAGTTGTATAACTAGAAAAAAATGTACTTTTGCATTTCAAGTTTATCTCTTTTAAACATAAGAAGAGGGAAACTCCTGCAAAGTTCTTGGAACACAAAAGGGGCCCAGGTCACATGCTATAAAACTCTCAACCCCAAAAGGGAAAGCAAGACAAATTAGTGTTTGCTTGACAAATTCCTGGAAGTGGTGAAGAGAGTGTGTTGTCTCAAGGTGATGCTGACAAAAAAAACCCATGGGATGAATGATTTGGAACTTGGCCACCTTTAAGGAATCCTGCCTTTGGGTAAAGTAAATGGAAATTATGTCATTGGTGGGGAGGTTTTGAAGGATCTTTACTCTGTCCTAGTGGGCAATAGCTGCTGGTTGCAGACAGCCCCAGTGGGTCAGGGGAGTCAATTAAAGTGATAACATCACAAAGAAAAAATTACATTTTAAATATTTTTCACTCAAAATAGTGACAATTTGTCTTCCTTAAATATAAAAAAGAGGAAAGATCACAGTGAATCCCATTAATTTGTACAAAAAATGTCTTAATGATTACAATAAAAAATAAATAGCTCGGGCTGAGATTGTAGCTCAGCGGTGGAGCGCTTGCCTCGCATGCATGAGGCCCTGGGTTCGATCCTCAGTACCACATACAAAGCAATAAAATAAAGACGTTGTGTCCATCAACAACTAAAAAAATATTTAAAAAAAAAAAAAAGAAAAGAAAAAAATAAATAGCTCCACCAAAAAAATATTTTTAAAATGTGGCAAAAATATTTGAAAGAGGAAAACCACAGTGTATAAGTGGAGAATATAAATTAGGTTGCACTAACATAATTCTAACATAATTCCTTTCACAATTTGGATGTTTTTGGTGATTTTGAGGGCATAGTTACTGCACATTTAACTATGTTCCACACATTTTATATCCATTGCTATTATTTAATCCTTACAACCACCTTCCCCAGCAGGTGATTTACAGATGTGGAAACTGAAGCTGAGAGGTTAAATGACTTGCTCATGAACACATGGTTGTTAGTGGCACTCCATTCATACCGAGTACTGGAGCAAACTAACACACTGTACCCTCCACAGTTCTGCTTCCCTGTCCTTTTGGAAGCTTTGGTATTGTTTTAAGTTTCAGAAGTGATTGGATACTTTTGCTCTGCTATTCCATGGAATACAATGTTAAGGGATGCAGATATAGCTTATTCATTTACAAAAACAGAATGTTTGTAGGGAATTGGCAGTGGAATTTGCTGACAAATGCTAAAGAATTGCAATTTTGCACATTGCTGTCATCTGCTTTTGTCTTATTTGGAAAAAATTATGGGATTTCCGCCCAAGATTGGCAAAGACATTTCTTGAAAAGGTTTGGGTGGCTCTTGAACTCCTTAAGTATGTCAAATCATCCACAAGCCTTCTTATGAATACAGATATCTGGTCCCCAGCCCAGTTTTTTTGTTTTTGTTTTTGTTTGCTATAAAATACTCTTGGGCAAGGGCTCAGATGACACTGTTGCATACTTCTGGTTTAGGGGAGGGAAAATTGAATCTGAATCATCAACTTTAATCACCAGAAGAGAATTTTCAGAATTCAGATCCTTGGGCTTCTTCATCAAAAACTTTAGTGCCCATCTGGGAACTTGTACATTTAACAAGTTACCCTGGTAATTTAATCAATGGCCAGCTATGGGACCTTAGTTTGGCGTTAGATGAAATAAACTCTGGATTGTTTGTGTCAACTCTGGGTGGTTTGTAGGTAGCAATATGATCTGCACCATGAGATGGCATTTTCAGTTGGAACTTTTAACAACTTACAATCAAGTCTTCAAGAACCCCAGAATTCAGTAAAGAATGTAAGCTCTGAGAAACCATCCAACTTAAAAAGAATTAAATAAGAATAATGCTTGCCAAATCTTTCCTTGCTACTTTTTCCCACTGATATTCCTTCTCTGATAGCAACTCATCTGTTGATCTACCTGGTAGTAAGAGGAAGAAAGAATCTACAGATATCCAAGGGCCAGATAACATTACAGTCAAGTTAGCATGTTAGCAATGGATAGTCAATGCTCTTTAAAGAGTCTCTTTCAATACCAATCTTTTAACTGTATGGTTATTTCCCAAAGGATAAATCCTTCATATATGTGACTTTACAGAACTTCAGTCTCTTGGAAGGATAAATCAGCTTAATCTACTAGAAGATGAATGCTCACTACAGCTGCAAAGAGAGCTTTCAACAGGGAGGAAGAAGGCAAGGGTAGAGAATTCATCAAGGATGAATTCTTGTGACAAAAGGCAGAGTAGCAATGGGACTGAGTGGGCAAACTAGCAACACACGGCACTCAAAAGAGATGAGGTCAGGTTTATACCACAGACCTGGGAGCTTTGTGAAAATATCTTATAACTGGAATTTTGCACCTATTTTTCTCCACTGAGAGAAAAAAGATTTCCTTTCTAATAGAAGGGACTCCTCCTCCTGAGCGATGGCTGTATCTTTTTGAGATTATGCTAACATGTCTACTCAGTGCCAAGGTGGACATCTAAATACTTCAGGACCGAAGTACTAACATTTCTTCAAGACTGTCCATTTGCTCTGTGGTGACCTACAACCAACAGTCTGCTAAACAGAGTTAATACAGTGTGCCTATAGTTATCCTACAACACAGGCGAGGTATGAGGACACTAACAAGATATGCTTTATAACAGTCCTGGAATTACAGTAGGGGGTTGTCTGGTGGATATGAGAGGAAGATAGGCAATTCTTTACATGCACTTGAGTACTCTCTTGTATCAGAGAAAACCTCCTGCCCTGAAACTGGCCCAGGCCCAAGAGATGCACTGTGCACTAGAGAAGGCAGATGATACAGGCAATCAGTGTTCCAGTAGACCAGGCTTCAGTGCTGTGGAGTGTGACATGCACAGCTTGCCCTCCCAACCACTTGGGCTCTACTGAATTAAGTAGATATATAAAGCTTACCCGTAAACCAAGAATCAAGCTGCCCTTCTGTCTAAATAATTGGCCTTCTTTAGCTGAATGTTTTCATAAAGAAAAACTTAGTACTTTGATTATAATCTGCTAAGAATTTAGAACATTTAACATGATTTTAACTTTTGAAACAAATTTGTAAAACAAATAGCCAATCAATGCTTATTAAATAAAAGAATAAAGTTTGTTAATTGTGAAGTTTCTAACTTGGGGCACTTGCATTTGTGTTTTATTAACATCTCTAGGTGAGGAACAAATAAAAAACGTTATTGGTATTGGTTTTTATGTTTGTCCTGGCAAAGTCTTTCCTTCTTTTGGTACAGGGGAGGGGGGTGGATTGATTCCAGGTATGCTTAACCACTGAGCCACATCCCCAGCCCCTTTTTAAATATCTTAGACACAGGGTCTTGCTGAGTTGCTTAGGGCCTGCTAAGTTGCTGAGGCTGGCTTTGAACTTGCTATCCTCCTGCCTCAGCCTCCTGAGCCACTGGAATTATAGGCATGTGCCACTGTGTCCAACTGGAAAAGGCTTCCTAATTACATAGTCTTATATGTAAGCAAGAAACTTAATCATCCTGAGACTGGAAAAAGGACAAACCTCATTCCATTAGTCAGGATAAAACAGGTACCTTATAAAGTAGGGTATGCCTTCTAGAGCTCACAAATCAAACAGAATAGGTGTTTTCAATCTAATGGGGTACATTAGAAAACCTGTTTTCAGAGTGTAAGATAAAAAAAATTATTATTTCAAGTTCCTCAAGTAAGATTCTATTTTGCAACACTTTCAATTGCCTTTGCCACACTGCAGTAGTGAGAGGTTCCCATGGTACCATAGTGCTCTAAAACACAGCTTTATGAACCTTCAGAAATCCTTTGTCCACACAAGGAGGTGGGCAGCCCATTCTCTGTAAACTCAAGTTAACTGATCTAAAATGAGAATGCCAATGTAGCATTACCATGAGAAAACTAAGCTAGCTGGAAGTCTGTGTTTAGACTGCAGACAGGCCTTCCATTCCTAGTCTGCAAGGTCCTTGGAGAAAGACTGAGTCAGAACCTGGTATGCACAGAAAGGCTTACCACGATCACCAAAAATGTAAAGACTTGGACAATTTTAAGCATATAGTAACTTAGTAAATTATTTCCTACTCATGAGCCAAAAATTCTATCTCAAGTTAAAACTCCAGAATGAACGAACCCTAACTTATAATTGGAGAAAAGCCACATTCTAACAAGTTGGCTATTTTTCCAGATTCCAAGCCTTCATCTGTAAATCAACTTAAAACAAAACCTTTGCTTTAATTTAAAAATCAAACAAGAAAACCTCAGGCTTATTACAGAAAACATGAAAGAATTAAGGATCTAAAAACTACTTTCTTTCTATTTACACCACATAGCACTAACATCTTATTTTGGAATTACTCCTGCTGGTCCAGACCTTTATGTATGCATGTTTTGCATCATGTTGGTTTTAGTTTCAAGTCATACTTTCCTGTCTCTCCAAATCCCAGGAATGAACTCTATTTGGAACGAGCTTATTGGCATCTCATGAGGATTAACTCTACAGACCAGTGGTTTTCCAGCTTTAGTGTGCATCAGAATCCCCTGGGGACCTTGTTAAAACAGATTGCTGGGCCCTACCCCAGAGTTTGACTCAGCAGTAGGTGGGGTCCAAAATTTGCATTTTTGAGTTCCCATGACATGCCTATTCAGACTGCTGGTCTGAAGATAGCACTTTGAAGACACTGAAAACCAAAAAACAAACACTTGTTTAAACACTAGTATGGTTTGTACTCACAGAAAAATTTAGTAACCAGTGCTTTTTTCATAAACTGATGTACCAGTGCTTTTTTCATAAACTGATTTAATTTAGAAATGATATGGAATAGCTCAGTTCATGTAACACACAAAATCTATTCATATTTAATTTGGCTGTTTTGGTTAAGAAAACCTTAGTGTTTGAATTTTTGACTGCCCTTCCACAACACATAGTGACTTCTGAGAATACAAAGGCCCTCAATTGGCCCCCAATTACCACCCCAGCCTCATCCTTCCTTAGCCATCTTATCCCTTAGTACTAAAAAAGGATTTCTTGTCCTGCACACTTCTCAGGCTCTGCATATATTCTTCTTATGTCTGAATGCTTCCATATGACAGCATTCCAATGATCAGACTCAAAACACAACTAAATCGTCCTATTGCTTATGTGAGCTCTTCCCCAAAATAAACTGTAAATCGGGGACTAATATTGTGGCTCAGTGGCAGAGCACTTGCCTTGCATGTGTGAGGCCCTGGGTTCGATTCTCAGCACTGCATATAACTAAATGAATAAAATAAAGGTCCATCAATAACTAAAAAATAATTTTAAAAAACAAAAACAAAACAAATTGTAAATCACTCCTTTGTGCTATTATCTACCATTATGTGTGTGTTTGTATGTGTACAAATTATCTGCACATCAAATAAAAAGAAATTCTGAGGGCTAAGGTTTTGGCTCGCATGTGTAAGGCACTGGGTTTGATCCTCAGCACCACATAAAATAAATAAATAAAGGTACTGTGTCCATCTACAACTAAAGAAATATTTAAAAAAAGGAAATTCTGAAGTAAAGGTAGTGTATATATATTCTCTGGGCCATTGAAAAGCTTACAGTTTGGTGATAAAGGCAATTGATATATAAAACATAATAACTAAATCATAGTAGGTATTCAATAATTTGTTGAGTAGATGAATACTAAGTCTTAAAATGAAAAATAAAGATATTTAGTACAACATGTCGAAGAGCTTCTATAAATAGTCCAGAAATATTTGTATTCCTGTAGTGATTAGTTCCAGGATCCCCATGTTTCCAAAATCTTTGGATGCTCAAGTCCTCATATAAAATGGTATAGTATTTGCACACAATCTTCCCACATTGGTCTGCATACTGTAAGTTATCTCTAAATTACTAAGAGTAAGACAATGTAAGTGCTACATAAATACGGTCACAACTCACATATTTTAGTCAATGACTACATGTATGACAGAAATGCCTAACAATGCATATCCCATAGTTAGATCATAGTTATACTATATTGTTTAGGCAATAATGACAAAGAAAAGTTCTCTATCTCTTCGGTACAGATGCAATTTTTTCTTTTTTTAAAGATTTTCAAGCTGGTTGGTTGAATCCATGGATGCAGGTATCAAAGACCAACTATAGTTGTATGGAACAACAGGATAGGCTTTGAAGCTAGACTATTTGAGTCTTGGCTATGCTACTAGAAGTGTAATGTGGGGCAAATGATTAAAGTCATATGCCTTAGCTATCACACTTATAAAACATGGGTAATAGAGGTGTCTTCAACAGAAGGCTTTTGTAAGGTATAAATGAGTTAATACTTGTTAAATGCTTATAGTGCCTATCCCAGTAAGCACTAAATAAATTTAGCTACTGTTTTACAATGTAAAAGGTGCAAGGCTAGTTCTGTCCTCACGAAAGCAAGGACCAAGTTAAGAGAAATGACAAGAATCTGCAAAAGAAAGATTAGGCATTAAATGTCAAACAATTAGTTACTGATGAAAGAAAGGTATAATCTTTTTAGATGACTATTTTTAAATAAAACTATGCTCAACTATATGTTTCCATTCAGGAGTGTTAAGTTAGGAAAAAAAGGCTATAATACTAGGTCGAGTCATATGAAATTATCTACACAGGTCAAAGACACATTATTATTTTTGTAAGGTTCAACCTACCACTTTCTAGTTTCATGTTGCTCTACAAACTTTTGCAAGAGAAAATGAGAATTAGGTTTCCCATCAACAACAGAAAATAAAGTCTGCCTCCAAAGCATCTTTTGAGGACACCTAATTCAACTTCATGGAGCTTTAACATAAAAACTAAATGTCTAGGGAAGAAAAAAATCTTAAAGTACTTTGAAGAGAATACAGTAAGAATAATTACATAGATTAATGAATTTGAAAAAAATTTAAATAACTCTTTCCTTTGTATAAATCTTAGAGATAGTTTGTGGTCACTGGCTAAACACAAACAATTACAGCCTTGTTCCTGAGTTATGGCCCACAGTAAAGACATTAAACTCATACCACTTTCAGTTTTTCTAAATGCTTTTAGTCATCAACTTGCAAAAGAGCACATCAAACTTAATGTTACTCAAGTTTTTCTTTAATTAAAAAAATAAAAGGAATTATTTGACAATTTTGCACAACTGTACTCAATTGACAAAAAGATGATTTGTTTAGGAATCTTATGGGTAGCAGAGACACTAAGACAAATTCATTTCTATCACTGGAAAATTGTTTCAAGACAAAAATATTAATTTAATTAAGAAAATATTTCATATGTCTTCTATCATAGGATGTTAAACTCATTTATGTATCAAATTACACAGCATACATTCCTTTTTCTTGCAAATAGAAAGTTTTTCTCAAAGCAGAGCAATTAATGCGAATGGTTTCAAGTGGCATCTGGGAGTCAGCCTTAGAAGGCCAATTTATACTCAGCTAAACCCTAGTCTGATGCACTCCTCTTCTCACCCCAAAAAGGTTCAAGCTGTATCACTAATGAGTAGTTCCTTATATGGAGTCAGACCAATTACTACCAATGTACCCAAACTAATAGGGTATCATTCAATGTGGTAGAGAGTAGCTAACGTGTAATGACACCCTGGTGGTCTCCTGGTTCTGTTTTAAGAAAAAAAACCTCATTCTAGCTAATACACAAACACAACACTTTAACAAAAAAGTGTTCACTTCGCATATATGATTTCCCTAAAATGCTGTGTGAGCAACTCAGACTTAAATAATAAATTAAGATGTAAGAATAAGGACACCTAAAGAAGACAAGGAATGTAAGAACTGCTTCCTATAATCCTAACCACATTATCTCAGATAATTTTCAAAACATAAAACACAATAAAGACTAAAATGGAAATAGAGGGATTCATTTATTACTTTTTGGTTTACAAACAAAGGCACCCGATAATGCTTCTATTTACTGCTTGTAAAAGATTATCTGTTTACAATTTAAAAAATACAAAACAAAAACTCCTGAATCAGTTCCTGCAGACAAACACAAAGAAAGGGGAGAAATGAATTTTTACCCCTTCTCTGCTTCCAAGCTTTACTATACAAACTCAAAGAATCTTAATTCTATGCCATCCTTAGGTCAAAGAACAACATACTGCCATGCTTCTCTGAAGTGAGTTGTAGGACATAGTGTTGCCAGATCAAATAAACTCATAATGACATCACAACTTAACACACATATCTCACTAAGAGTGAAAAATGGGAAACATCTAGAATGTTTTAAAATACAGCTTTATCAAATAAACTAACTGAAATAAATCTATTTTATAAACTATACTGTTAAATGAGTTTGTGAAGAAAATACAAACAGAACTAAAAACACTGTCTATGAAATGATACAGAGAACAGATTTCCAAAATCTTTGAATCTGTCTTAAATCCAAAATCTAGTTGGTGAGGATTAACAATCTACACACTCTTTATACTAACTTTAGAATTTTAAGTCCCAGGATGACATACTTAATTTATCCATTACCTTTCTTTTGACACAATTCCAAACAAACACACAAAATTAATACTGTGGCCTCAGCACCCTCCCAGTTCGTATTTGACTTAAATTATAAGAACAATAAAACAGTTTGGAAGACACACACTCCCTAAGCACTTCACAGGCCTGCTCAAGTTGTACCTGAACCTCTTGTCAGACACAAAGAAAATTCATCTGATTCTAGGTATATTTGGCAGAAGTACAAAACTCATACAAATGTTAGCGTGTTTTCAACATGTTATGGAAATATATTTGGAGAGATGAAGTACTCAATGTAAATATGTGGGCCACCTTAAATCCAAGGCATCATTATTTATTCCATTTTCACACTGTCATGGTCTCTCACACCTTATACAAGGTATGGTCCTGGACCAAAGACTTTAGTATCATTCCAAAGAATATATAGTTATTTACATACATATTTCTTTTAAAATAATGTTTAAAAGTTTTACTACAGAAAATCTGGCTTCAACATGGAAGCATTTTTCTTTTTCAAGATTATACACCTGCATGGAAGAAGGTGATTTCCTTTACATTTAGTTTTTTCCACATATCAAAATAAACTTCTTATACATTGCATTTAAATTGACAAAGAAAATTGAGAAGTTACATGTAACTTTGTACTGTGAACTAACCCCTTTTTAAACATATTCATGATACATTGCTGTTGACTTAAATATAGTACAACTTGATCAGCTTAATGAGAACAGTATTATGCTGAACAATCTGTTAAACCAAATATATGTTAAAATAGTAAACTACTATTGCAATTTAAAGGGAATTATAATGTATCATTAAAATATACATCAATTTTCTTGCTATTACTTGTTTCTATAATGCATTTCTTTCTAAAGCTAAAACCACATGCAGAAAAAATAAATGATATCTTCAAACTCATTCAACAGTTTGCTACTTTATATGGTATGTAAATAAAGTCCTTTATTTAATTTTATACATATTTTGTATTATTTTCTTGAAGGAATTCAGCTTTCAAGGTCAAAATTAGTATGTGTTTCCTTACACACAAGGACATTTTCTTGATGTTATTACTAGCTGCAAATACATTCTTCCATAATAACGTACTTTCAGGTCTCATTTGAAAAGCAGTACAAGCCTTTTAAAAGTCCTATGATAAAATGTATAAAGGAAGGAGAGCACAAGTATGGTGAATCCTTCCCTACTCCCACCTCCAATAAAGTCTCAAAAAATCCTCTTGCTTCAATATATAAACACAATCTCACAGGATTGATTTTTATTTGATCAAAATGTGAACAAGAAAAAAGTATTCCTATTCTTTTTGATATACAGTTTCAGTGAATTTGTTTTTGCTGTCCTTTAAAAACACACAGCATATATTGATATGGATTTTCAAACCCATTTATATCCACTGGGTTTTTAGAATAATATATAGCCTTCTCATTATAAAGCAACTGATTATTTATAGAAAAATGATATGCACTGGACATTTAATCAGAAAAAGAAAAATAGAACATGTTTTCATGTTTGATACCACTCAATAACTTACAAGGTAAAGTGAAAATCATTTGGCTATAGTCTTAACAAAACTAAAACCCACTTCAACCAATGAACAAAAATTAAACATTGAAGAATCAAATATCTACCAACTTAGCTAGTATTCCTGTCCAAATAAATGCTATCTGTTGCATTAAATAGTAGAAATTATATGTTAAGGCATATTTTAATTAATATGTCCCAAAATTGCACAGTTATACTGGTCAGGGTTCCTATTTCCTACTCTTGCCCTCATCCTATCCCTTTCTTTCCAGGGATCAAAATGTTAAGTCCTGGTTTTGGTGGCTACTATAGATTTGAGCTGGCATACCACAGTGTGTTCACTAGGTTTTATGAGCATAAACATTAAAATGTTACATAAAATGTACCATATTTTACTCCACAATCCAACTAAGATGGTTTAATGTCTTGACAAAAAGTGAGATGACTTTAAGTACATTTTACATTTTGTGCATTTAGACCACCATGTGCATAGATGTTCTAAAGCTAAATTCTTGGTCTTCAGTATCTCATAGTGCTGGATGCTCGAAAGTATGACAGAAACTTGTAACACAGACTAACTACAAAGTACCAGATGTTTCTTGCCATTTGTGATCTTGCAATAAAAATGCGCCAGATCAGGATCACAAGGATAGTATTGAAACCATAACGTATGTTCCGTAACCTGGAAAGCAAATGGAAAAATATGCCAGACAATATTTTCTACAATAAAACAGCACCCCTGGGCTCAATCTGTAGTACCACACACACACAAAAGAGACATTCTTAAGTTAGAAAGTTAGCAGAATACAAACTAACTTGACTATGAATAAACTGCATAGTAGTACATCAAAGTATTACCTCTATCAACTTGGAATACAGCAAAGAGTTTTCATATTAGTCTATTTAGAATATAAACCTAGTGAATATTACTGAGCACCTTTGTCTGTCCTAGGCATGAAGAATATACCTGTAGGTAAAACAGATACATGTCTTGAACTTCTGGAGCTTCTTAATTGATCTAAAGGTTGGTTTATTATGTACATCATAGTAGAGACAAAATACAATGGGCATTTTTGACATCTTTAGTTGCTTTCAAATTTAAGACAAGTAAACTTACTCCTTCATTCAAAGCTGACAATCACAGTCAATGGTCAACTGACATGTCCTCATCCAAGAGTAAAACATGGCACTGCCTCTATCAAGGATGACCTTCCTGTTCTCACATAATAGTCATATTACCTTGCTCATGTTTCAAAACACTTTTGATTTTTTTGATGGTGTTTGAAAGGAATATAAACCTTTAGATATGTGTTCATGTTACATAAATTTCATTACTTTCAGCATGCAGTACAAGACAGGACTGCACTATGGGAACAACAGTGTAGAGAAAAGAGCTTTGAACAAGAAGTTGAAGATCAATATTGTCATTTACTTTGATATACAAACTTTTCTAAGTCTCAGTTTCCTCATCCACACAACTGGTTGCCCTGCAAAAAGCCTCATAGAGTTGTGAGGCAGAAAATTAATGTGCAAATCTTGAAAATATTACCAAGATAACAAAAAAGAAACTACAAATAAAAGAATGACCATCAAAATTATCTACATGCCTGAATGGTAGATACCAGTGATTTTGATTCTTCTATTTTCTGAGTTTATTTTTAGTCAATATGTACTACTTCTATAAAGAGACTAAGAAAATGATAAAAAAAAACAAGATAAAATTCTGTGCTGAATGATGTGTTCTTTTCTCTCTTCTCTTACAAAGATTGAGTAGGATTTTTAAAAAAATCTTTAAATAGTTATTTTCCAGTTTAAAATACATTTTTTCTGCTAATATCTTTACTTCTTCAATAGCAATATAAGAGAAGATAGTGGTGATTTTTAAAAGTCAATTTCACCTGAACTTCATACTAAGGAATATACACATTGATGAAGACAATAGGTTTCAACAGTTTTATGCCAAACCAACACTACGTAATTTTCCTAAATATAACACATTATTAATACATTTTAGATATACCAATTTACCAAAAAAGTTGTATAATATTTAATAAGGAAGACAAGATGCAATCAAACCAATGTAAAACTTACTTGTTCAAATGTTTTCTAGCTGCCGGAAGGCCAGACATCTCTTCATTCAATACATATTTCTTAGTTCCCATGCAATAGTTTTCTATATATTCTGCCCAATGTAATTGTCGTACATCAATATTGAAGGTCTACATTAACAACAAAAGTTATGTTATTTTCCTGAGTAATTTTTCAAAAAAATGAATTTGTCAAAAATTCACTTTTTATACAAGGCAATCCCAAATAGCAGGATTACAAAATATTTAAACACAGCATTAATTTTTCCTATTGTTCAAATAGATTTCTTTATATTCCTATTTTATTTCTAGTTCTTTTCTATCTATACAGAAAAGATAGATCTCTTCCTGTACATCCTTGCGTACCACACAGATTAATTTTCCTAGAGAACATTTTTGACTTTAGGTGGAAAAAGAAAACATGTTATGAAAGCTGGCTTAGAGCTTTAGATAACAGTGACTAGACCATTTGATGAAAAAGATAGATAGACAGATCTAGAAAAAGGATCTTTACAGAAATACTATTTCATGGCAAAATAAAAGGGCTATCTATTGCTCAGTGCTCCTAGCATGCAACAGAATAGTTTCTTTGGAGTGACAAGGAAATTATTCACTTTACACCATCACTTACCTAAAAATAGTTAAGTTGGGGAGGGGGAGTTTAAAATGCTACTATAAATTAATTGCTAAAATATGAAAATGCAGAAACACTGCACTTAGATGGGAGACTTAACCCAGAAGATTATTATGAGAATGGGTGTGGGAGTTGGTGGATGTGTGACTGTCCCATAGGAAGAAAAAGAATGGAACAGAAGCAGTATGTAAGACGACAAATGATGAAACATGAAATCACAGATTTAAAAAAAAAAAAAACACCCATCATCTATATATACATATCTAGGCACCTAAGCATAAATCCAAAAAAGGCCAGACAGATGGCTATTGGATAACTTCTCACCAAAAACAATGGAAGTCAAAGACTGTGAAATGTTTTCTAAGTGCTCAAAGTATTGCTATCATAATATCCTACATGAGGGGAAATATCCTTGAAAAGCAAAGGTAAAATAAAGATGTTTCCTGAAGAATAAAAACTATAACAATACAACATAAGCAGAATATCCACAGTGAAGGAAATACATGAAAGAGGATTCTTCAGGGCAGGAGAAGGATTCCAGACGGAGTCTACAAAGTCTGGAGATGGAAGAAATGAAGACAAATAAAAGGGTAATTATGCTAGTAAACCATATAAATAGCTACTGAATAGACTGTGCCATAGTTTGAATGTGTTCCTCAAAAGAACATAGCGGAAACTTAATCCCCAATGCAATAGTGTTGGGAGGTGGGGCATAGCATAAGATGATTACTGTATGAAGGTCCTACTCTCACAAAGAGATTAACACTGATGATAAAAGGACTTGAGGCAGAAAATATAAATGCTTGCCCTCTTTGCCCTTCCATCACTGGATGACACAAGAAGTAGGCCTTCATCAGATGCTAAGCTCCTTGATCATAAGAATTCCCAGCCTCCAGAACTACAAACCAACTTCTGTTTATGATAAATTACCCCCTAGGTATTCTGCTAGAGCAGCACAGATATTGTAATAAAAAATAACAACCTTGTGAGGCTTAATATAAAATTAAATTATGTAATAACAATAGAAGAAAGGTACTGGGTCATTATCAGAGAAAAGTTTCAAGTATCAATTTATAGTAGGCCTTGCTAAATTAAGGAAAAATATTGTAATCTCTAGGTAACCTCCTAAAAAAACTGAAAAAGAATGTATCCTCTGCAACTTAGATGGGAAAACATAAAATAGTGGAAAAAATATGACCTAAAAAAAGCAAAAAGGAAAAAGAGAACTTAGAATAGGTATGACATAAAAAGTACTGTTAAGATTTAAATAGAAAATTATCAGGAATTATGTTTTGAATTAAGTTCTCCAATAAAGTGTCAAAAATAAGACGGGGGGGGGGGGGGCGGGTGGCCAAACTACAAGCTGCTTATAAAAAACATTTAAAAGATAAGAATACAAACTAGTTGAACATAAAATAAAGAAAGACACGCCGTACATTTCTACAAGTGATGTATGAGGATGCCCATTTGCCTAGGGCCTCTCTAGACTATGTTGTCCAAGTCTACATTTTTTGTAAATCTGGTTAAGTAATAAATAAAAACTTAATCTACTTTTAATTTGATTTCCTCTATTATGAGTGGTTATCTTTTCAAATCGTTAACAATCATGTTCTATAATTGTTCATCTCTAGCCCATTTTCAATGATCATTGACTTTTTCACCCCAGTATTTCTACATAAGCATTTTATGTACTAGAAAATGCATACTAAAATCATAGAGATACCACTATACACCCAAGTAGCTAAAATTAAAATTTAAAGCTGAAATTGACACCAAGTGTTATGGAGAATGGGATTGACAGTAGTTCTTATACACTAGCACTTAGAATATACATTGACAACCATTTTGGAAAAGTAGGGCCTTATCTACTAAATTGAACATACAAATGCCTTATGACCTAACACATATGACCCACAGTATATACACATTCTACACAAACGTGTGCATATGGGTATAAAAAATGTTCATAACCCAAAACTGAAAATAAATATCTATCAAAAGAAACATGAAAAAAATATGGTATGATAGATATCATTTTTGTAAAGTAAAAAATGGGTAAAACTATCATTTAGTATTAGAATTCAAGACACTCATTGCTTTTTGAAAGAGAGAGGAGGTAATAATTGGGAAAGGGCACTAGGGACACCAAGGGATGATAATATTCTAGTTTATCACCTGGGTATTTACTTGCTAATAACTCATTAAGCAATATGAGTTATGTACTGGGCAAGGGATGGAGGTGGGAGGTGGAGGGCTGAGGAAGAAGAAAGTAATGAGTAGATAGAAACCACAGATTTTTTTTGACCTGAGAGTATCTGTAGGATCCTGGTAACTCAGACCTACTTTGAAGGCTTCAGGCAGAGAGGAAGACTGACTATAAAGTATATATTATATAAGTTATGGAATCTTAGGGAATACCCCTGCAAAATAATCAAAAACCCATAAAGCTATATCCTCAGAGCAAGGGTTAAAAAAAAAAAGTAAATTACTACACACAGCATGGGCTCATGTCATACATAACCAGCAGAACAGACTATATCTACATTGTCCAATATGAAATCTATGAACCACATGTGGCTAGTCCAAAATGAGATATACCAGAGTGCAAAATGTACACTCAGCTTCAAAGTCACAACATTAAAAAAAGAAAACAAAATAGACTTTAAATAATCAGTAAATTTTTTGATATGTTGAAATGACACTTTTGATACACTGGGTTAAATCAAACTTTAAAAAATTAAGTGGGAAGAGAAAGAAAACTGGCACTGGGTGGGGAAAAAAACAATAAATTTCCCCTGGAAATGAACCAGCCCTATAGTCTATTTAAGACCTGAATTATTCTGAGTTATGATGAGAACCTAATCAGATACTTTACAATGGCCCTGGCTTGTTAATGCTGCCAAGCTAGTTAGTGCCATTAGTCACTAGGCTAGAGCAAAATTTATTTGCAAAGGCAAATAAATTCTTATTAGAAACTGCAAATGCAATCTATGCCTCAAAAAATTCCAAAAGAAGCCAGGCACGGTGACACACCCCTGTAATCTCAGCACTTTGGGAGACTGAGACAGGAGAATCGTGAGTTCAAAGCCAGCCTCAGGAATGGTGAGGCACTAAGCAACTCAGTGAGACTCTGTCTCTAAATAAAATACAAAAATAGGGCTGGGGATGTGGTTCAGTGGTCGAGTACCCTTGAGTTCAATCCCTGGTACCAAATTAAAAAAAAAAATTCCAAAAGAAGTTCTCAAGAAATCTGAAGTTACAGGAAAACAAATAACAATAAAAAACAAATACGGTGCCATGAGTGAGACGCAGCTCAAACGACAATCAGGGAGAAAATTAAAACAATTATTTTTAACATGTTCCAAGAAAAAAATACCATAGGCTATTTAAGAAATATCTGTAAGATTAAAAAGTACGATGAACTTGTTAAAGACGGAAATAATAAGAAACCGAAACCCAAAATTCAAGATAGTTTAGACATAGCTATGACTGCAATAGAATTTAAATAAATCATTTAGATTTCAGCCCAGAAACAAAATATGAAATTACAGTTAAAGATCTCAAGGCAGAATGATTTAACATATAATAGGAACTCTCGAAAAAGATAAGAGAATGGTGGTATATTTGAAGGCAATATTTGAAGAAACTATGGCTCCATATTTTACCATCATCACTAAAAGACACCATTCCTCAGATTCAGGAAGCTCAACCAAAGCACCCAGATACATTCATAGGGAATTTGCAGAACATCAAATATAACCTGGACAAGGGCCAGAAATGACAGATCTCTTATAAAGAAAGAGCAAATTACTGACTTTTCAATAGCAACAATATTGACAGAAAGTAAGAGTAAGTTACTTTTAATGTGCTGAGGTCTTGTTACAAAACCTTACAGTGAGCTAAGAGTTCACTACTAACAATTCCCTAACTAAACTATATCCTAGTATTCTAGATATATTTCAGGCAGAAAGAAAGCAATCATAAAAGAAAACATCTGAGAGCAAAGACATTGGTAAACACAGTTAAAGCTAAAACTAAACTAAACTTTTTCTAATTATGGGGCTTAACTAGAGAACTAGAGTAATGTAAAAACATAACCATGGTTGGAGGTGGTAATCACAATGAAAACATTTTAAGTTTGTATAATGTGGAAAATATCTATTTCTTAGGTTGCTTAATAGTTCTCTGATTATTATGTTACTTAATTATAAAACAGAAAATACTTGCCTTTTTGTCTTCGGGGTTTAGTTGATTCATTAACATATTGACATTGTCAGTATTCCACACCCAAGAATTACTTGTGAAATATTCAAGGAACACCATAGCTTTGTGAAGACGAGTTATTGTTTTCATCATCCTGTATTACAAGAAAAATTGACAGATTCACATACTGCTTAGATTAGGAAAAATCCCATTACCACCCAGGGTACCAACTTCCCCAACATATTAACGTATAATTGTAACATGTAATTAAACAAGTGTATCCAACCAGCAAGGAAAAAGAATATTTCCGCATCTTGGGAGAACATTTTGTAAATGCAAAATGAAAAAATTTTCTTCGGAAGTAACAGCAAATGAATTTAGCACTGCTTAAATAGAATTCTGCTGATATTCATAATTATTTCTCAATGGATGTGGAGTACACCTTTCATGTCAAATTTTCTATACAAAATATTAAAGCAAATAAATGGATCCAATTAACTTTCCCTTCCTTTTTGTTCCTTAAACCACACTTTTCAAATGCATTTCCTAAGATTCCCTATGAATTCATAATATACTGTTATAATCCCAAATTTTTAGCTTCACTGAAGCAAATTATGCAGAAATATTCATTTGCCATTTAGTCAAAACTATTGAAAAAATATATATATATATAAAGAGAGAGACATCAAAACAACTTCTTTAATACTGACTGGCTCCACCCTTGATCATCTGGATGTGCTATGAAATCAATGACTCATGCTGAAAACTTTCTGAAATAGATTTTCACTTATTTCCCGATGACCCACCAATGTCCCTCTGTATAAAAATAAGAAGTATAAACCTTTTTGTTTCTTTTAAAAAGGGCAAAGGTCTTAATCTTTGTATCTGTTATTTTATTTATTATTGCTCACTGTTAGTCATTGATATCATAACACTAATCTGAGCAGTAACAGCTATAAAACAATAATTACTTAGGATACATAAAAAGGAAAAAAGAACTTTCTGAAATAAAGTAACACCAAAAAAACCCCAACTTCTGAAGAAAGAAAAATAATTTATTGAGAACTACTTTAAAAGAAGTCCATTTATGTTCCCAGGATAAGAATTAGCATTATATGTAGTTTAGAAAGTCCAAATTAGGGCTTTAGAAATGGGGAATATAAAAGAAAACTGGAACATCAGAAATGAGGAAGAAAATCAAAACAGTATCACTAGCTAAGCAATTCTGGTAACATATTCAATACATTTAGAAAGAAACCTTGAATCCAGAATACTGGAAAATGAGGCAATATGGACCATGTAAAGAAAAGCTATTTCATCCAATAAATTCTAAAATAACACCTCGGTTAAAAATGAAAAATATTATCAAACATCAAAAGTTGTATCTGGACAGAAATAGTTCACATAGATAGAAAGCATTTGGGGTAGAGACAAAAGACATACTGCTTTTAGAAGAGGTTAGGCAATTTAAAAAAAAAAGATATAACTAAATCAGTGCTATCACAGCCAGTATAGTATACTTGAATCTTAACACACACACAACATAGTTTTCCAACATATATTTTATTAAGAAGTTTTTCTTCCTTCC
Source organism: Xerus rutilus (assembly GCA_028644305.1). Lineage (NCBI taxonomy): Eukaryota > Metazoa > Chordata > Mammalia > Rodentia > Sciuridae > Xerus > Xerus rutilus. The sequence continues at coordinate 44,007,674 of CM053399.1, forward strand.
ATCTTTTTCAGTGATAATTCCCACCTATTCTTATCTTCAGATTCATTCAAATGAATGAATTGCCCTAAAATCACCCGAGGATTCAACCACTCCAAAAATAATTGCGGGAAAAAAAGGTGTGTGTGTGTGTGTGTGTGTGTGTGTGTGTGTGTGTGTGTGTGTGTGGCGGGGAGTATTTGAAAGGCCATATATAAGTGAAATTTTATAAAATATTTATCAGAATGAGACAGAAGTGATACTGTGTGACTTCTGGGGCTACGTCATAAAAGTATTGGATTGAATACTACGGTGGAGTCAAAGAAAAACTAAACAAAACCTCTTAAAATTCTACACTATTATTCTTTGATTAAACATCCTTCAGAGCAAATAAATGCTTGTGACTTCAGTGCAATGAACATTTTGTGTATTTATTCTTTATTACGGCAACCTTCAAAATATAGTCAATCACAATCCTTTAAAGTACAGTAAAATCTTAATGACATCTGATCTAGCACTTTTCAACCTTGGCTATAATATAGATATTCTAAGTCAGATAATTCTCTGCTTGTGGCCAGGCACAGTTCTGTGCTCTGTAAGATGCTTGGCAGCATTCATGGCTCTACCACTGGATGCCAACGGCACCCCCCATCCCTCACTGTGATAACTAAAATCAGCTCCAAATATTGTCCCACGTCCCCAGTTGAGAATCACACAGATGAAAAAAATCAGATTCAGAGAAGTTATGCTACACAGAGTTAAATGAAATAACGAAAAAACATAAAACCTTTTGTTATAGATGCTGTTTTTAAAAGTAATGAAATGTTAAATAACATTTCAAGAGCTAAAATAAGTAATTTATACTGCACCTATATGCAATGTTATGCATCCTGGTCCCCATATTACAAGAATCCATATGATGCATATCTGAGTTAGACTATAATTATGTCAAGATATACAGCAAGTCAGATTTTTATCTAGCTGACACTCAAAATAATGCAAATGAGTAACATGGATACCACGAATGACATGAGTTTAATGTAGAATCAAGCATTATATTACGGTCCTAATACAAGGTATAAAGTTCAGTACCTTGGCCAAGTAAATATATGAAGAAACTAAATTATATAAATTTTAAGGCATTTGTACTTCACATTTATAAAACTACCTACATAAAAAACTTTTATGTCCTTTGTTGCTTTGAGACTATACATTCCCAGGAGACAATGATCATTCCTGCTTTTGATACTTAGCTTCACATTATTATCTCCCATCCTACGTGCTCATCTACAATGTCATCCAGACTATATTCCCATCAAGTGGAGAAGGTAATTTATAACCAATAGAATGAGACAGAAGTGATACTGTGTGACTTCTGGGGCTAGGTCAGAAAAGGTGGTAAGTTTTCTGCCTTGCTCACTGGAATACTCACCCTTGAAGCCTTCAGTCACCATGTATGCTGTCCAACTCCCCCCGAGGCTGTCACGCTGCGAGGAAGCTCAAACTAGTCCATGTGTAGAAACCACATGGAGAGACTCAAACTACATGAAGAGAGAAAGATGCCTGGCCACCCCAGTTGCTCTGCTCCCTTCCTCCCCTTTACCACTTTTTTCTACAGTATACCTGCCTCAGTCCTTGTCTGACTACAACCATTTGAAAGATCCCGAGCTAGAAGCACCCAGCCAAGTCCTTCTAGAATTTCTGATCTATAGAAATTATGACAAATAACTTGTTTTAAGACACTAAGTCTGTTGTGATGCATGATGCAGCACAGAAAACAGTAATAGATTTTAATACTACTGGGAATGTAGGGGAGGGGTGCTATAATAAAAATCTAATACATGCAGTATTGGCTTTAGAATCAGGTGGTAGACAAAATTGGGAAGGCCCCTGAGTTCCTGAAATCTGAAAGGATCATGAAAGTATGTTAGCAGAAGCTTTAAAGAGCCCAGAGGAGACTGTTGGTAAGGGCTTAAAATGAGGATAATGGGTCAAGGGCTGTAGTTTGGTGGTAGAGCGCTTGCTTAGCATGTACCAGGCCCTGGTTTCAATCCCTAGCACCAAAAACAAACAAACAAAAACCCCAGGTGTGTGGAGGGGAATACTGTTGGAAGCTGAAAGAAAAAAACAAAACTATCACCTGTGATAATATGGAAGATAACAGAAACTATAACTAATAAAAATCAATCTAACCAAGACTTCCTGAAAGAGGACAAAGATGATCTTTTTAAAATGAACTGTTTGAATGAAATATGGAGATAATGTAAAATGCCAGTCAGGAATTCTTTAAGAAATGGTTTTGAGTATAGATCACATCCAGGTTAAGAATGTTAGATTCTTGAACCTAAGATAACTCAAAGAATCTTTCAGACAGGCAAACTTTACATTTTAAAGACATGTGGCACAGAAACTCTACTTTTCTGTGATGCAGCACAGAAAACAGTAATAGATCTTAGTACTACTGGGAATGTAGGGGAGGGGTGCTATAATAAAAATCTAATACATGCAGTATAGGCTTTAGAATCAGGTGGTAGACAAAATTGGGAAGGCCCTTGAGAAATGTGGGGTATAAGATCTGAAGGTGGTGTCCCATAGCAACTTCCTAGGAGACCCAGACTGAAAAGGGTTTGTCTCAAAGTGATCTGCACACATAGTCTTGGCCTAATGGAGTGGATTGCTTTAAAATAGATACACTGAAAACCCACACAATCTTTAAAACACTTACTTCAATTTATATGTAAAGGGACAGAGTACAAAACGAAGAGTTTTCTGTAAACAAGGGCCTACATACCAAATCCTGACCACTACCTGTTTTGGTAAATAAAAACAGGTTCATTCATTTATGTACTGTCTATGACTGCTTTCATTCCTTTAATTTATTTATTTATTTTTGGTACCAGGGATTGAACCCAGGGGAGTTTAATCACTTGAGAAACATCTCCACCCCAGCCCCTTTTTTGAGACAGGGTCTTGCGAAGTTGCTTAGAGCCTCGCTTAGTTGCTAAAGCTGGCTTTGATCTTGTAATCCTCCTGCCTCAGCCTCCCAAGCCACTAGGATTGTAGGTATGTGCCACTGAGCCTGGCTGCTTTCATTCTTTAACAGCAGAGTTGAGTAGTATCAATAGAAACCACATGGCCCGCAAAGCCTAAAATAATTATTACGTGGCCCTTTTCAGAAAAGTTTGATCACTCAGACAAGCCCTCCTCAATCTTGGATGTTGTTATGGTTTGGATGTAGGTATCCTCCAAAAGCTCCCTGTGAGACAATGCATAAGGTTCAGAGGAGGAATGATTGGATTGTAAGAGTCTTAACCTCATCAGTGATTTAATCCCATAGGGAGTAACTGAGTGGTAACTGAAGTGGTAGGGTGAGGCTGGAGAAGTGGTTCATTAGGGGCATGGCTATGGAGTATACACTTGTATCTGGTGAGTGGAGTCTGTCTGCTTTCTGAGCTGCCTCCCTCTGTTATGCCTCACCTCGAGCCCTGAGGAATGGAGTCGGCCTTCTATGGACTAAGACCTCTGAGCTGTGAGCCCTTAAATAAACTTTTCCTCCTCTATGCTTGTGCTGGTTGGGTCTTTTAGCCACAGCAGCGAAAAAAGCTGACTAAAAAACTGTGGTATACATACACATGGAATATTACTCAGCATTAAAAGAGAATAAAATCATGGCATTTGCAGGTAAATGGATGGAGCTGGAGAATATCATGCTAAGTGAAGTAAGCCAATCCCAAAAAACCAAAGGCCGAATGTTTTCTCTGTGGACGCTGATCCATAAGGGGAGTGGGGAGGGAGCATGGGAGAAACGGAGGAACTCTGGATAAGGCATAGGGGAGAAAGTGGAAGGGAAGGGGCATGAGATGAACATCATTACCCTTGGTAAATGTATGAAGACAAGAATGGTGTGACTTTACTTTGTGTACAACCAGAGAAATGAAAAATTGTGTTCCATATGTGTATAAATGGAAATACATTTTACTGTTTTAAAAAATAATAATAAAAGGTGACTAAAACATGTGTCCTAGGAAGTTGCTATGGGAGAACACTTTAAATCTCAAATCCTTTCCTCTTAAATCCTGCCTTTCAAACAGTAGAGTTTCTGTGACACATGTGTATCACCCCTGCCCCGGATGCCTAACTTTTTAATAGGTAAGAAGGGTAAATGGGCTGTTCAGATTCACATACAGATCATTTTTGTGGCAAAAGGATGACTCAAGAGGGCAGAGCCAAGAGCCTCCAGGAAGTCCCAGAGTAGGACTGAACCCTAATTAAGAAACTGTCCAACAAATTCCTGACTGGAATTCAGAATATTATGAATAGTATTTGCTGTTGCCTCCCATTTTCTCTCTTTGTGAAGAATACTGTCTGAAATCATTATCCAATGCTGCTTCTTCACTGTATGTTGGGTGTATGAGTAGCTAGTAACTCACTCAAGTACACAGATTAACATTTGAAATATACTTGAGGAACTATATCTACAATATCATTCCACAAGAGCCTCATCTGCAACTGCATCAGATTTAAATGACAAAATCTTGGTTTCAAGCTAATGCCACGGGGATCTTGGGGGAAAGTGGCAACTCTATTTTCCATGTGGAAGGAATATGAATTTTTTTGGCCAAAAAGCTGACTATAGCAACCTGCACTTTCCAAAAATGGCTGCAACTTTTATCTTATTTGTTCATTTACAGCATGATCTTCTCTATATCCCCTTACTTAAATAGGAAGACTAACTCCTCTTGTGACTAAAAGAATGAGGCAAAAGTGATAATGCATGACACTTCCTTAAGTAGATCAGAAGAGGCAATGTAGCTTCCACCTTTCTAGCTGAAATATCTCCTCTTCAAAGCCTTTAGCTGTCATATAATAAGTTTAATTCTCCAAAGGCTACCATTAGGCCTTGCAAAGAGCCTACATGAAGAGATTGTGATACCACAGGAAGAGATTGTGACCCCTGGTCCCTAGGTGCTTCACTATTCCCCATTACACTTAGCTTTTTCAGCTCCATCTGACCACAACTACATGAAAGTCCCTAAGCCAATCCCTACTAGCTAATTTCCTGCCAAATTCCCAATCCTGAGAGAAATAATAAATTGAAAAAGAAATAAAATGTCTACTGTTATTTTAAGCCTCTAAAATTCAGATGACTTCTTACACAGCAACATATACTTTGAATCATTTAGTAGTCTTTGGCTATTCATTCTTCACATTTACTGAGCCACATTTCTCTGCTTGAGGCATTGTGATATATTTAACCTGTTTTACTTTTTTTAAACCAGTTGTGATTTTTCTGCCATAAACTGCAATGACTTAATTAATATAAAGAAAACATGTACTGCCATCATTCATTCTTGTCTGCTTTTTTAGCCATGAAACTATGCTGTCAATGGCAAATACTCCACTTTGCAGATCACTGTAGAAAAACTTGAAAATATTTTCTTTAAAGTTGTTCAGCACTTCTCACATATTTCAATAATTAACATATAGGATTAGAAACATCATGGACAAGTGAATCCACAGAAAGTCCCTCCAATTATCTCAGATCCTGATACACTATAACTGGCAGATACCTCACTTTTATTTTTTGAGCAGCTGATGGAAGTTCTGGAATCAGCATCTTCTTTATATATAATTACTCAAATCCTGAACTCTCCAATCAAAGGCTCCACTGTAATGCCAATGTAGTTAAAAGAAATAAATGTTTTTGTGGTACATTTCACTATAATTGTATGGTAATGACAGCAGAACTTTGTTTGTTGGGTTTCAGTAAAAAAAAAACAAAACAAAAAAACAGGAAAGAAGAAAGGCAATTACAACTATAAGAAAAAAAGTTTTCCATTTGTTATTAACTTTTTAAAAAACTATATATATCATTCTCAACCTGGAAAATTAGTCAAAACTGTAATTACTGTATTATAAGCTGAATGGGCAGCTGAGGTATTTCAAGTAATTAGATTTTTAGAAGCATCCTATGTTTCTCATATAAAACTACACCATCCATTTAAAGCAAAACATTTTACCCTTAATACCCTGTGAAAACTCACCCCTAGGTTTTTAAGGGGGAGAGGAAAAGGGCTCAATTTCAGCTTATAATAACAATGACAACCCTGATGTAGGACATTTCCTATTATTATTGGATTTTGGAGAATCAATAGTCCAATAAAATCAGATCTATATTTAGTGTCCCCAAATATCTCCAATTTCTAGAAAATGTCCTAGCATCTTGATTGTGATTGTGATTAATCAGGTTAGTAATTCTAAAGGTAAAGCTCATGCTAGCGACTTTTTGTCTCTCCAGCAAGCTTCCACCACCTTACCAATACATAGTGTATTTACTGCTATTCTTCTTACCACGGTTTCTGACCTGTCAACCTGAGTGCAAGATCGAGCAATAATGCAGGTACTGTATGTCTGACACCCTTCCAATAATGAAGCAATAGGTTGTTGGAATAGAATTTAACATTGGGGTGCCTGTATACTTGGTTTAAAGGATTCATCTTGAAGGAATGATTTAGATAATATCCTGTAGGAAAAATAAGCGTCAAAGCATTTTGAATATTATTTGTTATTCAGAAAAGTACCTAAAGTTAGACCTAGAATTCAATACATGACAATAACTTATCATTCAAACAAGTTAGAGTGACTCACAACACTACCTTTGTTTTTCTGACAAAGTCTTAAATTCAAGAGTCTTCTTATTCACAAAAGGCCATTAAGCCTTATCATAAGCTTAAACAGATACAGAGTTAATATGCATTTTAGTGTAAGCATGGGTTGTTTAACAGTCAGAGGAACAGATAAGACAGAGCTAGTCACCATTACCTTGGGCTTCTTCCAGTCATCCTGAGGTAGATATCATACAGGAATGCTGGGGCCTTATGGCTTACAGCAATCCAGTAATGATATAAAAGGTGATTGGAGGTTAGATTTACATTGGGCCGTCTGAAGGCCTGTTCGAGAGGATTCCTCTTGAAAGTGGAAATTACATGGTATTCTGAGGAAGAAAAGTTGTGTAACAGCTTTGATAATAACCATGTAATGAAGTTTTGAAAAGAAAAATGTTTTTACAATGCAATATTTTACCAAAGATGTCAGAGTTCGTTCATTTAAAAAACAAACTTTTCTACTCTCTATAGTAGCTAAGAGAATATGAGTATTAGATTTCTGAACTTGAGCGGTTTAAAAACTGCCCCTATTTATAAATTTTAATCAGATGAATGAATTTTTGCTAAAATTCACTCTTAAGATCTTTTTAATGTTTTACCTATGTCAGTTTACAATGTCACTTTCTATATTTCACCTCTCACGATAGCTTCTTTCTTTCTGTTCCTCTTTCCAGATTCTTATTACTGTACTTACTTTAAAAAAAAAAAAAAGGAAAATCATCATCCTTTGCTTATGAATAATTAAGTTGTTCAAATTAACATACATCAAACAAGCTTAAAACAACCCCCAAATAACCTCTGCTTCAATTTATTTACGTTACTCAATGTCAACACAATCAAACTTGGTATCATCTATGTTAAGACTTTAATGAAAATATATATTGAGATATTCACTGAAAAAAGCTCCATGTGATTTTTCACTAAATTTTGTAGCACAATGGAAGACTATAAAAAAACCTCATGTAAAGTGTTTCAATCTTCTCAAAAGAATAGTACTTAAACTAATCATCATAAAATTAAAATCACCCTAGATTTTTTTCTTCTTATATGTTCTAATGATCAATTTTTAAACTTAAATAAAAATGGCAGAGAAAAGCTCTAGGAGAAATGCCCTAAAAGGTGTACTTCAAAAGTCAAAATTGTTTTGCATGGGTAACAAAAATTATTCAATGGTATAAAATAAGACCCATTAGTAAATCAATGCTATAAATATGTTTTACTTTAAATTTGAAATCATCAACCAACAATTTTAAAATGATTCCATTTTAATAGGCTTTATATACTATTCCAATTTTAGAACTAGTAGCATATCATACACACTATTTGCTGTGGATCTGTGAATTTAAATACACTAATAAATGTTAGAAAATATTCTGGCAAAATGTATCCTACTTCCTAAATCTTTCATTTATTACTCTGGGGACCACTTAATATACTAGCTCTTGTAAGCAGGAATGATACTGCCTATGGATCAGTGAAACATCAGGACTGTGGGTACTCAGGAGAGTGAAAAAAGCACTATTCCCATGCCACAGGTTATCTGTAAGGGTTGCTGCAGATGGCTACAGAAAAATAGCAAGGGTCGGTCAAGAGTAGGGTGGATGGGAATATACAGCAGGATATTTTTACATTTTGAAATATTATTGAGGATGGACCACAAGGCAGTACTGGTAGGTATTACTTCTAAAATGGTAATTAAAATAAGAACAAATCAGTAACTTAATGTACTTAATGGGTATTCTAACAATAAAAACTCAAAAGAGAACATTTTGAGATATATTCTAACATTCAAAAACACAGATAAAATCATACCAACTTCACCCCAGTGGAAAGGATTAGTGCTGCCTGTCGTGCAATTATACACCATGATGTTTCTTGGTCTGTAAAGACAAAGATGAAAGTAATGAAACAAAAAGAAACTAAACTTATCCTATTTAATTCTTACATGACATTAAAGTAGGAATCTGTAAGAATAATATATGAATTATGTAAAAAAAAATCCTTAAGGATTTTTTTAATGTCTCCTGACCAAAACTACTCTTTTATCTTTCCTCTCCCCCCAAAATTATAATTTTATTTTATTTTCACATTTTTCTTCCTTATATTAATGGGAGTGTGTTTTTGTTTTTGTTTTGGTGCCGGGGATTGTACTCGACACTGAGCCACATCCCCAGCCCTATTTTGTGTTTTCTGTAGAGACAGGGTCTCACTGAGTTGCTTAGCGCCTCACCATTGCTGAGGCTGGCTTTGAACTCGCGATTCTCCTATCTCAGCCTCCCTAAATGCTGGGATTACAGGCTTGGGAGAGTGTTTTAAAAGCAAGAAAAAACATTAACAATTTCAGCTCTTCTGTCTCCTATTTTTCAGAGGCTCAAGTTGAAAAAAAATTATGGACTAAGTCCCCCTTTGCCAAAAATAACATGTTTATATATAATCATATCTCTCCCTCCTTTAAGTATATAAAATAGCTGACTGTAAAAATAGAGGCAATTATATAGTTAGAAAAAAATAAGTTAATGGGAAGTTTAAAGCTTAAGTGTTACCTATAAATGATACCATTACCTTTTAAAAGAATGCTCATAGATTGAATAAAGCTGTTCTAGTGTACCATGTCTAATATATATAAACCACTCTATAAATTCCAACTTTTTATATGCTCCAAGTTTATACCAAGTGTTCGACTGGATTGAAAAAAAAGAAATCAACCGTGGAGAGGGCTCTTTTCTTTTTAATATGCCTAACAAACTTGTATATTCTGTAGGTATACATAAGAATTAACATTAATTTTTTATTACTACTGATGGGTCCACTTGCTATTGCCTAAGGTTATACTAACCCTTACACTGACAATAACTTCGCCTATATATTGCTATGGCAATATCAGGACTAAGGGATTAATTAACATTAATCAGTAGCTCTGTTTTCCCCTCTCAGTTACAAATATTTAATAAGCAACGTTGTCACCTCATATACCTATTAACTCCGGAATACCAGGCTGCCGCAAGACTCGTGTTGACAACTACATCTACAGGAACAAGATCTGCAAGGGCATTGTTGGAGGCTCGCATTGTTCGGAGAATTCCTTTCCCTGCCTTTGTTGAAATTAAAAACAACACCTTAAGATGTATAAGCTGAAGTGTATATACATTTTAAAAGATATACACACATAGAAAAATACATAGAATATTAAATAAATCAAAAAGTTTACTTACCGCAATAAAGAGTCCACTTGGTCCATTAAAGTTATCAATCCATCCCTATTGCCAAAAATTTAAAGGGGGGGGTGCTTAGAAATATTATACAACTAGAGATTTACTATTTGAAATCTATGACCCCAAATATATACATGTAATTTTTTTCCAAAAATTAAAAAATCTATTATTATAGTCCAGAATATTGATCCCAGGCCCAAGTATAAAGTATTCTTCTTCTGGATTGTAAATGATGAAATAAAATATTTTTAAGGGGTCCCATACTCTTCCATTAACTCTGCAAAGGAAATTTTATAAAATTGAATGTATAGTGTCAATTATTTTTGTTAAAGTAAGCCTGTTTAAGCCTCATTTTATGTTATTTACTCAGGCAACATCCTGCTTGAAGGAAAATGGCAAGTTCTCAAATTTACTGAGCAAAATGGATAAGACATTAACAAAGTTACATGAGATGCTATTACTTGCTACTATTACATGGACCTAGGTTTTTCTAAAATCAGTTTATCTATTGGTTTATACTTTTTTTCTTATTCCAGGGATTTACAAATACCAAAATACCTTGTTTCTTTTTAATAGGAAGTTATCACAGAAATTTCTTGTACTTTCCAAACTTTGTGATCTATATAGGAAGTGGGTCTATGACCTCTTGGAAAGCATGCCTCTTTTTAGTAACAAAAAGCAAATGAAATTATGGTCTCCTTTAAGCAAGACAATGCCATAGCTTTTGATTTAATTTTCAATTAGGATTCTTAAAATGTTGATCTACATTTCTACATATATCTATATTCATGTTAGAAGTAAAAGTACCAATAATACCATCTCTTCCTGAGAAAAGAAAACAGGTTTGTCAAAGTAAGCCACGTTCAGCAAACAATACCTACTCTTAAATCAAATTGCCAACTCCTTTTACACAAGTATGACTTAAAATTCTCAATTACAATTACTTATAAAAGATTTCTAACAACTTACTGGAAAAGGTTCTTTCCAACTGGCACCAACAATTGATGGCCTTACAATCGCCACATTTAGCTTTGCTCCTTCTTGTTGTACAACATATTCTGCCAATGCTTTTGTATATATGTATGTGTTAGGTCTGTCTCCTATCAGTTTTGGTGTGATATCATTTACTAGTCCATCATCCATCCATCTGGTGAAAAAGAAATAGCACAAGAATATTTCCACGCATTTTAATTTAGAATAAAACAAAATCACTTAACTGAACTTTATACACTGAAAAGATGAAGAAAGAAGTTAAGTTTTGGTTTCATTAAACATCATCTACAGGTCTACAATCCTTATCTGCAACTTCTATATCCAAAAGGGCCTGAAAACCAAGAGTTCTTTCATAAATCATATAGTACATAGCAAAAGCTAATCTCAACTCATTTATGGTCTTTTAAAAATATTATTTTATTTAAATATCTATATAATTCACCAGAGATGTCTGCTACCTGACACCAAACTGAGGTAATTCCATATCACACAGCACATAAATTACATTTCTTTTCTAAAGCCCAAGTAAATTCCAAACTTTTCAGATTTTTTGAATTTTAGATCTGTACAAAACCATCTAACAGATTTGTGATTCACATACTTACACAAAGGTCTAGTAATCTAAATATTCAAAGTGAAGCACTGAAATTGTATATCCTCATAAGTAAGACTAACAAATACTAGGATAATCAATAAATGAAAATATGTTGAAGCATGTTATAAAAATTTAGTTAGCAACATGCTATGAAGTCACAAAATTCACCAATTCTTTCAATTCCTTTGAAGAAATGGTCTACACTATCATCTGTAAAAGAAAGATGATAGGTCCCTGATCCACTCTGAGTTGAGTTTTGTGCACGGTGAGAGATAAGGGTTTAGTTTCATTTTGCTGCATACAGATTTCCAGTTTTCCCAGCACCATTTGTTGAGGAGGTTATCTTTTCTCCAATGTATGTTTTTGGTGCCTTTGTCTAGTATGAGATAACTATTTATGTGGGTTTGTCTCTGTGTCTTCTATTCTGTACCACTGGTCTACATGTCTATTTTGGTGCCAATACCATACTGTTTTTATTATAGATTTGTGGTATAGTTTAAGGTCTTATATTGCGATGCCTCCTGCTTCACTCTTCTTGCTAAGGATTGCTTTGGCTGTTCTGGGTCTCTCATATTTCCAAATGAATTTCATGACTGCTTTTTCTATTTCTATAAGGAATGACGTTGGTATTTTAATTGGGATTGCATTGAATTTGTACAGCACTTTGGGTAGTATGGCCATTTTGACAATATTGATTCTGCCTATCCATGAGTATGGGAGATCTTTCCATCTTCTAAGATCTTCAATTTCTATCTTTAGTGTTCTGTAGTTTTCATGCACAAAACTCAACTCAAAGTGGATCAAGGACCTAGGAATTAGATCAGAGACATTGCACCTAATTGAGGAAAAAATAGGTCCAAATTCTTCAACACGTCAGATTAGGCTCTGACTTCTTTAACAAGACTCCTAAAGCACAGGAAATAAAAGCAAGAATCAATAAATGGGATGGATTCAAACTATAAAGCTTCTTCTCAGCAAAAGAAACAATGAGGTGAACAGAGAGCCTACATTCTGGGAGCAAATTTTTGCCACACACACATGAGACAGAGCACTGATCTCCAGGATATATAAAAAACTCAACACCAAAACCACAAACAACCCAATCAATAAATGGACTAAGTAGCTGAATAGAAACTTCTCAGAAGATATACATTCGATCAACAAATATATGAAAAAATGTTCAACATCTCTAGCAATTAATGAAATGCAAATCAAAACTACTCTGATTTTATCTCACTCCAGTCAGAATGGCAAGTATCAAGAATACAAGCAACAATAAGTGCTGGTGAGGATGTAGGGGAAAAGGCACACTCAAACATTGCTGGTTGGACTGCAAATTGATGCAACCAATCTGGAAAGCAGTATGGAGATTCCTTAGAAAACTTGGAATGGAACCACCATTTGACCCAGCTATCCCACTCCTCGGTCTATACCCAAAGGACTTAAAAACAGCATACTACAGTGACACAGCCATTTCAATGTTTATAGCAGCACAATTCACAATTGCTAAACTGTGGAACCAACTTAGATGCCCTTCAACAGATAAATGGATAAAAAACCTGTGGTATATATATACAATGGAATATTACTCAGCATTAAAAGAGAATAAAATTATGGCATTTTCAGGTAAATGGATGGAGTTGGAGAATATCATGCTAAGCGAAGTAAGCCAATCCCAAAAAAGGATAGGCCGAATGTTCTCTGAGAAGTGGATGCTGGTTCCTAATGGGGGAGGGGGCATGGGAAGAATGGAGAAACTCTGGTCAAAGGGGAGGGAGGGGAGGAGATGGGACACGGGGGCAGGAAAGACAGTGGAATGAGATAGACAGCAATGTACTAGTTACATGTATAACTGCACATATAGTGTAACTCTATATTGTGCACAACCAGAGAAATGAAAAGTTGTGCTCCATTTTTGTAAAATAAATGCATGCTGTTGTCATGTATAACTAATTAGAATAAATAAAACAAAAAAAGAGATAAAAAGATGTTGTCCACAAAAAAAAAAAAAAAAGGAGGGATAGACTAGGTAATGTCTATAGTCTTTCCTAATTTAAATTTCTAATTCTTACATGTTATATACCAGTTTTTGGATACTTCTTGCACATATGTCTATGCTATACATACAAGTAGAATGACTATACTGTCACACTGTAATGATACCAATACAAAGTGATGAGGAAGGATAAAATGGAGATCAAGAGTATATTCTTGTACATACAAGTACTTTTTATATGTGAAAGAAAAATAACATTAATTAAATTGAAGGGAAATTAGTATCCAACTTAAGAAAATTCCACAATGGACGTAAATTTTAAAACTGGAAGGGATAGGCCAGGCCTGGTGGTGCATGCCTGTAATTCTAACAGTTTGGGAGGCTGAGGTAGGAGGATCCCAAGTTCAAAACCATCCTCAGCAACTTAGCGAGGCATTAAACAACTCAGTGAGACTCTGTCTCCAAATTAAAAAATAAAACTAAAGAGGCTCAGAATATGGCTCAGACGTAAAGCGCTCCTAGGTTTAATTCAGTACTGGGGGGAAAAAAAAAACCCTGGAAGGGATAGTTGATAGATCGTAAAAAAGAAAGAATTAAGTTACAAGCTCTTTCTCAGTTCCTTGATGTCTGCACATACCAATGTTAATAACAGAAAAAGTAATGTGTTTCATTAACTTCCACATTCAACTTTTCTCTTATAAGTGTAAGAGAGAGTTAATACTTCTAACTATTGACCTGTGAGGAAAATAAAGTATATATCTGGAACCAACTGAGAAAGTAAGTCATAATATACAAGTCAGGAATTACCTAATGGTTATCATGGCAAACTCATGCTTACTAATTTCTTTTAATAGATTACAATCTATCTGTTCCTTACAATGACTAACAGGAAAACCTTTTTTAAAAACTGGACCTGTGTGATTATTTTGGGAGAAAGCAAGACATAGTAATTAATGTGTCAAAAGTCAACAGAATGTTTGGGAAGAAAGGAGACTAAGGGGAGATAGAGAACAACAGAGAAAAAAGCCCACAGAGATATTAAATGAAGACTGATGTATATGTAAAGATATAACAGATGTTGGAATATTTCTATAATTGTAGTCTATATAAGAAAAAAAAGCAGGGATGCAAGGTTGGTTCAACATACGGAAATCAATACACGTAATCCATAACATCAATAGACTTAAAAATAAAAATCACATGATTCTATCAATTGATGCAGAGAAAGCATTCGACAAAATACAGCACCCCTTCATGTTCAAAAC
>CM053399.1:44022875-44038112 GCA_028644305.1 Xerus rutilus
TACCAGCAACAATAAGTGCTGGCGAGGATGTGGAGAAAAAGGTACACTTAAACATTGCTGGTGGGAGTGCAAGTTGGTGCAACCAATCTGGAAAGCAGTATGGAGACTGCTTAAAAAACTCGGAATGGATCCACCGTTTGACTCAGCTATCCCACTCCTTGGCCTATACCCTAAAGACTTAAAAACAGCACACTACAGTAAAGCAGCCACTTCAATGTTTATAGCAGCACAATTCACAACTGCAAAACTGTAGAAGCAACCCAGATGTCCTTCAATAGATGAATGGATAAAGAAAACTGTGGTACATATACACAATGGAATATTATTCAGCAATAAAAGAGAATAAAATTATGGCATTTGCAGGCAAATGGATGGAACTGGAAAGCATTATGCTAAGTGAAGTAATAAGCCAATCCCAAAAAACCAAATGCTGAATGGTCTCTCTGATTAGTGGATGCTATTGAATAAGGGAGGTGGGAATGGGAAACATAAGAGAAATAGAGAAACACTGGATGCGACATGGGGGAGGCAGGGGGCAGGAAAGGGGAATGGGTATAGTAAAGATGGTTGATAAAAAATATATATAAATATATATATATACTGTTCATTGAAAGTGCATATAAAGGTGTTTAATATGAAGAATTTAATTTGCTTATAATTTTGTGCAAATTATAAAAATTATGATTGTAACAATTTTTTTTCTATTTGCCTCAACAAATGTTTTCAGTGAACAGTGTGTACAGCTTCTGAAAATTTGTTTTTTTCTGTTATGTTTGATAACATGTATTAAAATGCAACTTTTGAGAAAAAAAAAAAAGACTTTCTGTTTTTTTGCTCTGAACCTGTTTGTTTCACTCGACAAGTAAGTGGAGGCTGAAGGAATGAGAAAAAGTATGCTGTGGTATATGCATACTTTACTTAATCCTCATTTATCAAATACTCATAAATATTATTCATGTCTAATAGACATGAATTAGGTAGACATGAATTATATAGAATCCTAATCCTCAGGAAGATAACCACTGACACTTAGTGTATGAATTAAAGGACTATGTCTCTTCTGATTCCCTAATAATTAAAGACCTCTCTATAGATATACTCCATTGTGGGGGAAGCAGAGTTGGTAATCCTTGAATAAATTAGATCCTTGCTAATGAGCAGGCAACCATTAATCTCCACAGCGAATTTTTGGTTGCTAGAATTGATTACCTGGAAAACAGAGCCCCCAGTATCATAATTTGTTCAGACGCCTTTCTCTAATCATTTACATCTGGTAAAAAGTGAAAGTCCTACACTAACTTTACAACATCCAAACAAATCTATACAATAAAAAAAAACACAGCAGACGTGCAATTATCTGTTGAATAAAAAAAGAGATCAATGTATGCATGTATGTAGATGGGGAGAAGAGAAGGAAAAATTGACAAACTTAGAAAACTTTAGGATAAAAGTAATGTATACAATTTCAAACAAACATACTCTAAAGAATCAATCAGCTTCTTGGGATCTACAGGAGGTGGATAGACTACTTCGTCAATATGCTTTCGATTACAGTAGGCATATGCTGTCGACACATGCATGAACACTTCCAGGTTCTTCATTTGTTGTGCAAGGAGAATAAGCTGTCGTGTAGCAATCACATTTAACTGCACAGCATCTCTGTAAAAGAAAGTAACAATGAAAAATTGGAAACCTATGTTACTTATTTTACCTGTTCAAAAAACTCTTTTTCTCATTAGGAAGGCAGAGTGAGATAGAAACAGGTTTCTAATTCTTCAATTTACTCTTCAGTTCTGATTTTGTGCTTTACTTCAGTATCAAGTACATTCACTATAGCAGCTATGTTTAAAAAAAAAAAAATTATGACTATAAGATAAGTAAGTAAATAAAACAAACTGGATTTAATAAATGAAAGTACCAGTTTTAAAAACTGTCATTACCTAGAAATAAAATCAGATAATTTTAGTCTTTAGCTTTTATATATACACTTTGAAGTCATTCTAGACTTCTTCTGAATTGATTTCTAAAAGTATAATCTTTCACAATATAAATGTTTCACAAGGAGAAGAAATTAGGATGATTAATGATAAAATGCTAATGTAGCACCACCAATAAGCAAAACAGCCAAATAAAACTCAGAAATATTAAATTATATAATTAAGTAAGAATACATTTATTTCCCTCTCTGTAGAAATAATACAAGCACCTTTTAAAGACCACTTACAAAATCTAAGGGATATTAGGGCATATACAAGAACCAAAATGACCTATATATTCCCTTTTTGGAATTCATGTGAAGCAAATAATTCTACAAAAGCAAAGTACATATGTTGAAAAGAAATAAATGAAGCATCATCTACTAATAGCAAAAGCCTAAAGAGTCCAAAATAGTCATGATGAATGAAATGGTTCAATAAAGTAAGTACTTTATCACAATGAAAGAATAGCCATTAAAATAATTATGCAAAGGCCACAAAACCTGGAAAATCTGTGTGAATACAAAAATGCAAACATTATGACATGAAGCAGGATTAAAAACAAAGCTATGGAATCAGACTGAGTTCAAATCCTGGCTTGGCCTACCTATCAGCAAAGATGCAACTCAAGAACTCAGACTCAGTTTCCTCACCTGCAGATGGCAACAATAATGAAATCTACCTAATTAGACTGTATAAAATGAAATCAAACATACAGCTTGCAAGCACTTAGTATCATTATTAACACAGTCCCAAAATAGGCAATCAGTGATTATTAACATGGTGAAATGGTGGGTAAGTTTTGTTTTCTATTCAACTTTGTTCAGTTTTTTTTTAAATCATTGATGGAGAGATAACATAGTGATTATGTTATGTTAATAACAATGTATTTGTGAAAATCACTGAGTAGATTTTATATGTTTTTATCAAAATTAGCTCCAAAATATACATTTATTTCAAAAATGTTGTACACAATAAATATATACAATTTTGTCAATTAAAAAAATAATTAAAGAAGTAAAGGTTGAAATACTCAATACCAGTGAACACTGTTGGTAACATTATAAATTGATTCAACTGATCTAAGAGAAATTAGGACAAAGTACCAAGAACTGTAGAAATGAAATATTTATTAATCTAGTTAATCTACTTTACAGAGAAAAAACGTTTTAACCTCAATTTTTCAAACAAAAGGAAATTTAGATTTTGTTTTTATGTAAAGTACTACATAAACTGTCACAGACCAACACGACAGACTATCATGTCATCAAATCACCATATAACTGTAAAAAATATAAGAAAATATGGAAGATTTTTCCGTATTAAAAAGTAAAATTAGAGGCTAGCTCAGTGGCAGAGCACTTGCCTAGCATGTGTAAGGCACTGGGTTTGATCCTAAGCACCACATAAAAATAAAACAAAGGCATACTATCCATCTACAACTACAAAAAAAAAATTAGAAAAGAAAGTAAAATTAGAAAATCTACATTTATAATTATGTAAAATATATATTCAGACATAAATCAAAAGGAAACTATTTTTAAAAATGAAAATAGCTTTTAGCACTTTCCAAAATGCTTATATTGTCAGCATTTATAAAGAAAAAAGGCCAGGAAACATTACAGATAGAATCTAATTCCTCATGACTGTAAAGCAGTGACTGGATGCCTATCTCGTTTGCAGAACAATGTGGGTGAGAAAGGTACTGTTTGGGGAGAGGTATACAGAACATATTCTGTTACAAGTTTCTGAGGACAGGACAAGTTCTGGGTCACCAGGAACAAGGAACAGCTCATGAAGGGAAAAAACAAAACCAAAAACTCTCATGTGTCTCATTTTTTCTTTTAATTAATCTGAGATCTTACCAGAAACCCTGTAAGAAAAAACTTTTTTAATGAAATTGGGGTGAGGTCTCATAATCACAGGTGTATTTTTTTTCTTCCTTATTTCAAGTGAGGGGAAAAAAATCTGTTCAAATTGAAATCCAGCAAGAAAGACACTTCACAGAGAGGATACTATTCACAAGACTAATAGAGAATGTGCTATTTTCTTGTGCATTTGCAAAACAATGGGAGAAGGGAGAGTAATGTTTTGGGAAAATACACAAGGGATATTCTGTTACAGGTTCCTAATGATGGTGACAGAGTTTCTGGGTCACTGAAAATAAGGAACAACTTGAAAGGTACTCTACTGTGCCTTGACTCCCCCCATCCCATTTGCAGAACACAAATTTAAAGCTATTTTGGATCCACATAAGTTAACTCTTGGTATCTCTATCTCTGCCAAGCTAGTTAACCTCATTGTATTTTACCTCAATCCAATTTTTATTCCCTTTAACTTTAGGCTGAGACCCTGACATGTTAGACCAGAAAGCATTTGGTACTAAACAAAAATAATTTTCTCATTATATTTTGGTTATATGGAGCCATAAATACATATGCTTTTAGAAGACAGCAAATCTTTTTAACTGTTGTCCTTCATTAATGTAGACATAAAAAAACAACTTGAAAGAAAAAAGATAAAAAGTTCAGCTTGAACTGCCAACAAATTTTCTTATTCATCTGTTTTTTACAGGCATCTTGGGTTCTTCAGTCTATTTGAGAATACTTCTAAAAACCAGGGCTCTCATACTTGGCAGAATATACACCTGAGAGTTTATTAAAAATCACTCCTGGACCATTTTGATACTTCTCTCTTCCACTCTTCTCACCTGGAGAAAACACTGCTTATGTGAGATCTTAAAACGGCTACTTTTTTAAAAAAAAACAAACAAACTTTAATATAGACATGTATGTTTAGGAACTGAAGAATCCATCTTAGGGTAGAGGACCTAGGCATCTAGAATTTTAAAGATGTTTTCAAAGCTGATTCTGAAAGCACTGATTCTACAAGTATATAATACAAGATCTGACAGATACTAAATTATCCCTAATGATCTTGCTAAAAATGAGGATTCTAGGATGCTATTTCATAACTAATGTGTCAGAATTGGATAAGGCATTCCAGGAATCTGCATTTTTAACACGTTTTCCAGTACTTCTTAAGATTCATAACACATTCTAAAGTTTAAGGATCAATGTCCTTATACCCAACAGTTTCTTGATCTTTTCTTTTCTTTTTTTTTTAAATATTTTTTAGTTGTTGATAGATCTTTATTTTATTCATTTATTATTTATATGTGGTGCTGAGGATCGAACTCAGGGCCTCTCGCATGCTAGGCAAGCGCTCTACCACTGAGCTACAGCCCCAGCCCCTTTTGATCTTTTCTAATCATCAAAGTGACTTAGAAAATCTATTTCCAGATTCACCTAGACTTATTCCAGTTTTGCAATCTTGTATGATGAATTTTCCCCTAACCACACGTTGTGTCCATCTATCTCTCCTGTTAGAAGTATGTTTTGTCCTTATTCTGGTCTTCAGATTCATGGCACTTCTCTATTCTCAACTCTTACTGGATCTCTCCCACTAAGGAATACCAGACCCTATGACCATCTACTTCAGTAACTCCCTTCATTATCCTCAATATCATTTCTCCCCTCAAGAAATGATATTGAGGGGAGATTTTGTATTTTGTATTTTTTTATAATTCCTAATATTGCCATCAATTTTTCCATTCTTTTCAGATACGAATATTTAGGAATCAAATATGAAAAGAAAGAAGCTCTATCTCCTCTCAACTTTCATGGCACTTAATGTGTGGTCTTTACTGTCTTCTTATTTTCTATATTATGTTATGGTTATTTAGGCATATTCTCTCTCTTCTATTAGACTATATGGACTTTGTGAATAGGATCTGTGTGTACTTTTTCTTACCTCTCTCCCGAAGATATTGAGCATAATATGTTGTAGTAAAACCTGGATTCTCCATCCCCCTTGGCAGTAAAAGCTTTGTGCTATTTTGTACTGGTGGGTTAACTTAATGGTTATAAAAAGTGATTGTTTTGTAAGTAGCTATTATAGCACTACCTCTAGTATTTTAAAAATGTCTGGCTCATATTTAATATTGTCCTATCACCATTTAGATATTAACATCCACTGAAATTGCTTCAGAGAAACAATAACTTCAATGTAATGACTAGGGCTTGGCTAGTGAACACTCATGCCTTGACAAGGAACAGAAAAAGAATGCATCACTTAACTTTATGAAGAAAAGAACAAAATCTTCTCAGAAATATTTTCTCAGTTTTATCATTAAGGAAACAGAGGCTCAAGGAAATTTATCAGTTAATAAACAACAAGGTCAAGATTAGAACCAAGGTATATCAGGGCTGGAGATATAGCTCAGTTGGTAGTGCGCTTGCCTTGCACGAACAAGGCCCTGGGTTCAATCCCCAGCACCACACACACACAAAAGGAACTAAGGTATGTAATTCCAAAGCTCTTGCTCTCTCCATTATAATGTTCAACTTCTCCAAGTGTAAAATGGTCTTGTCCCACTGATAGTACAGTGGGGAAAATATTAGATGGAATAAAATAATGAATAAGAAAATACTTTGAAAACTATGAAGCACTACAGCAAAAATGCAGTGAACTATTACAGTGCCTTCAAATGGAATACAGGTAAAACATGCCATATAAAGCTTTGGCATGAATGCTCATATTTTGTAATTCTTATTAAGGTTTATACTTCTATATTCCATGAAGATAATATGGGGTATAATGTCAAAACCCTTTGTAATTAGGAACTTAATTTAAAAACATTTTAAAGAGAAAGCCTTCAAATAGTTTTGAAACCTAAAAAGAAAGCCACACCATTTTAACTAGTATAAGACTATATAATTAGATTAGATTATAAAAACTGTATTTTGGGACATACCATCAAAAAGAATGCTCTCAGTTAAGAACCATTATTTGAAATGGATATTCTTTTTAGATTTTCTGAAATAGCGAACATTTTTTCTTTTCTTGAAACAGACATCCTAAAGTCCAATGTGTCTTGCCCTTAACAATGTTATCAAAGTAGTGTTTTTAAAATGACAACAAGGTATGACTTAAATTTATAAGCCATTCTATCTTATTCTGCAAAACTCAAGTCTAATTTAATTTTCAGATATAACTTATGAAAGAATTACAGGAGGCAGAGGCAAACACTGTAAGTTTTTAAGGTTAATACTCTTAACTCAAAGTAAACCTTTTTCTTTCTCCTACTCCATTTCTTGCCTTTCCCTGTCTCTTGTTTAAACTCATCGCAACTTCTTGTTCTTTTTTTTTTTTTCTGGTACTGGAGATTGAACTCAGGGGCATTCGACCACTGAGTCACATCCCCAGCCCTATTCTGTGTTTTATGTAGAGACAGGGTCTCACTGAGTTGCTTAGCGCCTCGTCATTGCTGAGGCTGGCTCTGAACTCGCGATTCTCCTGTCTCAGCCTCCCTAAGTGCTGGGATTACAGGCTTGCGCCATCGCGCCCGGCTAAATTTATAGCAACTAATAAAATACAGCAATTATCCTATGTTTTTAATCTAATAACAAGGAGGGAGTTCTTTTGACATTCTGTAAGACACTGAAAGCCACATTTGACAAATAGCAAGCAGTTTCAAATGACTTGAAAGCAACTTGGCAAAGTTGAATTAAAATTAAATCTTTTAAGTATACTTAAGTTTAAATATTATACAAACAACTATACTTACCTTAAATTTTCATTAAACCTTACTGTAGCTGCACAGTGGAATATAATATTGGTAGAATCTATGATGACCTCTTTATCTTCTTCACTAAGAGCCAGTTTAGGTTGGGTGAGTTCACTGTTGATTGCTATAATTTTCTCTCTAAAATCTGGATTTTCATCTCTCAATCTGTCAAAGAGCTATCAAAAGGGAAAATATTTATTTTGGGGTAGTATTTTTCCACTTTCTAAAACCCACTATAAACCCTTTTCTCCACCAAGGGAACTGTTTTAAAATATTTTAACTATTCAAAACTAAATTGTGCAATTTCTAAATTTGCTATTCTTATAAAAAACACCCTATGGGGCCCACACTGTTATCCCTATTTTAAAGATATGCAATCTGAGACTCTGGGAAGTCAAGCAGTTTGCCAAGGGCACAGAGCTGATAGTTTGAGAGTTGAATATAAATTGTGCTTTGGCTAATTATATTATATTACTCCTCAGAACAGACTTAAGCAAAACAGATATCAGGACAATATTTTTAAATGATCAATTTTCTAAAATTCAGACCTTAATGTATCACTTTATTTTATTTGGGTTTTATTTTCTTTCAATAGAGTAAGACACCATGATTCATATTCTACCTTAAAATCTGAGAACAAATTATTTAATAGAAAAAAGAAGTAAACCTGTTAAAGGGGAAAAACATTTTGGGAAGCAAATATGTATACTAGAAACTGGACAAATTTGGGAGGTTATACATATATGACATCACACATATACATATATATATATCATCATGTACATATGTGATTCAAACTGAAAATTCAATTCTTTAAGTATAACCAAAGAAATAAATTCTGCTAGATAACCTATTAGACCAAAAGATAATTACAGTAAGTAAGGGCACATTCAATTATGAGTCAAGTTTAATTTTTTTATCCCAGGTATGATAGAGTGACAATGATGCTACCCTCCAGATCACTGCTCTACCACCTTCTGACTTGCCACTGCATTTACAGTCTATGCTTCAGGTTTAAGCAAGATTCCTAACCTGGGAAGAAAGTCTACATAACGTATATGCTCACTTTCACCTTCCTAAACAATTTTAGATTTAACAGTCTTCCCCTTCATCACTTCCAGTTCCTCAAATATTAATGTATTCTTATAATTAAAAAAAATATATTTACTAAGTATTTCATATGGGCCAAGCACCTTCTGTATACTGAGAAAACAAGAAAAATCCTCAAAATTTTTTAGAGTCTAATAGTAAAAACTAACAAGTAAATAGACAATTAAAATAACCTTATAAGTAATAAAATAGGAGTAACATTGTTGAGACTGCATAGGAGAAATCACTAACCCAGTTTGAGACCACATAGAACTTTCAGGAGATATTTAAGCTGAGACCTGAAGGATAAACGGAATGCCAAAATGTGTGTTGGGGAGGAAAGGGAGGAGTAAGAAAGAGGGAAGGTCCTGAGAGTATAAAGTAGAAGAACAGTGTTCCAAAACAGGATGAACAAATTGATACATTTTAGAGAGATTTAGGAGATAACACCAACTGAATCTGGCCAATGCCTAAGTTTGAGGGATAAGGAAGGTACAAGGAGTCTGGTAGTCTTATAAACCCCTCAATGACTCCTTCTCAGAGGTTTTAAGGAAGCAATGGATTCCCAAAAGAGTTCAGTAAAGAATCAAAAAGAGCAAAAATGGCTAAGGGAGACCAATGTATGCTAATTTAAATAAATAAAAAGTGTAAGAATAATTTCTAAGAAGGAATCTTACATCTCAATCTTGTAAGTGATTTATTATTATCCTGTAAGAAATTAATAAATTTTTTTCTTTTACTAATTTTTTTCAGGATACTGTGGATACATACTCAGCTAGTGATTCACTTTTTCTCCCCTCCAAATGATCATTCTCCACACTTACCTTGCCACTAAGGACTTCCTCCACTCGCTCTTGGGGTGTCTGTCCAGCTTTCTGCCTCACCAAAACGTATACTGAATTGACCTTAGGACAAGACCTCAGCAACTTTTCCAGAAGCACCTTTCCTAGGAAACCAGTAGCTCCTGTGAGGAGGACATTCTTGCCTTCATAGTACTCTGGGATTGAAACCATTTTGACCCTAAGAAAACATAACAAGGAAGCATTAGTTCAAGGATTTATGTAATTAGGAAAAAAACCTCTTGGAATTCATATAAATATTTTTAAAAACAAGCAAAAATCAAAACTGAATCTTTACAAGAGAGGACTCTATCTCTGGTTAGCTGGAGTCAAGTGAAAAGAACAGACCACAGCATATCCTAACCTCGTGTTTTTCTCCTAGATGACCTCAGATAATTCACTCATTTTAGGCCTAAATTTCTTTAATATAGTTTGTACTAGATCTCTAAACATTCCTTCTAATACTTAGAACCCAAATCTTTATATACTTTGTCAAATTTTAAATACAACTGAATGGTGTTTCTGTTCCCCAGAGGAACTGTAACACCAAAAGTCAGCAATAAGACTTAACTGCCTAGCTTGTATGACAACTATTACCAGTTGAAAGAAGAGGTAACACCAAGTCCTTTTTCCTGCAGGTCTCTTAGTGACAGGATAGCCAAAAAGGCACTTAAATTTCACTTTTTAAAAAAAGTCACAATAAGAAAAACATTAGCTAACTTATCCTCTCTAACCAAATTCCCCTGAAACAGTAGAAAAAAGATACACTAAGATAATGAATAAACAAAAGAACCATGAATAAAGACAAAAACAAGGTGAAGGATTCATGCAGAATGTTACTACATAAAGCTAAAACATATTGAAAACAATGCTCTGTATTGTTTATAAACACACACATAGGATGAAATACTAACAGATGTCTAAGGGATACAAAACAATCAGAGAAGCAGCTTTGATTATATTTATGTCTTAACTGAACCAGAGTGGATACATGTGTTATACATCCACATTTTTCACAATTAAAAAAAGTTCATAGCAATCTGAAAACAAGAAATAATTCCATTAATAAGTAAAAATAGGGGGAGTAGAATTTCTAGAAAAAAACAGAGGAGATCGAATTGATAGAGATGCCATGTTAGAACAAATAGCAACCCAAGCAAAACAGATTTAAGAAGGGACTCTAAGAAGGTAAGAATTATCTGTACCAATCCCCTAAACAAACCTAGGGGATTGCCAAGCTCAGGATCAAGAAGCTAGATTAAGGGAAATTAAGGTTTCTCAAAGATGCTCAATAGCAGAATCACTCATGACAATCTTACACTGTATATAAATTTGGGTCCAGGCTTAGTACCCAAATGTGTCTAAGCATCTAGATGGGTGCTGGGCACAAAAGAGAAATAGGACTAAGCGTAAGGTTGCTCCAAACATCCACAAATGGAAGTGGGGGAAGCAGGAGGTCAGAAGAATAGAAACAAAAACCATCAGAAAGTCTATATAGGACTTGACCTCCAGAATAAATGGTAAGGCCTCAGTCTACCATTTTGCTGCTGGCCCTTAAAGCAATCTCACATAGAGCTCTCAATCAGTAAACCCATCTGGAGAAAAATTCTTTTGGGAAAACAGATCATTAAAAACCCAGGAAGCTAATATCAGCTACCAAAACCAACCATAGTAGTCCTTCATAAAAGAGTATCTCAAACATCACTAGATATTTTAAAAAACATACAAAACAACGACCAAAATGAAAATCAATAAAACCAATTACAAAGGAAACTAAAATAATGAAAAATTTAAAGAGACTTTAAATTCTTATAAAGATCCTCTAACCCATTTACAAGAATACTGCAAACATAAAATAATAACTACTATGAAAAAGCAACAAAGAATATGAATGTAATGGGGATCAGCAATTTAGATGGAGGCAGAAAATCCAATAAATAAACTATTAGAATTACCCAGTGAATTTAACAAGGTCACTAGATGCAAGGTTTGTCTGGGGTGGGGGATGTATTTTTAGACATACACTCACACTCATACACACACACCAACAGACAATAAGTAAAAAAAAAAAATTCCAAACTATGCCACTTATCATAAAAATACCAATATTTTAGGGAATAATAAATGTTGACAAAGATGTAGAGAAATTAGAACCTTCATATGCTGCTAATGGGGACATAAAATGGTTTAGGTGCTATGGAAAACAGTTTGGCATTTCCTTAAAAAGTTAAAACATAAAATTATATGACCCACCAATTCCACTCCTAGATACATACCCCAAAGAATCAAAAACAAGTACTCAAACAAGTTGACTCAAATTTATAGCACTACCATTCCTAATAGCCCAATAGCACAAACAGCCTGAATGTCAATCAAAAAATGAATAAACAAACTGTCCCCCACACACACAAAAATCCATTATTCAGCTCTAAAAAATAATTAAGTACTGATAATACTACAACATGGATGAGCCTCAAAAACATATGAAGTGCAGAAGTCATACACAAATGGTCACATATTGGATGATTCATTTATATGAAATATTCAGAATGGATAAATCCATAGAGACATGAATGCAGGCTGGTGGCAGCCAGGGACTGGGAGCAGGGAGTACAGTAAGGAGTGGAGAGAAGCTGCTTAAAGGAGTTTTATTAATTACCGTAATGGAAATGTTTTCAAACTAATGGAGTGGTAGATGCACAACACTGACTGTACTACATGCCACTGATTTGTTCCCTTTAATGGTGCTATGGCTTTAATATGCCTCCTTCAAAATTCTTGGCAATATCATAGCATTGACAGTTGGGTCCTTTAGGAGGTGATTAAGCCATGAGGGCTCCAGAGTAACCGAAACGCTCATTTACTGCTAAAGGAAGCATGAACAAGTATATATTACTTAGGAACAGTAACTATTGGAGCTAAACATTCCCTTGCCATATGATCTAGTAATTCCACTTTTAATTATATACCCACCCAGCTGAGTACATATATACACCAGAAGACTGATAAGTAGTTATAGCAGCACTCTTTTTATTGACCAAAAATTAAAGCAACCCAAATGTCTGTCAATAGTTCAGTGTATGAACTGTGGTACAATCACATGATGGAATATATTAAAACAACAAAAATTAAAGAACTATTATTATATACAATACAGATGATCTCACAAAAAGAACACTGGACCAATGAGGCCAGGTATAAGGAGTGTGTGTACTACATAATGCCATTTATATAAAGTTCAAAAATAGATAAAACTCCTCTATGGTTAAAAGAATGATGATTACCTAGCAGGAAGGAAAAGATAGTAATTTGAAGAAAATGTGAAGGCTTCTGGGATACTGGTAATGTTCTATTTCTTGATCTGGAAGGTTCACTTTAAAATATTCAATAAATTGTCCATTTAGGATGTATGGACTTTATTAATGTATGTTACATTTCAATAAAAAGTTTACTTAAAAAATAAAAAGAAGGTCACATGTCCTGATCTACCTAAAACAAGATTTGTATATACGCTATCCCAGCTTAATTTTATATACAGCTCCCTTTCTCAAAAGTGTCACTGTTTGCATAATAAATTATGTGGTTATCCTAGCTGTAAGCTGCTTCAGGTCTGAGACTATTTCAAGATTTCAATGACTGAAAGCCTCATTGGAACTATAAAGTACAATAATCCTATGTGGGAAACGTGAAGAATAATTCTGCATCAATACACTCAAACAATCTGATAGAAATTAATGACAGCTACATACTAAATTGTTAGTGTCCTGAGAACAGAATTAGTTATATCCAATTCTTCAAGCTTTAAGTTGGACACAGTGACACATTGTGTTGTACGTAGTCCCAGTTATTCAGAGAGCTGAAGGAGGATTGCAAATTCAAGCCCAACCTGGAAAACATAGTATGACACAATATATGAGAAGTGAGGTATAGGAAAAGAAGAAATGAGAAACAATTCCATGGAACAACTATGTAGAACAAGAACAAAGTATTACATAAGGCTCACTAATGATGAGAAAAATATACAGTAAAGGGAACAAACAGAAAAACAATGTATTAAACACAAACTCTTTCATGTCTTCAGAACTATTTTCAATAAATCTCTAATAACTTTTCTTGCCTAAGGTCACTGATCACAGCTGTATGGGCAAAGTCAAACTTAAACCAGTATCTTCCAACTAAAATGTACATTTACAGAAAGCATAAAAGTGAGACAAAGACTTCAACTCACAGATAAGGACTTAAATGCACAGTACTAGCAAAGAAGTTCAAAGGAAGTGTAGGGGCTGGAACAGATGATCCTAAATGCTGTACCCATTTCTAAAGTTGTATGATTCACTACAAGAGGAAAACCAGCCTTATTCATGAGGCCTTCTGGCCCTTACTAACTGCATATAATATGTAAGAATCTGCTCCATAGAAATTTTAAACATGAAATAAAGTGAATTCTAGTTGAAGAATCCTTAAAGAACGTTGATGCAGTACTAACTGGTTCAGGCTGACTCTTAAACAGCTAAAATTCAAAGGCAAGTAGACTTTATCAGGATTTCCTGAGGACCATTTTCAAAGGCCTGAGAAGAAAAGATAAAGAAGTCTATTGTCAAACTTAGAACTGGACTCATAAGACCCCTCAGGTGGACTTAATTACAACCATCATCAATCTGAATAAAAAAGACATCAATCTCAGGTTAAGAAATAAGCACATATCAAAGATCAGTGGATTTATTTGCAATCCTAACCCACTGTAAGACCTTACGTTGACAGAATCATTTATTGGAATTGATGTGTGTGAGCCATACCATTAACATACACTGAACATGTCTGTGTCTTTCCACGTTACAATTTATTAAATAAATCAGTTTCATCAGCTTTAATTCTGCAAGTATGCATGGTTTCATTTTATTGCAAGTTCTTTTATTCTATTCCAATCTTAATTACTAACATCTACAACACTCAAGTCACACATCACACTTCACACTATGATATATACAGGTTACAGAATGGAAGGGAAAAGGCCATTGCAAGAGTAAAGGCAGAACGTGGATACAATGCAAAAGTCATTGCAGGTGGCCAGATAAGGGTTAAACAACCCAATGCCAGAGCTGTCAAGGTGAGGGCAGGCAATCTTGAACTGTCATCTTGAAGTGGGTCATGTGCCATAGGCAGGAGAAACAGTGCTGAGCTGAAACCCAGGAACAGGAAAGAATCTTTGTTGTGGTAATCTTCCTGGGCAAGGCTCATGAAAAGTGACTGGGTAGAGGGGTCAGTATGCTATCGTGCCACAAGGTACCTCTACTTTTATGGGTCTCAAGTGAGGGGATTACATCAGGTGTGATTCATAATTTCATGTATCTAGTGTTTCTATTGATTTGATATGCCCAAGTGTCCATGTTCTCCTAATTTAATAAGTTTGCAGGTACCAATTGTTTCTTGGAATGAATAAATTACTCATCAGTTTGTGCCTTATGGTTGTGCTGGGCAAATGCTGGTTATTTACTGTACAAACAAGTGTAGAGTAATTTTACCTTGACACTTATACTCAAAATGGAGCAACTCATGGCAAACTGCTACTTAATACAATAGAGTAACACAAGGCAAGGCACAGCCTGAAAACAGCCATTTCATACAACATGGAATAACTTAGAGCAGGGCAGAGACTGCTCTCCACAGAAACATTAGAAACAAAAACCCCAGGGCAACAGAGGTA
>CM053399.1:44044862-44165002 GCA_028644305.1 Xerus rutilus
AAAACAAAGCCAGCCTCAGCAATGGGGAGATGCTAAGCAACTCAGTAAGACCTCATCTCTAAATAAAATACAAAACAGGAATATAGGGTTGGGGTTGTGGTTCAGTGGTTGAGTGCCCCCAAGTTCAATCCCCAGTACCCAAAAAATAAATAATAATAATTGGAGTTTTAAAAATAAAGGATAAATAAAATATTTTATTCCTTGTCCATTTGCTTACTCCACTGGTAGTCTTTGACTTTGAACTTGTGTTCATTCTAAAGGCACAGTTAATGCCCCTCATCTCTATTTTGCAGTTAACCAGTTTTTCATAAAATGGGTATAGCATGCAATGCATTGCATATTGGTTTTTAAAATTTATCTTGAATGGTCTTTTGTATCAATATCTGTTATGCCAGTTCACTCTTTTTTTAATGTAGAATACACCATTATAGGAATATGCCAAGTTTTTTTAATTGTTGATGTACCTTTATTTTATTCATAATTTATATGTGGTGCTGAGACTCAAACCCAGTGTTTCACACATGCTAGGCAAATGCTCTACCACTGAGGCACAACCCCAGCCCCCTTTTTGTTTTTTATTTTGAGATCTAAGACAGGGTCTCACCAAGTTGTTTAGGATCTCACTAAGTTGCTATGACTGCCCTTGAACTTGCAATCCTCCTGTCCCAGCCTCCCAAGTCACTGGGTTTACAGATGTGTGCCACCATACCTGGCTCAACAAAACTATTTTTAAGTGAAAATAAGACTATTATCTTTCTCGTGCTAATCATCATTACTACATTTGTTCCATTTCTTTATTAGATCAAAGAATATTTTAGATTAAAAATCAGATAACTACTTATATATGAAACTATGGATGAACAGGCTAAATTTCCTGAAAAAAAAAAAAAAAAAAAATTCCCCCTTCAGGATAATGTAGATCTCAGAATGAGATATAACTCTCTTCTATTTCCTGAGAGATTCACCTCCTCCAGAATGTTTACCATGTTCACAAGGGAGTAAAGTACAAAGAACTACCAAAAATATTACCATAGTTGTTACCAGAGTCCTAAATTTAGAGGCCCAACTCTGGCGGTCAATAGCAAATCAGATCCAACCACTCACCCGAGAACCAAATGGATAAGTAATGATGAAAACCAAGAAGGAAACTTTAATTGGTTCCACTATACTGGGAAGACAAAGGCACCAGAGTTTCCAGCCCTGTCTTCAAGAAATACATGAGCTTCCCAGATTATATGAACAAGAAGAACCAACAATATGCATATTAAGCAGTCTTAGTTAAACTGTGGTCTAACTGATCATTATCTTGTGATTGGTTAGGCATAGTCTGGTTGGCAATGCTAAAAAAAGTTGCTTTGCCTGGGGTGATAGTTCCAAGTCTTCACAAGATGTTTATCAATCAGACCAGTTGCTCCTAGAATCCAAGGTGACTGACTCAGTGTAAAGGAGACAAATGCAACATGAAGGCAGAGATGCCAAGTTTTCTACATTTGCAGCTCCAAGTCACAGGTCAGTGTTTTTAGCAATAGCAGCCTCTAAGTCCCTATTACATAGTAAAGTCTATATTGACTTACCTATATGCATCTTTCTGCATTATTTATTGCACATACTCAATAACCAACAAAGCGCCTTTCTAAGAACCAGTTTGTTTTACCAGCTTTAAATTATTTTAGGGAAACTAAACACTGCATATGAAAGTCTCAAAATGAATACATGACCATTCAATCCAACTTTCTATAAATTTCCACCATCTACAGCTATACATGAAAGTTGCATCTACTTAGTTTCTGTTAAAACTGAATCCTCTGTGCCTTTAGCATGAACACAAGTTCAAAGTCAAAGACTACCAGTGGAGTAAGCAAATAGACAAAGAATAAAATATTTCATTTATTATTTATTTTTAAAAACTCCAATTAGGTGCAATTCCTGTGTTTACAAAAGCCACATGCAATGCTGTTTTGCCATTAATTCAATTCTGTTTATTTCACTCTCCTATAACTTCTCAGCTGGAAGAACATTTTGCAGGAATATTGAAGAAAATTCAAATGGCAGATAGACAGATTAAGCCAAATTATCTTTTAATATCCCCTTAGATTGATGACTTATGTAAAAGAAAAAAATCAAATATTTAAAATGAAGAATTAAAATGTGGAAAGATAAAATGAAATGGAGAATTAACTATAAAATATTATAAACCAGGAGTTGGCAAAAGTTTCTGTAAAGGGCCAAGCAGTGTATATTTTCACAATTTTGTGGGCCATTGCTCAGGAACAACTTCTCAACTCTGCTATTACAGCACAAAAGCAGCTGCTATTGGTTTGAAAATGGTTTGTCCCCACCAAACTCATGCTGGAGTTTAATCCTCATCCTGAGTTATTAAGAGGGTGGAAACCTAATCCCACTAAGGTGTTCAGAGGTAGTGCTTTGGAAGGTGATAAGGATTAGAGCATCAGAGTAAAACTCCCATTACTAAATTCTGATGGCTTTGTAAGGAAAAAGAGGAAGGATATGGATAGGGACAAACACACCCTGTCTCTCTGCCATGTGATGCCCTGCACTGCCTTAGGACTCTGTCAACAAGGAAGCCATCACCAGATGCAGTCCCTTGAACCTCCAGACGTGTAAGCTAAATAAACTTTTTTTTTTTTAAATAAAGTGACCCAGCCTCAGTTATTTCATTGTGGTAAATAAAAATGGACTAAGACACTAGCCACAGACAATAAATAAATGCACATGGTTATGTTCCAATAAAATGAAAAAGCAGGAAGCCAGATTGCCAATTCCTTTTTTAAATTATGATTTCCAATATTCCACAAACATTCAGGAAAAAAATGAAGTATAAATTAGAAAAACATCAATGGGAAACAATAGTCTAAAAATACAATGTCTAAGATTTTACTTCTATGGTGTATAAAGAGGGCCTCACATGTGAAGTTACAATCAAATAGGGAGAATAGCATGTGACAACAAAAGCAAAGATTAGAGCTGCAGGGAACGAAGATTGCCAGCAAAGAAGGCCAAAGAGGCAAGGAAAAATTTCTCTATAGGTTCAGTTTCTATAAGTTTAAGAGGCAGCACAGCCCTGCTGACACCTTGATTTCCTACCTATGGCCTTCAGAACCTTGAGACAATAAATTTCTGTTGTCTTAAGGAGCCAAGTTTATGGAAACATTATGGCAGCCCTAGGAAAACTAAGGACAAATATCATAGTAACTACAATTAAAGTACAGAGCAAAAGGCCTTCTAAAAGATGATGCATTTGCTTTCATGTCAAAATATATTATGGATCCATTCCAATACACATGAAGAAAGCTGCAATCACAAACAGATACTCGATGAAACACTAATGGATGGAATGGCTTTTTCAAGATGGGTATAGGAAATAATAATAAAAGTTTTATATGCCAAAGAAGAAAGAGCAAAAGAAGGTAAATGTTCAGATTACAGAACCAATCACTAAAGTCTATGTACCTATACCAATTGTATCTTTGTGTTCCTTGTCATATTTCAGTATATGGTAGTGGTTTCAGGTAAAGTAGTATTCTAGTTATTACTATATAATAAAAATCATTCTAAAACTGTCTTACAACAATATAGGCATTTACTTCTCTAACAATTTATGCAGATCAAGAATTTGGAAAGGGCTCCACTACGCAATTCTGGCTGAACAGTTCCAATTCTCCAGTCTCTTCACCTCTCCCAAAGAGGCAGTTTGGGTTTCCTTATAAAGAATGGTAACCTCAGGCTAGTCAGACCACACACAAAGCTGCTGATGGCTTAAAGACCAGAAATCCTAGTGAGCTAGGTAGAAGCTCTCTAACCTTTTCTGGTCTAGCCTAAGAAGTCACACAGTATAACTTCCAACATCTTCTGTTGCAAAAACAGCTCAAATTCAAGGTAATGTAAAGCCCAACTCAGGACATGCAAGCACTCCTAATAGTTTTTAAATGCTAGAATTATACCCACAAACTGTGGTTCTGGCTCTGAGACTAGGTTTAGTCAATTTTTTGTTTGTTTTGCTGCAGTTCAGTGTTAAAAAAAAAAAAAAAAATAGAGGAAGAGGATACAACTCTAATGCCCTTGAATTCTGGGAACCAGTATTCACACCCCCTGTAGGACTGCTATTACTGCCAACTACCTTTCAAACAGTACCTTAGGGGCTAAGGATGTAGCTTAGTAGTAAAACCCTTACCTAGTATGTGTGAGGCCCTGGGTTAGATCCTCAGCACCAAGGGCAGGGGGGGCTGCAGCTTTGGCCAGTGACTCCTATGCCACAATGCTAACCAATCCTTGATACACCACAGTCATATGCTCTCCCATAATGCAAATTAATGCTGGTACCCCCAAAACCAAAAGACTATGTGGACTCAGTGCAAAAAAAGAACAAAGAATGACCCAAGAGGGACTTACAAGCCTCAGCTTCATGAAGAAGACAGGAGACCGTCAGTAGTACCTCTCCTGCATTCTTCCAGGGGTCCTGAGAGTAATCAGCAGTCTCAGGGACCTTTCCTCAGTAGCCAAATATGTCAAAGGACAAAATTGCCACAATTTAGTTTAACAATCTTAGTTGGTTTCATTTTCTATTCTACAATGAAACAACACTTTATTCCATAAAACAGAATAAGTATTCCAATGAGCTAAGCAGATGTCTACAGAAAAAAGCTAAAAAAAAAAAAAAGCAGAAATAAAAACAGAAATTAAGATTGGTCATTTTAAAGTTATTTTCCTTGTTAAGTGACGACAGGTAAACAGACTAGAATAATAACTGATTGGTTAACATCAGGTTACTTCAGGTTACCTTTTTTTGTATTACAAATTAAGGCAGAGGGAACTTTACCATCATACCAATTGAAACTAGCCTATTTGGAAAATTTGCTGCTACTGTCCTATTTCTGATTTCTCAAAAAGTCAAACAGCTTAGTTTCAGTTTGGTGATGTGGAAGTTTTAGATGAGTGACTCCATTTTGATTTTTAGCCTGGTCTGTTAGGGCCTATATAGGACCTCAGTTCAAACAATGGCATCATGTTATTTATATTTAAAAGATAGGACGAGTATATAACAAAGAGTTATTCCTCAACATATATTTTTAGCCAATTAAAACTTTTAAAAAATATGGTCCCAGAGACCTTCTACTTTAAAATATTTTGTCTACCAAATAATCTCATTTATTGAATAATAATTTCATTTTCCCATGTTCAACTAACTGTGAACTTTAAATAAGTTACCACTTGAAGGTGACATACTTCTAGCCAAATGCAAGACAATTTATTTTAGTTGTACTATGAGGAAGCCTCTAGGTAAGTACATACTTGAAGCTCTTCTATAACTCCCATCTGAAAGCATAGTGAGAACCAATGGTCTAGATGGCCTAGTCAGCGTTTTTGCTACAATATCTTGGTTACTCTAGAATCTTTTTTTTTAATGACAAATAAAATTATATGTATTTTGTCATATACAATATGATGTTTTGAAATATATATACATTATGAATGGAATCTTTACTGTTTTAAGACTCAATATAAATGAAAACTTCCTCTGAAAATAAGCTATATGCAACAAATAAAAATCCAAAATACAAACTCAAAGTATACAAACTATTTACAATAGTCAAAATACTAAGAATAGTGAGCTCTTTTCAAAAATTAAGGCTTATCAGGCATTTTTCCACAAACAAAAGAATAGCTCTAGCATCTTAGTTAACATTTCTTTTTTCAATAAAAGATGCTAGTGTCCAACTCTGTTGTAAGCACCCATTGAAGTAAATATAATGGCTACTGTTTGCCTACACAGGCCTTGATATAGCAATATTTAACTCTGTGTCCTATTTTCCCCAATGTCTAAGGTACTTTTTAGTAGTAAGAAATTGCAATAGGTTCATTAGTTCTTAGGCCATTACACAACTATTTTATATACTGATGTTGCTACCTAACCATGGCACTTTCACAAGAACTAAAATGTTTCTAGGATATTATTATGCAGAAAATTTTTAGACACTGAGGAAAATCAACACAAGAATGATATAAAAATCAAAAAGTCAAGTTCTATACAGACAGGAAATGTCAACTCTATGGCATTAAAATTATCTGCTGACCAAAAAACTTAAAAATTGTCAGTAATATCATTTTTCTTGGTTCTAAGCTCAACGCCTAAACCACTAGGAAACTTCTCTACTGTAAAGCCTGTAAAAGAAAGGCTTTCTTCTTTACACATAACTTGGCAATATGGAACAATAAATAGGAATAAATTTCCAAAATTTAAAAATGTAAATAGTTCTAGCAATTAGTTATTGAGACTAGGGGCAGGAGGAAGTGTCTCATTTCATTGTTTGGAAAAATATGCCATCTAGGAAGAAGATAATTTTTAAAAAGTGCTTGCCATAAGTCACATATGGTTCTTTTTCAGTAAACTATTATCCTATATTCACTCCTTACCTTAATAAAAATATTTTCATATTGTTAGGTTAGTGAAGCAAATGCACAAACATGGCCACCATGGGGCCGCATGTGCAGATATATTAAGACAAGAAAGTTTTTATCCTAGCATTTTCAGACTCAAAGAAATAACACATGGTACACTAATATTTTATGTATTTTACCAAAGATAGGGCTTTTCAAACTTTGCCAAAACTGCAGAAGAAACTGAAATATCCTGTTTTGCTTAAGAATTCATAAAAGTTGTACTTTGTCCATAATATACCTGAGGATTAATATAAAAATATTTCAAATTAATGAGTAAAATTGATATTATAGGAAAATGTAGCATGTTTACCCCTGAACACTACATGTAGACTACATAAAGGTTTACCCAAAAACTGACTCTGGTAATTTACTAATTATGTATCTTATGCATCTAATTAAAATCAATCAAATACTATTTATGGATATTAATACTTTTCAAAACAAGGTGGTATTTTCCTGATTACAGAAGCAGTTAGGACTGAGGGGCTGAGGAGCTAGGGGTGGAGTTCAGTGGTAGAGTGCTTGCCTAGGTTCGATCCCCAGCACAACAGAAAAAAGAAAAAAAACTTAAAAACTTAGTCTGATTATCATAGCAATGACTTACAACCCTTAGAAGCGGAAAAGTGCTCTGAAGCCACTTCTTCATATGTATGTTGTATTTTCTTTCTATTTCTCACATGCCATTTGCTTAAACTCTGCCTTAGAAATCTGTTTTCAAGGCTGAACATTAAAGCATGTTTCAGTCCTCCAAGGCAGTATCTGTGGTAAATGGGGCCAGGAAATCCTATACTTTAAATCCAACCAGATCAGCAAAGTACATTAGCATATCAAAGATTACAAAGTGTCCCCAGGTAAAGAGACCCACAGAACTCTAAACTCTGCCATCACAAATGTCCCAGTACAGAAGGGAAACAATACTCATGCAGAGCTTATGATCACCATCTTAGCTTTCTCAGGTAATGACTTTCTAAAAATGGGCCAAACCTCTCAAAGGACTGACTACAAATGATTTAGAAACAATGATCTTCCTTTGATCCATAAGGCTACTTATAAATAAAATATTAAGCCAGTTATCAAGAACTGCAAAAATTAACATATTATTAGAATGTACCAGACTTCAATTTGTTCTCAACTACAAGTCTAGTTACTGCAAGAAAGACTAGTCTATCACATATTCACACTCAAAGCTGTAATTCTATGATTTTCAAGAGAAAACACTACCAGTTAAGTTGTCCTTGCATGATCACGGTTTTCAATTATCATTATTCTTGTTTTTTATTGAGATTTTGTTGATTACTTTCTTTTAATCTTTATTTATTAATTTTTATGTGGTGCTGAGGATCAAACCCAGTGCCTCATATATGCTAGACAAGTGCTCTACCACTGAGCCACAACCCCAGCCCCTACTCTTGTTTTTAATTAAAAATTACCATGAGTTTGACTCCCTCATTACCAATTTAATTTTAGCTGTTTTATTAAACTTGTAAAGAATAAATTGTACAATTCCACCAGTAAGTTTCTCACTGGTCTTGACTCTAAGATAAGTATACTTTTGTCATTCAATTAGAACCATCCATATCCCTAACTGGTGAAAATGTCTCCTCAAATTACTTATACCTGGATAACTGTTATTATCCACTAAAAGTGGAAATGGCTCAACTAAAAGATGATCCAGTTAAGGGCTGGGATTAAAAAGTTTGAGATTCACTGTTTTAAGGGTCCTCTCCCAGGCTATGAGGTCACTAATGAGGGGGCAAGGCCTTCTCCCTGGCCACACCAATCAAATGTGGTAGAACTCAGGAGTGTAAGAAGTGTTGACTTCTTTGAACTTGGATATCTACGATCTCTCCAGTGTCTAGTTTTGAGTGAGAAGGAAATGCTACAAGAAATGTCTTAATAAATCCCATAACAAATCCTCTTCAAAAAATCTTTTCTTAGGTTAGCTTTAAAATATTGCCACTTTCCTAGACACAGCATGCAACTAAATGTCAGGGATCAGCCCAGAAAGTATAAAAACCATGAGGGAAGTGTCTGATGACTTTTTGGATTTTCAATGTTTTCAGCTGTGGAACTGAATTAAGATTTATTCTAATAACCCTTGTATCCATTATACTAAAGATGGGGTGAAAACATATATTGCAAAGTAAAAACAGACTATAAAAATTCAGAATTCTTAAGTCAATTTATCAAACTTACAGTGCTAAAAACCCTTGTGTTAAAGACATTTCTTTCTCTGGATATTGAGATCCAGAATGAAAAGACAATGAAAATGAATAAGCACAAGAGACATAACAGAAATCTAATAGAATAATGAATAACTACATGGGATTACCATAACCAAGTGATTTGGGCAAGTCAATTCACCTCTCTGATCACTCCTTGAATGCACTGAAGAGAAAGCCAGATCATTGATTGTTAAATCTTCTGGCTCTCAAAGTCCACATTTTTACTACTATACATTAGAATAAGTTGTTTCCTAGTAAGGCATTAGATATTTAGGGAATTAACTCCTCTGACAAGTCACAAAGGTTATCACTTTAAAATATTGCACCTAATATTTGCCATCTTCAAACACTTATGCATTGTTGCTCTACAGTCAAATGTCCTATCTCTTGAGGATTCTCCTCATGCTAATAATTATGATTACATTTTAAGTACAATCAAGTTTTTTAAACCATGTATTTTCAAGAGATTTATTTAAGACCTTCTTTCAAACTGAGTGGCTGATGAATGTTTATGGTCTCAGGGCTGAATGGAGAATCAATCCTTTGTATATCAAAAGCTCTGCATTACTTCTAGTAGTTAACAGATGTGAACTTCAAAATACTTCAACAGAACTATCCCTCTGCAGACCTTAAATGCTTAAGATAGGTCAAAGAACTTTCTTCCCTTATCTCTGGGGGCCGGGAGTGTATTTATCTTCCCCTAACCCCCAGTACTTGGGATTAAATCCAGTGGTGCTGCTCTACTACTGAGCTACATATTCACAGCTCTTTTCAACTTTATCTTGAGACACAGTCTTGATAAATTCCCCAGGTGGGCCTGTAACTTATAAGCCTCCTGAGTAGCTGAAACTACAGGTATCCATCACCATGCCCAGTCATCTGTTCACTTTTATATCATATATTCTACTTATTGTTAATTCAGGATGGATAGTTGCCATGATATAAAGTACCATATATCTATTCCAAAATCTTTTGTAAAATCATTCCTACTTATTTACTAAACTAGCTTATTGTCCCTCAAGAATCCAATTAAGAATTAGTCTAATTTTTTGATGTTAGGCAACTGCATGATAAACTTCATAATTTTATCATTCCTATTAGAAAACAATCATTTGTAAAAGGTGAGCACAACACATAAAATATAATTCAGTTGAATTTTAACAGTACGCTCTCTACCCTCAGATTAAAGAATGAATTATTAAACCAGGATCTATAGACCCTCGAAGGACATTTGAATGGGCTCTGGGAGTTTTAGTAAGTCCTTAAAATTACAAGAAAAATTATGTGTGTATGTATATTTTTCTAAAGAGATAGGACAGGGCCTTGTGGGGACTGTTTAGAGAGGTTCATAAATTTAAAGAATTGCTGAATATACTTTAAGATTTTGCTGGGTGTGGTGGCCCATGCCTGTAATCCCAGCAGCTAGGGAGGCTGAGGCAGGAGGATCTCGAGTTCAAAGTCAGCCCAGCAACTTAGCGAGGCCCTAAGCAACTTAGTGAGAACTTACCTCAAAATAAATAATAAAAAGGGCTGAGGATGAAGTTAAATGCCCTTGCATTTAATCCCCAGTACCAAAAAAACAAAATTTACTCTCAGTCAGAACACTTCATAATTAGGATATCTTGGTACAAATTCCCTAAACGCAAGGATATCTCGTGAAATTCCAACATTTCTAAGAATTCCATGGAATGTAAGAATGATCTAAAGTAGATATTTCAAAATAATCTTAAAATTGTCAAATGGTTAACATGCACACAAAGAGCCTCCATTTTCTCAAAATGACTTATATCTGAAAGTTTATGTGCACATCCACAAACATTCTAGCCAGAGTAGATCCATAAGATCCATAGCACTTGCTCTACAACTGAGCTACACTCCCAGTCTCTCAAGCCCTTTTTTATTGTACTTATATGATCTTTTATTAACTCTTCTCAACATTCATTCATTCACTCACTCAAGATTTAATGAGTACCTACTAAGATATCCTATATTGGTAAATGTAAAACATCAAAAATAGTTCACTCTAATAAGTTAAAAATCTGACCATACCCTCAGGAATCCATGACAGAAACATCAGGGAGGAGCCAGGTGCCTGTAATCCCAGTGACCCGGAGGCTGAGGCAGGAGGATCGCAAATTCAAGACCAGCCTCAGCAACTTAGTGAGGCCCTAAGCAACGCAGTGAAACCCTGTCTCAAAATAAAAAAATAAAAAGGGTTGGGGATGTGGCTCAGTGGTAAAGCACCTCTGGGTTCAATCCCCAGAACCAAAAAAGTCAGGGAGGGAAGATAGAGAGTTGAAAAGGAGCTGGAGGGATGAAGAGAAAGAAAACAATAAAAACAGTAGTTTTCAAAAAAGGTACTATATCTAAAACATCCATGTTTTTAATTAGGAAGAAGGCACAATGTTTGTTAAAGCACAACTGGCTTAAAGGTTCCCCAATCCCCTCCCACTTCACAGATGAGGAAATTGAAGACCAAGGAGGGGAAGTGACTTGCCTAGAGTTATATGGCAAGTTGCTAACCAAGATTGAAACTCAAATCTGCTGATTCACTGTCTAATACAAAATATCTACATCACAGCACACTATTAAATAGAATGAGTTATTTTTTATGCGATTTTACTACATACTTCAATTTTATATTATACCACATTTTAAAAGAATGTAATAGGATAAGTCAAGGGGGGAGACTGAGTAGAAAATGAACAAATTGGTAAGATGGTTAGGAATGCAAACTATAGGCATCTACCACACTTCCTCAATTTTGAGACTCATATAACTTTAAGACCATTTCATAAACATTTTAAAAATAAAGACAATGTAAAATACATCTTCATTTCAAAAAATACCAGAATGTGAAAACATACATCTCTAAAGCAAGAAAATGTAATATAATGTACCCTACAAGACACATCACTCTTCATCTGAGTCAGTGTTACAAGGCAAACAGAGCAAAAAGTCCCATTTTCTCTAGAGTAACAGCTATTAAATACCTAAGGCTAGGTGGCTTCTCCAATCCCCCCTCCCCCACAATTATAAGTACTAACATAAGTAAGTCCTTCTTGTTATTTGTCTCCTATGCAAAAGTTGTGGAGACAAAGCAAAGTTTGAATCCCAGCTCTGCTACTGAGCTCTCCAACCTTTGGAGAATAACCAAATTCTCTGAACCTCCTTCTCCTCATCTGTAAAACAGGACACACACATGAGAGAATTGAGAACCGTAGTTATTTATTTAAGGAATATAATACAGTGCCTAAATAAAACAGGAATCACATTTTCTCCCACAATCCCCATGGGCCAAACAAAATTAAACTAAAAACTAGACTGATTTATAAGACTCCTCCCTCTTCATTTAATCAATCTATACTGATTCTAGGGCAAATCCCACTAGTTTGCTTGGGAATAAATCCTTGTTTAAAAAAAAAAAAAAGCTTTTTAAAAAATATTTATCTTTCTCCTTCAAACTGGGAAAAAATCATGAATATTTTACTGTTTAAGTCAATCAGTTCAATATAAATTCAGCACTTTCATACTGCCTTACTGAACTGAAACTCTAGGCCCACGACAAACCCAAGACAGGAACTATAGAAACAATGTGTGGGATCAAGGAAGAATATGAATGCCAAAAGAAAGTTAAGATGACTCAATTCTGAGTGGTTTGTTTTCTTTTAACTCTAAATTCATTTATTAAACTCTAAGCAACAAATATTTAGGAAAGTCAACACCACACCTCTATGATATGAATACTTTGGTCACGTAATCCCTCAAGATTAAACAAATGCCTTCTTCCTGTAGGTATAGTTTCAATTCCCACCAGTAGCAATTCAGTCATTTCCAAGATGGGAACAGGCCTACCAAAGTGGCTTATATACAGTAGGTACTGAAATAAGACTATCTTTTCTCTCACTCCAAGTTCAGACCTAAATACTACAAATTCCCTATTAGCTCATTTCTATTGAATGGGTTTATGCCCTAAAAAATTATCATTTCTTAAAATTGGGAATTACATCAAAGTATAAGCATTTTTAAACCACTCAAGATCTTTTTAGCCAAAGATTAAAATAATCCAAGGGGTTCTACCATCATCTTTCCTATGAATTTGATCATAACTACGATCAGGCTAAATGTTTAAATTTGCCACTAAGCATGATTACCTGCCCATATCTTACTATCTTTATCCTGGCTAACTTGAGACTAAATTTACATTTCTCTTTTTCTTTATTTAACTCAATAGTTTCTTATCATTGCTCTTCTGAGTCTCTCAGCTAGATATTTGTTGCTAAACACTGTCTTCTTTCTTAAAATTTTGTCTTGAAGTTTCTCTCAACAAGTAATCTTTTACTTTCTTCACTGCCTCTTTTTCTGTAACAATCTCTTAAAAATTGGCTCAGGCCAAACCCTTGAATTTTGCTGTCTGCTATGAATCCTGTGCACCTAGTACAGGGCCTGGTTATCAATGCTCAATTAACATTGCCATTTATTAGCTGTGTGACCTTAGGCAATTTAAATCTCTCTGAACCTCAGGTTCCCCAACCTATAATTTTTAGATAACCCAAAGAAGATGAAACTTAGAAAGCTCAAAACAAAGTAGCACCCAATAAATTTTGCTTTTACCATCAATATAATCTACTGTAAAATTCAAAAATGTTTGAGTATATGTGGTTGACTATCAAATCTACCTCTTAATAATCCAAATTATTTTTACTACATTCTCTTATCAAAGAAAAATTTTGTGCACTTTCCTTTATTGCCTATTACAATCCATCAACTGTTCAAATTATCTCCTAGACACCACACAGAACCATCATTTATCAACTAAGCTGCAACAGGAGGCTTGATCTCCACACCTCTAAATATTCATTCAGTATTCAATTATCCTTAAAAACAATTTTTAATTTGTGATTCTTTTTCATAGTAGCTTATACTATGTCCAAACTGGATTGCCATTCTTGAGTCTTCTATTAACTCATATCCCAACTCCTAGTTCAAGTGATGCCTCAAAACACATTTTTCAGGAAACTTTCCCTGATTAACTTCACACCACTAGGATTACTTCTCTGCTCCAAATGGCCTCAACACTTAGGTATTCTGTTACACTAAGGGTAAAATGTGGTCATAGTGTATAGTGTTACCAAAAAATAACTTCCACAAAAATCATTTCTATATCCCAAAGAATGACCCATCAGTTACAATGCTTCGTTGATCTAGTGAACAAAGAAACATCCCATAAGAGTGCTCTCTTTGGGCTTTGTCCTTGACACTGTAACTCTTCATGATCCTTTGTCCTATCCTCAAACAAAAATTATCCCTCTCATTTAAATCCAGTGGATATGTGGTAGTGGGCTACCTTTGTTCCTACTACTACTTCTCTGCTCCTCAAGCTCTGCCCACACACCATAAGCATCTCCCAAATTTCAAACAGAAAAGCAGTATTGTGATATACACAAATTATGTCTTTCTTTCCTGAAAAGAATTTGAACTTACTTAGCTATAAAACTTTTCAAGCTGAAAACTTCCCAAGAAGCATAACACATCTTCAAATTTCACTACATCAAAAAGGATGATCCTGTAAGAATAACAGGGCTGTACTTACACATTAATTATTGTGTTACTGTAAGAGGTCTTGCATCACTTTAATGCTGTATTACACATACCCAAAAC
This sequence comes from Xerus rutilus, assembly GCA_028644305.1. Taxonomy (NCBI): domain Eukaryota; kingdom Metazoa; phylum Chordata; class Mammalia; order Rodentia; family Sciuridae; genus Xerus; species Xerus rutilus. The sequence continues at coordinate 44,059,208 of CM053399.1, forward strand.
TACAATTCAGAAACTCCCCTGTAGGGCAAATATTCCAAGAGTATCTTCTGATGTTGCCTTTAAACTAAAGTATTCGACTTTTTTTTTGATGTAAAGAATTAAGCATTTCCTCGCAGCTGTCCAATCAAAAGCAAACAATATTTGTGCCCATTACTTTTGAGAAGATAAGTTTGTACGCTGCTGAGGTAAAACAATCAGATGGACTGTCAATGAGAGTAGGAAGAAGGGTGGGGAGGCAGAGGGATTATCAGCCTCAAAAGTGAGTTAACAAGTCTGTATTCGGTCTCCTGTGAACAGTGAATGAACCTGTGAACCTGCCTCCTCCGGATCTCCAGACTGTTCTTGCTCAACTATTCATAAAAGATTCACAGCCTTCAGCTACCTCACATAAATCTATCTCGAGTGCTCCTTGTGCACTTTCTAACAGGCCAAATAACGCCTCGTCAAACATCCATTTACATTTCACCTAAAGCCTTCTCCCCTCAGTAACCTTCCGGCTTCAGAGGTGCACTGCTTACTCGATATCCATGTGTTCCCACTTGTCCAGAGACCTCAACCTTCAAAACCCAAACCTGTTCTCCTTTCGCTCCCAGCTGATTTCCCCCAACCCCTGTCCCTGCCTTCCTCCAAGAGGCCAACCACGCTTCCCAGTCCCATGCTTTCTCCCTGGACACCCTTTTCAGAGCATCTCCCGTTCCCCATCACTTCCTCTCCAGACCCGAAATCCTTCAATCACAGGCCTCCTTTTGCCGCCACCCTCTCTCGAGCACTCGAGCCCGCTCCCCCGTTAACTACCCGCTCCACCTTCGCCATCTCTACGCGGCCTCCCACCCCAGGCGGCGCCCCCGGTTCCGCGGCTGCCAACCAGGCCCCTCCCTACATCCCCTTGTTGGTCCCGGCCCGTGGGAGGGCGGCGGCCGGGCCATGCTGCACAGAAACCATCCCGGCTGACGCGGGCGCCCCGGCTCCCGGCGGACGCGGGTGGGGGCGGGGGCGGGACAGGCCAGCGGCCCCATCTCGACCCAGCCTGCGTTCGGGCTCCCGCACCCGCTACCCGGGCCAAGCGGGGAGGAGCCAGCAGCCCGGCCCTCCCGCGGTGCCTCTGCTCCTCACCTAGACGCAGAGACTCGGGCCTCGTTCTCCCCACGGCAGTCCCTCGATGGCTGCGCCGCCGCCGCCGCCGCGCTCTCCTCACTCGCGTTTCCACCGCCCCCGACCGGCTGCTGAAGAGCGGACGGACAGCGGCACGCCCATTGGCTGCGGCCCGCACTCGCGTCACCGGCCCCGACCGCACCGCGGGATGTGACTGGATGGCGCGGTGCCCCTTTTCCACGTCTGCTCTCGATTGGCTCTCGCGCACACCCTTACTGCACACCCTCCTCCCCCGGCTCAGCCCTCCACCCCGACCAGGTTTCCATCCGGGCGGGAGGGGGCCGGGAGCGGACGCCAGGGGGACGCGAACGACCAATGGGGGCGCGGAGAGAAGACCCGGAGGTGGGCGCCGCGGCTGCGGGCCGGCGGGGAGAAGCTCAGCCAATGGGCGCGCACCCCACATCCCAGGCTCGGCAGCGCCCCCTGGCAGCTCGCGTCTCTGCGGGTCGCGCCCAGAGCCACGCCCGACTGCTGGTGGTGCGGGAGAGGCGCCCACGCGAAAAGCGCGGAGCACGCGAAGAAGCCGGCGCGGGAGGCTGTGGGCAGCCATTGTGGCGTGCTCCAGCTCTGCCTACGTGGAGTCCGCCGTGACTTTTAATGGGAGCAGATTGCCCTCCAGCCAGTGCTGAGGGTGAGAGATCGTCTCGGACAACTACCAGCTTGGTTTGGGTCCATGAGAGCGAAACTTTCGCTGAGTGGATCCCTGAACCACTGCAGGGTGCCCAGTAGGGAGGGCATCGAGCCCAGGTCTCGTCCAGCCCCACGGTACTGTAGGTCAAATCATTCCACCTACTACTTTCTCCAAGACTATGCCATACAGAGCTTAAGAATGATTAGAGAAGTTGGAATAATGGTTATCTATGAGGGATGGGGGCTTGTTCGGTGGGAAAGGAAAGGGCACGAAGGAATCTAATAGGTGTTGAAAACGTTCTTTTTATTGATCTGGGTGATAATTACAGGGGTGTGCATGTGTAGAGATTAATCGAGCTGTACACTTAAAGTTAGTGTACTGTACGCACTATGTGGGATATATCACCTAAAAAATGAAAGGATCGACAAAATTACTCCATAGTAAACAATACACACTAGGAGTTAGCCATCAATCAAAAGCCACAAACCAAAAAAAAAAAAGCATTTGTGAGAAAAATAAGTTAAAGCACAGTGAATAGCACACATTGGTTAGAACTTTAAGGATGAACCAGATGTCTATATTTCTTTAGGGCTTGAGAGCTTGTTTCAGTGCCTGGTGACGTCACTAACACAAAGACACTTAAAAGTACTGCACCCAGTTGAAAACTACAAGTTACTGACCTGCCTTCTCTGTGTTATACCTATGTGTGGCTTGCTCCACCACATTAGCCCGGGAACAAACTTGAAAAACTTGAAACCATGGTTTCTACCCCCAGGGACTCACACTCCAACACCAATTCCATTTCTGGAAGGGGTCACAGAACACAAATCTAGCACAGTTGCTTACCTTCGGAGAGTATGCATTCTAATATTCCATGTTAGGCAAGACAAGAGAGTAGGCCTAGAACCCAGTCCAGTAGCCAAATTCTGAAATAGCCAGGGTCAGGTGAAACATTTCCTAAAGTGGATATGTTATGCTTTCCCCCAAACAAACGAAAACTTAGGGCCATGCCAGGAAAGGTGGTGTGCCCCTGTATCCACAGTTACCCCGAAAACTGGCTTAAGGAGTTAGAGGCCAGCCTGGGCAACATAGCAAGACCTCATCGCAAAAAAAAAAAAAAAAAAAAAAAAAAAAAAGGTAAATTCTTGACTGTAAAAGGACAACCAGAATAAAATAAAGATTACAGTATTTAATTCTTAGTCATTAATTTGTTGAATTTAGATAAATGCCTTTGTTTAAAGTACTTTTCTAAACTAGGCACATAAAGCTGGATATGGCAGTTTTTCTTCCACTGAGCATTGAATGTAACGAGACAATTCCAATATAATTCAGGGTGAGAGAATACATAGAGAATCTAACCCAACTTAGGGAATTTAGAAGCATATTCTTAGAAGACATGGAGCTAAGTTAACCACTGCTAAGGTTTATCAACATACTATATGCAATTGAGACACTACTGCCAGAAAATACTTTCTTCATTAATTTTTTGTTTAGGAAAATAACTTAATCTTTAAGAAATGTCTGTATATAAGCGCAAAAATGTTTAGTTCTGAGGAAAACATAGAATTACTTAAGTAGTTGGTTTATGACTACATTCTGACTTTTAAAATAACTTTAGAGTTGAAAATGTATAGGCATCTCATTTGATTCAAGTCAATATGCATGTAACAGGTACCTCCAGCAGAGACCTCCATAGATAAGCAGAGAGGTTTCTGGAGGAAGACAAAAGAAAAGCTTACTCTCCAACATGGTGTAAACCCATGAATAGAATATGTTATTTGGCCAGAATCCCTATAACAAACCATTATTCTTACGTAAATTTTAAAAATTCTTGTAGCTACAACAAATAAGTAATAATATAGTCTTTACAAAAGGCATTAAAGGATTTGGCCCCAGAGTTTTCCCTAGAAAATGTAATGACACTGCTGTAGTGTGAATTTTGATTGTCCCACTAAGGACATATTTTAAAGACTTGGTCCTCATCCTGACTGTGTTAGAAGATGGTGTTAATCTTTAAGTGTTGGGCCCTAGTGGGAGGACTTTGGTTATTGGGAACCACATGCCCTCCAAGTGGATTGTGGAACATCAGTGTCTTCTCTGTTTGCTTCTCAGCCATAGCGAACTGAGTGGCTCACCTCACCACATTCTTCTTGTCATGGTATGCTGCCTTACTATAGGCCCAAAAGGAGTGGGTTCATCTGACGATAGACTTAAACCTCCAAAACGGTGAGCCAAAATAAACCTTTCTTCCTTTTAAAGTGATTATCTCAAGTATTTGTTATGGTAATAGAAAGCTGATTAACCCAAACACCAAAAAAATGTAATCATTCACCCAACTGTTTTTACCATCTTTCTTCAACAAGAGCCTGGAAAATTCAACTGCCATATATTAGATTCAACTGCATTATAATTTTATTGAAATACAGAATAGCTATACATGCTCTTTAATCTAGGTTATAGAAATAGTATACTGTAAATGAAGATAAATTGCACCAAGTCAAAAATGAACTGTTGTATTTTATGGCCTAAAGAGAGATACTCCATATTTACTGAGAAAATATATAGGAATAAACACCAAAGATACATATGTTACACATAATGTAGCTATAATTATATCTACTTCTTGATCCCTTTCTAAAGTTTCTAAAGATGTTTCATGACATCTTTAGAAGTAGAAAATAAGGAAAGTCAAGCATTAATTCTTTTTCATGCATGAATTTTTATGCAAATACTACCTCTCCCTGCCTTAAGGACATGTTTTTATATCATTTTCTAACATATTTTTCTGTCAATGTCATATTAAACATAGGTCTGATAAGTTCTTCATTTTGTTCCCCACAAAAACCCTATGCAAGTATTCATCTAATCTGGATTTTTTAGGAGAGGAAATTGAGGTTCAATGAGACAAGTAACATAATGAAGTCACACAGCTATTAGGTGGCAGAAGTGGGATTGAAATGTAAGTCTATTTAATGGCAAATACCATAATTTTTCTACATAATTTTTGCCACCTCCAAAACAAAATCAGGTCATTATGTCTTGTGCTAATATGTATTTGTATTCTCCTCAGTGAGTAACACAGAATCTTATCTACGTCACTCATGAAATTCATGAAATTAACAATTATTTTCACCATGCTTTCTTTTTGCAGATTCCATGGCAATTTAAAAGTAGCTATTGCACATTAAAAATGCTTTTTTGTTTGTTTGTTCGTTTGTTTTAACACAACTGGAAGGAATGCAGGTTTCTTTGTAGATTCAGGGGAGATCCCATCACAGAATGTATCAGAGATGTTCACTCTGATAGCAGTTTCAGGTAACTTTGCTCGAGTGAGCTAAATTCCAGTTAGGGCAATTATTCTCTGCAATTCATTTGGTGTTTTCTACCTTGCTGTGCACCCAATTATGACATTTGGAATTGGTCTGCTTTACAGGCACTAACCACTAACAACAACAAAAATACCCTATCAAGTTTCTAACATTACCACTAGCACATCAATTGCCAGTCTGAGCAAATATACACAGGTCCCTGTGGCTTCATTTCCACATCTCTGAAAGAAGAATGAAAAACAGTATCTGTCTTGGATGTTTTAGAGATCTGTGGAATAAGTTTGGGTTTTCATGTAAGTGATCTGATTCTCAGACATCCTATAGGCTTAATCTAAGTGGAGCAACAGTAGAGCTGCTGTGCCTGACTCCTCTATAGCACTCTTTGTTCTGACCATTGACTTCCTGATTTTCAGCTGTTTTTTCTAGATCTTGTTTGTTAATATAGGTGTCCTGGTGTTACCTAGCTCACAGATCTTGAGAGGAAGAGAGTCTTTATATACCATCTGTCCATTTTCCAGTTATTACTGTGAAAAGAAGAAACTATCTTCCTGCCCAATTTCTTTCTCATCAGATGGTCATTGTTTTGACCACCTTTTGTGGTGACATTGCCATCATTTGGACCTCATTTTGGGATAGTGGTAATTGAATATAGAACCCTGAGACCTGAGAATTCTTTTCATTTTCCTGTCTTCTTTTTATTTCTTAAGGATTTACTGTCTTTGTATGAGTCAAAACAGAGCTGCTGCACACACCCAAAAATGAGAATCACTAGTTTACCATCTTTATTCTATTATCACAGCATGTCCAAATGTAAGCCACAGACTCCAGCCCACCTATTTTCTGTTTTTTGTGTGGTGCTTTTTGAGAGCAGTGCCTGAAGTCTCAAAAGTCAGCACCAGCACACCCTGGAGTTTCTAGGAGTGAGGCCTCCTCCCAGACATATTTGCTAACAAAGGCCCAGAACAGAGAGAACCTCAAGCAGCCAACCACACCTATGTGTGTAAAAAAAAAAAAATTGCTAGTGTCTACAAAGATATAACTCTTTGAGGAAATAAAATATATTTGATTTGATTGCTAATCTTTTATTGTCCAGAACAGAGAACAATGCGTAGATTATAGTTTCTCCATAAGAAAGCCATTTAATCCCTCCACCTGTAGATTTTTTTCTAATGAAATAGGCAATAGAAGACTAGAGCATAGTATTAAGGATCCTGATTCTAGAACTGAACTCCTGGGTTTAGAATCTCAGTACTATCATTTAATACTTAGATGACCTTGGGCAAATGGAAACAACAATAATTCCACTTACTTCTTAGGGGTGCTATGAAGCTGGATATTTTAAAGCACTTAGAGTAATTTCTGGCACATGTTAAGCCCTATCTAAAGTATTGCTATATTGTGTGGGAGGTGTTACTGGAGATTTAACCCAGGGGTGCTCTACCATAGCCACATCCCCAGCATTTTTATTTTTTCTTTTTAGATAGGGTTGCTGACGGTCTTGTTAAGTTGCCCAGGCTGGCCTTGAACTTGTGATCCTCTTGCTTTAGCCTCCTGAGTAGCTAAGATTACAGGCCGGCACTGTCACATCTGCTGTATTTGTTAAATCTTAAGGGAAAAAAAAAAAGTGAAATGCTTTCCAGAACCAATAATGTCTGTCTGGTTTTTTTGTAATGTGCCAGGTACTTTATAAATATTATTGTAAACCTCAGAACAAGGTAGGTATTAATACCTCCATTTTACTAATGAGGACATAAAAGGGGAATTTGGTTGAATTGCCTAAGATCACATTATTGAATAGTAGAGTTGGAAATTCTAACCCAATTGTGACTAATTCCAAACATTTGCCTTTCTACTGTTCCCCATTGCCTTCTAAAGTGTCTTATCTATCTATCCATTGTTCTCATGACTCTAAATGTTCTACATGTATTTATAGCCACACTATTTTAGAACTGCTCTTAAGAGTTACTTTGCCCATCCCCTCTCCTTTCACAAATAAACAGATTGACAATATAAGAAGTGAAGCAATTCTCCCAAGGCTACCTAATTACTTAAATAGCCATTGAATATCAGTCAACCATTTGCTGGTAAGGAAAGGAATAAATATTTATATTACTTACAGTGCCTTTCACATAGTAATTAATCAACGTTAGCTCTTTTTATCTCTTAATTCACCTAGCTACTCATTCAACAAGTATTTATAAGGCATTTCTTACAAGTCAGACACGTGAGATTATAAAAATTAGCAACATTTGATTTCTCTTGAAGCTCACACTAGCTGTCCAATATGAGAGCCAAAGCCACCAGTGGCTTCTGAACACTTGAAATGAGGCTAATCTAGAATGGGAACTACTATAAGTACAAAAAAAAAAAAGATGATTTACTAAAAATAAATGAATAAGGTAGAAATACCTCATTAATAAAAGTCATTAGTTTCATGTTGAAATTATAGTATTTGGGAAATGTTGGCTTAAGTAAAATATGTTATTAAAGAGATTTTCATCCATTTCTTTTTTTAACCAACCTCCCAATCCCCAAGATGTGGTCTTGCTACATTGCTCAGGCTGGCCTTGGCCTTGCAGTCCTCCCTGCCTCAGCCTCCTGAGTAGCTGGGACCACAAGCACACACTACCACATTGGACTTCTTTTTTACTTTTTAAAATGTGTCTACTAGACAAGTTAAAATTTTATGTGGCTTTTATTATGTTTCTATTAGACAACATTGAGAAAATGACAGAATATGTTACAAGTAGTCAGTAGAAAAATCTGTGGGAGCATAGAGGAGCAGCTAACTATATAGGGGATTCAAAGAAGGCTTCAGAAGTTGTGATATTTGACTTGAATATCAATGGATGAGTAAGAGTGTTATCAGATGAGTGTTTCCTATGCAGAAGTTGAGTATGCAGAATGTTCCATAAACACAAAGAGTAAATAACAACCTAAAATGTGATAAATAGCTTAATTTTTTCAAAATTAAGATAAAGATAAAGGTACTTGAGAGTATTAGCAGATGAAGTTAGAAAAAATAAATTGAAACAAGGTTATAATAAGTCATGCAAGCCATGCAATATTGATATTTTTTATAAGAAGAACTTGTTTTATTAGCACTTTTGAAAGATAACTTTAGCAACCATATGAAAATTGAACTGAATGAAGGAAAAAGACTTGGAATGGAAAGATGGGTAACAAGAATAGTTTTAGATGGCTATAATTTTGGGCAATGGTAGTGGCCGCAAAGAGGAATATAGAGTCCCAAAGACATCTCAAAAGTAGAACTGGTGAGAGCTGGTAGGGGGAGCAAAGTAGAGAAAGGGAATTAAGAGAGACACCAAGTGACAATTTCCTTCTGTTTATTCAACAAACATTTTCTGAAGGCCTCCTTATGCACCAGGCAGTGGGGTATTAGTGCTTAATGGAGTCCTGGTTACAACATCTTAATGTTGTGTGATTAAGTTCAAAACATTTGCTAAAGTTGGATATGGTGCTATATTCCTATAATCTTAGTGACTCAAGGAGGCTGAGGCAGGAGGATCACAATTTCAAGGCAATCCTAAGGAACTTAGTGAAACCCTGTCTCAAAATAAAAAATAAGAAAAAAAAAAGGAGTTGGGATGAAGTTCAGGAGTAAAGTGCCCCTGGGTTCCATCCCCAGTACAACAATTTACTAGGGATCAGAAAAGAAAAATAAATGAACAAATCCATACTTAATTATTAATCCATTAATGAAAACTTTCTTCTATACCGTGTTCTTGAGGACTATAAAGGGTCAAAAGCCTTATACTATTATGAGAGTGGGAGGTTTCTCATCTAATTGACAGCCAGTTAAAGAAGGGATCTAGTCCTAAGGAAAGAAGTCAACTCACAGACCAATAGATATAAAGACTGATAATAAGTTTAGGGAAGGATGTGAAGAAACAGGAACTGCTTTATAAACTGCTTATAAACTAGTGCAACACACTTTGAAGAGCAATTTTGAAATATGTAGTAAAATTGTGCCTTGCCTAGGATTCAACTATTGAACTTTGGTACCTCCAAACCTCGCAAAGGAGGTCCAGCATCCCATACCATGTGGGAATTATGACTGCTTCTAACTACCTATTTGTTAAAAATATATTTCCCTGAAGTGGAAAAGAAATTGAGCTTTACTGAAATGTTGTATAAGAATTGAGACTGGCTATGTTAGTCATCTCTCTCTGTTACCATAAGAAAATATCGGAAATAATAGACTTAAAAAGAGGATGGGCTGGGTGTGTGTAGCTCAGTGTAGAGCATTTTCTAGCATATGCAAGGCCCTGGCCCTCTAGCAGCACACATAAACACATACACACAAAAGTCCTTTAAAAGAAGAATGGTTTATTTTGGCTAGCAGTTTGGGAAGTTTCAGTCCATGATTGATTGGCCTATGGGAAGCATGTGGCAAAGGAAGCTGCTCAATTCATGGCAGTGGGAAATCAACAGGGGGGAAGAGGAGGGCCTGAGTCCCATATTGCCTTCAAGGGCACACTTCCAATGACCTTACTTCCTTTCACTAAGCTGTAGCTCATAAAGGTTCCACCACCTCCCAATCACAACATGGGTTAGGAACCAATCCTTTAGCACATAGGCCTTTGAGGGACATTCAAGATCCAAATTATAGCACTAGCACCTTCATTCAGTTTGTGTATTAGATATCATACAAATGCTGACAGCTCTCAAATTTAAACATCCAGAGTTTCCTTTCCCTAGGAATATGAGTACATTGAAAATATGGAAAGATAAGGAAGTTAATGGATAATTTATAATAAAAGAGTTGTATCAAGAGATTAGCAGTGTATGAATATTATTGAAAGTTATCAATCTAAAGTGATAGACTTACATCTTGAGGTACCAGAAACATAACTTCCCTCCCTGCCATTCCCTTGAGGTGCCATTCTGCTCCCTCCCTGACAATGGGAGTGGGCTTCTCATAGAGCCAAGTCACTGGCATTAGTGTGAGAGGAAAGCAGCATGGGAGTAGAGTTGAGTGTGGAATGCCTAAGAAGAGTGAGGCTAAGAAGACAGAGACTTCACGGCTAAGGAACAGCTGTCCAGAGGCTAAACCATGAGGCATGAAATTAGTGAAACAAAGAACCTAAAACAAAGTTCAATGGAAAAGGGAGAGGTGGTATGTCAGGAAATGGGAGCCTAAACAATAGGAGAGGGTGAAGGGGGTTTATCCTTTCCATTTCTTTAAAGTTGAAAGTATATATATACTGTAATAATCACACACACACACACACGCAAAAATGTGTAATAAAGTTTTAAGAATAAAGAGGAAACAAATTGCCAGCAACCTTAGTTTTTGTTCTGGCTTACACATGCCTTATTATTTATTCACTAACACATTGTGTCTTTCAGTAGAGGTTTGGGTGAGCTTTGAGTGGTTAAGTTCCCAGTTACAGTAGTTATTAAAAATTATTGACATGCAGATTAGAGTTGTGTAGTCCAGAAGAACATGAAGTTCAAAGCAAAGTCCTAGAAATTACAAAAATAAAGCAAGAAAAGGAAGAACTAATACTTGAAATAAAATTGAAATGCAAATTTAAGTGGCAATTCAGGTTACACAGGCCTTCAAACACAGAATGATAAGGAAAAGCACAAGAAAAGTACACAGAGATTAAAGAAAATTAGTCATTCATGATGGAGAGTAGTTCTTTTCTTTCAACGTGTTAAAATCTTGATCCAGGTAGGATTCTAGAGTTATTGTTTATTATGTTCTAATTTTTCAAGAATATACCACAGCTTTTATTTAATAAAAACTTTGGCAGGATGGGAATGTCATTTTTAAAAAGTTATTTGCTATATTAGGTGTTGAATCCAGGGGCTCTCTATCTCTGAGCTACCTCCCTATCCCCTTGTTTATTTTTAAATTTTGAGTCAGGGTCTCACTAAGTTGTCCAGGCTGGCCTTGAACTTATGATTCTCCTGCCTCCGCTTCCCAAGTCACTGAGATTACAGGTATAGGCCATGACACTCAGAAGTCAATTTTTAAAATTGCAGAAACTTGTATTCATATTCTTCAAAGAAAGTAAAAGAAATGCCAAGATATTAGAAATAGGCTTAATTGTATATAACAAGTATGATGTTGCTGGAGGTGTTCCTGGAAAAGCTGGCTGCTAGGAGGACCAACAGGCTGGAACAACAACAGGGAATAAAAATGTAAGGGAATAGGGAAGAGGGGAGGAGTTGGAAATCCCAGCAGATTATAAAGTCTCATTCTGAGCTTTGGTGGTCTAGAAAGTTGATTTTGGACCCATGGATGAGCAGATTCTCAACAAAAGACTCAAAGACTAAAATTTTTTAGGTTGGTACAATTGACCTGAATGCCAGTTGATTGGTTTTACAATTAAGAAATGTATCTTGGTGTGGGAGGGAGACCAGTGACAGAGACTGCAATGTGTGGCAGGGGAGAGTAACAATGGAGGAGGATCCAAGATGGCGGCCTAGACGAATGCTGTGTATCCTAGTATCTCCAGGACCAGAGATTAAAGAAGTGGAAACACTGTATCTCTGCAAGTTATTAGAAGACCCTCAATAGCTGCCTCCATTCAGGAAATACACTCGTGTGCCCATGCAGGTCATCAGGCCCCAGCATTTGCCCAGGACCCTAGCTGCAAGGTGGCACCCATGGAAGACCTGCTCCCACACAGGATCCCTGGCTCCAGCGCCCATACACTACGCAGGACCTCAGGTACCCACCCACATAGGACTCCTAGCCATTGCTCCCATGCAAGATCCCTGGTTCCCAGGGAAGGACCCCTGGCTGCTGCTTTTGGGTGGATGTCCATCTACCAGCATGGAACTCCCTTATTCGCCTACCCCCAGGGACACTGGACAGGATCTGGACACAAACTTCTACTTACACACAGCACACTACAGAGCTGTATCTCCAAACATGTTACCTAACACCACCGCCTGGTCTGGCCCTACACCCTGTCTCTGAAAGCAGATGCCTTCATTGTGGGAGTCCTTCATCATCATCTTGGAACTGAGTGGGAATATACCAGTAAACAACATGCAACCTCACCTACTGGATGAGAAGGGAAGCAATCTTTTTTATTTACCTTGAGACTTTTTATATTTTTATCCCTTTATTATCACTTCTTTTTTCTCTTTTCATCCTTTCTTTTTCTTCTTTTCTCTCTCTTGCTCTTTTCCCACCCTCACATCCCCAACATTTGTGAAACCAAGTATTTTTTATGCATTAGGCTACTGAGGACTGGGATATCTGATTAGTATATTACAGTTGTATTATATAGTCTCCTATCTTCTATCTTTATATGTTTTATTTTTCTTAATTTTTGTGTTTTCTTGTTTGTTGTATTCTATTTTATTTCTACTTACTTGTCTTTCCCAAATCTCTCTCTTTTCTACTACTAGCCAACTTCTTTTGGGTTCCTCTTTCATTCTTTCTGGGATCTAATAACTCTATATCCTCACTTCCTACCTCCCTAACATCTCATCCTACACCCCAACCCTGGTTCTCTTTAGTCCACCAGCAGAAACTGTGGACCCTTTTGCAGACCTATTGTTTATATAGTAGATACTAATTGAACTCATAATTTCTGTATATTGTGACAAAGCCATAAATGTCCTATTAGGAGCTACTTGGTTTAAAGTTATATATTGTTTGTGTTGAGATCTGCTAATATTGGTCTCCTCCTTCAAAGAGAGGTATTGGAACTCTGTAGGGAATCTATAAGTCTATAGTATAAAGATGGTAACACCTCAAATCCACAATGCTAGAAGAGAAGACACACAAACAACATGAAAAAACAAGGGAAGAAAGTGACCCAAACCAAGATACTACATTATTAGAATCCACAGTCAGCAGAGCAGAAAAAATGTCAGAGAAGGAGTTCAGGATGTACATAATTAAAATTTTTCTGTTAATTAAAGAATGATATAAGAGAGCAAACACAGGGAACAAAAGATCATTTTGATAAAGAGCTATATAGGCAAATACAGGAAGCAAAAGATTACTTCAATAAGGAGATAGAGATTCTGAAAAAGAACCAAACAAATCCTCAAAATGAAAGAAACAATAAACCAACTTAAAAACTCAATAGAAAGCATCACCAACAGATCAGATCACTTGGAAGACAGAACCTTAGACAATGAAAACAAAATATTTAATCTTGAAAATAGAGTTGACCACCTAGTGAAGATGGTAAGAAACCATGAGCAGAACATCCAAGAAATATGGGATAACATGAAAAGACCAATCTTAAGTATTGGGATAAAGGAATGCATAGAATTTCAAACCAAAGGAATGAACAATCTATTCAATGAAATAATATCATAAAATTTTCCAAACATGAAGAATGAATTGGATAATCAAATATAAGGCTTACAGGACACCAAATGTACAAAATCACAACAGATCTACACCAAGGCACATTATAATGAAAATGTCTAGTATACAGAATAAGGAGAGAATCTTAAAAGCCACAAGAGAAAGGAATCAGATTACATATAGGGGGAACCAATTAGGATCTCTGCAGACTTTTCAACTCAGAACCTTAAAGCTAGAAGAGCTTGAAGAACATATACCAAGCACTGAAAGACAGTGGATGCCAACCAAGAATCTTATATCCAGCAAAATTATTTTAGATTTAATGATAAAATAAAAACCTTCCATGATAAACAAAATTTAAAGAATTTACAGCAAGAAAGTCTGCACTACAGAACATTCTTGGAAAAATATTCCATGAGGAGGAAATGAAAAACAACAATGAAAACCTGCAAAGGGAGGAACTACACTAAAGGAAAAGCCAATAGAAGGAGAAACCTAGTCAAGTTAAAAACTAAAAATAAATCAAAATGTCTGAGAATACAAACCACATCTCAATAATAACCCTGAATGTCAATGGCCTAAACTCCTTAATTAAAAGACATAGACTGGCAGATTGGATTTAAAAAAAAAAAAAACAACAACAATATGCTGCCTCCAAGAGACTCATCTCATACAAAAAGACATTCACAGATTGAGGGTGAAAGGATGGGAAAAAATGTATCACTCACATGGACTGTGTAAACAAGCAGGAGTTTCCAACCTCATATCAGATAAAGTGGACTTCACACCAAAGTTAGTGAAAAGGAATAAAGAAGGTCATTTCATACTGCTTAAGGAAATCATATATCAACAAGACATAACAATCTTAAATATCTATGCCCCAAACAATGGGGCATCTATGTATGTCAAACAAACCCTTCTCAACTTCAAGGATCAAATAGACCACAACACAATAATACTTGGTGACTTTAACACAGCTTTCTCACCACTGGATAGATCTTCCAAACAAAAACTAAACAAAGAAACTACAGAACTCAATAAAACAATCAATAATCTAGACTTCACAGACAATATAGAATATTCCATCCTTCAACAAGCAGATACATTTTTTTCTCAGCAGCACATGGATGCTTCTCCAAAATAGATCATATGTTATACCACAAAACAACTTAACACCAAAAAACAAACAACCCAATCAATAAATGGGCTAAGGAGCTGAACAGAAACTTCTCAGAAGAAGATATACAATCAATCAACAAATAGATGGAAGAAATGTTCAACATCTCTAGCAATTAGAGAAATGCAAATCAAAACTACTCTAAGATTTCATCTCATGCCAGTCAGAGTGGCAGTTATCAAGAATACAAGCAACAGTAAGTGCTGGTGAGGATTTGGGGAAAATGTCACACTCAAACGTTGGTGGGACTGCATATTGGTGCAACTTAATCTGGAAAGCAGTATGGAGATTCCTTAGAAAACTTGGAATGGAACCACCATTTTACCCAGCTGTCCTACTCCTCAGCCTATACCCTGAAGACTTAAAAACAGCATACTACAGTGCTGCAGCCACTTCAATGTTTATAGCAACACAATTCACAATTGCTAAACTGTGGAAGCAACCTAGATGCCCTTCAATAGATGAATGGATAAAAAAACTGTGGTATATATATACAATAGAATATTACTCAGCAATAGAAGAGAATAAAATTATGGCATTTGCAGGTAAATGGATGGAGTTGAAGAACATCATGCTAAGTAAAGTAAGCTAATCCCAAAAAACCAAAGGGCGAATATTTTCTCTGATTAATAGATGCTGATAAATAATGGGGGTGGGAGTGAGGAGCATGGGAGAAATGGAGGAACTTTGGATAAGGCAAAGGGGAGGTAAGGAAGGGGAGAGGGTCTGGGGGTAGCAAAGATGGTGGAATGAGATGGACATTACTACCCTAGGTCCATGTATGAAGACACGAATGCTGTGAATCTATCTTGTTTACAGCCAGAGAAATGGAAAATCGTGCTCCATACGTGTACTATGACTTGAAATGCATTCTTCTGTTTTAAAAATAAATTTAAAAAAAGAAAAGTAACAATGAAAGTGAAATATATTTTAAAATAAATGTAACTAATATTCTTTAAAAAAAATGAAACATATCTTTCCAGAAACAGGATGTTTATGTGCCCTCTTCAATGCCTTCCTTTTCCCAGGACCATACTCCCTTATAAATGGAATTCCAAAGGTCACTGGGTAAGTTGGGAATTTCTGCCAAAGGAGACAGGCCTGAGGCATTTTTTAACTTATGGTGAGACCTGGGGAAATATTTCTAACCCACAGAAAAATATTTTACTTAATGCAGGATGCTCTGTCAAAATTTATTTTTCTGAACCTGCTTAACAGTGTTTTTATTCTAGAATAATTTTATAGTGACTAAAGAGTTGCAAAGGTAGACCAGAGAGTTCCCCATATACCCTTGACCCAACTCCCTTCATGTTTACATCTTACACAATGACTATGTAGTTGACATTGGTGCAATACAATTAACTATGGGCTTTATTTATATTTAATTGGTTTTTCCACTTATGTCCTTTTCCTGTGTAAAGATCCAGTCCACAATCCTACAATGTATTTAGCCATCATATTTCCTTATTCTCCTCTCATATTTAACAATTTCTCAGTCTTTTTTTGTGACTTTGACAGTCTGGGGGAGTATTAATCAGATATTTTGTGGAATATTCCTTAGTTGGGATTTTTCTTCTGTTTTTCTCATGAATATACTGGAGTTATGAATTTGGGAGGAAATTACAACAAAAGTGATGTGTTTTTCATCACTTCGTTTTGGAACACATGCTATTAGCATGACTTTTGACTGAGCATGTTAACCTTACCTGTTAGGTTAGAGGCAGATGCGGAGCAGCGGCGCCACCGCCACCACCGCAAAATGGCTAGCAGTGCGCATGCACAGAATGCACCAACATGGCCGCCACCGGTCACATGCACCGAACGCAGCACGCATGCACCAAACACGCCAACATGGCTGCCCTCAGCCGCTGATATGGAGGGACACTGAACATTTGACATGAAAATCGCCATGACTCCCAGCTCATCCCAGAAGGACTCTGACCTCACCAGCCTCCCCTAACCAATCTCAGAGGACACTGGACTCTACATCAACTCCTCTTCCTGCCCCAGGCCCTTCTCTTCCTGCCTTAAGTCTTCCTTTTCCCGATGGGAGGACCCTTTAAATTCTGTATGCCATGAGGTCTCGGCGCCACTCTGCCCACTCAAGCCTGGTGACTGGGGGGTGGCCTGGGAGCGTTCTTCCCAAAATAAATCCTGTTCTGGTCCTGTTTTACTTCCTTCTGGTCATTTGGCTTTACATTACCCCCTTGGTTAGGGTGGTGTCTGCCAGTTCTCTGCTGTAAAGTTACTGGGTTGTTGTTTTTTTCCCCCTCATATTCTATTCTTTGGAGGTGAGTCACTAAGTCCAGTCCACACTGAAGGGGAGAGGAGTTAAGATCTACCTTCTGGAGCAGAAATTACCTGCAAATACTATTTGTTCCTTTTCCTACTTTATATATATTTATTCATTTATTCACTCATCCATTAATCAGTATTTTATATCATATATATTATTTGGCTTAAAATAAAATATTGTCATTCAAATTGTTCCAGATTTGACTATTGAGAGTTCTTTCAAGTTGACCCCTGTGTCTTTAGAAATGTATTTAGGAGCAAAGATTTGGGTGTTGGGTGTACTCTTTGCTATTGAGGTGTCATTGCTTCTAGGCCGGCTCATTGAACAGAGCTAGCAAATGTGTGTATGTGTGTGTACTCGAACATATACTAACTCATGTACACACATATGTATTTATCTGCACATATATTGAAATAATCATGAGTTCATACAGATATCTCCAACTCTTTTTTTTGGACCAGGGATTGAACCCAGTGGTGCTTAATCACTGAGCCACATTCCCAGCCCTTTTTGGTCTTTTATTTACAGATAGGGTCATGCTGAGTTGCTTAGGGACTCCCTAAATTGCTTTGAACTTGCAATTCTCCTACCTCAGCTTCCCGAGCCACTGGGATTACAGGTGTGCATCACCGTGGCTGGTTGATATCTTCAACTCTTAATAGAGCACAACAGGATTAGTCTCCTCAGGATGAATTTGTAACTTCTTTCTCTGATAGAAAACTGGCTCCTATTATCTACTATTTAGTTATTTATTTATTTGTTCTACTTTAGTGTACATGTAAAGTATTTTCAGAATTGCGAATCCATACCAACTAAAGTATTTTTTACATTGGTAGTGGTGGTGAAAAGCATGATAGGAACTTTAATCCGTGTGAGTACAGTATTTTTGTATAGTTCTTTTTGTCTTTAGCTTTATGTATTCAGTCAAAGCATGATTTTCCGGATGATTTTCATGATTTTCAGCTATCTAGATATCAGTTATCCCACTCCCTTCAACAAGGCTGTATCACACACTTATAATACATCAAATTCATTTGTCACTGAATGCATTTCATCCTGGGGATTCCTAGGCATCCTCACTGATTTTTATTTAATTTAATTTTTAAATGTTCATTATTTGTGATTTATAATTATGAATTTTGACAAATGTTAAAGTCATATGTCTTCAGCTATAGTATCATGCAGAATATTTCTATCATTCTAGAAATTCTCCCATGCAGTCACTTTATGATCTGAACTTTTGAAACACTTATTTCCTCTATTAATTAATTCAATTACTTAAGTTACATAGCTGTCCAGGAGACATTTGCTGGCTTCTCATAGGAGCTGAGTTTTGCATGTGGTTCAGAAGGAAGCATTCTTTTTAATTTCTAAAATTTTGGAAAGCTTTTCACTGCTAGTCACTGCAGCTGCCATGTATTACCTAATAGCTTACCTATAAAACTATAATGACCAAAAACTTTCTTCTGAAAAACTCATTTTAGATTGAACTATGGTACAGTTCCATTTCTGTTGTTGAAAACCTCAGAGTAAGATATGAAAAATCTCTTCGTAAAAAATATTTGTTAATCTGTCATTTATTTACAATTGATGAAGATTTTATGATTGTGTAATGAGTAACTTCCAGAGCACACTGTAAAGGTGCTGTTTGTCAAAGCACATTAAAACCTGCCTTCAAATGTCAAAAATGGCTCAGTCTGTTTATATATTTATCTGGAGTAACTTCATGACCTTTTCTTGCCTTTCACAAATCCTTGTAGACTCTTGTGAGAACCTAGTGAAAGCTATGGGCCTTGCTCTAAAAATTACATAAACATACTTTTAAGATTTGTTGTACCTTTTAGGAGCCCATGGATTCCAAGTTAAGGGTCATGATCCAAACACAAGGGAAGTTGATGAATACATCAAAGGATTTGTTGATAATGAATGCATGTGTTTTAATGTCATGAGTTAAATGTGTGTAAGTATATTATAATAATTTGTCAGCTTGGTTAGGCTATAATGCCTGGTTTGGTCAAAATAATAGTCCATATGTTCTTTCTGTAAAGGTATTTTTTAAGATATGATTAACATTTAAGTCAGTAGATTTTGAGTAAAGCAGGTTACCCTCCATGTGTGGGCTTCATCCAATCAATTGAAGACTCTAAGAGCAAACAAACTGAGATTTCCTAAAGAAGGAATTCCTTTTAAGACTGCAACACAGAAAGCATGTGTAAGTCTCCAACTGCTTCCCTGCAGAAATCAGACTCAAAATTCTACCACTCTTACATGAATTTCTAACCTGTTTGTTAACCTACAGATTTCAGACTTGCCAGTCCCCACAATTATGTGAGCCAGTATATTAAAACAAACAAGAAAACACACACACACACACACACACACACACAATGTATGGGTTCTGTTTCTCTAGAGAGCCCTGAGTAATGCATACATCAAATTCTAACACATACACACTGAATTCCCTAGAAATATCTAGTTCCCATCTCAGTGTGAAAACTCTCAGTGTTTATCTTAGTCTGTTATAACAAAATACCTGAGGCTGAGTAATTTACAAGTAATAGAAACTTATTGCTCACAGTTCCAAAAGGCTGCAAAGTCCAAGATCAAGACATGGGCAGAATTTGGTATCTAGTGAGCAATGCTTTGCTTCCAAGATAGCATCTTGTTGCTATTCCTTGTATGGTAGAAGTTGAAATAAGGGGGAAGAGTCCCTCCAGAACTTTTATAAAGCACTGATCCCATGCATACATGAGGGTACAGCCTTCACGGCCTAATTACTTCATAAAGGACCCACCTCTTAGTACTGTTGCTTTAGGGAGTAAGTTTCAATATGAATTTTGGAGGAGACATAAACATTCAAATCATATCAGTGTTTAACTTGGTGTTGTCTCTGTTTTGATTCAGTTCTGATTTGTCTTTCCATTGTCCAGGTTCAGTAGATTTTCTTTCTTTCTCTCGCACTGTTCATTCTATACTTAGATGTTCTATTTCTGCTGTCACAAATTACCACAAACTTAGTGATTTAAAACAATACAAATTTATGAGGCTGGGGTTATGGCTCAGTGGTACAGTGCTTGCCTAGCATGCATGAGGCACTGGGTTTGATCCTCAGCACCACATAGAAAAAATAAAGATATTCTGTCCACCTACGACTAAAAAATAAATATTTTTAAAAAACAATACAAATTTATTATATTGTAGTTCTAGAGGTCAAAACTAAAATGGGTGTCAGTATATCTGTGTTCCTTCTAGAGGTTCTCGGGGAGAATCCTACTAGATACCAGTTACAACCCCTTGCCTTCTGACAAGTTGTAATGAGCAGAAATGTTTCCAGGAATTACCAGACGTTTCCTGTGAGGCAGAATTGCTCTGTTGAAATTACTGTTGTAGACCAATTATAACAATCCAGTTCTCCTTTACCAGTGTCTTATTAGGGAAGGGTATGTGATCTAGTTGTGGCAAGATAGAAGGGGAAATTTGGGGGTGGAAGGAAGATTGTTCTGAGGAATATTTTCCTATCTAGAAAAATGAAAGCTTAAAAAATAAAAACATTGTCTTTCTAGTTTCTTCCCTTCCTTTGCTTGTTGCCTGGGATGCTAATGTGTATGGATTTGATTTTTTTTTCATGGTAAAGACTGCTTCATTGGTGGCAGTTAGTACAAGTCAATAACATTGACCCTCAAAGAAGAGAGCTCAGTTATTTATCAGATTATTTCTCCCTAGAGAGCTGAATGAATCTGAACTAAGTGATTACTGGGATAACTGAAGTCAATCCTGCTTCTTCAGAAATGAAGCCGTAAAGCCAGCTAACATATGGCTATGCTGTTCCACCAACCCCAAGAATCATGGTGGTGCTATACAGGAGGGCAATAGCTAACCTGCACTTTAGATACACTGGAATTCCATTATCCTCTGAAATAGCTTTTGTTTCCCTGGCTTATTTTCAAAATACCTGCATTAAGCAGGGCTTAGAGTCCCCTGGGCAATCTGATGAAGAGCCAGCAGATTATTCAGTATCTTCACTCAGCTACTCTGGTCTTGATTCTTAAAGCTGAGGTATAGAACAGTAGAAAGATGAGAAGAACCTAGGACCCTGATGACAAAGGTAAACTGCTGAATCAGCCTTGGAACTGACTACCTCTAGATACTAGATATGTGATAATGGCTTTATTGTGTGAAACAATGTTAATTAGGGACTCTGCTATTTGTAGCCCACAGCACCCTAACAGGATTAAAATATGGTAAGGATATATATTAAACATTTTCCCCCTCTGCAACATACCCACATGGTATAAGTTTAGAGAGGTATAAGGTATTTAAAATAAACATATGTAACTATTTAAAATACTATCCATAGTCACTACCAAGCAACAGAATAAAAATGTTCATGAATGCTTTACATTTAAGGAAAATTTAATAATAGTAATTCTGTAAAGCAAGTGTTCAAATACAAGCTGAAATAATAACAGAAAATGGAAAGGGAGATTACCAAATTAAGAAAACAATTCAAGGACCAAAGTAACACCAACTGTCACCTAATAGGTTAATATAGAACAGCAAAAGACCAAATACACACAACTAAAATGAGATTTCCAACATAGAAAACAGCCTGGTTAATCATTACAATGTCAGAGAAAAAGAAGACCAAAGTTAAAGCAATAAGAAGTTAGTCATTGTAGAGGACAAACATTATACAACATAAGACTAATTATTGTCCCTGAAAGAACAAGCCTAAAAAATGGAGCAGGAAAATAAGGTACTAAAAGGAACTAAGGGATACATTTGTTAGCTTACTCCTTTCTGCCCATGGACGTCACCGAGAAAGCATCATTAAAGTCTCTCTTCCTACGATATCATGTCTAAATCAGAGTCCCCTCAAGAGCCAGAACAGCTGTGGAAGCTATTCATCAGAGGGCTGAGCTTTGAAACAACTGATGAGAGTCTGAGAAGCCATTTTGAGCAACATGGAACAGTCAGACTGTGTGGTAATGAGAGACCCAAATACCAAGTGCTCCAGGGGCTTTGGGTTTGTCACTTATGCCACTGTGGAGGAAGTGGATGCAGCCATGAATGCAAGACCACACAAGATGTATGGAAGAGTTGTGAAACCAAAGAGAGTTGTCTCAAGAGAAGATTCTCAAAGACCAGAGGCCCATTTAACTGAAAAAGATCATTGTTAGTGGCATTAAAGAAGACACTGAAGAACATCACCTGTGAGATTATTTTGAACAGTATGAGAAAATTGAAGTTATTGAAATCATTACTGACCAGGGCAGTGGAAAGAAGAGGGGCTTTGTTTTTATAACTTTTGAAGACCATGACTCTATGGATAAGATTGTCATTCAGAAATACCATACTGTAAACCAGGCGTGGTGGCACAATCCTGTAATCCCAGCACTTAGGGAAGCTGAGACAGGAGAATTGCGAGTTCAAAGCCAGCCTCAGCAACAGCGAGGTGCTAAGCAACTCAGTGAGACCCTGTCTCTACATAAAACACAAAATAGGGCTGGGGATGTGGCTCAGTGGTCAAGTGCCCCTGAGTTCAATCTCCAGTACCAAAAAAAAAGAGAACAAAAGAAATACCATACTGTGAATGGCAAGAGATGGCTGGTGCTTCATCTAGCCAAAGAGGTCGAAGTGGTTCTGGAAACTTTGGTGGTGGTTGTGGAGGTGTTTTTGGTGGAAATGACAATTTTGGTCATGGAGAAAACTTCAGTGGTCTTGGTGGATTTGGTGGCAGCCATTGTGGTGGTAGTATGGTGGCAGCGGGGATGGCTACAATGGATTTGGTAATGACGGAAGCAATATTGGAGGTGGTGGAAGCTACAATGATTTTGGCAATTACAACAATCAGGCATCAAATTTAGGACCCATGAAAGGTGGAAACTTTGGAGGCAGGAGCTCTGGCCCTTATGATGGTAGAGGCCAATACTTTGTCAAACCACGAAACCAAGGTCGCTGGGTTGGTTCCAGCAGCAGCAGTAACTATAGCAGTGGCAGAAGGTTTTTTTTTTTTTTTTTTTTTTTTTTGGTACCGGGGATTGAACTCACAGGCACTCGACCCCTGAGCCACATCCCCATCCCTATTTTGTGTTTTATGTAGAGACAGGGTCTCACTGAGTTGCTTAGTGCCCTGCCATTGCTGAGGCTGGCTTTGAACTCGCAATTCTCCTGTCTCAGCCTCCCTAAGTGCTGGGATTACAAGCGTGAGCCACCACGCCCGGCTGGCAGAAGGTTTTAATACTACCAGGAAACAAAGCTTAGCAGGAGAAGAGAGCCAGAAAAGTGAGAGAGGAGCTACAGGTTACAAAAAGATTTGTGAACTTGGCCAAGCACAGCAGTGGCAGGGCCCCGCTGCTACAAAGAAGACATGGTTTAGATAATACTCATGTGTATGAGTAAAAAATCTTGAGACTATATTTGTGACTAATTGTATAATTTATTTTAGTTTTTGTTCTGTGGAAAGTGTAAAGCATTCCAACAAAGGGTTTTAAGGTAGAGGTGGTTTTTTTCCACACCCATGTTTTTGATTGCAAGTCTGCTCATGACATTGAATAAATGTTTCTTTTTTAAAAAAAAAACAAAAACTGAATCTGGCAATTAAAGGGTCAATCGTGTTCCAGAAAAAAAGTGATTGAGATGAGATGTGTCAAAATAAGTTGAATTTTGAGGATTAAAGAATGTTTTTCACTACTGTCATGTATAACTGATTAGAACAAATTAAAAATAATAAAATGCAAAAAAAAAAAAAAGAATGTTTTTCAGGCATCCACACAGTAGAAGAGTATCTGTAAAGGGGAAATTTTAATTACCTTCTGATTTCTCCTCAGCAATATCTAATGCCAGAAGATAAAAGAGTAATAGCTAGATAGTTAAAAATGTGACATAGAATACTTCGTTGCCAAGTTGTTCACATAAAAAGGAGATGTATTTCTATTCCTAAGCATTCAAAAATTCAAGAACCACAATAGCCAGAAGTCCTACAACAAAACCACTTTTAATAAAATCCATATGTTCGTGAGGTTTAAATGTAGACAAAATAAGGTTTAAAAGTGATGGAAAACAATGAATATATTTAAATATAAATTAAACAGCTGTGAAATAGACAGCATGGTTTGAAATGGTGTTCACCAAATATGTTTCATAATTATTTGTGGGTGGTGGGATTTTGAATGCTTTCCCAAGCATATACTATATTGCCATAGCCACAAGCATGATAATTATTATAACAACAAAATTGTGATATAGCTTAAATAATTATCTCTAGGGGATAAATTTTATCTGGCACAAAATTCCTAAATATTTAGTACTTTGTTCATAAGACTTTATGTATAATCCTTTGGTGTCCTTTATAGCCCAGAAGGGTAGAATTACTCAATAAAGCAGAGTCTGTCATTTTTTTAGAGCTAAGTTATATTATTAAAGGTCTTTCCAAATTTTTCAGAAAGATACAAGATAAAGGACACTTCCTAGTTAACTGTATGAGGCCAGAAATAGCTTGATACCAAACCAAAGACATCACAAGGAAAAAGCAAAAACTAAAGATCAATATTCCTCATAAAAAATAGCCACAAAAATTTTCAACAAAGTATAATTGCATATTTTTGCCTACTTAAACCAAATTCTGCAGCACATACAAAGAATTATGCACTATGACCAAGTAGGATTAATTTATTTACTTATTCCAAGAATGCAAGGTTGGTTTAACTTACAAAAACCAATCAATATAATAATATTGATAAGAAAAAGTTTTTAAAAATCTATGATCATCTTAGTATTTCTGAAAAAAAAATTCAACTAACTGGAAATTAGACAAAACTTCACCAATCTAATAAGGAGCATCTACAAAAAAGCACAACTAACATCACACTTAATGGTGAAAGACTTGAAGTTTTCGCCTAAGATTAGAAACAAGGCAAGGATGGTTGCTTCTGCCACTTGTATTCAACATTATTTTGGAGAGTAGAGTTAGGGCAATTAGATATTAAACAGATATAAAAGGCAAACAGGATAGAAAGAAGTAAAACTACTTCTGCTTGCAAATAACATGATCTTATATGTACAAATCCTAAGAAATTAATTAAAAATCATTAAAACTAACAAATGTATTAATTTTCCAAGGTTTCAGGATATTAGATAAGTATATAAATATCAACTGTATGGCTATTGAATAGTTAAAAATAAAACTATGAAAATAATTCTATTTATAATAGTATCAAAATTTTTTTAACATTTTAATTTATTTAAATTTTTTAAAGAAATTAAAGAAAACTTAATTAAATGTGAAGCTATCTTATTTTTACAGACTGGAAGACAATATTAAGATCTGCATGTTCAACACATTCAGTACACATATCAGATTCCATAGTTTAACACTATCAACATCACAGCTGAGTTTTGTTGTTTGTTTTTTCAGAAACTGAGGGACCCAAAGTAATGAAAGCAATCTTGAAAATATCAAAGTTGAAGGAAAACCCTACCTACCTTCTTTGCTTCCTCCCTCTCTCTCTCCTTCCTCCCTTTCTTCCTTTTCTCCTGCCTTTCTTTCTTTCTTTTTTTAGACAGTGTCTATGTTGCTCACGCTGGCCTTGAATTCCTGGGCTCAAATGATCCTACTGCCTCAGCCTCCCAAGTAGCTAGGACTGTAGGTGTCTACCACTATGCCTGGTTAGAAGCACATTTCTTTATTTCAAATCTCACTGCAAAGCACAACAATCACTCTAGTTTGGTAATAGCATAAGGATAGAAATATGTATTAATGAAATTGAGCTGGGAGTTCAAAAATAAATCCTTATGTTTACAGTCATTTGATTTTTGATAAGGGTGCCAAAACAATTCAATGTGAAAAAGAATGGTGCTGAGACAACTGGATATCTATAAGTGAGAGTGAATGTGCACATCCTACCTCACACCACTGTAAAGATTAGAGGACCAGGAGGATATGAATTAAGCCACTCGCAAGGCTTTATTGGAATACACACCCTCGGGCCAAATCCCCCATCCATCAGAGCGTGTCCGGAGAAATGGCGCTGGAGCTTCCATGCACAAAGAATTTCAAGAAAGCCGGGTCAGGAAGGGGAGGGCTTGAGGGCAGGAAGAGAAGGCCAGAGTCCTTCCTGGATAGGTCAGGAAAACTCGCTGATTGACAGGAGGCGTGTCTACTGGTGACGTCACATCTGGCTTGCTGCTGCTTTGCAGCTGCTGACCAGTTCCCCTAATTGGACATTTTGGACCCTGACCAGACCTAACAACCACAAACAAAAATGAACTCAAAATGAGTCAAAGACCTAAATGGAGGAGCTAAAACTAAAATTCTTAGAATAAAACATTGGTGCTAGTTTTTGTTACCTTTGATTAGGTAATGGTTACTTAGATATGCCACAAAAAGCACAAGGAACCAAAGAACAAATAGAACTTCATTAACATTAAAAATGTGCTCAATGTCAAGAAAAGGAAACAATAAACTGTTAGGTCAGAGGCAGGAGCAGAGAGCAGCCTCTCGCTCCTGCGGCTAGCTCCCTCCTGCTCCACGTGGCTGCGCGGATGCTGCCACTGCCACAACCAGGCCTACAAGAGCCAAGCACGGGTGGCCGGGCCTGCCCCTCGCCCACAGCCCTGCCGGGGCGCTCAACCCCTGAGGGCACTTTCCGAAAGTTCCTTGCTCTCTCTCTCCCCTTACCCCCTTGTTCGTCGCCGCAGGAGGCCGAGCTGCCCGCCTGCCATGGCACACGCCTAACGAAATACGCATGTGCTGAACAAGCCAACATGGCAGCCCCCAGTAGCTGATGCAAACCTCTGACATGAAAGCCGTCATGACTCCTGGTTCATCCCAGAAGGACTCTGACCTCACCAGCCTCCCCCAACCAATCTCAGAGGACACTGGACTCCAGACCAACACCTCTTCCTGCCCCAGGCCCCTCCCTTCCTGCCTTCCTTTTCTGGACAGGGAGACCCTTTAAATTCTGTATGGCAGGAGGTTCCAACCCCATTTCTGCCAGGTCAAGCCTGGTGACTGGGAGGTGGTGGAATTTTTAAGAGGACAAACCTAGTGAGAAGTCTTTAGGTCATTAGGAGTATATGCCCTTGCTTCCTGGAATGAGGAGAGTAGTTTGTTTTATCCCATGCTCCCTGCTCTTGCCTTTTGGTAACCTCATAGGGGGCTCAAGGCAATGGGTCTGCCTGACCATGGACTAAAACCATGAACCAAAACACACCTTTTCTATTTTTAAATTGATTATCTCTGATTTTTTATAGTGATGGAAAGCTAGCACAATTTCGCAAAGAATTGAACACCTGTCCACACAAAAATCTATACATGACATTCATAGCAGCATTGTTCATAATAGTCAAAAAATAGGAACAACTTAAATATTGATAAGTGGATCAATACCTTGTGATATATTGATGCAATACAATGTTATTTAGCCAAAAATAGAAATAAAGTACTGATAGATGCTACAACATGCTCAAAAACATGCCAAGTGGAAGCAACCAGGCACAAAAAGGCATGTAATTATGATACCATTTGTATGAAATGTTCAGAATAGGCAAATTCATAGTCACAGAAAATAGATAAATAGTTGCCAGGAATTGGGGTGAGGGGAAAATTGAGAGTTCTGGAAAATATTCTGGAATTATATAATGTGATAAGTGAACAAGTTTATGAATATACTAACAACCACTGCATTGCTGAATTTTATGGCATGTGAATTATATCTCAATAAAAAAA
This sequence comes from Xerus rutilus, assembly GCA_028644305.1. Taxonomy (NCBI): domain Eukaryota; kingdom Metazoa; phylum Chordata; class Mammalia; order Rodentia; family Sciuridae; genus Xerus; species Xerus rutilus. The sequence continues at coordinate 44,086,833 of CM053399.1, forward strand.
AAAAGAATGAAGGGGTGTGTTGAAGGCCCTGTATTACCTCATTTGAACTGCTCTTCCGAGCCACACCTGGCTAAAGCATTAACTGAGAAAGGAAATAGCTGAAATATTATGATCCTCTCCTATCACACGTGGAAAATACTCCAAGAGAAAGCTGATGGAAAAGACAAGTGTCCAGTAGAACCAAATACCCTCCCTAAGAAGCAATGTGGTCTTTTTTTTTTTTTTCCTTTTTGATGGTACTGGGGCTGGAACCAAGGGCCTCACACATGCTAAGCAAGTGATCTACACTAAGCTACATCCCCAGACCTTTTTAAATTTTATTTTGCTATAGGGTCTTGCTAAATTGTCAATCCTCCTACCTCAACCTTCAAAATGGCTGAGATTAGAGGTGTGTGTGTGCATAACAGCACCTGGCAATTTGGTCTTTTTTGTGAGAGGTTTTAATAATTTCTATAGGAGATATGCAAAGAAAAACAAAACTGTGCCCTTTTCCTCAGCAATCTGCATCCACTTTTTTGTTGTTGTTGTAAGAAACAGAATTGTTCAAGAAACAATTATGGAACAACTGGAATAAGGATACTCAGAAGGAACCAAAACAAAGGAATCTCAATCATTTGGGAAGGCCTGTGGGAACTCTGGAAAGGACAAAAACCCATGTTCCTTGGCAGTGGTCAGCTCTTGGTTTAGCTTCCCAGTATTCCTCTTTTCCCCCTTCTTTTGGTACCCAGGATTGAACTCAGGAGTACTCGACCACTGAGCCACATGCCTAGCCTGATTTTATGTTTTATTCAGAGACAGGGTCTCACTGAGTTGGTTAGCGCCTCGCAGTTGCTGAGGCTGGCTATGAACTTGTGATTCTCCTGTCACACCTCCCAAAGTGCTGGGATTACAGGTGTGCACCACTGTGCCCGGCTCTCTCTTCTCCCTTCTAACACCCAATTCATAAAGCATTGAAAGCAGCTCGAGGGTCTATAGCAGCAGAACTTCAATAACCATCTCCCTAGAGTGAAAGTGCCAACTACTCTGCCTGTCTGGTGCTCTGTATATTATTCTCCCTACCACCAATTGACTTCCTCAGTTTTTATCTTTTCTCTAGTTCATAGTTTCTGTATACTCTGATTTTTGATTGTTCTATTTAACATACTCATGAATCCTTAGAGAAGGAAAACCTTTCCTCTATGCTCTTAGGTTCCGTGGCTGTGTCTGAGAATTAAACTAAGATAAAACGATCAGTAGGAGAAATCGTACACATGTTTTATTGAATACTTTTACATGTGCAGAGGAGCTTTCATAAGAAAACCCAAAGGAGCAGTTAGGATCCAGAGCTTATATACATTATTATTATTTTTTAAGAATAATATCTTATGGAGAAGTGGCAAAACAAAAGAAAAAGACCTATAGGGATGGTAAATTTTGAGAAAGTGATTATGAAATGTATGAGGGAAACTAATGAAAGATAAGGGTTATTTTAGTAGGGTCCAGTTAAACATTGACTCCCAGTTTTTGGTATTAAGAATGTTCTCCTCCTGGTCCAGGAGGATACCTTTTTCAGGGAAAATGGTAAGACCTGCTTTTAGGTAGGAAGGAAGTCAGAGAGCCCTTTTACTACATCTACTGTCAAGTATCTTAAACTCAAAAAAATCAATTTGCTAAAGTGGCATACCTTGGGGTGGCATGTTCTAAACCCCTTCAGCCCTCAGAGCTTTACCTAGGGACTTCTGAGCCTCTGCTCTTATCTCCATCTGAATGTTTCAGTACTCTGCAATTCAGACTTTTTGAATGAGAATTGTTTGCCAACCTTCTTCCCTGGTAAGCTAGAATGTCACCTAGGGCCAGGACCAGAGTGAAGCAAACAAGGCACCAGTGCACAGAATTTCAAAATGTACTCAGTCAGTGGTGCCAACCCTGCAGTTGCACAACCCTGAGGGTGCACCTCCTCCAATGTTGCACTCTAGGAGCCTCATTTGCCTCATCTCCTGCTAGACCTGAACTGCCTCAGCACAGTGATGCTACCCCATGCTGAGTACCCTTGAGCAGATTTCTCCTTCTAAAGGCCATTCCTCAAATTCCAGGGCTCTGGAGGGAAAATTGCTTTTCTCTTTCACACACAGTCCTCATTTTATGCTCCAGCATTTATCTTTCTGCAGGACAATTTAAAGGTAGAAGCATGCATTCTATTCACCGCCACCTTTGGGTCTGTTATTCTTTACCTGGGACTTCACTAGAAGGTTCCTCTTGAAATAATAAGCAATACATTTTCCAAAATTTGAGCAATTCAGTTTTCAATAATATCACGTACAGGCTTTCAACCAGTCAGGTTCATATTGGACAAGTGTGGTTTGCCTCCAGTTTTTTTCCCCCAATTAGCTTTTTTTTTATTCATTCTTTTTAGTTATACATGACAATAGAGTGTATTTTGCTTATTATACATATATGGAGTATAACTTATTCTAATTAGGATCCCATTCTTGGAGTTATACATGATGTGGAGTTTCAGTGGTCGTGTAATCATATGTGAACATAGGAAAGTTATATCCAATTCATTGTACTGTCTCCTCCAGGTCTAATTTCCTACTTTTTTAAAAATATTTTTTTAGATGTTGATGGACCTTTATTTTATTCATTTATTCATACATGGTGCTGAGAATTGAACCCAGTGCCTCACGCAGGTGAGCCACAACCCCAGCCCTAATTTCCTATTTTTATTTACTTGGATAAAATCATATCTATTTCTTCAAAACAGTAATTTGCTTTGAAAAAGCTATTATAATTTCAGGTTAGAGGAAAATGCCTTCAATATCATTTTTCAGGGATATGGTTCTGCTGAAAGATAAACATATTTACTTTTCTAAATAGGAAAATTTAATTTTTCTACATAAATTTACATCTGGGCATTTTTATTGTCTTCCACAAGAAAAGTTGGTAAATATTGAACTTATATTCATATAAATAAGAAGTCATGAAAAAATGATACCTCTCAGAACAAAAGGAAGTTTTCTCCCAAAATCAAGGGCTGTTTTTCATCCTGGATAGCAGAAAGTGCTTGTGACATATAAAATGAAAATTTTCCAACACCTACATTTTTTGTTAGGTTTAGTCTTAAGCAGGCAAGCATACTACAGTGAAGACAAAGCATTTTATGTCATTGTACTGTATGAGATGTGGATCAGGCTATGTATTAGTTGTTCTTCAGTGAGAACACTACCTGGCTCTAATTAGATGTGGCCAGTGGGTATGGGGTGAGGTGATCATATGATACAAAACAATGTTGCTCAAGCAACATAGGCCATGGGTGGGGCTGAGAACATGGCAAGTATCTTTTTTTTTTTTTTAATATCTTTTTAGTTGTTGATGGACACAATGTCTTTATTTTATTGTTTTGTATGTGGTGCTGAGGATCAACCCAGGGCCCCATGCATGCAAGGCAAGCGCTCTACCGCTGAGCTACAATCCCAGCCCCATGGCAAGTATCTTGACAGTTTGCCCTGGTACCCACTGACAACCCAATTAAGTCCTAATCATACTATTGAGCTTGGTAGAGCAATATTCTAAGAGTTGGCATAGGGCCTCTGTCCTTCCATAGACAAGGATGCAAGAAACAACCCAGTTCCCTGTTGGCATTCCTGCTTCTTCTGAGGAGCACTTTAATAAATGCAAGCTATTCTATCAGTTGCTCAGCCCAAAAACTAAATAAATAAATCCTGAATTCCTTTTTTCTCATACCTCATATTCAATCCTGTTGTTTCTGCCTTTGAAATATAACTTGAGTATAACCATTTCTCATCACTACCACTTCTGCTACCCTGGTCGAAGCCACTATAGCTCTTATCTGGATTACCTAATAGCCTCTTCACTTATTTTCTTCCTTTTATAACCCTATTCTCCTGCATGGTCTATTGTTCTTGCAGCAACCAGAATGATTCTTTAAAAAATAATTCAGATTATGTTACTCTTAAAAATAACACTCCAACCACATACCACATTTCCACTCAGTAAGAAAAGGATACATTTTCAGTACATTTAGCATTGGATATAATTGAGATTTCTTTGGCAAAAGTTTAAGAAATCTGTATAAGTTTCCTATTGCTACTGTAAGAAATTACCACAAGCTTAGTGACTCAAAATTACACAAATTTATTCTCTTAACAGTTCTAGAGGTCCAAAGTCTAAAATCAAGATGTCAACTGGGTTGTGCTCCTCCTGTAGGCTTCAGAAAAGAATGCATCTTTTTAAGCCCTCTAGATGCTGCCTGCATTTTTTCTTGTGACCTATTCCTTAGATAATTCCAATGTTTGCTTCTACTATCACATCTCCTATTAGTATTCATTATGATCTCTTCCTTCTCATAAGGACCCTTGTGATTTTATTAAACTCACTCAGATAATACAAAATAATCTCCTTATTTCGAGATCTGTAATTTAATCACAGATGTAAAGTTCTGTTTCCCATAGAAGGCAGCATTCACTTGTTCTTGGGTGGGAGCATTTTTCAGTCCATCATAATCTCATTTCTCATATTGTTTACCAAAATAAATGTTGATGGATTACAAACACACATGTGAAAAAATACTGTAAAAGAATAAAAGAAAATTCATAGAATTATAATCTTGGCAGAAAAAAGTTCTTTTAAATGAGCTTCAGAAATAAAATTGAAGTGATGACAGTGAAAATTGCAAAGTAGGGAAATCCAAAGGTCTGTCACAAAAGCAGTAAATCACTAAGAGAAATCTGTCAAAACCAGATTTATCAGCACTCTAAAAATTAATCTAGACTAAACTAAACTAATCTGATTTACAGTTTCTGGATAAATGCTTAATCAATAAAAAACAAACAGCTGAACCATGGTAAGAGAGCTTTGTGGCATTTTGATTTTAAGACAAAAATTGTTATACAAGACAAAGAGGTACATTGCATAATAACGAAAAAGACAGTCCATCAAAAATGTACAACTGTAAACATATATACAACAGATCCCCAAAGTGTATGAAACAAAAACTGGCAATTAAAGGGAGAAATAGTTCAAAAATAGCAATTGGAAAATTCAACACCTCATTTCAATAATAGATAAAACAAGTAGACTGAAGACAAATAAGGAAATAGAAGACTTGAATGCTGTACTATAAATACTACATTATTGTGTTATTCAACTTTTTATGACAAAATACCTGCAAAAAAACAACTTAAAGGAGAAAAGCTTTGTTTTTGCTCATGGTTTCGGAGGTTTCAGTCCATTCTTGGCTGGTTCCATTGCTATGGGCCTGTGGAGGCAAATCACCATGAGAGGGTGTGATAGAGCAGAGCTGCTCACTTGATGGTGTCCAGGAGGGAGTGGGGCACGAATGAGCCTGGGACAAGATAGAGTCCCAAGGACATGCCCCCAAGGACTCACTCTGTTCAACTAGGTCCCACCTCCTACAGTTTCCATCACATCTCAATAGTCCATTCAGCTATGAATCCATCAATGAATTAATCCACTGGTGAATCAGAGCCCCCATGATCCAGACACTTTTGTCTCTTCATTGAGAATGAAGCCTTCAGCCTTTGGGGGACATTCCAGATCTAAACCATAACAACCATAAATAAGCCAGACCTTGCAGAGATCTTCAACTGACAACAGCATAAGACACATTCTTCTCAAGTGCACATGGAGCATTCTTCAATATAGAACATGTTAGGCCAGAAAGTAGATCTTGATAAATTTGAGTAGATTTAAATCATACAAAATATCTTATCTGACTATCCTAGGATGAAATTAGAAGTCAATAAAAGAAAATTTTGAGAGTTAACAAATATATAGAAATTAAGCAATACACTTCTAAACAGGAATGAATCAAAGAAGCAGCCACTAAGGAAATTAGAAATGCTCTGAGATAAATGAAAACAAAAACACAGCTCACTAAAATTTAGAAGATGCAGCAAAAGCAGTGCTCAGAGATAATTTTGTAGGTGTAAACACCCACATTAAAAAAAAAAAAAGAAGGATCTCAAAGAATTATCCCAAAATCCCACCTTTAGGAAGTAGAAAAAGAAAGCAAACTTAGAGCAACTAGAAGGAAAGAAACAATGAAGATTTGATATAAATGAAATAGAAAATAGGAAAGGAATAAGAAAAGTTTATTCTGGTGAATAAAATTAGTTCTTTGAAAAGATCAACAAAACTGCTAAATCTTTAACTAGAGTGCCCAAGAAAAAAAGGGGGAAGATTCAAATTGCTAAAATCAAAAATGACAATGAGAACATTATGACTATTCTTACATAAATACAAAGGTTTGTAGGAGAATACTGTGGACAATTGCATACCAACAAATTGGATAACATTAATGAAATGGATAAATTCCTAGAAACACACAAACTACTCATACTGTATGATAGAGACTCTGAAAGAAACCAAGCAGAAATCCTTGAAATGAAGGAAACAATAAACCAAATAAAAAATTCAATAGAAAGCATCACCAACAGATTAGATCACTTGGAAGACAGAACCTTAGACAATGAAAACAAAATACATAATCTTGAATATAAAGTTGACTGCGCAATGAAGATGGTAAGAAACTATGAACAAAACATCCAGGAATTTTGGGATAATATGAAAATACCAAATCTAAGAATTATTGGGATAGAAGAAGGCACAGAGATACAAACCAAAGGAATGCACAATCTCTCCAATGAAATAATATCAGAAAATTTCCCAAATATGAAGAATGAATTGGAAAATCAAATACAAAAGGCTTAGGACACCAAATGTACAAAACTACAACAAATCCACACCAAGGCACATTATAATGAAAATGCCTACCATACACAATAAGGATAGAATTTTAAAAGCTACAAGAGAGAAGGTTCAGATTACATACAGGGGCAAAACAATATGGATTTCAGCAGATTTCTCAACCCAGACCCTCAAAGCCAGGAGATCCTGGAACAACATATACCAAGCTCTGAAAGAAAATGGATGCCAATCAAGAAACTTGTATCCAGCAAAATTAAGCTTCAGGTTTGATGATGAAATAAAAACCTGCCATGATAAACAAAAGTTAAAAAAATTTACAAGGAAGCCTACACTAGAGAACATTCTTGGTAAAATATTCCACAAGGAGGAAATGAAAAACAACAATGAAAATCAGCAAAGGGAGGAACTACACAAAAGGAAAAGCCAACCAAAGGAGAAACCAAGTCAAGTTAAAAACCAAAAATAAACTGAAATGAACAGGAATACAAACCATAATAACCCTGAATGTTAATGGCCTAAACTCATCAATTAAAAGACATAGATTGGCAGACTGAATTTAAAAAAGACTCAAATTGTGGAATTCACGTGGATGTTGGCTCAGGGTTATGCCTACAAAGGAGAAAAGGACTGTGTTAGGAACCTCAGCTGAAGATAAAAATGATTATTGTGCTATCCAATGAATTTCTTATCCTTATTCTTCTATAGCTATATAAGTAAGACAATTATTTTTCTCTCTTCTTTCAAAAATTTTTATTTGTTTTTAGATTTCTGTAATTTGGATATAAGATGGGTAGGTATTACTTTACTTATTCACCTATTTATATTTGGTACTTATCCTATTTAATATTCTCTCAAAAACTGCTTTTTATCTCATCTTAGTTTTTGGAAAATTTTCAGATAGTTTTACTTCAAATAGTTTTTCTGCTCTGTTTTCTTTTCTTCTTTTTATATTCTAATTATGCATGCTTTATTCTTTGATATTGTCCCACAGTTCTTGGGTTGCTTTTATTTCCTTTGTATTTTGGGGAAATTTTTTAATTAACTTACCATCAAGATCATGGTTTCTTTCCTTGGCCATAATTTAACTGATGGCATCAAAAGGCATTCTTCCTATTTCAGCATGTTTGATTTCTAGAATTTTGTTTTGATTCTTAAAGTTTCCATTTTCCCTAACATAGTTTATAAGTTTTTGTATGCTGTATACTTTTTTCCTCTTAGAGTATTTAACATATTAATCAAAATTACTTTAGTTTTTAAAAAAAATTTATGTATTTATTCTATTTAGGTTTACATGATAGCAGAGTGCATTTTGATTCATTGTATACAGATGGAGCACAACTTTTCATTTCTCTGGTTGTATGTGATGTAGAATCACAACATACATGTGGTCATACATAAAGCTAGGGCTGTGATGTCCATCATATTCCACCTTCTTTACTGTCCCTCTTCCCCCTCCCCCATTTCACCCCTGTGACAAATGTTCCTCCATTCTTCCCATGTGCTCCCCCACATTATGGATCAGCATCCACTTATCAAAGAGAACATTCGGCATTTGGTTTTCTGAGATTGGCTTACTTCACTTAGCATGATATTCTCCAACTCCATCCATTTACCTGCAAATGCTATAATTTTATTCTCTTTTATTGCTGAGTAATATTCCATTATGTATATATACCACAGTTTCTTTATCCATTCATCTATCAAAGGGCATCTAGGTTGGTTCCACAGTTTAGCTATTGTGAATTGAGCTGCTATAAACATTGAAGTGGCTGCATCACTGTAGTATGCTGTTTTTAAGTCTTCTGAGTATAGACCAAGGAGTGGGATAGCATGCTCAAATGGTGGTTCCATTCCAAGTTTTCTAAGGAATCTCCATACTGCTTTCCAGATTGGTCGTACCAATTTGCAATCCCACCAGCAATGTATGAATGTACCTTTTCCCCCCACAACCTCGCTGACACTTATTATTGTTTGTATTCTTGATAATTGTCATTCTGACTAGTGTGAGATGAATCAGGACCTTATTTCCTTAACAAGCCTCCTATAGCACAAGAAGTAAAATCAAGAATCAATAAATGGGAGGCTGAGACAGAATTGCGAGTTCAAGGATAGCCTCAGCAATGGTGAGGTGCTAAGCAACTCAGTGAGACCCTGCCTCTACATAAAACACAAAATAGGGCTGGGGATGTGGCTCAGTGGTCGAGTACCCCTGAGTTCAATCCCCAGTACCCCCCCAAAAAAAAGAGTCAATAAATGGGATGGATTCAAACTAAAAATCTTCTTCTCAGCAAAAGAAATAATCAATGAAGTGAACAGAGAGCCAACATTCTGGGAACAAATCTTTGCCACACGCGCATCTGATAGAGCACTAATCTCCAGGATATATAAGGAACTCAAAAAACTTAATACCAAAAAAACAAACAACCCAAACAATAAATGGGCCAAGGAGCTGAACAGAAACTTCGCAGAAGAAGATATACAATTGATCAACAGACATATGAAAAAATGTTCAATATCTCTAGCAATTAGAGAAATGCAAATCAAAACTACTTTAGTTTTTTTTAACTTGTCAATTCAAACATGTATGATATGTTTGAGTCTGATTTTTATCATCAGACAAAGCATATCTTAGCATGTCTTCTGGCCTGTCTTGTAATTTTTTGTTGAAAGCCAGACATGTTTTATTGAATGATAAAAAATGAGGCAAATAGGCCACTGAATCTGGTGAGGACTTTTCTGGTGTTTAATGCTTGCTTGTAGCTAAAGGTACCAGAGGTTTTAAGTTTTCCCCCTGTACTTTTTTTATTTCAGTTTTCAGTTTTCTTATACACTACTTCAGGGAGAAAGAATCTGTGTATTACTACTCTTTCAGCTGTAATCAATTGTTTTTATACCAGATGCTTGCTGTTGTGCAGGTCAGATATGGGACAAAGGATTTTTTTCTAATCTTATCCAATCTTTAAATGGGTCTGTGTCTGAGGACTACAACTTTTCACACATGTTTCATCAATATGTACCACCCCCACTGGCACCCTTACTCTCTTCTCTGATTGCAGCATTCCCAATATTTTTCTTTGAAACTTTGTCCTTAATTGACTTTGTTTTTAATTTACAACCTAATCCCATGAGAGACATGAAGTCTTTTTGGAATCTTCAGTGGGAAACTGGTGGGGCATCTGGAAGGAAAACTGTGGAACTGTGAGGGTTTCCCTAATCTACAGGACCCCTGAGGTTTCCTTAGTCTCAAATTAGCCCATATTCTGTCTCCAGCCATTCTTCAAGATTATATATACCAGTGTACAGTTCTAGTAGTACATTGTTGGGTCTAAGAAATGTAATTTGATTTTCAGACATTTTTGTTACTATAAGGATAAGATTGATGACTTTTGATTACTTAACATATCAGAGATAAAATGTGAAGACAGTTTCTTAATTTTAAAAGTGTTTAAAAACTTGTTTAATTTTATTCATTCTTTCCATTTCTGCATTCTTTTTCCATCTCTGATTTTTCTTTCCATTTTATCATCCATTTTATTTGGGAAATGCTTTTGTTGATACAGAAAACCAATGTGACTAATTCTAACAAATATTTTTTAAAAAAGAACTTGAACTAGTTGTTTAGAATTTCCAAAAATGAAAAGCCCTAGACCAGATGACTTCCCTAATTTTATCAAACACTGAAAGAATTAATGCCAGTAGTTTTTAAACTCTTCCCCATAATGGAGGAGTATATAATATTTCTTAACTCATTCTGTAGGGTTGGTATTACCCTGATGCTAAAGCCAGACAAAGGAATCATAATAAAACTACAGATCAATATCATATGTAGATGCAAAATTCCTTAACAAAATAGCAAATCAAGTCCAGAAGCATATTAAAAGGATTATACATAATGACCAAGTGGAATTTATTCCATAAATGTAGTCGTGGCTCAACATATAAAAACCAATATAGCTCAGTTGGTAGAGTGCTTGCCTCACATGCACAAGGCCCTGGGTTCAATCCCCAGCACTACAAAAATAAATAAATAAATAAACTTTTTAAAAAATCAGTCAATGTAATATACCATATTATTAAAATGGAGGGAGGAGGAGAAATCCCATGATCATCTCAATTGGTACAGAAAAGGCACTTGATAAGAATCAACACTCTTTCATGATTTAAAAAAAACTCTACAAACTAAGAGTGGAAGATTATTTTCTCAACTTGATAAAAGAATCTGTAAAAAGACCACAACTAATATTAAATTTAAGTATTTTCCCCTATGATCAGGAAATAAGACAAGAGTATTCAATCTCACCACCTCTATTCAACATTGCTCGAAAAGGTATAGTTAGAGAAATTAGACAAGGAAAAAGCATAAAGCCATTCAAGTTGGAAAAAAGAAATAAAACTATCTCTATTAATAGATGACATGATTTTATATGTAGAAACTCTTAAAGAATCTATAAAACAAATACCTATTAAAGTTAATAAAACTATTAGCTAATAAGCTAATAATCAGCAATGTTGCCAGACACATGACAAGAATACTAAAATCAGTTGTATTTTTATAGCCTAATAATGAAAAGTCTGAAAATTCAGTTAAGGAAACAATTCTGTTTAATTTAATATCATTGAAAATAATAAAATGCTTAGGGATAAAATTAATTCAGGATATATAAGACACCCTAAAATTATAAATATTACTGAAAGACTATAATAAATAAAAAGGCATTCCATGTTCATGGATTATGTTTTGTCAGCTTTTCCATTGCTATTTCCTTACAGGAGGAAAAGTTTATTTGGGGCACATGGTTTCAGAGGTCTTAGTCTATAGATGGCTGACTCCATTGCTCTGGGCTCAAGATGAAGGAGCACATCATGGTGGAAAGGCCTATCAGAGGAAAAATGACTCAACTCATGGCAGGGTCAGGAAGCAGAGAGAGACAGAGACAGAGCAAGGGGAAGAGACCACAGGAAAAACAACCCTTCAGGGCACACCCCCAGTGCCCACCTACTCTAGTCATGCCCCACCTGCCTACAGTTACCACCCAGTCAGTCCATTCAAACTATGATGGACTAATTAGGTTATAGCTCTCATAATCTAATCGTTTTACCTCTGAATATTCTTGCATTAACAGAAGCTTTTGCCGACAACTCGTATCCAAATCATAGCAACTTGCTATTGTTAAGATGAAAACATTCTCCAAATTGTTCTACACTTTCAATGCAATCCCTATCAAAATTTCAAAATTCCATCTTGTAGAAATGGACAAACTGATATTAAAATTCATATTGAATAGCAAGGAATCCAGAATAGCCAAACCATTACTAAAAGAGAACACAGCTGGAGGACTCACAATTCTGAGCTTCAAAACTTACTACATAAGAACCAGCAATTCCACTTCTTGCATATACAGAGAATTGAAAACAAAATTTTCAGGAAAAAAAACTTGTATAGTAATGTTTATAGCAGCATTATTCATAATATCCAAAAAGTAGGAAAAAATAAAATGCACATGACTAACAAATGAAAAAATATGAGGTGTATTGTTTACCGGAATATTATTGAGCAAAAAAGCAATGAAGTATAAATACTTAACATGGATGAGCCTGTAATACATTGTTCTAAGTGAAAGAAACTAGATACAAAAGTCCACATATTATTTTATTCCTTTTGTATGAAATGCTCAACACAGGCAAATTCATAGAGATATAAGCAGATGAGGGGTTTCCAGTGACTGGGTTGCGGGTTGAGGTAAAATGTGGAGTGAATGCTTAATGGATATTGGTTTTCTCATTTGGGTGATGAAAATGTTCTGGAATCAAGTAGTGGTGGTGGTTGCATAACCTTGTGAATGTACTATAATTACTGAATTGAGTACTTTAAAATGGTGACATTTCTGTTATGTGAGTTTATCTCAATAAAAATATCCAATGTTAAAAGTTGACTTCAACATATAAAACTTCTTTCCAGGGGTCCAGGTGGGGGAAACTACTAGTGAGAAAACGACCACTGTAAAAAAGGGTAAATGATATAAACAGACAATTCATAAAGAAATACAAATAGCCCATAAAGATATGAAAAGAGACTGAAACTCACTAGTGAACAGAAACATCCAAATTATATGAGTGAGATAGCAGTTTAACTATAATCCCAGTAGATATGCAAAATTTAAAGAATTTGAAAATATCAAAGGTAGCTAAGGGTTGGAAAAAGAGATCATCTTATATACTGCTAATAGTTTAAACTGCAGTAATTTTGGAGGGCAATTTGGCAGTAAAATATTAAAATTTTAAAACATACACACCCTATAACTCAGCAGTTCTAATCTTCATATTTAAGCAAAAGAAATAGCATTCAGGTGCACAAACAAGGAAGTACAGTTTTAGCTTTGTAAATGCAAAAATAAGAAATAGGCTAAGGATTGTGGAGAAATAAATATGGTACATCGAGGTCACAAAATGCTATATAATTATTAAAATGAAAATATTAATATGGAAAGAAATATGAATGAAAATAATTTCAGAATATTATTCACTGATGTAAAATCTAAACCAAACCACAAAAGCACTTTGTTTCCCATGAGAATATATGTATGAATGTGTATAAATGCAGAAAAAATGTTTAGAAGGTCAAAAAATAAGTAGTAACAGGTCAGGATTGGTGGTGCACACCTGTAGCCACTGCCACCAGCAAGGCTGAGGCAGGAGGATCTCACGTTGGAAGACAGCCTGGGCAATTTAGCAAGACCCTGTCTCAAAATTTTTTGAAAGGGGGCTGGAGATATATAGCTCAGTGGTAGAGGGTTTAATACCAAGTATTACAAAAAAAAATTTAAAAAGTGATCAGTGGTTACTTATGCTAGAATGGGACAAATACAGATTGCTGATGGGGGATTTTTGGTCTTATCTAAAATCTTTTTTTCATGGAGTGAGGATATTAATATAAAATAATAATAATAATAATAAAACAAGAAAAAAAGTAAATACAAAGTCTAAGATTTAAAAAGTAAATTTTATTTTAACTCTAAAGAGAATTCCAAATTGCTTAATGTCACTGGGTTGAAAAACACATTTAAATTAATTTCTGACTTTTTATTTTACTCTGCTAAAATGAAAGTCAGATGAATCTCAGGTAATTTTTAAAAGATGCCTCAAATGGATTATTTAGTCCTACTAAGAACTCACTAGAAAAGCTTCTTCCAAACATCTGAAACCTAAAAATTTAGCATTTGGAGTGCAGTTTAGTGGTAGAGAGCACTTGCCTACCATGTGCAAGGCCTTGTTTTAGATTCCCAGTACTGAGAAAACAAAATACTAAAACAAAACAAAATGGTAAACCTGAAAATTCATCATCTAGAAATAATCTTTCCAGGAACATTTGAATTGGGTCATCGAGATCTCCTAATAAAGTAGACAGGGATGCCACAGAAGGGCGGCTGTTGCTGAATGTAATTATTCCATACAATAGACTACAGCAGTTAGGGAGGGTAAGTTTAAAAACAGAAAGGAAATTGCAAAAAATGAGGGTAGGCTATATTTTAGAACACCAGTTGTGACATAATGTAAAGACTCCAGGATCTGGGGACAGTTATTTAGGCAAATTTTGACACTGGTTAGGCAAAACACTTAACTGATTTGAAAAATGATATTGAAAATATCTACCTTGCTTACCTCATTGGTTTGCTGAAAAAAGCCAACAGAACAGTACAAGAAAGATCAAAATAATTCAAAAGAGTTAAAAAAGAGTGAAAGAGATAAAGTCAATTATGTGAAATGTTAAATCCTCACAGTAGGAGGTCAGTGAAGAGCTCCCAAAAGACTTGAGACAAACTGTCCACAGGAATTCATTTTGGAGCAAGAATAGCTTCATTCTTTTATCTTCTGCATAGTAATGGACACCAATCTGGGATTATGGTCCTATTTCCCCAAATCATTTTGGGAAATCTCTGGAATCACCAACCTAAATCATTTCCATTAATATAGCTATGCATGTCTTACCAGTTCATTGACATAACTAAAATGTATCAGTCTCTTCCAAGCTTCCCAAACAGGCTTTTTGAGAATTATGTGTACATGTGAGGCATTATGAAAAAGTAATTAAGATGGGGGCTCTTGGGTAAGATTAATTTGCTTTAAAGTTGAGCTGCACATCTTAACAGATATGTAAGCTTGGAAAAAGTACTTGTCTGTGCTTCAGTAAAAATTGATTTAGAAAAATGCCTACTATGACTGGGCACAGCGGCGCATACCTATAATCCCAGCACTTTGGGAAACTGAGACAAGAGCATTGCGAGTTCAAAGCCAGCCTCAGCAATGGCAAGGCACTAAGCAACTCAGTGAGACCCTGTCTCTACATAAAACACAAAATAGGGCTGGGGATGTGGCTCAGTGGTTGAGCACACTGAGTTCAATCCTTGGTACCAAAAAAAAAAGAAAAGAAAAGAAAAAAAAGCCTACTATGTAGCATTGTTATGCAGTAAAATAAAAAAGACAATTTAAGTTTCTTAGAGTGTCTAGCACATATTAAGCACTCAATAAATATTAGCTCTTCATTAATCTATTAGTCTTTATCTTCCTGAAAACTAAATGAGTCCTTTTCTGAATCTAGATGGGGGAAATTTGTTTCTCATTTCTTGTAGATGAACACAGAGTCTGGGCTTTCATTTTACTTCAATAAAAGAGAAAAGAACATCCAGATGCCCCACTCCCACCCAGAGGAGGTTCTGATTTTCAGTCTCTGTAAAATCACTTATTCTTAGTCCCCTTCCAAGTAAATCAAAGCCTAAATAGAATACCCATTTCACCAGCATAGCTTCAATCCCAGGGCTAGTCACAACAAAACCCAGCTGTAATTATATTCCCATAAAATGATGATAATGATCATGATCATAGCCATCATTTATTACATGCAATTATGAATAACATTTACCATATGCTAGGAACAGTTCTAATGCTTTACATGTATGATTTTATGTGATGATAAAAATGATCCTATAAGGAAGCTGATATAGGGAGGTTAAATAATTTGTCTGAGATTACCTGCTATTAGATGATAGAAATTGAACTGCTACACTCTCACTCTCCCCAAACAATCTAAGTTTCTTTTGTAATAGTGTTGAGTCTTTTATAAGTCAAATAAAAAGGAGATAGGCTGGGGTTATAGCTCAGTGGTACAGCACTTGCCTAGCATGTGTGAGATTCTGGGTTTGAGTCTCAGCACCACATATAAATAAATAAACTAAATAAAGGTCCATTGACAACTAAAAATATTTAAAATAAATAAACAAATAAATAAAAAGCAGAATTCAGATAAAGTATCAAGTTAAAAGTCCTTTTTGCTTGAGCACTCCATTGCTGGTGGGAGTGTACATTGGTATAAATATCTTAGAAAACAACCTGGTATTATCTACTGAAGTTGAGTCTAATAAATACTCTATGACCCAGTATGTTAGTCAGCTTTCCTTCACCATAACATATCAAAGATGATTAACTTATAAAGAAGAAAGGTTTATTTTGGCTCATGGTTTTAGAGTTTCCAGTCTATGATCAAGTGGGCCCATTGCTTTTAGGCCTTTGGTGGAGGAGCTAGGTGGCAGTAGTAGGGAGATGTGGCACAGCTAACTGCTCACCTCATGGCCAGAAAGCCAAAGAAAAAGAGGAAAAGGCTAGGGTCCCACAGTGACCTAAGGACCTTCTCACAAGGCCCCACTTGCTAAAGTTTCCACCACCTGCCAATAGTACCATCCTGGGGACCAAGTCTTTAACATATGGGACTTTAGGGGACATTCAGTGTCCAAACTATAGCACCCAGCCATTCCATTCCATTCCATCCTCTAAGGTGTGATCCTTAGAGGAGCAGTTCTCAAACATTTTTGTCTCCGGGACCTACTTTACTCTTCAACATCTCAGTGAGCTTTTATTTAGGAAGATCATATCCATCAAGATTTTCTGTATTAGAAACTACAACTGAGGCATCTTAAGAATACTTGCTTTTAATTCAATTAAAATCAATAATAATAATCACATTACGTGTTGACAGAAATAATATTTTTTAATGAAGAATGGCTCTATTTTTTAATACAAACTAGTGAAAAGAGGGCCACTTTTATGAAGCTCTTTAATATTTGACTCAAATATTTGACTCAATAGAAGACAGCTGGTTTCTCCTCTGCTCCTGCAGTCAGCTGATTATGATATGCTCATTGAGTTAGTGTTTGAAGAGTCAATCTCATACAGATGGATAGCTGAAGAGGGAGAATTTTGAGCACTTCTTGAAAGGACCTCAGAGACCTACACAGAGATTGTCACAACATCATTACACTTTAGAAATTGCTGCTTCAGAGAAATATGTACACATGGGCACCAGGATATTGAGATAAGATTGTTGATATCAACATAGTATATACTACTCACATTTGGAAAGAATCCAAATCTAAGACAAATCTTAGAAAGAAAAAAATCTTAGATAAATGCTTTAAAATCCCAGCATATGTTAGAGTCTTGAAACCTAAGGGAAGCCCTTGTTTTCCTTATTGTGTAAGAAAACACAGGTAATATTTGACACTATTGGAAAATTAGAGCAGAATCAAATGATATACTAACAAAATTAATCAGTTAATATGAAAAATTGATTAATATTTTGAGGTAAGGTAAAGAAAAAGAAAAAATTCCACTTACTTTCATAAAGACATATAATTATGTAAAAGCCATGAGCTATAATGACATGCATTTGTTCAGTTCTCCATGTAAATGTATTAAACACAGAGAATCAGGAAAATGACAATTAAATTATCTCTGAAAATATAAAACCTAAAAATCATACAATTTATCAGTAAAATCAATGATGACCATTCATAAAAATTACTTTGGCATCTGTCTGTATTTCTGAAAGGAAATTTGTTACACAGATACTGTAAGGCAACCCAAAAGGACTTGGGTAGTCCAAACATGGACTACATTTCAGGCAGCTTACCTTTACCTATTAAACATATTTCCTGTTTGTCCTCATTTGTTCTTGTGGTTTGGATATGGTTTTAATGTGTCTCCTCCAGGGTTCATGTATTGGAAGCTTGGTTCTCAGTGTAACAATGTTGTGTAATGGAAACTATAAGAGGTGGAGCCTAATAAAAAGTAATTAGGTCATTAGGGGTGCTGCCTTCTGAAGGGGTTAAGGTAATTTCCATGGAACGCTGAGTTAGTTCCTCCAAAGAGCAAGACTGTCCCATCCCCCATCTCTCTTGACTTCCAGTCTTACCATGTGATCTCTCTCTCTGGCACTGCTCCTCAGTGTTCCATTATTGTAACAAATACCTGAGATAATCAACTTAAAGAGGGAAAAGACTTAATTTGGCTCACAGTTTCAGAGGTTCCAATCTATGATTAGTTGGTCCTGTTGCTTTGGGCCTGTGGAGAGGCAGCATATCATAGTGGGGAGCACAAGATGGAGCAACCTGCTTACACATGGTGATTGGGAAGCAGAGAAAGAGAAAGAGATGAATGTCCCAGCATCCACTTCCAAAGTATATACTCAGTCTTCTAACTTTCTCCAACTAAATAAACTAAACTTTCTCTTAAAATTTTCACTACCTCCAAATAGTGCCATAGGCTTGTGACTGAACCCTTAATACATGTACCTTTGGGGTACATTTATCCAAACTGCCAGCGCCTGCCCCAGCACAAAGTAAATCCAGGATTGGTGAGGGGGCTGCGACTGAGAATTACACACACACACACACACACACACACACACACACACACAGGACAAGACAAGACTCCAGACTGGATGTGCAATGATGATCACACTTTATTAAAGTCCCTCAGGAGTATATATAAGTCACTCTGACCCCTACCCGGATGTACTATAGTCAGGCACCGGAGGTAGCGGAGTCCTAAAGGTGCACATACTTTACTAACTTTATGTTTTCATAAGAATGCAGATGTGAACTGAGGACACGGAACTTTGATCATGAGCCATGGTTGCTCAGCCTGGGCCTGTGACCATAACAACAGCTTGGTCCAAGGACACATCCAGGCTATCTGTATTGTACTGGGAACAGGAAGGCCAGCTCTTTCCCACACCAAACCATAGCAGACACCTAGCCTCATTGGAGTTTATTTTCCTGGGATATCTACCACAGAGTCACTCAAGGCCAGTTTATGTTTTCCCAAGTGTGAGTCAGATCTGTGTTTCCAGGTGATGTACAAAATAGCTACAAGGACAGAACACCAAGATCATCAAAGTTTATCAGTGATACTCTTGTGATAAGAAGCAGACTTAGTTTGCCTCAAGTAATGGAGGGTGTACAGGTCTATTGCTGTTTGCTCTAAGATCTATTTCTTACTTCATACTGTAGGAAGTGCTGTGTTTGAGATTCCTGTAAAGACTGGCTTTCAGGCAGGTTCAACCAGTGTAGGCATCAGAAGAAAACTGGAATTCAGAGAATGAGGGGGAAAGGTTGCGTATTTCTCTTTATCTAACTGTACCTCAGGTAGTACCTATGGTTCCAGTTCTCAAGGATTGCTTCTCTATGGCCTGAGCTCCCTCTAGGTAATGTTTTGGGCCCTAGTAATACCACCTCCTTCCTTTTTCATCCAACCCTAGACATAAGTAGTAAATCCCCGCTGTTGCTTATTTCTGAGTTTAGGTATATATCCCATTTGGCTTCTCAGTGCTTCCATCACTGTTGAATTAATTCTTGTATTACATTTCAGCTGGATCATGACAGATAAATATGTTTATTCTAAGTCTCTATGTGCTTTGGGAACTCGGGAACAGTCAAACCATCAAGCCATTAGAAGAACAGAATCTAGTAGAACCAAGCTTTATGGGGAACAGAATCTCAATGTGGCACCTCCTACAATGCTAAGCAATGAATGGATCTTACAGTAAAAGCAAGAGACCTGCACACTCTCCATGACCTAGCTTCAGGAGGTTTTTTTTGAGGGAGGGTGCTACCAGGGATTGAACTCAGGGGCACTCACCACTGAGCCACATCCCTAGCCCTATTTTGTGTTTTATTTAGAGACAGGGTCTCACTGAGTTGCTAAGTACCTCACTTTTGCGGAGGCCAGCTTTGAACTTGCAATTTACCTGCCTCAACCTCCCAACTGCTAGTATTACAGGTATGTGCCAATGCGCTGGGCACTTCAGGAGTATTGATCCTTACTTTAGCACTCTGCCATTGATGACTGGGCTATTCTCTCCACATGCCTGTTTTTTTTACTGATGACTCCTTCTTCTTCTATATTGTGCCCTTTGTGTGCCTCATAACTTTGGTTTATTCATAGTTGTTGTTTTTTTATCTCTCTGACTTTTTTTTTTTGGTACCAGGGATTGAACTCAGGGTACTCGACCACTGAGCCACATCCTCAGCCCTATTCTGTGTTTTATTTAGAGACAGGGTCTCATTGAGTTGTGTAGTGCCTCGCCGTTACTGAGGCTGGTTTTGAACTCGCGATTCTCCTGTCTCAGCCTCCCAAAGTGCTGGGATTAGAGGCGTGCACCACTGCGCCCAGCTACAGAAAGGATATTTTAATGGTTAATGGATTCTGGAGTCACATAGCCTACACTGAAATCTGGTCCTGCCACTTACCACCTGTTCGTGGTTTTCTCTCTGGACTTTCATTTCTTCGCTGGAAAGTGGAGATAGTAGATGTGCTTGTCTCATAAGGTTTTTGTGAGGATTAACTGAGTTAACATGTGTAAAGTACCCACATAGTAAGCACTCGATAAATTATTTATTATCATTCCTAGAAGTAGTATAGAATATTTCTTTAGTGGGACCATTGGTGGGAGAGTTTCTCTTAAAATAAAGCAAGGGGACATACTCTGTGAATGATATTATGATTACATAAGGATATTTGGAAGCTGTTTGAAATTAGGTTGTGGTAGATAGTTACACCCCATTCTTTAATCCCACATACTCATTAACTTGTTTACCTGCATATACTCTTGCTCCCATTACAATCCCTTCTCTCTTCACACTGTAAGTATAGAGATTCTTCAAAACCACAAATCTGATCATGCTCCCCATTTCTCTTAAAAGGGTTGAAATTCTGTCTCCCAGATCCTGCATGATCTGGCTCCTTCTGCCTTTCTGGTTATTCACATTTGTTCATTTTTTGCCAAATCAGTTCCTTTCTCACATTAGAATTTAGAAAACATTTTGAACTTCCTATTTACTGGCAAAATAATGTGATGTGGGGAGTTTGTTTGAAAATATACCAGTTCCCTATAAGTACTCTTAAGAAAGATAAACAAAGAATTAGAAAAGTGTTGAAGGTTATTGACACTGGATGGTGGGCACATGGGGAGTCATTGTACTATTCTCCATTTCTTTTTCTTTTTCTTTTTGGTACTAGGGATTGAACTCAGGGGTACTCAACCACTGAGCCACATCCACAGCCCTATTTTGTATTTTATGTAGAGACAGGGTCTCACTGAGTTGCTTAGCACCTCGCCATTGCTGAGGCTGACTTTGAACTCGCGATTCTCCTGTCTCAGCCTCCCTAAGTGCTGGGATTACAGGCTTGAGCCACTGAGCCTGGCTTCTCCACTTCTTTGTGTATATTTGAATATTTTTTATAATAATCTTTTTAAGAAGAAAGCAGTTTTAGTAGAATGATAAGGGAAATACTTTATGTCAAAATTGTGAGATGTAGGATTGGGGTTTAGCTTAGTGGCACAGCATTTCCCCAGCATATGAAAGACCCTGGCTTAATTTTTTTTTAAATTATGAGATGCATATGAAACCATGATTAAAAGGGAATTTGTAGCCTTAGAAAATACCTTGTAGGAGAAAAGAATGACTAAACAGACTTGAGCCAAACACCCATCACTAGAAATCGGAAAGGGTAACAGTGAGTAAAATCAAAATAGGAAAGAGCAGCAATTGATGAAAGAAAAATAAAACAATACAATATAGAGAATCAGCAAGGCAAAAGTTGTTTATTTGGAATATAATAAATTTCCCAAATCTCTCATGATTATGATCAATTTCTAAAAAGAAAAGAAAGGCCCCAATCAGAAAATTTCTCAAATATGAAGAATGAATTGGAAAATCAAATACGAGAGGCTTAGAGGACACCAAATGTACAAAACTACAACAGATCCACTCAAGGCACATTATAATGAAAATGCCTACCACACACAATAAGGATAGAATTTTAAAAGCTACAAGAGAGAAGGTTCAGATTACATACAGGGGGAAACCAATTTGGATTTCAGCAGATTTCTCAACCCAGATCCTCAAAGCCAGGAGATCCTGGAACAATATATATCAAGTGGAGCTGCGGTTGTGGCTCAGTGGTAGAGCACTTGCCTTGTATGTGTGAGGCATTGGGTTCAATTCTCAGCACCACATATAAATAAGTAAAATAAAGATCCATTGACAACTAAAAAAATATTTTATATATATATCAAGCTCTGAAAGAAAATAAATGCCAACCAAGAAACTCGTATCTAGCAAATTTAAGCTTCAGATTTGATGATGAAATAAAAACCTTCCATGATAAACAAAAGTTAAAAGAATTTACAATGGGAAAGCCTGCACTAGAGAGCATTCTAGGCAGAATATTCCATGAGGAGGAAATGAAAAACAGCAATGAAAATTGGCAAAGGGAGGAACTACACTAAAGGAAAAATCGAAGGAGAACCCAAGTCAAGTTAAAAACCAATATAAACTAAAATGACTGGGAATACAAACCATATTTCAATATTAACCCTGAATGTTAATAGCCTAAACTCATCAATTAAAAGACATAGATTGGCAGATTGGATTTTTTTTAAAAAGTTCCAACAATATGTTGTCTTCAAGAGACTCATCTCATAGAAAAAGGTATCCACAGACTGAAGGTGAAAGGATGGGGAAAAAACATACCACTCACATGGACCACGTAAACAAGCAGAGGTTTCCATCCTCATATCAGATAAAGTGGACCTCAAACCAAAGATAGTCAGAAGGAATAAAGAAGGTCATTTTATACTGCTTCAGGGAACCATACATCAACAAGACATAACAATCATAAATATCTATGCCCTGAACAATGGAGTATCCACATATATGAAACAAACCCTTCTCAAGTTCAAGAATCAAATAGACAATACAGCAATACTGGGAGACCTTAACACACCTCTCTCACCAGCGGACAGATCTTCCAGACAAAAACTAAACAAATAAACCATAGAATTCAGTAATGCAATCAATAATTTAGAATTAACAGACATATACAGAATATTTCATCCACCAACAAGTGAATACAATTTTTTTTCTGAGCAGCACACAGATCCTTCTCTAAAATAGACCATACATTATGTCATAAAGCAAGTCTTAGCAAACACAAAAAAATAGAGATACTACCCTGCATTCTATCAGACCATAATGGAATGAAATTAGAAATCAATGATAAAATAAAAAATAGAAGCTACTCCATTGCCTGGAGACTAAATAATACGCTATTGAATGACACATGGATAACAGAAGACAACAGGGAGGAGATAAAAAATTCTCAGAGGTAAATGAGAATTCTGATACAACATGTCAAAATCTCTGGGACACTATGAAGGCTGTGTTAAGAGGAAAGTTCATTGCATTGAGCTCATTCATTAAAAAAGGAAGAATCAACAAATAAATGACCTGACATTACATCTCAAAGCTCTAGAAAAAGAACAGATCAACACCAAAACAAGTAGAAGACAGGAAATAATTAGAACCAGGACTGGAATCAATGAAATTGAAACAAAGAAAACAATTCAAAAAATTAACAAAACAAAAAGCTAGTTCTTTGAAACTATTAATAAAATTGATAAACCCTTAGCCACCCTAATGAAAAGAAGGAGAAAATTCAAATTACTAAAAATTCATGATGAAAAATATTACAACAGACACTACTTGAAATACAGAAGATAATTAGAAACTATTTTGACAGATTTTGTATAATCTGACAATATATATATTTAATATATATTCCAGTAAAATCCTGAAGACAATGACAAATTTCTAGAGGCATATGATCTGCCCAAACTGAATCAGGAGGAAACACAACTTAAACAGATCAATTTGAAGCAAATAAATAGAAGACAAAAGCATCAAAAGCTTACCAACCAAGTAAAAGCCTGGCACCAGACAGATTCTCAGCTGAGTTCAATAAGACCCTCAAAGAAGAATTAATACCAATACTCCTCAAATTATTCCATGAAATAGAAAAGGAGAGAACCCTTCTAAATTCATTCTATGAGACAAGTATCACTCTGATTCCAAAACCAAGCAGAGACACATCAAAGAAAGAAAATTTCAGATCAATATCCCTGATATTTTTAACATATTAAAAAGATAGTGTACCATGATCAAGTGGGTTTCATCAAAGGTATACAGAAATCAATAAACATAATTCATCACATCAATAGACTTAAACACAAGAATCATATGATTATCTCAATAGATATTAAGAAAGCATTTGACAAAATACAGCACCTCTTCATGTTCAAAACACTAAAAACTAGGGATATTAAGAACATGCCTTGGGCTGGGATTATAGCTCAGCGGTAGAGCACTTGCTTCGCATGCGTGAGGCCCTGGGTTCGATCCTCAGCACCACATACAAAGCAATAAAATAAAGACACTGTGTCCATCTACAACTAAAAAAAAATTAAAAAAAAAAAAAAAGAACATGCCTCAACATTGTAAAAGCTATCTATGCTAAACGCAAGGCCAACATCACCCTAAATGGAAAAAATTGGAAGGATTCCCTCTAAAAACAGAACGAGACAAGGATGCCCTCTTTCATAACTTCTATTCAACATGGTCCTTGAAACTCTAGCCAGAGCAATTAGACAGACAGAAGAAATGAAAGGGATACAAACAGGAAAGAACTCAAACTATCATTATTTGCCAACAACATGATTCTATACTTAGAGTATCCAAAAAACTCCACCAGAAAGCTTCTAGAATTAATAAATGAATTCAGCAAAGTAGCAGGATATAAAATCAACACTCATAAATCAAAAGCATTTCTACACATCAGAATCCTCTGAAAGAAAAATCAGGAAAAGTACTCTATCCACAATAGCCTCAAAAATAAAATAAAATAAAATACTTGGGAATCAATCTAACAAGAGAGGTGAAAGACCTCTACAATAAAAACCACAGGACACTAAAGAAAGAAATTGAAGAACTTAGAAGATGGAAAGATCTCCCATGCTCTTGAATAGGCAGAATCAATACTGTCAAAATGGCCATACTACACAAAGTGCTATACAGATCCAATGCAATTCCAATTAAAATCCCAAAGTCATTCCTTATAGATAAAAGGCAATCATGAAATTCATTTGGAAAAATAGGAGACCCAGAATAGCCAAAGCAACCCTTAGTAAGAAGTGTGAAGCAGGAGGCATCACAATACAAGGCCTTAAACTATACTGCAAAGATATAGTAACAAAAATGGCATGGTACTGGCACCCAAATAGATATGTAGACCAATGGCACAGAATAGAAGACACAGAGACTAACCCACTTGAATACAGTTATCTCATACTAGACGAAGGTGCCAAACATGTACACTGGAGAAAAGATAGACTCTTCAACAAATGGTGATGAGAAAACTGGAAATCCATATGCAGCAAATTGAAACTAAACCCCTATCTCTCATCATACATAAAGCTCAACTCAAAGTGGATCAAGGACCTAGGAATTAGACCAGAGATGCTGCACTTAATTGAAGAAAAAGTAGGTCCACATTTTCATCATGTTGGATTAGGCCCTGATTTCCTTAACAAGACTCCTGAAGTACAAGAAATAAAATCAAGAATCAATAAATGGGATGGATTCAAACTAAAAATCTTCTCAGCAAAAGAAACAATCAATGAGGTGAACAGAGAGCCTACATTCTGGGAGCAAATTTTTGCCACATGCACATCAGCTAGAGCACTGATCTCCAGGATATATAAAGAACTTGAAAAACAACACCAAAAAAACCAAACAACCCAATCAATAAATAGGCTAAGGAGCTGAATAGACACTTCTCAAAAGAAAATATACAATCATTCAACAAATATATGAAGAAATGTTCAACATCTCTAGCCATTAGAGAAATGCAAATCAAATCTACTCTAAGATTTCATCTCACATCAGTCAGAATGGCAGTTATCAAGAATATAAACAACAATAAGTGTTGGTGAGGTTGTGAGGGAAAAGGCATGCTCAAACATTGATGGTGAGACTGCAAATTGGGGCAACCAATCTGGAAAGCACTATGGAGATTCCTTAGAAAACTTGGAACCACCATTTGACCCAGCTTTTCCACTCCTCGGCTTATACCCTAAAGACTTAAAAACAGCATACTACAGTAATGCAACCACTTTAATGTTTATAGCAGTGTGGGGAGCTAGCTCTATGCTACACCCTTATGACTAGCCATTGTGTGTAAATGGGAAAGGCACAAAGGAAGGAGGAACTATGTGATTAGTTTACTGTTGGTTCCACGAATGTGCAGCTCATGGACAGACGTGCCTTGCCACATGGACAGCTGTTGCCTGCGTGCATTGCCTCTGATTGACTGAAAGGCCCTATAAGTTGAATGCTTGTTCCGCAAATATACGAGTACTTGCCTTGACTTCACTCCCTGGTGTGTCTGTCCTGTGGCAGCAGAGGGCTGGGAACAGGCAACCAGTCAGCTCCAACTCTTCCCAACTTCCACTGCTAGGTGAATGTGGGGGTGCCCCTTCGACCCGCTGGCTCAGGACATTGCAACCCCCGCATAGCAGTACAATCACAATTGCAAAACTGTGGAAGCAACCTAGATGCCCTTCAATAGATGAATGGATAAAAAAACTGTGGTATATATACACAATGGAATATTACTTAGCAATAAAAGAGAATAAAATGGCATTTGCATGTAAATGGATAGAGTTGGAGAATATCATGCTAAGTGAAGTAAGCCAATCCCAAAAAACCAAATGCCAAATATTTTCTCTGGTAAGTGGATGCTGATCCCTAATGGGGGGAGAGGCGTGAGAAGAATGGAGAAACTTTGGTTAAAGGGGAGGGAGTGGAGGGGAGGTGACTTGGGGACAGGCAAGATGGTGGAATGAGATGGACAACAATGTCCTAGGTACATGTTTGACTACACATATGGTGTCACTCTGTATTGTGTACAACCAGAGAAATGAAAAGTTGTTCTCCATTTGTGTACAATGAATCGAAATGCATTCTTCTGTCCTGTATACCTAATTAGAATAAATTTTTAAAATGCCAACAGCAAAATATTTTTTTTAAGTTGACAAAAAAAAAATAATATATATAACAAAAAACTTAAAGGGAAGTTGGGTGTGGTGGTGCACAACTGTAGTCCCAGTGGCTGGGAAGGCTGAGGTAGGAGATCTCCAGTTCAAAGCCAGTTTCAGCAAATTAGCCAGGCCCTAACCAATGCAGTAAGACCCTGTCTCTAAATAAAATATAAAAAAGGGTTGGGGATGTGGTTTAGTGATTAAGTGCCCCTGGGTTCAATCCCTGGTACAAAAAAAAAAAAAGAAGCTAAAGGGAGATGGGAAATAGAAAAAAGTATGTTATGTTAATTTCCTTGTCTTGTACTAAAGGAAAGGATGAACACGGTGTAAAATTGAAACAACTAGATCATGTAGGATTCTTTACAATCTTTCTTTTTTGACTTTTAAACAATCATTCATTAAGGAAAATCTCTAGTGATGAAGAATTGTCTGTCTCTAATGGGAGATGTTCATAAAGAGGGAGGCTATGCATGTGTACCCTAACCTTAATTTTGCTGTGAGCCTAAAAGTACACTAAAAATTATTATTATTATTATTATTATTATTATTATTATTATTATTTTGCATACCATAGATTGAACTCAGGAGTACTCGACCACTGAGCCACATCCCCAGCCCTATTTTGTGTTTTATTTTTTATTTTTTTTCCAGAGGTTGTACTTTTATTCTGAAGTTTTCCTATTTCCAAATTGATTACAAATTCTTCATTTTATCAATAAAATATCAAAAAGAGAAAAAGAGAAGAGGAATTATTGAGTTCTATTTTAAATTTTTTTTTTTTTTGGTACCAAGGATTGAACTCAGGAGTACTCGACCACTGAGCCACATCCCCAGCCCTATCTTGTGTTTTATGTAGAGACAGAGTCTCACTGAGTCGCTTAGCACCTCGCCATTGCTGTGGCTGGCTTTGAACTCGTGATTCTCCTGTCTCAGCCTCCCTAGTGCTGGGATTACAGGTGTGCACCACTGTGCCTGGCTCTTTAAAATTTTTATTTATTTATTTATTCTACTTAGGTATACATGATAGCAGAATGCATTTTGATTCATTGTGCACAGATGGAGCACGACTTTTCATTTCTCTGGTTGTATGTGGTGTAGAATCACAACATACATGCAGTCATACATAAAGCTAGGGCTATGAAGTCCATCATATTCCACCATCTTTACTGCCCCCCTGCCCCCTCCCCCATTTCACCCCTGTGACAAATGTTCCTCCATTCTTCCTGTGTCCTTTCCCACATCATGGATCAACATCCAATTATCAAACAGAACATTTGGCCTTTGGTTTTTTGGGATTGGCTTACTTCACTTAGCATGATATTCTCCATCTCCATCCATTCACCTACAAATGCCATAATTTTATTCTCTTTTATGGCTGAGTAATATTCCATTGTGTATATATACCACAGTTTCTTTATCCATTCATCTATTGAAGGGCATCTAGGTTGGTTTTGCAGTTTAGTTATTGTGAATGGAGCTGCTATAAACATTGAAGTGGCTGTGTCACTGCAGTATGCTGTTTTTAAGTCTTCTGGGTGTAGACCAAGGAGTGGGATAGCTGGGTCAAATGGTGGTTCCATTCCAAGTTTTCTAAGGAATCTCCATACTGCTTTCCAGATTGGTTATACCAATTTGCAGTCCCACCAGCAATTTATGAGTGTGCCTTTTCCTCCACAACCTACCAATACTTATTGTTTGTATTCTTTTTTTAAAATTTTTTTTTAGTTGTTGATGGACTTTTATTTTATTCATTTTATTTAGATGTGGTGCTGAGAATCGAACCCAGTGCCTCACACATGAAAGGCAAGTGCTGTAACACTGAACCACAATCTCAGCCCCATGTTTGTATTCTTGATAATTGCTGTTCTGACTGGTGTGAGATGAAATCTTAGAATAGTTTTGATTTGCATTTCTCTAATTGCTAGAGATGTTGAACATTTTTTCATATGTCTGTTGATTAATTGTATATCTTCTTCTGAGAAGTTTCTGTTCAGCTTCTTGGCCCATTTATTGATTGGGTTGTTTGTTTTTTTTTGGTGTTAAGTTTTTTGAGTCTTTATATATCCTGGAGATTAGTGCTCTATCAGATGTCAGTGTGGCAAAAATTTGTACCCAGAATGTCAGCTCTCTGTTCACTGCATTGATTGTTTCTTTTACTGAGAAGAAGCTTTTTAGTTTAAATCATCCCATTTATTGATTCTTGATTTTACTTCTTGTGTTATAGGAGACTTGTTAAGGAAGTATGGTCCTAATCCGATATGATGAAGATTTGGGCCTATTTTTTCTTCTATTAGGTGTTGGGTCTCTGGTCTAATTCCTAGGTCCTTGATCCACTTTGTGTTGAGTTTTGTGCATGATGAGAGATAGGGGTTTAGTTTCAATTTGCTGCATATGGATTTCCAGTTTTCCCATCACCATTTGTTGAAGAGGCTATCTTTTCTCCAGTGTACATGTTTGACTCCTTCATCTAGTATAACTGTATTCAAGTGGGTTAGTCTCTGTGTCTTCTATTCTGTACCATTGGTCTACATATCTATTTGGGTGCCACTACCATGCCATTTTTTTACTATAGCTTTGTATAGGTCTGGTATTGTGATGCCTCCTGCTTCATTCTTCTTGCTAAGGATTGCTTTGGCTATTCTGGGTCTCCTGTTTTTCCAAATAAATTTCATGATTGCCTTTTCTATATCTATAAGGAATGACTTCGGTATTTTAATTGGAATTGCATTGAATCTATATAGTGCTTTGGGTATTATGGCCAATTTGACAATATTGATTCTGCCTATCCACGAGCATGGGAGATTTTTCCATCTTCTAAGATCTTCAATTTCTTTCTTTAGTGTCTTGTAGTTTGCATTGTAGAGGTCTTTCACCTCTCTTGTTAGATTGATTCCCAAGTATTTTATTTTTTTTTTGAGGCTATGTGAATGGGATAGTTTTCCTAATTTCCCTTTCAGAGAATTTATTACTGATATATAGAAATGCAATTGATTTATGGATGTTGATTTTATATCCTGCTACTTTGCTGAATTCATTTATTAATTTTAAAAGTTTTCTGGTAGAATATTTTGGATCCTCTAAGTATAGAATCACGTCATTTTCAAATAATGATAGTTTGAGTTCTTCTTTTCCTATTTGTGTCCCTTTAATTTTTTCACCTGTCTAATTGATCTGGCAAGTGTTTCAAGGACTATGTTGAATACCAGTGGTGAAAGAGGGCATCCATTTGTTGTTGACATTTTTAGAGGGAATGCTTCCCATTTTTCTCCATTTAGGATGATGTTGGCCTTGGGTTTAGCATACATAGCTTTTACAAGTTGAGGTATGTTCCTACTATCCCAAGTTTTTCTAGTGTTTTGAACATAAAAGGGTGCTGTATTTTGTCAAATGCTTTCTCTGCATCAAGTGATAAAATCATATGCCTCTTATCTTTAAGTCTGTTGATGTGATGGACTACATTAATTGATTTCTGTATGTTGAACCAAGCCTGGATCCCTGGAATGAACCATACTTGATCATGGTGCACTATTTTTTGGATATGTTTTTGTATGCTATTTGCCAAAATTTTATTGAGAATTTTTGCATCTATGTTCATCATTAATATTCACCTGAAATTTTCTTTCTTTGATATGTCTCTGTCTGGCTTTAAAATCAGAGTGATACTCACCTCATAGAATGAGTTTGGAAGGGTTCCCTCCTTTTCTGTTTCATGAGATAGTTTGAGGAGTATTGGTATTAATTCTTCTTTGAAGATCTTGTAGAACTTGGCTGAGAATCCATCTGGTCCTGGGCTTTTCTTGGTTGGCAGGCTCTTGATGGCATCTTCTATTTCCTTACTTGAAATTGATCTGTTTAAGTTGTGTATGACCTCTTGATTTAGTTTGGCTAGGTCATATGCCTCTAGAAATTTGTTGGTGTCTTCAGGGTTTTCAGGTACTGGAGTATAAATTTTCAACATAGTTTCTAATTATCCTCTGTATTTTAGTAGTGTCTGTTGTGATATTTCCTTTTTCATCACAAATTTTAGTAATTTGGGTCTTCTCTCTCCTTCTTTTCATTAGGGTGGCTAAGGGTTTGTCAATTTTGTTTTTTTCAAAGAACCACCTTTTTGTTTTGTCAATTTTTTAAATTGTTTCCTTTGTTTCAATTTCATTGATTTCAGCCCTGATTTTAATTATTTCCCATCTTCTACTTCTTTTGGTGTTGTTTTGTTCTTCTTTGTTTTAGGTCTTTGAGATGTAGAGTCAATTCATTTATTTGTTGACTTTTACTTCTTTTAATAAATGAGCTTAATGCAATGAACTTCCCTCTTAGCATGCCTGCATGGTATCCCAGAGATTTTGATATGTTGTATTGGAGTTTTCATTTACCTCTAAGAATTTTTTTTATCTCTTCCCTGATGTCTTCTGTTATCCATGCATCATTCAATAGCATATTATTTAGTTTCCAGATGTTGGAGTAGTTTCTATTTTTTAATCTGTCATTGATTTCTAATTTTATTCCATTGTGGTCAGATAGGATGCAGGGTAGTATCTCTACTTTTTTGTATTTGCTGAGACTTGCTTTGTGGCATAACATATGATCTGTTTTGGAGAAGGATCCATGTGCTGCTGAGAAAAAAAATTTATTTGCTCATTGATGGATGGAACACTATATATGTCTGTTAAGTCTAAATTATTGATTGTTTTATTGAGTTCTATGATTTCTTTGTTTAGTTTTTGTTTGGAAGATCTATTCAGTGGTGAGAGAGATGTGTTAAAGTCACCTAGTAGTATTGTGTTTTGGTCTATTTGATTCTTGTACTTGAGAAGTATTTGTTTGATATACATAGAAGCCCCATTGTTTGGGGCATAGATATTTATGACTGTTATATGTTGATGTATGATTCCCTCAAGAAGAATGAAATGTCCTTCTCTATCCCTTTTCACCAGCTTTAGTTTGAAGTTCACTTTCTCTGATATGAGGATGGAAAGTCTTGCTTGTTTACACGGTCCATGTGAGTCATACGTTTTTTTCCCACCCTTTCACTTTCAGTCTGTGGATGTCTTTTCCTGTGAGATGAGTCTCTTGAAGGTAGCATATTGTTGGCTCTTTTTTTTTTAAATCCAGTCTTTCAGTCTATATCTTTTAAATGATGCATTTAGGCCATTCACATTCAGGGTTATTATTGAAATATGATTTGTAGTCCCGTTCATTTTGGTTTATTTTTAGTTTTTACCTTGACTTAGTTTCTCCTTTGATTGGCCTTTCTTTCTTTCTTTTTTTTTTAGTATAGTTCCTCTCTTTGAATATCTTCATTGTTTGTCATTTCTTCCGCATTGAATATTTTGCTGAGAATGTTGTGTAGAGCAGGATTTCTTGCTGTAATTTCTTTTATCTTTTGTTTATCATGGAAGAACTTTATTTCATCATCAAATCTGAAGCTTAATTTTGCTGGATATAAGATTCTTGGTTGGCATCCATTTTCTTTCAGAGCTTGGTATATGTTGTCCATGATCTCCTAGCTTTTAGGGTCTGGGTTGAAAAATCTGCTGAGATCTGAATTGGTCTCCCCTTACATGTAATCTGATTCTTCTCTCTTGTGGCCTTTAAAATTCTGTCTTTATTCTATATGCTGGGCATTTCCATTATAATGTGACTTGCTGTAGATCTGTTGTAATTTTGTACATTTGGTGTCCTGTAAGCCTCTTGTATTTGATTTTCCAATCCATTTTTCATGTTTGGGAAATTTTCTGATATTATTTCATCGAAAATATTATGCATTCCTTTGGTTTGAAATTCTGTGCCTTCTTCTCTCCTGATAAATCTTATATTTGGTCTTTTTTTTGATGCTGTCCCATAATTCTTGTATGTTCTGTTCATGATTTCTTATCATCTTCACTGTATGGTCAAGTTTATTTTCAAGATTGTATATTTTGTCTTCATTATCCACGGTTCTGTCTTCCAGTCAATCTAGTCTGCTGCTGATGCTTTCTATTGAGTTTTTTATTTGGTTTATTGTTTCCTTCATTTCAAGAATTTCTGATTTTTTTTCACAATCTCTAGCTCTTTCTTAAAGTAATCATTTGCTACCTGTATTTGCTCTCTTATCTCTTTGATAGAGTGATCAATGATTGCCTTTATTTGCTTTCCTATTTCTTCATTGGATTGATCAATTTTTGTATTTGCTCGTTTAAGTCATTCTTTAATTCACAGATCATTTTAATTATGTACATTCTGAATTCTTTCTCTGACATTTCATCAACTGTACTCTCAATGGATTCTATTACTGTGGTATCTAGGTTTACTTGGGGCACTTTCTTCCCTTATTTTTTCATGTTGATTATGTATCTTCCTTTTTTGCAAAGCCGATCTGAGGTATTGTGTTTCTATCCTATAATCTTGTAGTGACACTACAGATTACCTGTATCTCAACTTGGAGTTTACTTCTGGTCCCCAGCAGGTTTCTCCAGATGGACACTACTGCCACTGAAGTTGGTGGTGGTGGTAGTGGAAGTCCCTCAAGAGGGCAGTGGGAGGTGGCCTTGGCTGGGCTCCTAGGTGATCCCTGAAGGTAGGTTTGGGCTGTCTTGTGCTCAGTCAGCAGGAACTCCAGTGGGGAACTGGGGGCATTCCCAGGCCTCACTTACATGGGTTCTCCCGCAAGAGTCTCTGTAGGTGGCCCTTACCATGAGTGTGGGCTCCCCTGTGTCTGGTGGCTAGCTGGGTCTTCCCTTGGCTGGGCTCCCTAGGTGGTCCCTAAAGGTGGTTTGGGGCCCTCTCTGTGCTCCTGCCGGGTTGTCAGGAACTCTGGCGCGGACCTATTTTGTGTTTTATGTAGAGACAGGGTCTCACTGAGTTGCTTAGCACCTTGCCGTTGCTGAGGCTGGCTTTGAACTCGCGATTACCCCATCTCAGTCTCCCAAAATTCTAGGATTATAGGCATGTGCCACCATGCTCATCTAAAAGTAATCTTTTTTAATTAAAGAAATATTTATCTGAGGGTTAGCAATTTCTTCTATTGTACTTCAATTTCTTTTATTCAACTAAATTCAAGTAAAATTGCAAGTAATACTTTTTATTGTAAATTGCATGTAAAATGATAATTTGTAAAACTATGTATTTCTGTCTACCTTTCCTCTCCTCTATCTATATGTTTCCATCCATGCATCCCCCTATCCACGAAGAGGTGCTAGATGGTCTGTTCATCTAGCATTATTAAATACTGTTAGAAAGTTAAAAAAAAATGATAATAAGAGAATATTATGAACATATTTATGCCAGTATTTTTGCAAATATTAATTTGTAAATTAAAATTTAATTTCAAATTAAAATGGCATATTTGTAGAAAAAAATAACTTACCCAAAAGGACTAGTAATCTGAATAATTTTATATCTATAGAAGAAATTGAATCCATAATTTAAAACCTTTCTAAATGACTTCACTAGTGAGTTCTTTTAAATATTTAAGGAAGAATTTATATTAATTCTATACAGATATTTACAGAGAATAGAAAGGGATGAGACCTTCCCAATTATTTTATGAATATATGATTCCCTTAATATCAAAACCTGTCAAAGGCATTACAAGAAAGAAAATTACAGGTAACTCTAATATAGAAGTGAAAATTTTAAACAAAATATTAGCAAACAAAATCCAGCAATATTTACATAAACCAATAAAAAAGTAAAAAATAACATTTTTAATTTTTTTCATTTGTTTATTTAAAATACATGACAATAGAGTGTTTTTGACATATTATGCATACCTCAAGTATAACTTATTCTAATTAGTATCCCATTCTTGTGGCTGTACATGATTTGGAGTTTACTGTTCATATACGAACATAGGAAAGTTATGTCTGATTCATTTACTAAATCCATCCCCCTTCTTTCCTATGCCCATGCTCTCTCCCTTCTTTTTATTCCCCTTTGTCTAATACAGTGAATTTCTATTCTTCCCTCCCACTTCCTTGTTGTGTGTTAGCATTTGCATATCAGAGAGAACATTCAACCTTTGGTTTTTGGGAATTGGCTTATTTCACTTAGCATGATAGTCTCCAGATCCATCCATTTACCCCATAAGTCATAAAGTCATTCTTTTTTATTGCTGAGCAATATCTCATTGTGTATACATACCACATTTTCTTTATTCATTCATCTGTTTAAGGGCACCTAGGTTGGTTCCATAGCTTAGCTACTGTGAATTGAGCTGCTATAAACATTGATGTGGCTGCATCACTGTACTGTGCTGATTTTAATTCATTTGAGTATATATTGAGGAGTGGGATAACTAGGTTAAATGATAGTTCCATTCCATGTTTTCTGATGAATCTCCATACTGCTTTCCAATTTGCACTCCCACTATGAATGGATAAGTGTACCCTTTTCCCCACATCCTTGCCAACATTTATTGTTACTTGTATTGTTTTTTCCCCCGGTATCGGGGATTGAACTCAAGGGTACGCCACCACTGAGCCACATCCCTATCCCTATGTTGTATTTTATTTAGAGGCAGTGTCTCATTGAGTTGCTCAGTGCCTCGCTTTTGATGAGGCTGGCTTTGAAGTCATTATTCTTCTGCCTCAGCCTCCTGAGCCACTAGGATTATAGGTAGTTATTTGTATTCTTGATAATTGCCATTCTGACTGGAGTGAGATGAAATCTCAGTGTGGGTTATTTGTATTTCTCTAATTGCTAGAGATGTTTAACATTTTTCATATATTTGTTAACCAGTTGTATTTCTTCTTTTGTGAAATGCCTGTTGAGTTCCTTTGCCCATTTATTGATTACATTGTTGTTGTTGTTGTTGTTGTTGTTAAGTTTTGAGTTCTTTATCCTGGAGATTAATGCTCTGAGATGCAGGTGGCAAAGATTTTCTCCCATTCTGTAGTCTCTCTCTTCATGTTCTTAATTGTTTCCTTTGCTGTGAAGATTTTTAGTTTGATACCATCCCATTTATTGATTTTTGATTTTACTTCTTGTGCTTTAAGATTCTTGTTGAGGAAGTTAGTTCCTAAGCTGACACAATGGGAAGTTGGGCCTACATTTTCTTCTAGTAGGTGCAAGGTCTCCAGTCTAATGCCTATGTCCTTGATTTTCTTTGAGTTTTGTGCAGGGTGAGACATAGGGGTTAAATTTCATTCTGTTATATATGGATTTCCAGTTTTCCCAGCACAATTTATTGAAAAGGGTATCTTTTCTCCAATGTATGTTTATGGTTCCTTTGTCTTGTATGAAATAACTGTATTTTTGTGGATGTCTCTGCGTCTTCTATTCTATTCCATTGTTCTTTATATTTGTTTGTTATCAATGCCATGCTATTTTTGTAATTACAGCGCTGTAGTATAAGGTCTGGTATTGTGATGCCTCTTGCTTCACTTTTCTCACTGAGGATTGCTTTGGCTATTCTGGGCCTTTTATTTTTCCACGTAAATTTCATGATTGCCTTTTCTATTTCTATAAAGAACGCCATTGGAATTTTAATAGGAATTGCATTAAATCTGTATAGTGCTTTTGTTATATGGCCATTTTCTACAGTATTGATCCTGTCTATCCAAGAACATAGGAGATCTTTCCATCTTCTAAGGTCTTTTTTGATTTCTTTCTTTAGGTTTCTGTAGTTTTTATTGTTGAGGTCTTTCACCTCTTTTGTTAGCTTGATTCCCAAGTATTAAGATAAAACATTTTAAATGGCATAATTAAAAAAATTTTAAAGCCAAAGAAGACTTAGAAATAAACCTAGCAAAAGATGTGTATCTTCTTTCTGTTGAGAACCACTAAACATTGTTGATAAAGTTAATTAAGAAATAATTATGGGGGCTGAGGATATAGCTCAGTTGGTAGAGTGCTTGCCTTGCATGCACAAGACCCTGTGTTCAATCCCCAGCACCACAAAAAAAAAAGAAAGAAAGAAAGAAAGGGAAAAGTAGGCTGGGTACAGTGGCAACTTGGGAGGCTGAGGCAGGAGGATGATGAGTTCAAAGCCAGCCTCAGCAACTTAATGAGACCCTAAGCACTCAGCAATACCCTGTCTCAATAAAATACAAAAAAGGGCTGTGGATGTGGCTCAGCGGTTAAACGCCCCTGAATGCAATCCTGGCACCAAAAAAAAGAACTAATTATGCATAAATTATAAAAATGAATATTATAAAAATATCACCTTTCCCAAATGATCCCTAGATTTAATGCAGTTATAGTTAATAAACCAGCATGTGAAAACTGACAAGATGAGTTTTAAATTTATATGGAAAAATGAAGAGCTAGGAATAGCACCATACACTTATAAAATAACAAACTTGCTGGGCATAGTGGTACATGCCTGTAATCCCAGCAGTTTGGGAGGCTGAGGCAGGAGGATTGTGAATTCAAAGCCAGCCTCAGCAAAAGCAAGGTGCTAAGCAACTCAACGAGACCCTGTCTCTAAGTAAAAATACAAAATAAGGCTGGGGATGTGCCTCAATGTTTGAGTGCCCCTGAGTTCAATTCTCGGCACCCCCCCCCCCACACACACACAAAAGGAACAAACTTTTTATTATATGGAATAGCACTATTTTTTTTAAAAAGCTACAGTAACTCAGACCATGTGAAATTATCACAAAAGTAGACAAACAAATCAAAGGAACAGAATGGAAGACCCAGGTAGAACCAAAAAGTGTGGATATTTGATTATGACAAAGGTTTTACTGCAAATCAATAAATGGTGCTGGGACTATTAAATATCAATTTATAATATGTAGATGTCTATTGATTTCTGCCATACATTGTACATAAAATAAATTCCAAGTGGAATATAGGTCTAACTGTGGAAAGTAAAACTATAAAGTTTCTACAGTATTACAGGGAAAATTATTTTAATGATTTTGGAGTATGCAAAAATACTTGATAAACTGGATTTTATTAAATTAAATATAATTCATGAAAAGACACCATTAAGAGGAGAGACTTTTAGAAGATATCTATACTCTATCTCTATATACATACATATAGATAGATATATATAGATTTATGTGTATTAAAGCCTTGTATCCAGAATATATAAAGAATACCTATAAATAAATAAGAAAGAAAAATAGGCAACCCAATAAAAAACGTGGGCAAGAGACTTGACCAGGCACTTCACAAAAGAGAACCAAATTTCCAATAAATATTTTAAAAAGTGCAAATGCACAGTAGTTAGAGAAGTGCAAATCAAAACCATACTTCATTGCTACTCTACACCCACCAAAATGACTAAAAATAAAAAATAGTGACAATGTCATTTCTGGGAAATTTTAAAACTGAATCTCTCAAAAAACACTGCTGGTGGAAATGTATCCTACTGCAACCAATTTTGGTCCTTGATATAGGAAATGAATGAATATGCATATCAGAAGACATGTAACAGAATACTCATAGAAGCATAATTCATTATAGCTCAAACTGGCTATTTTTTCTTTCCTCCTCCTCCTCCTTCTCTTTCTTCTTCTTCTTTTTGTGTGGTTCTGGGAATTGAACTCAAGGCTCAAACTGGCTATTACCCAAAAGTTATCAATAGTAGAACAGGTAAATAAATTGTAGCAAATCCAGATCAAGCCATAATGAGACACCACACTTCATACCTACTAGGATGGCTATAACCAAAAAGCAGACGTAAGTGTTGGTGAGGGTGTAGAGAAATTAAAACCCTCAGGCATTGCTAGTGAGAAAATAAAATGGTGTAGCTACTTTGGAAAATAGGCTAGCAATTCCTCAAAGATTAAACATAGTGTTTCCATATGACCGAGCTGCTACACAGATGCTCAAAAACACATCTTTCATACTAGCCGAAGGGTAGAAACCATTCAAATATCCATCAGCTTTTGCATGGATAAACAAAATATAGTGTATCCATAAAATGATGTATTTAGCCATGAAGAAACAATGGAATGTTGATACATACTATAATATAAATGACCCTTGAAAACATTATGCTAAGTGAAAGAAATCAGACTCAAAAGGCCACATATTGTATATGATTGCATTAATAATAAATGCTCAGAATATGCAAATTTATAGAAATAGAAAGGAGATAAACTATTGCCAGGAGATATGGTTGGGGGTTGGGGGAGGGATAAGAATGGCTGCTAATGGATACAGCGTTACTTTTAGGGGTTATAGAAATATTGTGAAATATGGTATTGGTTGTTTAACATAGCCTTGTGAATGTGCTAAAAAGCCACTGAATTGCACATTTTACGACAGTGAATTTTATGATATGAATGATATCTCCATAAAAATAAAATGAGAATTATGTGGCCCAAAGTGTCAATAGTACTGAGATTAGGAAACTCTGATCTAGATAGGTGCTAAATTTAGTCACATAGCTCCAAACACACACACACACACACACACACACACACACACACACCAGAGGATTGAACCCAGGGACAATTTACTACTGAGATACATCACCAGCCCTTTTTATTTTTTATTTTCAGACTCTGTCTTGCTAAGTTTCTGGGATGGGCATCAAACTGGCATCAAACATGTAATCTTCCTGTCTCAGCCTCCTGAATCTTTGAGATTACAGGTGTGTGTCACCACACCCAGCTATATGGCTATATGCTTATATTGAGAGTCTAAAAACAGGATAGGAAACATAGCCTTAACCTAGGCAGTTATGTTCTTAGCTAAAGACTTCACTACTAATATAAAAGAGGTGACAAACTAGAGCTGGGGGCCAGATTCCACCAGCATCTGCTTTTTTTAAATAAAGTTTTATTGCAACACAACCATGCCCACTTACTTATGCATTATATGTTTTGCAGAGTAAAAACTATCTTACCCTTTTAGGGGTGTTGTTCTCCTGTTCCTCATCTAGATGTTAGTTTGGCCCACTCTGGTCTATCAGACATCTTTCAGAAGAGAGGAGGCCAAAGTTTTGAGTAGAGGAGAAGAGATTGATGAGTTTGTCCTTAGAGAAGAACACAATGATCCCATTCATCATGATCAGAGGGACAGGAGAGTAAACAGGTGCAGATGCTGCAGAGTTGGTAGATTTGTGGGCCAAGGCAAGATTATCTGTTGGAGGTAAGAAAAGGGAAGTAAATGTTGGAAATTTGAATAGACAGGAGGCAAAATGATTTTTGACAGTGAGGACTTAGCATAAAGACACATGATATAACTAAATGCTAATAAGTCTATATATACTATACAACTCCAATGACTAGAGTCAGTACAAGCAATCTGGAGGTTCAAAGATAACAAGTAATGAGAACAATAACTTTCTGTGACTCAATCTTATGTCTGGGAATTGGCCCAAGGCAGTAATTGAAATGAAAGTAGTAATGTTTGTCAAATGTTGATTTTAAGTTTTATTAGTGTCATTAATAAAAACTTTACATGTTGCACAACCTAAATGACAATTTTTCCAATAGCTAGTGGGCAGTCACTCAAAAGATCCCATTCATCAAACATGAGGAAAGGAGGGAAATTGGCTTCCTATAGCCTGCGTGCTTCTTTGCAAGCCATTGGCCCCATTCCCGGCCTGGCTCCTGTAGATCTCTATATCTTCATCTAGTACTCTCCCTCTTGCACATTATTCCCTAGAGACATGGGGTGGCTTATGGTTGGCAATACACAAGGCATTTTGTTCTTTGGTAGAATGGCTCAAAGGACATTGCTTTTGTCATCGGTTTTGAACTGATGTCTTAACAAAAGGCAAATTAAGAGACAAAAGAGTATGGATTGTCATCCTTGCAGTGTCTAAGTTCTAGACAATTTTAAATAGATGTCCTTTTCTCTGTTCACCCTAAGCCAAACAACTAGAACTGGAACCATGATGCTTTTTAGGCTTCAGATATGATTTTTTAGGCCTTCCTCATTCTGAGACCTAATTTAAGGCAGGTTTTGAAACAAAGAGGGCAATTCTTGAAGGAAGCTTGAGCACTTAAAAAAAATCCAGCTTCTTCAGGAGGCAATATAGTGCTGTCATGACATTACAGACTTGCTCAGGGCCTACATCTTAGCTGGCCTCTGACTCAGAACCACTAGCAATGTCCTCCTTGTCAGAATGGGGGTAGTAGTAGTATATATCTAGAGTTGTTACAAAAATTAAATAAATGTATCTATATGAAGTATTCAGAATTATTCCTGGCATGAAGTTTTTATTTATGAAAGTTTTTATTTATGAAAAAATTTTTATTTATGAAAGTTACTATTTATGAAAATTTTTATTTATGAAGTTTTTATTTATGAAAGTTTTTATTTATGAAAGTTATTATTTATGAAGTTTTTATTTATGAAAGTTATTTATGACAAGAAGAGTTTAATGCCACTAAAGGAAGATTTTAATTACTTACATTTTCTTAGAGAAGGGGGCATACCACTCTACAGAAGGCCACGTGGGGAAGTATCAGTGTCAGTCAGGAGGCACAAAGGAGGAGAAAAAAGCCTGGCTCAGCACCTTTATTGTGTTTTCCATGGGAAAGGCAGGGCAGGGCAGGAGAAACAGTTTAGGATTGGCTTTTGATTAATTTGGTGGTCCCTAGACTATAGAGGCAGTCTCTAGTTGTCTAGTTTCTAGCCCCAAGTGATTTAAGGCAAGGTGGATGTTGGCTTAGTGTATGATATAAAGAAGGTGATTGAAGGTTGTTGATTTGGGATTGGTTGGTTTGCAAAAGTGTGTTTGCAGACCAGTTGTTCATTATCTCTAGGAATTATCTAGCCTTGGGAGGGGCAGTCTCTCCTGAACCAGCAATCCTGCCCCCTACAATGTAGAAACATCATTAAACAGCAAATATGATTACTATACTAGCCCATGGAAATTCTGTATAAGTTTTAGCTACTCATCTGCAGGAGATAATGAGCCTGTAAATGATTAAGTTGTTCTTACTTTATAAGAGATAGAATTTTAGGAAGCTCAGAAAAACACTTGCTCCAATTTTTTTGTTGATTGTTGTCTCCCTGGAATCTTGAAAACTCTCCTTCAAACTCCAGTCATGGACAAGATTCTATTGACTTAAGTAATAATGTCTTGAGTTAAGAATTATACTTCTTTGGGCTTGCCTAACTTTTGGTTTTCATGGAAACCAACCTAAGGATGTGCTTGAACAAATTCTGGCTTTGACCACGGTAAAAGTCAGTAACATTTAAATGAGATGATAGTAAGGTAGTACCAACAACTAGACTAATCAAAAAGTACAGACAGATAGGCATGAACAAAAGTGTTGGTAGCATATGGTATCAGAGAGACAATCCTGTGGAAAATTTATATCAGTTCTTCCTGATAACATCTGAAAATAGCTCTCAACATTGTTTAATACCTTATTTCATATGGTTCAGCTTTTAGGACCTAGCTTGTATCTAGGTTTGTATATAACTTCCAGATTACAGCGTTTATGAGGTTGCTCTTTGAATTTGCAAATAAGAAACTTCATAAACAAGTTAACAAGTAGAAGAACCATAATGGAGGTGAATTGATTGATTTGAGAGTTCTTTTGAAAACCATCTGCAGGACTTTATGGTAATTGTATATAAGGAATGAAGTGGGACAGATGCTGCAATCTGATGACCTTGAGAAATGTAATTGCCACTAAGAACTGAAGTTAAAAGGAAGTTAATATGGAGAGGAAAGATAGTCCATACCTGGACATATTTGTTTTTGAGGTGACTTGATACCTGAGGAGGTGTGAGCTTGGGTGAGAAGATGAGGTTTGGATAAGAATGGTTGTGGAACTTGTGAGCAGCCACCAGAGTAGCATAAAGTATGTCTCTGGGGTTTGATGGAAAAAGAGAAGAGACTACTGGAGAAAACAAACCAGATGATCAGATGTAAAAGAGCCAGGTCATCTAGTTACAGAGAAGTCATGGAGAACAGAGTTCACATTGTAGGGAACAGGCAATTGTGTCTAATGGAGTGTTACGCGAGACAAAGGAAAACTGGTCACTGGATGTGGTAACACAGAGGTCTCTGCCAAGAACGGTATGAGTAGTCAAGTAAATAATATACCTTTCAACAACTAAAGAAATACTTTATCTGGGTCAGATAGAAGAGATTAGTACAGATCACCTAAAGTTTTACTATGAAGAAGGAGCTGAACATACAAGAGTGCTCAGAATATCCTTTCTACTTTGAAAGTGTTATGTTTGATGGATTCACAGGTACTCTTTTTTTTTTTCCTGGAAAACAATTCTGTACTAATGTGAGAGTTCTTCAATCAAAGTAAAAAAATCAATGACAAAGTAATTGATAAAAGTTATAAAGTTATATTAGAGGATATATTTTATTGAACAATCGCATGCTTCATAAGGATAATATTTTTTAAAACGTGGGATTTCGAAAAGTTAGAAACTTCTGTTATGGCTTTTAACTGC
This sequence comes from Xerus rutilus, assembly GCA_028644305.1. Classification (NCBI taxonomy): domain Eukaryota; kingdom Metazoa; phylum Chordata; class Mammalia; order Rodentia; family Sciuridae; genus Xerus; species Xerus rutilus. The sequence continues at coordinate 44,130,145 of CM053399.1, forward strand.
TGTCCTCTAAATAGCGACATCACAGAATTTCATAGAGCCAATTATAAATATAGAATAATAATTATAAATATGTATATAATTTTCAATATTCAGTCTAAATGTCAGGTTATGCTCATTTGTTATGTATGTTATAAGTAATTTATTATTAAGAAAAGTTAAGATACTAATCCCAGCTGACTTCACTGCAGAAATTGATAAACTGATCCAAAATTCATATGGAAATTCAAGGGATCCAGAATAGTCAAATGATCTTAAAATGTCTCTAAAAAGAAGAATAAATTTGGAGAACTCAATCTTTCCAAGTTGCAAATTTACTACAAAACTACAATAATTAAGATGTTGTGGCAGTGTCATAAAGACATACATAGCACAAATATATAGATCAATGGAATAGAATTGAGAGTGCAGAAATAAACTTTCACTAATTTTATGGTCAGGAAGAGGCATGATCCTAGTTGAGAAGATTTTTCAACAAGAGCATCAGTAAAATTCATTTGGAAAAGAATAGTGTTTTCAACAAATGATGCTTGGACAACTGGATATCTTTTATGTTATATAATGAATTTGTACCCCTACCTCACACCATATACAAATCAACTAAAAATGAACCAAAGTCCTAACTCTATACACTAAAAGTATAAATTTCTTAAAAGAAAGCATAGGTGTAAATCTTCATAATCTTGGATTAGTCTACAGTTTTTAAGATATGAAACTAAAAGTTCAACCAACCAAAGGAAAATAATAAATTTGACTCATAAAAATTAAAAACGTGTGCTTCAAAGGGACACCATTTGCAATATTATTTGCAAATCACATATTGGACAAGAGATTAGAACCCATAATATAAAAAGGACAATTTCAACTCAATCATAAGAGACAAATAGCTCAATTAAAATATAGACAAAGAATTGAATAGACATTTCCCCTCCAGAGTATGTAAGATTTTGACAAAATTCTAGAAAACAAAAATTGAATGAGAATATGTTAATGGATGAGATAGTAAAGAAACTTATAGCCTAGAATAAGCTCCAAGGGGACTGCTATACATCCAGGAGGGAGAAGCCTGGCAAACCCAGAAAGGCTGCAGGTATGACCGACAACAGACTGGAGAAGTGCTGCTAAGAGCAAGAAATTCATTTAAGGTTTAAATGCATGTGCAAAGGTGGCAGGAAATCCAATAACTAACCTGCTCTAAAATGACCTGGGGCCAGGAGCTGGCGAAAGGAAGATTCTTTTCTAAAATATTAAATATTTTCCTGATAGAGCTTTATGTAGTTTATGTTTGTTGTGCCCCCAGGAACATCCTCTTAGCCCTCTTAGTAGCAGCTCTGGTATAAAGTTCTCATGTACAAGTTCTCCCACTTCTTGCTCTCCCTGTGCTTTCATGTTCAGCTTCAAAGTTTTTCCTGAAACTAAAGGAGATCTCTTATCACCCCACAGGGTGACCTAGAAACATTCTTGGGGCAAACCTCAGTGGGGGATGGGAGTCCATGGGAAAAATGTCCCAACTTCTTATCTTCAGAGAGATTTTTATTTTTGGTAGGAGGGATGAACTCAGGGGCACTTGACCACTGAGCCACATCCGTAGCCCTGTTCTGTATTTTATTTAGAGACAGGGTCTCAATGAGTTGCTTAGGGCTTGGCTATTGCTGAGGCTGCCTTTGAACTCACAATCCTCCTGCTTCAGCCTCCCAAGCCACTGGGATTACAGGCAGGCGCCATCTTGCCCCACTCAGAGAGATGTTTTTAAGGCCTATTTTGTATGAGTCTGTAGATGGTTTCAAGAGCAAGGGAACCACCTGGGCCTACTGGCACACATCTGAAATCCCACCAGAGAACTAAGAGAATTGCAGTATCAGGGGCTGGCAATGATCATGCTAGCATCTGCAAGGGTATGGAGTCTGGGACAGTGCCCATGCAGATCAGCTCTGCCAGCACAGCCCCAATAGATTCAGAAGCTTGTTCCTCTGCTCAGTCATAGGTGAGGATGGTGGGCTTGGAGAACCGTGCTCAGGCCAAGTGAGAAGCTTCCAAGGTGAGAATGAGTCAGAGAAAATCAGTAAAGTCAAACAGGGTGCATGCGCATTGATATGGCCCTGCCACAATTAGTCATTACAGGGAAAGCGAGCACAGAGAGTGAAGAGTGCATCCTTTCAACTAAGAGAAACTTGATGAGAGAAGATATTCTTAGCAGCAGCACTTTCCGGAAGAACCCTTCCATTTTCTTAACATCATACTCCTAAATAGTTTCACTGACTACTATTAGTACTGTTGTAATTATTTTTATGTTTTAAAAAGTTTCATGTTGTCAGAAATTTTTGAGAAAAGTGAATATAGAAACACTTACAAAAGCTCCTTAGTATTAATCACTGTTGATTATATATGATGCCTTCTAAAGGATTTTCTGCAGATGGACTTCTTAAAAGTTTTAATTAACATACAATGTTTGTATATATTTGTGGGGTAGAGTATGATAATTCAACACATGTATACAATTTATAAAACTCAACTCAGGGTCATTAGTATTTTCATCTCCTCAAATATTTTTTATTTCTATGTGTCAGAAAACTTTGACTCTTCTAGTTAGTTTTGAAATATATTATAAATTGCTATAGACTACAGTTACCCTACTAAGCTCTACAACTTTAGAACTTACTCCTCCTATGTAATTGGATTTTAGGACTAATTATCTAAATTCTCTTTCCCCACCATCTCCTTCACCCTACTTAGCCTCTAGTGACCACTGTTTTACTCTTCTTCTATGACATCAATTTTATTGGCTTCCACAAATGAGTGGGAATATGTGGTATTGTCTTTCTGTGCCTGGATTTATTTCATTTAATATAATGTCCTTCAGCTTTATCCACCTTGATGGAAATGACAGGATTTCTTTTTGTGTGTGTGGATGAATAATATTCCATTGTGTACATATACCACGTTTTATTTATCCATTTATCCAGTGGTAGACACCTTGGTTAATTATATATCTCGTCTATCATGATCTGAACAGACATTTTTAATATGTCAACCTAGAAGTGGCTAACAAGTATATGAAAAATGCTAATCATAAGAGAAATGCAAATGAAAACCTTGAGATATTTTCTTACCTCAGAATGGCTATTATCAAAAAGACATAATAATAACAAATGCTGGTGAAGTTGTAGACAGAGGAACTCTCAGACATTTTTCTTGGAGGGAAAAAGATGGGCTTAAGCAGCATGTACTTTTGTGGCTTTCATTCCTGAAGACCTGTTTTTTTGTTTTTGTTTTGTTTTGTTTTTCTAAACGGCTCATTGTGGTTACAGCCAAGATTTTTACAGTTGATCTACTGAGACTGGATTCTTCAAAAGATCCCAAAGAATTGAATGGGTCTAGAAGTTTATAAAGTTCAGCTCTAAGATTAATGAAGGACAGTCTCCCTTACATCCTAGATTTCAAAAATTGACTCATGAAGTTTAGCTCACAGCATTATATACAGAATGATTGTGCCTCTCTCAAAGTCCCAGATCACAAGGGCAAGAGAATGACTGAAAACAAAGGATAACTTTAAGCCATCAGGATTGCCACTTCTACTCTTTGGTTTCACCTATGAAATTCTTCCTTTTAACTTGTTTTTTGTGATGTAAACCGATTCTGATTCTATTATTTTCCTCACCCTCCAATTTAATTATTTGCACAGTCCAGGACTAATTCTCTTTGAGGTAAAATGGGAAGACTCCAGACAGCAGCCCTGGAAAACCATGTTTAAGAGTTCCCAGAGTTGGCCTGTCCTGGATATAGGTTAGCAAGAAGTAATACGATAGTATGGTAAAGGGCGTGATCTCTGGGACCAAGGTCACCTGAGCCTCCATTCTGGCCCTGTTTCCTAATTGGGTTACTCAACTAGAGCGAGATACTTAACCTCTCTGTACCTCAGTTTCCTCATTGAAAAAATAAGAGTGAATATATAAGAACTTGCCTCATTAGGTTATGTATGAGGTTTAAATGAATCTTTATATTTAAATTACTTAGGATAGGGCCTAAGTAAACACATAGCAAACACTCAGTTTTAAGAGTTAGCTATTTATATTACCATAAGTACCCTTAGTCTCCTGTTTTTCCTGGCTCAGTGAGGATATCTCCCTCAAACATCAATCTCTTCCTCCTCTCTTTCTCAGTCCCATTCAAACAACTTAAAAAGCAGTCATGCATATTTGTACTCCAATGTAAAAGCCAAAGGGCTTTGAGATATCACAGGCCTTACCTTGATTGATGAAACTAGAGTTGTCGGGGGTGCTGACATTTAGAACAAGCCTCATACGAGACCATTCTCAAAGCTAGCTGTCCAGGACAGTAGGAAGAAGAGCCTGCATGTTTGTCAGTGATGTAATCTGATGGTTCTACATTATTTAAATGTTACAATTCATAAAGGATATTCCTTGAGGATTAGATTACACCAGAGTCCACTTAAGTGAAGGCACCTTACTCACTCACAATCCTGTGTTCTTCTGAATATAAGGGACCAGAGGTGGGGTCAGAAGCCTCTTTCCCTACTGTTCCTTAAGGCTGTTTTTTTCACCTTTACTCTTCCAATGCTTGTATAAAAAAAATCTCTGTTTTTTCACAATTTATTATGCCATTGGACTCTATCACCTTCCCTTCTTGTCATTTGTTGACATCCTAGACACTAAGTCTCATTCACTGAAGACTCGGGCACTCAGCTCATAATCTTTCCTCTCCATCCTTACTCTGGTCATCAACATGAGTAACCTTAATAGCTAGAGATGACTATTCTTTTTTTTTTTTTTTTTTTTTTTGGTACTGGAGATTGAACTCAGGGACACTGGACCACTGAGCCACATCCCCAGCCCTACTTTGTGTTTTATGTAGAGACAGGGTCTCACTGAGTTGCTTAGCGCCTCGCCATTGCTGAGGCTGGCTTTGAACTCGCGATTCTCCTGTCTCAGCCTCCCTAAGTGCTGGGATTACAGGCTTGCGCCACCACGCCCGGCTTAGAGATGACTATCCAATATTCTGATTTTTAATTATTTGGTCTCTTTAGTTTTAGTGACCTTCCATATCTTCTCATTTCAACCACTTACTACCAAATTTGCACCCTGGGTTGTGTCATTTAAAACTATTCTGCCTGTAAAACTGATTCTCAACGACCACCCTTCGTCATTTCTACTTATTTTCTTTTCTACTCCCCGTTTACTTGTTTTGTTTTTTGGATTGCCTTTTGGCCTACTGACAAATACTTTCTTAGTTCCTACTTACCTCCTCTCGTCCTCATTTCCTTTCAGTCTAACATTAATGAGTCATTTCTGTCATTCTCTTGATGATGATCTATATTCCTTTGCCACTTTGTTCTTTGGGCTCATTTTTTGGGGGAAATTCTTAAGTTCCTAGATGAAAACTTGAGTCATATCTGCCTTCATAATGCCTGACCATGGGCTTCTGAAGACAGAGAAATTCACAGCTGGTTGTTGATTATACATTTATGGTCACGAAATCTTCAGCCCCTCCAAAGACTCCCACTGGGTCTCTTAAGTCTTATTGTTCTTCCACTCTTAATAGCTACGTTATCAAACTTCCCTCTCCACCTCCAACTTTCCCCCTTGCTTCCCATGACCCCTGGTGAAGCCCCCAGATGAAATTCTTACTTCATTGTAAAAGTAGAAGACAATAAATAGGTGTTCCTGAAACTCTTCCCCACAAAATCTTCATATGCACCTGTATGTAGACTTGTTTTTTTCCTTCTGTTCCTTTTGTTATAGTATAACAGGCATCTTCTCTTTTACTTAAGGCTAATACCTGCATTTGTCTTTTCATTTCATTTCCTATTTATTTATTTAGGTAGTGGGAATTGAAACCAGGGATGCTTAACCACTGAACTACATCTTCTATCCTTTTTATTCTTTATTTTGAGACAGGGTCTTGCTGAGTTGCTTAGGTCCTTGCTAAGTTGCTGAAGCTGGCTTTGAACTTGTGATCCTCCTGCCTCTGCCTCCTGAGGATTACAGGTGTGTGCCACCTTGCCCAGTCCTTATCTCTTTTTAGTGGCCTGTTCTGTTTCCTTCTTTCACTTGTTTCATCAATAGCTCCCTCTCTCCTAGGGTATTCTCATCAGCCTTTAAATATTCTTAAGTCCCTTATGTTTAAAAGATCCCTTTATCTTTCATCTCAAATCAATATGTTAAGGATATATTTTTAATAAATGCAATTGAGGCATCTTGGAGCTACCTAGAAATGATAAAACTGTACTCATACTCAGACAGTATACACCCAGAAATACTCTAAGTGTATTAACAATTTAAATTTTAAAAAGAAAGTAGAAAAGTGCTAAAATAAAATTATTTTACAACTTTGGAGTATGAAAGATCTTTCCAACCATGATTTAACATGCAGAAGCCATATAAGGAAAGATTGATACAGTTGACTAAAAGGGAATAAAAATAATTTCTACAAGACAAAACCAAAACCAAACCAGAAAAACACCATAAGCAAAGCCAAGAGGCTAAAACAAATAAAGACTGAAAAGTATTTTCAATTTATATCATAAGCAAAGAGCTCATATCCCTATTATGTAAGGGGATTCAAGAAATTGAGAAGGCTAACAACCCCAATGGAAAAATGACAATGACATAAACAGTAAAATCTGGGAAACTGGGTTCACTATAAAAGAAATACAGATGGCCCCTAAACCCATGAAAACATGTTCAACCTCTTTCACAATAAAATAATTCAAAATAAAAGTGTGTCAAAATGTTAATTTTGATATACTTATCTCATTCATCAGACTATTAAAAAATTCAAATGCACAATTGCAATTGCTGTACACTGCTTTGGTAGAAATAAATGCTTCAAACTCTATGGAAGGTAACTTGGTAATGTCTCTCAAAGTTAAAAGCACATTATGCTTGGATCCAGAAATCTCACTTCTGCAAATTTTAGCCTAAAAATTTCACCTACTCATGTATGAGTTCTCATCTGTGCAAGATTATTCAATGCAGCATTGTTTAAAGTAGCAAAAGGTTGGAAGCAACCTAAGTATTCCTCTAAAGGGACTAATCTGAACAGATAATCAGGACTTATAGGTACAGGAAGAAAAAGCAAAGATAATATGCTGCTTTTGTATAAGAAAGAGGGGAGAAATATGAATTTATATTATTTTTTTATATCTTCCTAAAGAAACAAGAACCAATACAGAGTGGTTACATGTAGGAGGCAGTTGACGGGTATGGAATATAGAGAACTAGATGGACATATACAAGTCAGACTTCTCAATGTATAATTTTTAGATCTTTAAATCAAGTGAATGTATTACTCAAAAATAATTTAATTGATTTTTAAACATTTTTCCAACCAACCCAGTTAATTGTTGCAGATACATAATTCTCTATGCCTTTGCATTCAAAAATTTTCAGTTGTTTCACTTACTGTATCTATTTCCTTACCTCTTCATTGACACATCAAAATGTGCCTTGTGTCCCCATTATGTAATCAGATTGCTCTTGCCTCATGTCCCCAATGACCTCCATATTGCTAAGTTTTAATAAATATTATTCTGCCTTTTTCTTACATCATATCTTAGCAACATTTGACAAGTTAATTCCTTTCAGGTGCATCCTCTTCCCCAGATTTCCAGGTCTTCACAAAATCTCAGTCCCACCCCCCATCTCTGTGGGTCCCCTTATCTTCCTTCTCTTTCTGCTTACCTTCCCCTCTTCTCCCTCTTCTACCCAAACATTAAATATTGAATTTCCTCAAAACTCTCTTGTAAATTTTTCTCTCAAAACTGTGTCCCTAATACATTTCACACGGAACTACAGATTTGGTTGATAACAGTGACCTCCACATTTATATTTCCAAGACCCTTCACAACGGAGGCATTCATTTCCCAGTAGCTCCCTGTGGCCAAGAACCATGTGGAGAAGCACACAGCCATTTTGCTTATAGCAGCCAAAAGTTCCGGTAGTTGTGGAAGGGAAATCTAGAGGGAATACCACAACATCCACTGCAGGTAGATGTGTTGTGAATATTTTCTCTCAGTATGTGGTTTGCCTGTTCATTTTCTTTTTCATGTCTTGTATATGGATATTTTTAAATTTTCAGGAACTCTAATCAATCACCTTTTTTATGTTTAGTGCTTTCTTTCTCTGAAGAATAAAAAATAACTTTTGTTTAAAAACCACTTAAATGCCGTATAGAAGCATAATATGCTTTATCATCTTAACCTTTTTTTTTCTTTTTATGATGCAGAGGATTGAACCTAGGGCCCTGAGTGCTAAGCATGTATTGCTCTACCACTGTGCAATGTTTCACACCCTATAACTATTTTTAAGTGTTACAGTTCATTTTAAATGTTAAGTACATGTATATTATTGTGATTAGATCTTTAGAATTTCTTACCTTCTAAATATGAAATTATAACCATTATCCATAACTTCCCTTTCCCCTTCCCTCTGGACCTTGGTAGCCACTACTCCATGTTCTGACTCTGTGAGTTGGTCTAGATACCTCATATATGTAGAATCATACAAGACTGGATTTGTCTTTTTGCAACTGGATTGTCTCATTTAACATAATGTCTTCAAGATTTATACATGAGGCATCTGACAGGATCTTCTTCCTGTTTGAGGCTGTGTATATACCACATTTTATTTATCTATTCATCTATTGATGGACATTTGGGTTGCTTCTACTTTTTGTCTATTGTGAATAATGATTCTCTGAACATAGATGTGCAAATAATCTCTTTGAGATCCTGCTTTCAATTCTTTTGGATATATAGCCATAAGTGGAATTGTTAGTTTATATGGTAGTTCTGTTTGTAATTTTGTAATTTTTTTCCTTCTTTCTTTCTTTCTTTTTTTTTTTTTTAAGAAACTCTATACTGTTTTCCATAGCAGTCACACCACTTTATAATTTTATCAATGGGGCAAAGGTTTCCAATTTCAACTACTTGTCAACACTTGTTATTTTCTGTCATTTTCGTCCTGATAGTGGACAACATAATGGATATGATGTCATTTAGTGCTTTTTAATCTCTTCTTTAACAAATATTTACTTATCCTAATGATGCACATATGTTCTTAAATGTTTACAGTTTTGACTTTTATACTTAAGTCTATGATACATCTCAAGTTAATTTTTTGTGTGTGGTTTATGGGTCAAGGTTTATCTTTTTCTGTTGGGTATCCAATTGTTCTAGCACTTTGTTTTTGCAAAGATTTTACATTCTACATTGAATTTTCTTGCCATCTTGGCATGTTTCTTTTGACATTGGCTTTCAGAAGCATCCCAGTTTCAGAAATATTACTCTATGGAAAAGAACGTGCATCTTACAATTGAAAAAGCAGGTCCTTCTTTTGGATGCCTAGAGCATCTAGACATACATGAGTTAAGCACAAGGAGTTGTGTATGGAGCTTTGAAGATAAAGAAGTTAAGCAATTAGAATTGGTAAATAGCTATTATTTGAACAGAGGCAGTGTAATTCCTGAACCTACTTTCCTAATCATTATACTGTGCTGCCAAACACCTGTAGGATTAAGACTCAGTTTCAAGGTCTTTCCTTCAGATTATGTGGTGTTAGATTCCTCAGAGAATATGAAATAGAGTGACATAAGATGAACAGCTCACTGTGAAGTCAGATTACAAAAATAGGCAAAGGGGCATCATCTTTAATCTAATGATGATGTGCTGTCTCATGACAATGTGCCATAAGTAAATTATCTCACTGAAACTGAAAAATACAGAAATGTGGGGATTATTTTAGGTAGAGGAACTGAGACTCAGAGAGGATAAGAAATTTATCTAAGTGAAAGATTCACCATGTTTTGGGCTGCAAGTAAAAGGAAACTTGACTCGATTGGTTTTAAACAATAAGGAAATATATCTTCCCACAAAGAGGGTAAATTTTGGGTTCTGAACAGATGATCTCATTTAAACTTTAAATTGCAAGAATGTAGGGATTATTTCAGATGAATAATCTAAAGCTTAAAGAGAATAAGCAATTTACCATAATTATTTTGGTTGCAAGTAGTAGGAAACATCATTCAAACAGTATTAAATGATGAGGAAATGTTTTCTCCCACTAAGTCTAGGGATAGGGAAGCCCCTGGGAGCAGACACCTGGATTCCACATCTACTTTTCTGCAGTTCTCTTGCCTCTTTCCTCCACAGTGAATTACCTTCAATATTATGAAGAGGTTGAAGTGGTTCCACACATCCTATTTAAGGATGACAGTGTCCAAAGGCAGAGAGCGTTTATCTTTGTGTCTCTACTTTATAAATAAAGAAATCTTTCTTAAAAGCTCCCTAGCAAATTTCTAGCAGTCTCATTGCTGGGACTGACCCAGTCCTGGTAAAGGGACAAGGTTCACCCTGCTTGGAGTTGAGGTAGACATATAATAAGTAGCAAATCACCATGACCACTTCAGCAATATACAATGCTGTAGCCCCAGACAATGTCTATGAATTCTGGAACATTTCTACTCAGTTTGCACCCTGAAGACTGGCTGTTTCCTGACCAGACCTTTTTGTTTAGTATTTTGGGCTAGGGACACTTCTTGGTATTCTTTGGACTAAGAGATGGGGATACCAGGCTCACAAGAAGTTATACTTGAAGGATGAGCTCAGTCCTACTCCAAGCACTGAGGTTTTTATGAGGGACTTTTGAGGGCCCTATTGGTTAGGCCACAGCCACCAGGCAGGAAACAGAAACTAAGTCTTTAGGAAGAGCGGGTGTTACCAAGAGTAAGGCAGCAGCATAGCAGGAGGTAAAGCTGAAGTATTGAAGGAATACCACAACGCAAGGGGCACCAATACTTGCTATGAATTTACTGTCTTTGAAGAATCTGAGAGCAGCAAGGGACTTGTAATCTATACTAGAACTCCTGGATTGGGAAAATAAATATTGCTAAGCACCATCAAATATGTATATTTGATATTATTCCATAATCTTTTAATTTTATAAAGTTTGGGAAGTAAGGCGGGCCAGTCCCTGGTCAGATCATGATGCAAAAGCCAATGGTGGAGGAAGGCAGAAGACAAAGGTAGGAAAAGCAACATCAGTGTGCTCCCTGCCTAGAAGTGGAACTCAAATGACCCAGCTTTCAGACTGTGTAAGGCCCTGAACTTTTGGACAGTTCCAGGAGAGAAGAAAGCCCTAACGGGGAGATTTTGAATCTTGTATTAATCTGGAAGATGGATGCTCTAGTAATTTACTGGGAAAAAAAAGGCTCTGTCTCCATTTATATACTGATTTTATAGTGTAGTTTATATTGGTTGTATACATATTGGAACACTGTGCAGCTGATAAAAAACATGTTAGTACAGATGTACATTGATACATTTATTTCATGGAAAGATGTCCTAAACATTCTGTTAAGGGGGAAATAAATGATAAAGCAACAAGTATACTATGATTTATGTAAAATGAAACAAAGGTCAGTAACAAGTATGTCTCGCTTATTTGCCACCCCAAACATTTTAAGACCACTGCTTTAATAACTCTGAATATCAAAAAAAATACCTGCAACTCCAAAATTCCTTTTGGAGACCCTGGTGCAGCTTATATATATTTTCTTCCTCTTAGGTACAAATTTCAAATTCTGAACATCACATACATATGTAGAAATATGATTGAAATAATTTTTACCAAAATACTAACAGTTTCAGAACGGTTTGAGTGATTTTTATTATTTTATTTTATTATTTGTTATTGAATTTTTAGGATGGTAAGTATATATAATTTTTATAATCAGAAGAATAATAAGCAGCTAGTACTTATTAAACACTATGTGCAAACATTTTATGTTTAATTCTTCACAGGACCTCTATTAGATAAATTCTATTACTATTACATTTTCCCAATGAAGAAATGGGAACAGAGAGAGATCAAGTGCTTTGCTGGGGCTACACAGTTGTGAAATGGGAGAGCCAGGATACAATCTTGGTAGACTGGTTTTACCTACTATGTATATTGTATAAAGAATTTTTACTTAAGATAGGGAGTAAGAACACAAAGATGAATATAAATTATATGCTAAATATACTAATGTTAAATTTGGGGGAGAGTTATTAAAGATGAACATTCTGTGTGGGCAAAAAGATATATTTCAGGATCTTACCAAGTCATCACTGATAAAAATCTACAAAGTGTAGATTTGGTCTTCCTCCCCTATGTCCCCTTTGTATTATAATTATTTTATACATATACACTGAACAGGGAAGTTCTTGAATTTGTATCCTCTTGCATCCCTGGAATCTGGCTAAAGGAATGGTAAGTAATAGAAGGTATTCATTTTTAAAGTGCTTTCTTAAAAAGTTATCTTGGACAAATCTCTGCATTTGCGAGCCTTGGTTTCCTCATCTGTAAAATTAGAACAGTAATATATACTCATAAAAGTACTTGTAAATAAGACACAATAATCTGCATCAAACACTTTGTAAGCCACACATTTCTGTAATATTTAACTCCTGATTCTAAACTAACCTGTTTCCAACTGTATTCTTTTTTTTTAAATATTTTTTAGTTGTAGGTGGACACAATATCTTTATTGATTTATTTTTATGTGGTGCTGAGGATCGAACCCAGTGCCTCTCGCATGTGAGGCAAGCGCTCTACCACCGAGCCACAATCCCAGCCCCTCCAACTGTATTCTTTATGCAGAAAATAATATATTATTAACAATGCTTGCTGAATTATATCCAATGTGAACATATTCTGCATTAACCAATCACTGTGATAAACTGTGACATTAACTGGTCACTGTGATGAACACAAAGAGCTAGGAGCTGAACAAGACCTCAAAATAGCCCTTTTATTTGTCCCCTCTTCTGGAAGTTTTTTGTTTTTTTGTTTTTCCTCCACTTGATGGCAGCATTGCTAAAGTCAGTAACCAAAAGCCTACACTAGGGGGCTCCCCCGTATTTTCCAAATGAAGTCTAAAAAATGTCCTTCATAAGCCCAAATGCTTCTGAGTTCTTCAGTACTTGCTTCCTTATGGAGCAAAATTATAGAGACAACACAAGTTGCAACTTGAAAACAATGTCTTTCATTTCTATTGAACAACTGTCTGAGCCTTTCTTAGCTTTTCTTAGACTGTTATACAAAAAGAAGAAAGGAGAAGGGGGAGGGGAAGGAAAAGGCAGGGGAGAAGAAACTGGAAGGAAAATTATTAATCTTCAGTCTAGAAACTAAAAGTCAACATGTTATTCAATTGAGGATTCCCATATATTAGTTATGATCAAGAAGTTTGAAAGCTTGAGCTTAAAAATTCTGTAAGGTAGCATTATGATTTTACTAATTAAATAATCATGTTTTTAGCATCTATTATGTGCCAGGTATCATGAATACAAAATACTGGGCATATGAGATGTGGGATACATGATACCTGTTCTCATACATGTAGGAATTGAGGCTCAGAAAGTTTAGGTAATTGTCCCCAATAACAAAGGTGGATTTGAATGTAATTCTGTGAACTCCAAGTCCTATAGTGTTTTCACTACTACAAGAAGACTGAAGTTGATTCCTTTCAAATAGTTCTCAAACTTCTGCTACAGTTCTCTCTGACCTGGACTAGGTGAGTTGCCATCAGAGGCATGAGGACAAGGATAAGTACTGGATTTTATGGCCTTCTCAATTAAGTAGTAGATCATTCAGTCATTTACTTTTTGCCAGTTTTTTTTTTTTTTTTTTTGGTACTGGCGTTTGAACTCGGGGCTACTTGACCACTGAGCCACATCCCCAGCCCTATTTGTGTTTTACGTAGAGACAGGGTCTCACTGAGTTGCTTAGCACCTCGCCTTTGCTGAGGCTGGCTTTGAACTCACCATTCTCCTGTCTCAGCCTCCCAAAGTGCTGGGATTACAGGCGTGCACCACTGAGCCTGGCTATCATTTACTTTTTAAAAGATTATTTATTAAGGATCTGCTGTGTGCCAAGAATTAATGATATAACCAAGAGTAAACAATGTTACTGTTTTCATTAAGTTTACTTCCTTGTATGATGAGAACCATATAATGAGGAATGTTACAAATAATAAAATAACTGTAGTAAATAATCGCATATTGCTATAAAGAAAAGTAAAACATGGCATATAATTGAGAATATGAGAGACAACTACTTTAGATAGGAATTTCACAGAAAACCTTTTGAAGAGTTGAAATTTTGTCAGGCCATGAAGAATAAGTGTTGTAGCCCTGTCATGAGTATTCCACGTAGAGAAAAAACAGAAATCACAAGAGCAAAGTTCCTGAGGCAGAAAAGAGCTAAGCATAACTTTTGAATTGATAGAAAGCCAATATGACTAGAATGTACCAAGCAAAGAGGTCAGGAATCAGGCAATAACTTGCAGAACATTGCAGGTTACTCAAGAGAGTAGATGTAAAGTCATTAAAAGATTTTAAACCAAAGAGTATCTTAACCTGCTTTACATTTTTAAAAGTTCACACTGGCTGATATGTATAGAATGCACTGAGAATTTAGGGTAAACCAGAGTAGAATCAGAAAGCCTGGCTAGGAGCCTATTGCAGCTGTCAAAATGAAAGAAGGATATGAGCTTGGATCTTAGACCAGGATGATACTAGTGGAGATAAATGGAAAAAAATAAACAGACAATATGTATTTTAGAATTGAAATTAACAGGCTTATACTAAAGTTTCTGATTTTAATAACTTACTGGATGTGTTGCTGAAATGAGGAGGAATGAGAGAGAACTAGAGAATATGTAGGTTAAAAAGATCAGCAAGAATTTTATTTGGAAGTTTTAAGTTTGAAGTTCCCATGGGATGTTCAAATGGCAATATCAATAGGCATTTAGGATAAGGGTAAGGCTCTTCAGAAAGAAAAGCAGCTGAGGAAGAGGGCTTACTGTTAAGGGAAACCTGACTCTGGTGCTGAACAGATGTCAGACAAAGGAGGCTATATATATATATATTTTTTTTGGTACCAGGGATTGAACTCAGGGGTACTCGACCACTGAGCCAAAATCTCCAGCCCTATTTTGTATTTTATGTAGAGACAGGGTCTCACTGAGTTGCTTAGCCATTGCTGAGGCTGGCTTTGAACTTGCAATTCTCCTATCTCTGTCTCCCAAAGTGCTGGGATTACAGGTGTGTGCCACTGCACCTGGCTAAGGAGGCTATTCTTTTAAAGAGCACAGAAAGACACAAACCAAGGACTAATGGTGCTATTTCAGCTCATCTCAGCAAGTATTTATTGAGGGGCTACAATGGTTACCATAAGACTACTCTTAGATATTTGAGAAAGGCATGAACCTGAAGAGAAAAGACATGGTTTGAAGTCTAGTGAATTTGACAGAGTTTAACCTTCTTTGATCTTTGTTGGATGATCATGAATACTAAATGGCTTGGTTCATGTAAAAGAATCTGTCTATTTAGATATAGGCTCATATTATACATTTTGGGAGTAAGAATTATAAATAACCAATATGAATATTATTGGATATTGTTGCCTTCTGAAAACAACCAATGGCTTTGGTGATGACTTAGAATAAATTTAGTTTATCCTCACAGGCCAGCTTTTGCATAATACAGGTGGAGCACATCAGGACAAAGTGATTCCAAAGGTAGTGATGTGTGTATACTGAGCTTCATGTGGGTGAAGCAACATCTCTCAGAATTATTGAGTCTCAGCAGATCTTTACCCTGATAGTAGGGGTAATGGCCATGACTGACAGCATGATTACATTGTTTGCAGTCTATTTTCCATTGTATCTCAAACACATCAGTGTTGTCTATGCATCTGACAGACGTACGTCTGAACCTTCTTTAAGACCCCACCTGTCAGCCTTAGCCCACAGCCTCAGTAATACATGCCAGTGATGGCTTGCATTCCCTCTTATATAATTACATAGATTTGCTGCTTCAATAAAATGCACGTTTTTCACTTCTTCACTTTGCCCTTGTAGGACAACTCAATTTTTCTCAAACACCATGTACTTTTACACTGCCGAACCTTTGTTCCTACAAAGGATCCTTAGGCCTAGAATGTCCCTACTACTCACTTTCCTGTTGATTTATTATTCATACTTACAGACTCAGGTAAATATAAATTCCCTTTCTTTTCAACACACTAGATGGAATTCATTACATCTTCATTTATATTTCCATTTTATTATATGTATAATTCAATGCACTTGTTCAACAAACATTTAAAGAATGCTGTTGAATATCAGGACTCTTCAAGATGCAAAGGACAAAATCTCAAATCCAAGTAGCTTAAACAAATGAACTCATCTAACTAAAAAGTACAAGGAAAAACAATGAAATCCAAGCATTCAATGATGCTTTTTACCTTTTTCATTCTGGTTTAGGCTAAATAGGTTGGGTTCCCTACAAACAGAGCCTGAGACAGGGATTCTTATGACAGTGACTTATTGAGAGAATGCTTTCAGAAAAAGGTGCATGGAGGAAACAGGAAAGGACAGAGGAAGAAAGCTAAGCAAAGATGGGCTCTCAGGTGGAGATGAGCTTTAGCCTTTTTCCCTGAGAGATCTGGAACATAAATTACACCAAGAGCCTATCCCACATTGAGGCAAAGGGGTCTGTCTGCCTTTTGCAACCATTTTCCAGTCAGTAAGAATTGAGGGTTGTAGGACAGGGAAGAGTTGTGCTAATATTCTCAGTGACAGAGATCTGGGTGGGGTACGAATGCTATCTATGTGGCAGACATGACAGCTTCTAGTAGCCCAAGATTCATGTGCGTCTTGACCAACCTCAGAGGAAAGAGCTCTCCCTTTAATGCTCTGACTGAATGGTTCCCATGGAGAACTCTGCTGTGTGCAACTACTTTGAAAGATAGATGGGGTCAGAGCCAAGCAAACCATTTGGAGTTGTTGCTACATTAGAAAGGAGGTTCTTTTAGCAAAGAAGAGGGAAGAAGAATGAGTAGACAAAGACAAACCATACCAGGCACTGCTAGAAGTAAAGGATACAATGGTGAACAAAAAATGCACTGATCTCTGCTGTCATGGAGCACATTCACCTTGTTTAGTGACAGACTAAGACACTTCTATGATGTCAGGAATATGATTTAATAGAGGAAGTCTTGCTTTGGTACATTATACAGAAGGAGTGACCTCATCCTTCTGGAAGGGTGATATTTTATAATCTTTATATCAGATATTTTATCAGTTTGTATCTCCAGCTTTGTATTGCCCAGATAGTACTGTAAGTATTGTTGATGCTTAATCAATGAACAAATACAGCTTGATGTGTGGACTCAGGGATTTGAGTAGACACTATAACACTCTTTAGGAGTTGTCTTTTCAGCCAGTTTATGAGACATGAAAGAAAAGTACTCACTACTTTATGGCTATATCATACTTTTAAATAAAATTCTTATTATAGCTGGCTCTTAATGATATTTTTTGTTCATTCCCAAATTCTAAAACCATCTTCAAAAGGCTGACCTACCAACTCTGAGGATATTAATTTCACTCAGTTTAATTCAACATATAATTCACTGATCATCAACTTTGTGCTGTTAGAGTGCTAAATGTTGCAAAAGATACAGAAATGAATAAACTTTAGTGCCAGCAAGCAAGAGTTCAGGATTGTCTAGTAGGGATAAATATGATGAATTGTAATAGTAAGGAAAGCAATTTCATTTTGTGTACTTTCTGGATCACTTCTAGGAGAATTGCAGGTTTTAAAATGTGCACTTAATCATATTCAGTGCCTCTGAATCTAAGGCCAGAAAGATGTAAACTTTTAAAATGAAACCTTTACATAGTGCTTTCTTTTCTTTTCTTTTCTTTTCTTTTTTTGGTACTGGGGATTGAACTCAGGGGTACTCGACCACTGAGCCACATCCCCAGCCCTATTTTGTGTTTTATATAGAGACAGGGTCTGAGTTGCTTAGCACCTCGCCATTGCTGAGGCTGGCTTTGAACTCACAATTCTCCTGTCTCAGCCTCCCTAAGTGCTGGGATTACAGGCTTGAGCCACCGCACCCGGCTTACATAGTGCTTTGAAGACAGAAGCAGCAAAGAGTCTGTCATCTTTGACTTGAATCTCTTTCTTACCCTCCACATTTGGTCCCACCTACAGATTAAATCTTCATGCCATCATCCTAGTCCAAGTCACCCTCTTCTCTCACATGGACACATCCTCATCTCTCACCTGAAAAAGCCACCTAACTGTTCTTTAGGATTTTGTTCATTGAATCCTTTCTGTCCATTCTCCATAGTTATATAAACAGTAATTTTTTGACATGGTAAATTTATTAATTTATATATTTTTTTGGTATGGGGAATTAAACTCAGGGATACTCAACCACTGAGACACATCCTCATCCTTATTTTGTGTTTTATTTAGAAACAGGGTCTCACTGAGTTGCATAACACCTCGGTATTGCTGAGGCTGGCTTTGAACTCACGATTCTCCTGTCTCAGCCTCCCAAAGTGCTGGGATTACAGGTGTGTGCCACTGTGCCCGGCAACATCATAAATTTAATCACATTTTCAGCAGATCTCTATTTCAGCCCCATTTAGAATTCTATCTGGCTCCCCATTGTACTGAATATAAAATCTAGACCCTTTACAGTGGCCTATTAGGCTCCACATGAGTTAACTCAACTTTCCTTCTTTGGTCCCTGATCACTAAATTGCACTGCCAGTCTTCCTTCAATTCTGCACACACTGGAGGCGAAGGCCTTCACACCTGTGACTTTTCCTGCTCATCTGATTTATTTCCATGTCAGTCTTGGCTTAAATAGCATGGCTTTTAGAGAGACCCTCCCTCACAACTTATCAAAGGAGGGTGTATTGAAGGAGGGAGAAAGGATCCTCATGTACCTTTATTTTCTATCACAGCACCAAATTCAGTTCACTCACAATGTGTATTACAATTTGCATTTCAAGTATTTATTTATTTATTGCCTATCTTCCCCCAATAGGCCTCTGTTCCAAGAAGGCAAGAGGCATGTCTTTTACTTTCCAATAGTATACTCATTACTTGGTTCAGTGCTTTGTTTATAATAGATGTTCAGTAAAGCACTGAATTAGTTCAGTTTAATTCTTCCATTCATTCATTTACTCAAAAATAATTTAAGTCCTAAGATTTTTTTTAAAAAAACTTTGATGGCTAAAAATAAAGTACATATAATTTTCAAGTTTTGAGCAATTCTCTGAGTTGAATAGTCAGTAATAGAACAATTCCCTCAGATTCTGAGGCCCTGGGTTTGCAAAAAGAAGGAAAAAATCAGTTGTCTTTTGTTTTTAAAAAAATAAAAGATAAAGATTTGTTCTGTTTTGCTTTGCCTTTGAGGAAAAACTTATGTAGTTTTGAGAAACCACTTGGAAAGTTTTGTTATATCTATGACTATCTCACAAAATATTCATCTACTAGTTTGGGGGAAAATGGAAACAACCTGAACAGATATGTTTCATGTGAAACAGCTCAGTTTTCTGTTTCATTATATAAACTTGATGTGTGTTTTGACAGTGCTCCTATGCAGAATTTGTGCTTACTTGGGAAATTATTCTTTGACTGAATTTAAATAGCTTTATTGTTTGTTCTTTTGGAAATATGAGACTGTGTCTTTACTCCAAAAGATCTGAAAATCTGAAAAATGTACCAATATGAGTTTCTAAACTTTCTCTGGAGCTGGAGGAGAAAATAAGAAGAAAGGAATCAAACCAAACCAGGTTAGACTGAACCAAATTGATAACTACAGAGAATTAGAATGAATAACCCAGTTGTGCTGATATTGAAATATTGATCCAATGAGATTGTATTGTTGTGGATCATTTAGCATGATAACCCTGCTGTGGATAATAGAAGAGTTTTTTTCTTGAGTGAAGCAAATATTTCCATTCCTACCTTTCCTGTTAGCCTAGAAAAATGCTGATCCTGGGACAAAAAATGATGGTTACAGCAATGGTCCTGCAACCTGCATTTCAACTTCACAGCAGAGTAAGTGCTCAAGGGACTCTCTTGTGATAGGTAAGATGACTAGTCAAAAGGTAGTAGACCAGTGGTGAGGTGGGCCACAACTTCAAGGAACCCTGCATGCATGGGTCTGAGTTTGGGTCTAAAGACCCTGAGTAGAACTTTAATCTTTTTCACCTGTGACTAATACTCAGGAACTTGTTGGCTTCTTTAAATAAGCCAACAGCAAATTTTTACTGGAAATTTACAATATGTCAGACTTGGATTAAGGTCCTGGCACTAAAATAAGAAAGAAAAAAAAAAGAGGAAAAGGAATAAAAAAATAATAGCTGATCTTGGGGAGCTCACAGTTTTATAGGGATACCCAGAAATCAGTGAGCAACTGAGTATACAAATAGATAAAAGTAGACCACATATAAAAAATAGAATTTTGACCCATTCTGTGGGTTATGAAGATTGAGGAGGGAGGAGAGAAATCTAGGGAAATTCAAGGTTAGAGTTCGTTAGAGTAATGTTAATAGAAGATAGATGAGAAAAAAAAATTTTAAGGGGAAATTAAGACTCACATTCAGCAAAATATTTAGGAAAACAGAAAACAAAGAATTTGAGAGGTAATGCTGAATGGATAGGATGTGTGAAATCATTAGATGGCTTTGTGGATTGAACTCTGTCCTCCGAAAAAGTATGTTGAAGTCCTAACCTTGGGGACCTGTGAATATAACCTTATTGAAAATAAACATCTATGAAGATGAAATCAAGTTATGTTGAGGCAATCCCCGGTCCCCCCCACCAAATGGTTATGTTGAGGTGATACTGAGATAGGATGGGCCCCAGATCCAATGTGACTAGTGTCCTTATAAGAAGAAAACACAGAAGCATGGACACACATGCAGGGGAGAATGCCATGTGAGATTATAGCCAGAGATTGGTGTGATATGTCAATATGCCAAGGAACACAAAGGATCACTGGTAACTCCCAGGAACTAGGAAGTGGCAAGGAAGTATACTCCCCAAGACCCCTCAGAAGGAGCAGGGCCCTGCAGATACTTTGATTTTGGACTTCCAGACTCCAGAACTGTGAGAAATAAATGTTGTTTTAAGCCACCAAGTTTTTGGCACTTCATTATGGCAGCCCCAGGAAAACAATTCAGATGGCATGTTTACAGATGCTTGAAGAACTAACTGGAAGAGGGATTGGAAGAGAGCCAACTAAGGCACTTGAGTTTTTATTAGACTCTTTTTTAAAAAAATTTTTTTAAACAAAGGCTTTTCCAAGTACCACATTCTTCTTAACATTCTCACTTCCTTTGGCTTGCTTATCATAGCAGCCAGCTCAGGATGGTGCTTATCTTTTCCTCCAGCAAGAGCTTAGGCAGTGACAAGATGGCCTAGGGATTTCTTACTAAGAATATGGTAGGATTTATCCATTTTCTGAACTCGTTTTCTATTTCCAGATATCCCCACTTAAATGTTATCATTTGCTTTGATAGCATGTGCCTTTGATAGCATTGGCTTCTTAGGCAGATTTATCACTTGCTGCTCCTGGTACTCACCAACTATCTTGATTATTTGCTAAAATCTTTTGCACATAGCCTGATACAGAGCTTGGGTTTCATGAAGTTAGAAATTTGTCAAAAGACTTTAAATAAGTTTTTAAGCATTTTAAAATCATCTTGAAGATGGTTTTTAAATAAAGTATTAAACATTTTCAGCATATGTAAAAGGAGAAAGAGTAGAATACTGAACCCAAAATAAATATTATGTGTATACAACATTTATCAAGATTTGCTATGCTTATATCAGCCCATCCTGCCCATCCCAATCCACCATCCTTTTCTGGAGAAATACTTAAAAATAAATATAGACGTCCTGTCACTTTGCCCTTCTGTACTTTAGTGTACATCTCTGAAAAATATGGATATTATCTTCCATAACAATGATGGAACTATTGTCACTGAAAGCTTGGTCCTTGTCTCTGATGTCAATCCAATAATGAAGACAAGGTTTTGAGAAAAAGGAAAAAAAAAGTTTTATTGATTTTCTAGCAAAGAAGAAACACAGGGACTCCTGTCCCAGAGTCTGTGATTCTTCCCATGAAGGAGAACCAGGGTTTTTTTAAAGAGGTGATCTAGAGAAATCCCATTTCCTGAGATTACAGAGGAGAGATTAGGGAGGAAAAGATCAGGGAGAGAAGATGAGGATAAGGTCAAGAAGAAGATCATGGAGGAGAGGGTTGGGAAAAAGAAAAAACAAGTCAGTTTTAGAGCAACAAGGGATATGGTCAAAGCCTAAAGTGAACCGTTTACACTATGACAATGTATATTCAGAGAAGTTTAGCTTCCATCCTTATCCCTTCCATCCCATTCTCCCTTAACTAAGTAACATTTATTTTTTCAAACGCCTGACTTAGCTTTATATCTTTTAGACAATATAAGCAATTATGCATGTGCATTCTTTTTTCTCCTGCTTTCTCACACAAAGGTTAAATTATATTGTTCCATGTGTGTCTTATTGTTTTTCTTTATTTATTCTACTTAGGTATACATGATAGCAGACTGCATTTTGATTCATTGTACAGAGATGGAGCCCAACTTTTCATTTCTCTGGTTGTATGTGATACAGAATCACATCTTATATGTAGTCATACATGAAGCTAGGGCTGTGATGTCCATCTTATTCCACCATCATTACTGCCCCCATGCCTCCTCCCTCCCTTGACCAAAAGTCCTCCATTCTTCAAGTGTCCCCTCTCTTATTATGGATCAGCATCCACTTATAAGAGAAAACATTCTGCAATTGCTTTTTCGAGATTGGCTTACTTCACTTAGCATGATATTCTCCAACTCCATCCATTTACGTGCAAATGCCATAATTTTATTCTCTTTTATTGCTGAGTAATATTCCATTGTGTATATATACCACAGTTTATTTATACATTCATCTATTGAAGGGCATCTAGGTTGGTTCCACAGTTTAGCTATTGTGAATTGAGCTGCTATAAACATGAAAGTGGCTGCATCACTGTAATATACTGTTTTTAAGTCTTCTGGGTATAGACCAAGGAGAGGGATAGCTGGGTCAAATGGTAGTTCCATTTCAAGTTTTCTAAGGAATCTCTATACTGCTTTCCAGATTGGTTGTACCAATTTACAGTCCCACCAGCAATGTATGAGCATTCCTTTTCCCCCACATCCTCGCCAACACTTATTATTGTTTGTATTATTGATAAGTGCCATTCTGACTGGCATGAGATAAAATCTTAGAGTAGTTTTGATTTACATTTCTCTAAATGCTAGAGATGTTAAACATTTTTTCTTACGTCTGTTGATGGATTGTATATCTTCTTCTGAGAAGTTTCTGTTCAGCTCCTTAGCCCATTTATTGATTGGGTTGTCTGTTTTTTAATGAAAGTGGCCATAGTTTTCAAAACCATTGCCACACAGCTCTGTGACTTCCTGAGAAGATACAAAACTCCCTTCCTGAATAGGTTCCTGTTTTGAGCTTCACTGCCAAACCAACTTGCAAGTGCCACAGCTTATAAAGGAATGAGAGGCATTTGGGGGTGATGAAAAAAAAACACTGGTTTTGAGTTCCATCCTTTGGTAGAGAAGAGTACAAAATGTCTTAGGAATATTCCACTGGTCAGTGATTAACCAGGCATGACAGAGGAAGTTATGGTTGGGTATGAGGAGGTATTTAGAAATGAACAGTGACCAAGGGAAAAACTTGAGTCTTATAACAGACACATGACTCATGTAAAATTTGCATATTGATGGATTCTTCTTTAATTAATTGAAATTTTTCATATTATCAATTATTCTGAAAAACTTCTGTGAACATATTTTCTGAGTAGAAAGAATAATCTCAGAAGGCAACATTGAAAATGCTTCTAAATCTAGAAGTCCATAGGTACCATAGTGATACACAGAATTTTCAGTACATATTAGTATTAAAATATTATACTAGTTACAAAAGTGTCCTTGGTTCTTCCAGATAGTTAATAAGTAATTTCTTCTGTGAATGATTCTAACAAAGTGACATTTGAGGAATTCATCACCTGCCAGGATCAATCACAGTTGGAATAAAGCAATGGAGTTCTCAGCTGACACTTTGGAAGGGCTACATGAATCAAAAAAAGGGCACTAAAAAGAGCAGCCTCAATAGAACAAATGGGATGTGCTCATGAAAATATTAAACCCTCTCTGAAGAAAGATATCATTCAGAGTCTTTAATATTTTCATTAAAAAATTTAATGGATACCCTAGATTTGATAGTCAAGTTATATGACTGTTGAGCTAAGACCCAAATAATGAAGGTTAGCCATGCAGAGAGCTAGGGACAAAGCATTCTAGGCAGAAGAAACAACAAATGCAAAGTCTCTAATGAACTTGCATGTTTAGGAACACAGAGAAGATGGTGTAATAGAAAATAGAAAAGTGGGTGGGTGAAGAGAGGAGGGCTATCAGGCTTTAGCCGTGGTCATAAGTTGGATTTTATTCTAAGCAGAATAGGAAGAGATGAGAGTGTTTTACAGAGCTGGAGGGTGTGTTCTGCTTCTGTTTCTAAGTGTCCATTCTGGCTACTGTGTAGAGAATGGACTATTCATTCCCAGATATTAGGTAGTGCCAATTCCAAGGATGTGAGGTGTTTTGATAGTGAGATGAGTAGTAGAGTCAGTATAGGGACATTTTGAAACAATAATACAAATATAAGAAGAGTGATTTTTTTAAAAGAAGATCACATTCATCTGTGTTGTGCATTTCTAAAAGTATGACATTCTGTCCAGTAGCCCCTGAGAATTATGTTCTTGGAAAGAGGTCAGAGTCTGTCTCAAAAGGATTACAAAGAAAAAGAAATGAATAATATTTAGCAGTTTTCACCATTGGGTTTTTCACCTGTGCGTTTTTCATATACAGCCTTTATTATGTTGGTGTATTTTCCTTCTAACCCTAGTTTATAGAGTTTTATGAAAGAATGTTGAATTTTGTCAGATGTCTTTTCTGTATCATTTGAGATAATCATGTGATTTCCCCCCTCATTCTGTTAAAGTTAGATATTTCATTAGTTCATTTTTGTATGTTGAACCATCCTTACATTCCAGCACTAAATCCCACTTGGGAATGGTATATAATTGAATTATTTTGTATGGTACTGGAGATTGAACCCAGAGGTGCTTTACCACTACACTACATCCCCAGTCTCTTTTTATTTTTTATTTTGAGACAGGGTCTTGCCATATATTGTTAAGTGTCTCGTTAAGTTGCCCAGACTGGTCTCGAACTTGTGATCCTCCTGTCTCATCTTCCCAAGTTTCTGGGATTACAGGCATGCACTACTCTACCCAGACGAACTAATTTTGGAAAACAGTCTAATCAGGAATTTCTTATGCCCCTGCTAATTAGCCCTGGAGAAGACAAAAATCATTTTAGACTACATAAGTTGAATTTACTCAAATACAAATTGTGGTATGCACAAACACACTTTAATATACTGTTTAGAGGGGGCAGGTGGACCATATACTCTAATTACTGTAAGTGTGATTTCAGGAGTCATACTGTCTCTATTCAAATCATGTTTCTGATACTTACTAGATGAGTAGTCCTAGGCAAGTTTGTAACTTATTTATGCTATTTTCTTAGCTGTAAAGTAGGAGTTAAAATAAACCTACTTTAGGGTTATCATACAAATTAAAGACAAAATTTATAAAGTAGTTATAATAATACTTGGTATATAGTAAGTGCTCTGTGAGGGTAACTATCATTATATAATTGCACTTTGATTAATGAAAGATATGGATCTTTTGCTAAATCCAAGCTTAAAATTGAATTTTTAACTAAACCATTTAATGGCAAGGGAAATATTTATAGTTGAAAACTGTACACAGAGACCTTTAGATAAAATATTGTCAACTTTATCATTTGTGCATGTCATCTTATTTACACCTGAAAAGAAACCAAGATGCCTATCCTTAAATGCTCCCTCATGTAACAAGAAGTAATCTTCCAATCTGCAGAGACTGCACATAAATGTAGGGGTCTGACCTTGAAACTTCTTACCACTTGCAGCAACGTGTGCAGTAAACTGACACACTTCTCCAGCTCCTATTCCAATGGACCTGGTATTACTATACATCATGCTTATCTATTTCCCCCAACTAAATTATACATTTCTCAAAGTCAAGGTCTATGCCTAACCTTCACTATAATGCCATATCTTTCCACACAGGACCTCAATCTCAGCAAATATGTCCTGGATTGAATTCTCTGCTTCCATTCCATTGACCATTTTTCCCTACAGTATAAGATAGAAACAATTGTAAGTTGAGAGTCATAGATTAAATTCTGCCTTGCCCCTTTTGTATCCAGGAAACTTGAACCAGTAACTTCATAAATCTATGTTTTAAGTTTCTCACTTACAGGAATAGTATTTATCTCAAAGGTACTGTGAGAACCAAGTAAGGCAATGCATACTGTGTTGTGAAAAGTTCCCATAGAGGATCAAAAATTTTTTATCTAATTCTGAATTTTGCTGTATCAAGTCAACTGAACTCAATTCCTAAACTGTTTTTTCTTTTTTGGATGTGAGTTGCATTTATTTTTCCTGCCTGTCATATTTACATAATTTTTTAAAAAGCACTTTGTTTTTAGAAGACTTTTTAGATTTACAGAATATCTGAGTAGATGATACACAGAGTTCCTATATTCCTACCCCATTTTGCCTCCACACATAGTTTTCTCTATTATCAATATTAGTAGTAGTAGTAGTAGTATGGCACATTTGTTATAATGAACCAATATTGATGCATTTTTATAGTCTTTCACTAAAGGCTATAGTTTGTTCAGACCTTAGATTTTATATAATGTCCTTTTTATGTCCTAGGATACCATCTGAGGTGTCATGTTACTCTTAGTCGTGTCTCTTTAGTCTCCCCTTGACTGTGACAGTTTCTCAGACTTTTTTGTTTTGATGATTTAACAGTTGGTTTTTTTTTATATTTATTTTTTAGTTGTAGGTGGACAGAATATCTTTATTTTTATTTTTATGTGGTGCTGAGGATCGGACCCAGTGCCTCCCGTGTGCTAGGCGAGCACGCTACCACTGTGCCATAACCCCAACCCCAACTGATGATTTAACAGTTTTGAGGAATACTGATTAGGTGTACTGTATGGTGTCCTTCAACTGGAATTTACTGTGTTTTTCTCATGAGATATAAGTTTGGGGAGGAAAAATCACAAAGGTCAAATGCCTTTATTTCTTCATATTAAAGATACATTCTATGCACATGACTTACCACTGTTGATACTGAATCTGATCACTTGGCTATAATGGTATCTGTCAAGTTCCTCCACTGTAAAGTTGTTTCTTTCCCTTCTTTCCATATTGTACTCTTTGGAAGAAGTCACTATGTACAGCCCACACTTGTGAGGAGTTGTACTCCCCACCCTAAATATTTTTAAAACAAATACTTAATGCATAATACCACAGTAGATTATTTAAGTAGAGATATATGTCATTGCCTGCCTTTCCCAGGGTTCCCTTTAAGGAAAGATGACTCTATCCACAACCTCTATTAAGTGGGCAGCTGGCCACAGGACCCTGACCAGGAGGGATGGCTACACAAACTTCAGGGTTAATCTTGAGCAAGAAAATGAGTTTTGGAACTTGGTGGCATTTAATATTATTCAATTTTCTCACATTAAAAAATCTTTACTAATACAGTTAGAGAATTCTCTATTTATTTAATACATTAAAATCATACTTTCTGAAGAAAAAGTCTCCAAAATTCTTGCATACTGTTTAAAAAGAAATTGAATGAAATCTACTTCCTTTCTCATGGTCTTCAATATCTTTTCAACAAGAATATTATACACATTGAAAAAGGAGTTAAACTTGTTAATAAGTGCTCTACTGCTTAAAGGAAATTGTTGAGTGTGTTAAAGAATTGATGACTTGTTTGTTCCTGAGTTTCAGCGCCAAAAAAAAAATTGCTGAAAAACGTGTCTTGTTAAGTGTTAAAGCTGTTCTTAAAAGGGACAACATCACTTACAAATGAGAAAAGAAACTTCACCTTGACATGGACAATAATGACCCTTGCCATGACTATCTTTTCAAATTATTTCATCCCTTGAAGAATTTTATTCTTTTACATGAATATTACTAAATACTGATCCAGGATGGGAACAAGTGAAACCATCATATGTAACACTGAAAATGAGAATAAAAATTGATAATAAGGCTGGGGATATCACTCCTTGGCAAAGTACTTGCCTGGCATTTACAAGGCCCTGGGTTCAATCCCCAGCACTATTTAAAAAAAAAGAAAAAGAAAATGAAAAAGAAAGATGAGAATTTTTTTTTGGTCAGAGCATAGTAATTTTAAAAGTCATTGATAAAGAAATAAAATGCAATCAGGATGGAGAGTGGAGGGAGGGAAGAGGTACTAGGAACTGAAATGGAGCAATTATATTCCATGTACATGTGATCATAAAAAATGAACCGCGGACCCTGGTCCAATGCACAGAGGAGGAAGAACAGGACACCAACCCTGGCCCGAAGTGCAGAGCCTTGAGGAGACTGACCTCACTCAGGTCCCTCATCTACCAGCCAGTGGCTATCCTTGCTTACATCCTACATCCATCTAGAGTCAACAGCCAGGCCCAGGAAGATCATCCTCGAGGTCTCTACAGGACCCATTGCACCAGAATGAGGTATCGGTAACTTGCTGGGATACTACAAGATTATAGGGTAGAAACTGTAATACCTCAGATGAGCATTACTAGAGAGGAAGACACATGAACAACATGAAAAAACAAGGGAAGAAAATGCCCCAAACAAACCAAGATGCTACAACAATAGAATCCACTGACAGCACAGTAGCTGAAATGTCAGATAAGGAGTTCAGAATGTACATAATTAAAATGATCTGTCAAGCACAGAATCATATAAGAGTGCAAATACAGGCAACAATTGATCAATCCAACAAAGAGATAAGAGAGCAAATACAGGGGGCAAAAGAATACTTCAAGAAAGAGATAGAGACTTTGAAAAAGAACCAAGCAGAAATCCTTGAAATGAAGGAAACAATAAACCAGATAAAAAATTCAATAGAAAGCATCACCAACAGATTAGATCACTTGGAATACAGAATCTCAGAGAATGAAGACAAAACATATAATCTTGAAAATAAAGTTGACTGCACAATGAAGATGGTAAAAACTATGAACAGAACATCCCAGAACTATGGGATAACATGAAAAGACCAAATCTAAGAGTTATTGGGATAGAGGAAGGCACAGAGGTACAAACCAAAGGAACACACAGTCTCTTCAATGAAATAATATCAGAAAATTTCCCAAATATGAAGAATGAATTGGAAAATCAAATACAAGAGGCTTGCAGGACACCAAATGTACAAAACTACAACAGATCCACACCAAGGCACATTATAATGAAAATGCCTACCATACACAATAAGGATAGAATTTTAAAAGCCACAAGAGAGAAATTTCAAATTACATACAAGAGGAAACCAATTTGGATTTCAGCAGATTTCTCAACCCAGACCCTCAAAGCTAGGAGATCCTGGAATATCATATATCAAGCTCTGAAAGAAAATGGATGCCAACCAAGAATCTTATATCCAGCAAAATTAAGCTTCAGGTTTGATGATGAAATAAAAACCTTCCATGATAAACAAGTTAAAAGCCTGCACTAGAGAGCATTCTTGGCAAAATATTCCATGAGGAGGAAATGAAAAACAACAATGAAAATCAACAAAGGGAGGAACTACACAAAAGGAAAAGCCAATCAAAGGAGAAATCAAGTCAAGTTAAAAACCAAAAATAAACTGAAATGAATGGGAATACAAACCATATTTCAATAATAACCCTGAACATTAATGGCCTAAACTCATCAATTAAAAGATATAGACTAGCAGATTGAATTTAAAAAAGACTCAAATTATGGAATTTACATGGATGTTAGCTCAAGGCTATGCCTGCAATGGAGAAAGGACTGTGGTGGGAACATCAGCTGAAGATAAAAATTGGTTATTGTGCTATAGATAGCACAATATGAATGAATTTCTTATCCTTATTTCTCTATAGTTTTATAAGTCAGGCAATCATTTTTCTCTCTTCTTTCAAAATTTTTTATTTGTTTTTAGTTTTCTGTAATTTGAATATGAGATGGCTAGGTATTACTTTATTTATTCACCTATTTATATTTGGTACTTATCCTACTTGATATTCTCTCAAAATCTGCTTTTTATCTCATCTTAGTTTTTGAAAAATTTTCAGATAGTATTACTTCAAATATTTTTTCTGCTCTGTTTTCCTTTCTTCTTTTTGTATTCCAATTATGCATGCTTTATTCTTTGATATTGTCCCACAGTTCTTGTGTTGCTTTTATTTCCTTTGTATTTTTGGGAAATTTTTAATTAATTTATCATCAAGATTATGGTTTCTTTTCTTGGCCATAATTTAATTGATGGCATCTATTTTAGCATATTTGATTTCTAGAATTTTGTTTTGATTCTTAAAGTTTCCTTTTTCCCTAACATAGTTTATAAGTTTTTGCATGTTGTATACTTTTTTCCATTAGATTATTTAACATATTAATCATAATTACTTTAGTTTTTTTTAAAACTTGGCAATTCAAACATGTATGATATGTTTGAGTCTGATTTTTATCTTCAGACTACATTTAAGCATGTCTTCTGGCCTGTCTTGTAATTTTCTGTTGAAAGCCAGACATGTTTTATTGAATGATAAAAAATGAGGTAAATAGGACACTGATAGGAGAATTTCTTTTATCTGGTGAGGACTTGTCTGGTAGCTTGCTTGCAGCTAAAGTTACCAGAGGCTTTAAGTTCATCCTGTGCTTTTTTTTAAAATCTCACTGTTTAAGTTTCCTTAAACACTACTTCAGGGAGAAAGAATCTGTGTATTATAACTCTTTCAGCTATAATTTATTGTTATTATACCAGATCCTTGCTGTTGTACAGGTCAGATATGGTACAAAGGAGTTTTTTTCTAATCTTATCCAATCTTTAAGTGGGTCTATGTCTGAGGACTCTGACTTTCACAAGTGTTTCATCAATGTACCACCCCCACTGGCACCCTTACTTCCTTCTCTGACTGCAATATTCCCAATATTTTTCTTTGAAACTTTGTCCATAATTGACTTTGTTTTTAATTCACAACCCAATCTTATCAGAGACATGAGGTCTTTCTGGAATCTTCAGTGGGAAACTGGTGAGGTACCTGGAAGGAAAACTGTGGAACTGTGAAGGTTTCTTTAATCTATAGGACCCCTGAGGTTTCCTTAGTCTGAAACTAGCCCATATTCGTCTCCAGCCATTCTTCAAGATTATATGTACCAGTGTACAGCTCTAGTGGTACATTTTTGGGTTCAAGAAATGTTATTTGATTTTCAGACATTTTTGTTACTATAAGGATAAGATTGATGACTTTTGATCACTTAACATATCAGATATGAAACATGAAGTCAGTTTTTAATTTTAAAACAATGTTTAAAAACTTGTTTAATTTTATTCATTCTTTTCATGTCTATACTCTTTTTTCCTTCTCTGATTTTCTTTCCATTTTATAGTCAGTTTTATTTGGGAAATGCTTTTGTCGAATACAGAAAACCAATGTGATTCATTCTATTTCATGTTTTTAATCTTACTCATACATCTTCTGTAGACTGTTTTTAATTTCTTTATACAGAATAATCTATATAATTTTTATATATTGAGTAGTTTTATATATTGAATAGTTTATAGTTTATCAGATCTACATTGTATTGTTCCTACTCATTCTTTCTTAAACAACATACATATATTCTATTGGATAATTAAAAATTAATAAATAAATTTTTAAAAAAATGAACCCCACTGTCATGTAATAGTTATAATGCACTAATAAAAACTAACAAAAACAAAACTTACAACAAAGAAACCAAATAACCTGATCAATAAATGGGAAAATGAACTGAACAGATTATTTCTCAAAAGAAGAAATACAATTGGCCAAGGAATATATGAAAAATGTTCAACATTTTTAGCAATTAGGGAAATGCAAATAAAAACTACATTGAGATTTCATCTGACTCCAGTTAGAATTGTAGTGATCAAGAATAAAAACAATAGGGGCTGAGTTTGTGGCTCAATGGTAGAGGCACTAGTTTCAATCCTCAGCACCACAACAAAATAAATAATTAAAATAAAGGTATTATGTCCATATACACCTAAAAAAAAGAATAAAAATACAAATACTGGAGAAAAAGGAACACTTTTACACTGTTGATAGGATTGTAAATTAGTACAACCACTAGAGAAATCAGTATGTAATATCCTTAAATGACTAGGAATGAAACCACCATATAAACCAGTTATACCACTCCTCAGTATCTGTCTTAAAGAACTAAAGTCATCATACTATAGTGATATGTGCATACCTATGTTTATAGCAGCACAATTCACAATAACCAAACTATAGAACTAGTCATAGCCAAACCAGAGAAGTGTCAACAGATGAATGGAGAAAGAATATGTGGTATATATACACAATGGAGTTTTATTCTGCCATAAAGAAGAATGAATTACCTCATTTGCTGGAAAATGGGTGGAAATTGAGAGCACTATGTTAAGCAAGATAAACCAAACTCAAAGTCAAGGGCTATATTTTCTCTCATATGTGGAAGCCAAAGAGAAAAAAGGAAAAGAAAAGTGGGGGCAGATCTCATGAAAATGGAAGGGAGACCAGTACTGTAGAGAAAAGGAACCAGGAGGATGGGGTGGATGGGGGAGGGGAAACACTAGGGAATGATATTAAATTATATTGTTATAGCTTGTACATGTACAAACCGCACCATTATGTATAATTTTAATGCACCAGTAACAAATATGAGCAAAATAATACTACCTGTATTCCACTTTTGAATATTTATCCAGTGAACAAATATTGGTTCCCAGTTGTAGGTATTCTAAATATGTCTGTGTGCATGTGTGTGCATGTATTTTTCTGTCTTTGTAACTTACTTGAATAAAATCTTTGACTTCTTTTTTTTTCTCTAAAAGATAGAAAGATGAAATGCAATCCTGAAAAATGGAAAAGCAGTTCATGCCAGAAAAATAGTATGTATGTGCTTCAAAAAATTAGTTTGAAGGATTAGTTTTCAGAGTTTTTAATTTTTATTTTGTATCAGCACCCATTTGGGAGTTCAGCTCATAATGATAATATCGTCCATGTTTTCTCATTAGTGATTATTTAATGCATGAGAATGAAATAAGTTGCGTATGACCACTGTAGAAACTATGTTACAATACAATTGGAACGTGGACTGTAACTAGAAGAAATTTAAATATTCTGCAAAATAGGAAATGTTAAGAAAAGCCACCTCGAGTTCCCTTCCAGAGTTCCTGCCAAACGGCAGGAGCCACAGAGGGCCCAAAGCCACCCACAGGAAACTCCATGGTTTTCCAGCCAAAGGGAGACCAAGGACTGCTAGCCGCTAGCCACAGGGGAGCCCAAACTCAGGGTAAGAGTCGCTGCAGAGACTCTAGCATGAGGCAGCCCTGCCCAAGTGTGGCCTGGGCCCGCCCTAGTTCTGCTCCAGAGTCTCTGCAGACAGGCAGGAACTGCAGAGGGCCCAAATCTGCCCTCAGGAATTTCCACGGGTGTCCAACCAAGGGTTAACCAGAGACTGATAGCTACCAGCCACAGAGGAATGCACACCCAGGGTAAGAGTCACCTGCAGAGATCCCAGCGTAAAGAGGCCCCATCCAAGTGCGCTCTGGGCCTGCCTCAGTTCCGCTCCAGAGTTCCTGGGGACAGGCGAGACTGAAGGCCCAAAACCGCCCTCAGGGAATGCCAGGGGTGCCCCGCTGAAGGCAGACCAGGGCCTACTAGCCTTCTACCCTAGTGGAGCTCACACTCACGGTAAGGGTTGCACACAGACTCTCCTGCTTGTGACCCTGCCTAAGTGAGACCTGGGCCCAATATACAGAATAAGGATAGAATTTTAAAGGCTGCAAGAGAGAGGAACCAGATTATATATAAGGGGAGACCAATTCGAATCTTAGCAGATTTTTCAACTGAGACCCTAAAAGCCAGGAGATCATGGACCAACATATTCCAAGCTCTGAAAGAAAATGAATGCCAACCAAGAATCCTATATCCAGCAAAATTGAGCTTCAGATTGATGACAAAATAAAAACCTTCCATGATAAAAAAAAGTTAAAAGAATTTACAGCAAGAAAGCCTGCACTACACAGCATTCTTGGCAAAATATTGCATGAGGAGAAAATGGTAACAAACCATGAAAATATACAAAGAGAGGAACTACACTAAAGGAAAGACCATTCAAAAGAGAAAACAAGTCAAGGTAAAAACCAAAAACAAACCAAAAGGACTGGAATTACAAGTCATATCTCAATAATAACCCTGAACGTAAATGGCCTAAATGCATCAATTAAAAGACATAGACTGACAGACTGGATTAAAAAAAGAGACCCAACAATATGCTGTCTTCAAGAGACTCATCTCATAGGAAAAGACATCCACAGACTGAAAGTGAAAGGGTGGGAAAAAACATCACTCACATGGACCCTGCAAACAAGCAGGAATTTCCATCCTCATATCAAATAAAGTGGACTTCAAACCAAAGATGGTGAAAAGAGATAAAGAAGGTCATTTCATATTTCTTGAGGGAATAATACATCAACAAGACATAACAATCATAAATATCTATGCCCCAAATAATGGAGCTTCTATGTATGTCAAACAAATCCTTCTCAAATACAAGAATCAAATAGACCACAACACAATAATACTTGGAGACTTTAACACAGCTCTCTCACCACTGGATAGATCTCCCAAATAAAAACTTAATAAAGAAACCATAGACCTTAATGAAACTATCAATAATTTAGACTTAACAGACATATAT